>CM023450.1:221927682-222090095 GCA_013339765.2 Haemaphysalis longicornis | reverse complement strand
TATCATCTTCTCGAGGAGCTTCACAGGCAGTTTGTAGGGCATGGGCGATAACTGGCGGAGAGGAAGGGCCCTTTCCCCTTCCCTTTTAGGAAAGCCACTACTATGGCCTCCCCCCAAGAGCGTGGAATGTGCCCCGAAAGCCATTTTTTATTGTATAGGTGTAAGAGTGTTTCAAGAGTGTCTGGGTGTAGGTGCTGTATCATGGTGTATGTAATCTTATCTGCGCCTGGAGCTGAAGGTTTGCACGAGCTCAGGGCAGCCCTCAACTCATAGAGAGTGAATTCAGAGTTGTAAGAAGTTTTTGATTGTCTTTGTCGTGTAAGGGCTTTTTTTCTGCAGATGTTTTGTGTTTCATGAAAGTGTTCGTGTAGTGTGCTGAACTGGACACGTGTTCGAAGTGTTGTGCAAGCGTGTTAGCCTGGTCTTCAAGTGTGTCCCCTGTTGTGCTAACCAGGGGCAGGCTGTGTGTTGTTGTCCTTTGAGCTTGCGTATACGTGTCCAGACTTTGTGTGTGTCTGTGTATGAAATGGATGTCAAGAAGGTGTGCCAACTCTCTCGTTTCGCCTCACGGCGCACACTTTTTCCTAACGCCTTGGCCCGTTTGAACAAAATGAGGTTACCCGACGTGGGGTACCGACGAAGGATACCCCACGCCTTGTTCTGGGCCTCTCGCGCCCGCCTGCAGTCCTCATTCCACCACGGCCTCCGCTGGTTACGCGGGGCACCAGAGGCGTGGGGAATGGACTTTTCGGCGGCGTCGAGGATGTGCGCCGTGAAGTTGGGTAGCTTCTTCAACGTGTAGGTGTCCTATGGATGTGTGGTGTAGTTTGGATGTCTCTGTAAATGTTTCCAGTTAGCTCGTGCTTCATTGAACCTATTATGGGAAGAGAACTGCTTGGGCCGTTACCTATATATGTTAGTGAAGTGGGGAAGTGGTCACTGCCATATGGGTCAGTGCCCACTCCCCACTCAAGACATGGAAAGAGAATTGCCGAACCAATAGCCAAGTCAAGATTTGAGTATGTATTGTGTCCTATGTTATGGTATGTAGGCTGTTTTTGTTGAAAAGGCATGCTCCAGAGGATGTTTAAAAACTTCTCTATCAGGCGACCTCGGGCATCCGTGCGAGAAGAGCCCCAAAGAGAATTGTGTGCATTAAGTCGCCTGTTAAGTATGTATGGTTCGGGCAGCTGGTCAACCAGCGCCTCGAAGTCGGGCTCGTAAGTGCAACATCAGGAGGAATGTATATGGAGCATACCGTTATCAATTATTAAATATTATTGTGCGGACGGCTACAGCCTCGAGGACAGTGTTCAAGGTGACAGGGTGGCATGCTAAGGATTTGCGGGGATTATGGCACACCGCCAGAAGAGTGTGTGCAGCCATCCCTGTCTTTCCTGTATACCATGTAACTATTCAAGAAATTTGTGTGTTTGGAATTCAGATGTGTTTCCTGGACACACATTATACTTGGCTGATTGGCATGCAGAATCTCATAAACGTCGTCAAGATTATTCAGAAGGCCTCTGCAGTTCCATTGAACTATTTTTCTCTTCCCATTATTATGTGTTCAGAGCTACTGGAGTGTGACTGTTTATGTAGGGTCTTTCGGGGCTTGGACTCTTGGGAGGGGTTTTCTGACCTTCTCTACTGACCTGGACGTCGCAGCCCGTTCCTTCCGCTGCGATGAAAGCCGGAAGGGCTCGACGTCCATGTCGTCATCTGAAGGCAAGGGGGTGCCCAGCGGACTGGGCCCCCTTGGCGTGGTACCCTTTCGGGTGTTCTTTGCCTGCGCTGCCAGTGCCGAAGGCGTGGGGAGCACGACAGACGGCAAAGGCAGTGAGGCGGCGGAGGGGGTCGCTGCGACTGCCTCCGTCTCCATCTCCGTGCCCTTGCATGTGCTTTGGGCCGGTGGAGAGGAAGCAGTGGATGCAGCGGCATCCCCAACAGATGTTGTTGCCACCACAGCCGCTGCTGGGTGAGCGAGCGGTGCAGAGGCTGGTTGGGCTGCCTGGGGCAACCCTGGGGGGGGGCGGGGGCGGGACCAAGTCCGACTCGCGGTACTGGGTCCCCGCCGAAACCAGACGCCGCTCCGCCCCCCGGCGAGCCGCGTCGGCGTACTCCCCAGGGGGAAAGAGGCGAACCTCTTTCGCGCCTCTGGGAAGGTGATGTTCTCAGTTACCTTCACATTAATAATCGCCTTCTCCTGCTTAAACTTCTCGCACGTTCGAGAGTAGGCGGCATGGGGTCCCTGGCAGTTGGCGCAGGTGAGGGTTGACGATGGACAATTATCAGATGGATGATCATGCTGAGCGCATTTTGCGCAGGTCAGACGACCACGGCAGGAGTTGGTTCCGTGCCCGAACCGCTGGCACTTAAAGCAGCGGCGCGGGTTTGGAATGTAGGGCCGGACATTACAATGTACAAAACCTGCATTGACGTACTCTGGGAGTGTGGACCGGTCAAAAGTAAGGATAATGTGCTTGGTCGAAACTACTTTGTCATCCCTCCTCATAGTTATGCGCCTCACAGCTGTCACGCCCTGATTTCTCAGGCCCTCCAGCAGGTCAGCATCTGTCTCATTCATCAGGTCTACTTCAGAGATGACACCTTGAGTACTGTTCAGGCTCCGGTGGGGTGTCACCCTGATTTCAAGATTGGCTATGCGAGTTTGTTCAAGGAGGATCTTTGCATGCTGTTGGTTGTGTACTTCAACCAGGATTTCTCCAGTTCTTTGTTTTTTGGCCTTATATTTGTCACCAATGATGCCCTCCAGAAATTTCGATATTAGGAACACGGACTGTGATGCAAGAGGCTTTTCTTGGTCACTGGATTCCAACACCAAAAAACGGGGGTAGTTATCGGGCTTTGGAAGACTGTGGGTTGGGAGTGGCGGAAATGAACCTTCGGTGCGGCCCCTTTTCAGGGGCCGATCATGTTTGGGGGGGGATTTACGATTTACCATATGGCATGTAAAAGAAGCAGGGGACGGGGGTACTTTCTTCTCAAACCTTACCCTGATAGCCTGAGAGGTCCCGGAGCTCCCTGCCTGGTAAACAGACAGGGAGCCCATCCGCCGGAGCTTGACCTGGGCTCCGACGGCCACCGTTTGAGGCTTCTACCCTTCACCTTTAAACACATCACCACGGTAGGTTACAGTTTATGTTGGGGGCTCGGGGTCCGTGGTATCGCCAGTACCGTCACCAAGATTACTCAAGGTGCCCCGTGCGGGGAAGATGATGTGCTTGGTGGGAATCTCCTTGTCGTCTCTACGGATAGTGATGCGTCTCACGGCAGTGACGCCCTGATCCTTCAAGCCGGCAAGGAGATCCGCATCGGTTTCGTTCAGGAGGTCTGTCTCGGATATCACACCCTGCGAGCTGTTGAGGCTCCGATGCGGTGTGACCCGGATGTCAAGATCAGCTAGTCTAGTCTGAGCTAGAAGCTTTGCAGACTGGTGCTTGTCATTTATTTCAATTAAGAGTTCACCAGACCTTTGTTTTTTGCATTTATACGATTTTCCTACTATGGCTTCAAGATACTTGGCGATCAAGAAGACTGACTGAGATGCAGAGGGTGGGTTGGATTGAGCGATTCCATCACAAGAAATCGAGAAAAATTATCTGGTTCAGGAAATGTCAAAGATGGAATGGGGGAAACGATACTTCGGTGCGGCCCCTTTTAGGGGGCCGATCACGGTTGGAGGGGGTTTTAGATGATGATGATGATGGTTGGTGTTTCATGGCGCAAGGCCAGCGAGGGCAAAGAGCGCCAGAAAAGAAGTTATATAATGAAGCGAAGTGATTACCATAAAAAGGTAGGTATAAAAACATGTAAATCGGACATTGTAAAATCAATTAAAGGTAATGGTGATGGCTGGGGTATAGGGCCAGATTTGATTATGCGTGATATGAGATAAGGTTTAAAAACTTAACATCTGACAAATAATCAAACACACGTTTCATAGAAACACTGGCATCGTCACCTAGAAACAGCGATGGGTGTAGTGGGATATGTTGTCTGTAGAGTTCTCTGAAGTGTTTGTGTCGTGTTGTGTAAGTGCCTTGCATGTTATTAGTATGTGGACTACGGATAGGCCCTCCCCGCACCTGCTACACAGGGGTCTTGGAGATCCCGTGAACAGGTGGGAGTGTGTTGCATGCGTGTGGCCTATCCGTAATCGAGCCAGGGTAACTTCGTTGTGTCTGTTGTGAGTATCAGTGGTGTATGCTCCCAAGAGTGGCTTTATAATGTGTAGTTTGTTGTCAGTCTGTTGATTCCAGTGCGCTTGCCATGTTGTGCGAAGGTGTTGTCTGATGTGTGATTTGAGGTCGGTGTAGGGTATTGTTGTTATGTCAACTGTTGTTGTAAGGGCAGCAGCGGCCGCCATTCCGTCTGCGGTCATTAATACTGGAATTCCAGAGTGCCCTGGCACCCAGCACACGGTCACCTCAAGGTTTAACGCATGCGCAGACATAATAGTACTAATGAGAGCATTGACCACATGGTTTTTAGACTTCTGTGAGGATAATGCACGCACAACACTTAAAGAATCAGTATAAATTACAGATTTCGGGAATTCGACTTAGAACAATATGTTTAACCACAAGAAGTATGCCATAGGCCTCTGCCGTAAAGATACTTGTATTTCTATTCATAGTTCTACAGACATTAAAGGTACCACCACCATGCGCAGCACAGGAAACATTTGTGGCAGTTTTTGAAGCATCTGTGTAAAATTCAGCACACTTATATTTGTGCTGCGGGACAAGAAATGTTGCACGATCGCGCTTCTAGGCACTCTGTTTTCTCTCGACACTTGTAAAAGATACATCACATGATATCGGGCGAAGCTGCCACGGTACTAGAAGTTCCAGTAGCGGAGGTTTTGATGGTGTTTGAGAACATGACATCAAGTTGTACGCTTCTTCTTTCTTACTCTCTTACTCTGAAAGCGAAGGGAGCAGAGACTGATGGGCGATTAGTAAGAAGTTGAGATATATGTATCATAAAAAAAACTGATGTAAAAGGATGGTGAGGCATTGATGAGATTTTAAAGCGTATAAAGCAGGTCTGTGTAGGCTCGCTGACGTTCTAGGCTCCATTTGTTGCACTCTACATACAGACTTTCGACTGGACTAGTCCGAAAGGCACCACACGACAAGCGGAGCCCTAGATGAAGCACAGGGTCCAGCATTCTGAGGGATGTTTTAGTTGCTGACCCATAGACAACGCTACCATAGTCCAGTCGTGAGCCTATCAAGCTGGTAAAAACACGTAAAAGAAGTTGTTTGTCAGCACCAAAAGAAATGTGCGACAGAAACCTTCAGGATATTCATTGTTTTTAGCATTTATGTTTTAGTTGTTTTATATGTGGGATAAACGTGAGCTTTTCGTCAAAGATTATACCTAAAAACTTGTGTTGCTTTTTGACAGGAATCGAGACACCATTGAGATGAATGTCTGGATCCGGCCGGATGCCACGCCTCTTGGAAAACAAGACACAAGTGCACTTTCCTGGATTAAATTTAAAACCGTTCCTGTCTGCCCACCAGCTAGCTTGTTAACACACCAAGCTGGATTTGGCGCTCGCAGACAGACAGGTTACAAGACTTAAAGGATAATTGTACGTCGTCTACATAAACGGAGCAGGAAATCGACGGTGGCAATGCCTTTCCTGAGGGAATTCATTTTTACAATAAAAAGGGTGCAACTTAAAAATCCACCTTGCGGCACGCCGTTTTCCTGCACATGAACCTAGAAAGTGCCGTTCCAACTCGCACGCGAAATGTTCTTTCAGACAGGTAACTTGCAAGCGTGTTCATCATGTTACCCCACATGCCAAAGGACTTCAGGTCGCTTAGGATGCCGTACCGCCAAGCAGTGTCGTAAGCCTTTTCAAGATCAAAGAAGACCGTCATGCAGTACTGCTTGTGGAGGTAAGCATCTTTGATATATGACTCTAACGCAACGAGTTGATCGTTCGTAGATCGCCCCGCCCTGAAGCCCGCCTGGCAGCTCTCGAGAAGACCGTTGTACTCTAAGAAGTACACAAGTCTCCTGTTTATCTCTTCTCGAGGAGCTTGCACAGGCAGCTTGTCAGGGCAATGGGGCGATAACTGGCAGGAGAGGAAGGGTCTTCTTCCCTTCCTTCAGGAAAGCCACTACTATGGCCTCCCTCCAAGAGCGAGGAATGTGCCCGAAAGCCATATTTTATTGTATAGGTGTAAGAGTGTTTCAAGAGTGTCTGGGTGTAGGTGTTGTATCATGGTGTATGTGATTTTGTCTGCACCTGGAGCTGAATCTTACATGTGGCTCAGAGCAACCTTCAGCTCATGAATTGAAAAACAAAATTGTAAGAAGTGTGCGACTGTGTATCACGCAGGGACTTCTTTTTCTACAGATGTTTTGTGTTTCATGAAAGCGTTTGTGTAGTGTGCTGAACTGGACACGTGTTCGAAGTGTTGCGCGAGTGTGTTAGCCTGGTCTTCCAGTGTGTCCCCTGTTGTACTTAACCAGGGGCAGGCTGTGTGTCTGTTGTCCTTTTAGTTTTCGTATTCGTGTCCAGACTTTATGTGTGTCAGTGTACGAGTTGATGGAAGTGAGGAAGGTGCGCCAACTCTCCCTTTTCGCCTCACGACGCACTCGCTTTCCAAAAGCCTTTGCCCGTTTAAAAGAAATGATGTTATCGACGTGGGGTACCGGCGAATGACGACCCCCCACGCCTTGTTCTGGCCTCTCGCGCCCCGCCCTGCAGTCCTCGTTCCACAGGGCCTCCTTGGTGCGCGGGACCCACTGGAGGCCTGGGGAATGGACTTTTCGGCGGCGTCGAGGATGTGCACCGTGACGAGTTGGGCGGCTTCCTCCACGTGTAGGTGTTTTATGGTTGTGTGCGTAGTTTAGATGTTTCTTTGAATGTACTCCAGTTTGCTTTTGATTCATTAAACCTGTTATGGGAAGATGGACTGCTCGGGCCTATACCTATATACGTTAATGAAGTGGGGAAATGGTCACTACCATATGGGTCCGTGCCCACACCCCACTCAAGACATGGAAAGAGAACTGCGGAACCAATAGCCAAGTCAGATGAGAGTATGTATTGTGTCTAAGTTATGATATGTTGGCTGTTTTTGTTGAAAAGGCATGCTCCGGAGGATGTAAGAAACTTCTCCAACAGGCGACCTCGGGCAGCCGTTCTGGAGGAGCCCCAAAGAGAGGTTGTGCGCATTAAGGTTTCGCCTGTTAGGATGTACGGACATGCGTAAGTGCCTCTTGCAAGGTGAGCTTCGGACTTCGGCACAGTTTATCCGAGAAGTTACGGTCGAGCAAACCGACCACGAAGCGGTCGCGGACGAGCCTTTCCTCGACTTCCGGCGACGCGTAGTTGCAGCGCTTTACCATCGAGCGGAGAGCCGTGTAGAAGGCATCGGCAATTTCGCCCGGTTCTTGAGCACGGCGGTGAAAGCGGGCCGTTTCGTACAGCTCGTTGGGCGGATGAATTAAATGGTCGGTAAACGCTTTTTTGACGGCGGCAACGTCTTTGAGCTCAGAGTCACCCAGCGGCGTGGTTGCGAGTACGACGCGGGCTTGCGGACCCATACAGTAGAGCATATTACGCACCTGAACCTCCGGCGGTGCTGTGTAGTGGCCCGTGGCGAAAGTGTAATCCTCATATTGGAGCAGCCACGTAGTCCAAGAGCCGGGGTTGTCGAAGTCGAAGGGCGGTGGTGGGCGTAGCTGAGTCAGCTGCGGCGCGGCGGCGGCGGCGATGGCAGGGGTAGGCAGGGGTAGGCGGCGATGGCAGGGGCGACACACTACAGGGGGTGCTAACAAGGCAAGCAAAAAGTTATTGCTTTACTCCTCGCATCAGAAACCTCAGTTTTTCTTCCATCATATCCGGGTCCGCGCGACGAAATAGTCGCTTCATTTCCTCAACGAAGATTAAGACTCCTTCGTTCGGGTGTTGCGTTCGAGTTTCCAGTAAAAGCGAAGCTCGTTCTTTTCTCACCACGGTCGTGAAGGTCTTAAGGAACTCGCTTTTGAATTGCGTCCAGTCGGTCAAGGCGCTTTCGTGGTTCTCGAACCAAGTTCGAGCTGCATCCTCCAAGTAAAAGAAAACATGCCGGAAGGTTTCTTTATCGTCCCACCTGTTCAAGATCCGCACGCGCTCCAGCTTCTCCAAAGATTCCTCCGGATCTTCAGTGGGGGCTCCTCGGAATGTTGGCGGCTGCCGGGGCTGCTGCAGCAGGATTGGCGACGTTGGTTCTTGCACCATAGTTGTTGTTGCAGCAGTCGTCGTCTTGGGTCTTTCTGGCAGGAGGCCGAACTCGGGCGGCAATCCTTGCAGTCGGAGGCTGGCTCTACTTGTACTGGGCTGGCGGCTTCCAGAGGTCCTCATAAAGGGTGCGTACCCCGCACCTCTACCAGATGTCAAGAAGCCAGAGACGACGCAGTTATCTTGAAGGAAAACACGTTTATTGGAGCACACTTGTGCTCCCCTAACAACTCAAATAATACACGGGAGGTGGAGCAGCATTCAGCAAAGTGACGTACTCAAGCGAGCGTCGGAGATCGAAAGCCGCGGCGTCTGCTCTGGAGGCTTTTATCTTTCGGCGCAAGTGTTTCCGGAACCGTCTATTCACATCCAGAACATTGTAGATTACAGAAGATTAGATTATTCTGGGCTAGTGACGTTAGGGCGAAACAGTCTGCTTATCGGAATGTGATAGCCCGTGCGGCATAAAAGAATGGAAGACGCGCTTCGTTTGGAACGCAGATAACACAGCCGGGCGTGGCCCGGCAGTAAAAACAAACCATAAATAAGCAAACCCATACATGGTTTGCGGCAACATGGTGAACGTGCATGATCAGATATACTGGACTCGCATGGAACACCTGTATGTTTTCGACACCTGGTCACTCAAGCGGCTGCGCAACCACGATTTATACATATCAGTTACGGGACTGTTACCCGAGAACGGACACCTTACATTTGAGTAACGGAATCATTGTTTGGACAGAACGGGTGCTTTCCGTAAAATTCCAGGTTACAGAATTTTCGTTAGCAGAAAACGGACACATTACATTTTAGCTTCCACGGAAGTTCAGTAATACGGTCAAAGAGTCCGTGTTACAGGCTGCCTGTTTTCAAAATTACGGAAATTGTCCGGCAATACATTTCGTCCGGCTTGTTCCGTAAACCAGAGACTTTTTTTACAGTGATAGACAGACAGGGAGCCCATCGGCCGGAGCCTGACCACTCCTTGTGGTTTCTACCCTTCACCTTTCAACACCTCACCACGGTTGGACAAAGCTTGGACACACGGTTGGACACCGCAGAGCTCGGTGTCCGCGGTGTAGCTGCTCACCGTCACCGTGAATACTCAAGGTGCCCCGATCCAGTGACCAGGTGGCAGTATGTTACATAAGTTTGGCATATCCGTTACCTTGCTAAGGCAACTTCCATGTCTCTTATAGCATTCACTTGTCTATCATTGAAGTGTGGTTTTATTACATGCGATTTGCTGTCTCTTCGCTCCACTGTGCTCGTTACGTTTTAGGAAGTAGTTTAATTTGTGGTTTGAAGTCAGTGTAAGGTAACGTTGTTACGTCTACTGTGTCCCTTACTGTAGCAGCAGCAACAATTTCATCCACCACCTCATTACGAGGAATCCCAGAGTGACCTGGAACCTAGCACAGTCACATTCAGATTTGACGCATATGCTGACATAAAAGACCCAGAAACATGATTGACGACATAATTCTGTAAGCACTTTGGAATGATTGCACGCACTACGCTCAGTGAATCTGAAAATGATGAACTTATAATATGATGTTTGAGAATATTATTTAAAAAAAGAAATACGCCACATGCTTCCGCTGTAAAAATAATGGTATCTATATTTACGGTTTAACATGCATTAAAGGGACCCTGCAACACTCGCCATCGACTACTAGTAATGTACTTTGGAATAAAGTCTATTGTCGCAGAAATCTCCTCCCCCAAGAATTATGAAAATCCGTTCACAATTAACGAAACTACGCACGATGAGAAATCGCGCATAATCGTTCCCTCTCAACTCGACTGCGGACAACACGACGAAAGCTGCGCGCTCTCTCCCGGAGCGGGGGGCGGCTCGCGGCGTTCTCTTCAGCGGCCTTCGATATATCACATGCCGGGTAGTTTTCTCCTTTTCTCCGCAACGCGGAGGGGCCTATTTCCGGTCTGGTGCCACAAAAAAGCAGGCATGGGTGCCTGCTCGCAAGTGCGCGCTCGGGCTGGTAGAGCGTTTTTGAAGCAATAAACGTTTGTAGTCGAGTGGTCTCGTTGAAAGGGAAGTATTGAGCTCATCACTCAAACTTCGCGCGCACTCAAAATACAAAAGAAACGGCAAAACTGTGCCTACAGGTTCAGGCATAGAAGAGGTTCGTACACAGCGATGACGACGACGGAAATGGGAGAATCTAGCCGCGAAGTTGACCAGTGACAGCCGATCGGGCAGCCATGGCCTATGTGACGTCCCTTAGGCCATGCCAGGGGTTGCATAATGAGGACAACTGAAGAGAGATCGGTTGGTTTTTCCACGTCTTTCACATCGATTTGCGCGCTCACCGCTTCACGTGCACGTGTAATATTTGGCTCAGGCGTTCCTGGCAGTGTAATCTAAACGTCGCGCAGGTTTACTTGCACTGCTCAGAGTGTTGCAGGGTCCCTTTAAAGTTCGATACATGTGCAGCACGACACATTGCTGTGTTGTGTTGCGTTTTATAGCAAATAAGCAACTAAGGCAAATCCGCAAGAAGACCATTGTACTCTAAGAAGTACATGAGTCTCCTATTGATCATCTTCTCGAACAGCTTACACAGGCAGCTTGTCAGGGCGAAGGGACGATAACTTGTGGGAGAGGAAGGGTCCTTCCCCTCTTTCAGAAAGGCCACTACGATGGCCTCCCTCCATGACCTTGGGAGGTGCCCTGAAATATTTTGTTGTAGAGGTGAAGGAGGGTTTCAAGTGTGTCTGTGTGCAGGTGTTGAATCATAGTGTAGGTAATGTTGTGTGCGCCTTAGGCTGAAGGTTTACATGTACTAAGTGCGATCTTCAGCTCATGCAGTGAGAAGGGGGTGTTATAAGATGACGTCGACTTATTACTGTCTCGCAAGGACTTCTTCTCACAGCATGTTTTGTGTTTTATGAAGTGTTGGTGTAGTGCGCTGAACTGGACACATGTTGAAAGTGTTGTGCGAGTGTGTTTAGCCTGGTCTTCCAGTGTGTCCCCTGTTGTACTAACCAGGGGCAGGCTGTGTGTCTGTTGTCCTTTTAGTTTATGTATTCGTGTCCACACTTTTCGCGTGTCAGTGTAGGAGTTGATGAAAGTGAGGAAGGTGCGCCAACTCTCCCTTTTCGCCTCACGGCGCACTCGCTTCCCAAAAGCCTTGGCCCGTTTAAACGAAATGAGGATTATCTGATGTGGGGTAACCGGCGAAAGACACCCCACTGCCTTGTTCTGGGCCTCTCGCGCCCGCCTACAGTCCTCATTCCACCACGGCCTCCTTTGGTTGCGCGGAGCGCTGGAGGCGTGGGGAATGGATTTTTCGGCAGCGTCGAGGATGTGCGCCGTGCCGAGTTGGGCTGCTTCCTCCACGTGTAGGTGTTTTATGGATGTGTGGTGTAGTTGAGATGTTGTGTGAATGTTGCCTTCAGTTTGCTTTTGATTCATTAAACGTTTTATTGGAAGATGGACTGCATGGGCCTTTACCTATATATGTTAGAGAAGTGGGGAAGTGGTCACTACCATATGGGTCAGTGCCCACGCCCCACTCAAGACATGGAAAGAGAATTGCAGAACCAATAGCCAAGTCGAGATGTGAGTATGTGTCACGAGGTGAAGTGAACACGATAATGAAGATGCGCTCCACGGGATATGCTCCGGGACACCCCGAACATCATCATCGTCGGCTCCAACATCATCATCGTTTGTCTTGCCAAAGAGTTCAATGACAACATGCCAGCAACGACGGAGGGAGGCGGTGACGGGGAGGAAGAAGAAGACGCGTGTGGAACGAGGCGGGAGATACATAGCTGTCGGGCGTTCGGACCCGAGCGTGTAGCGGCGAGCATCGACGGGTGACATCCGCACCTACCATCCGCCTGTCCTCAACTCCAGCATCGGAAGGGTACACCGTGCGTCCACGACGGCCGTGTCCTCTTCAACCGCGAGAGACTGGAACACCCGGTGCACCACAGGGGCGTCCATACGTGAGCGGGCCCCCACCAACGAACCCATGCCGGCGACTGGCCCACACCGACCCGCCACGCCTTACCTGGACTGACGGTTGCGACGGGACTCATGAAACTGTAAGCTGTGCGCTGTGTTCGAACTTTTGTATAGCCTCTTCCGGATAGTTAAGCTGTCCTCTTTTTGGTGGTACGTGTCTTTGTTCCGTGTGTCTGTCGTGGGTTTACCGGTACATAAACGCAGTTATCCCTGGTCCTTTTCTCTATCACTTGCTTCGACTAAGAACCTGACAATAATTGCGTCCACGGCAGGACCAGTTCGTTTAATAATACCCATAAAACCCACAATGGACACGCGGCAGCTCATTTCCATGGGCGAACGCTTGGGCTTGAGTGGCGAGCAATTGAGGCTGTGGGTCCAGGCGGAGCAGAAGGCACTTGCGCTACGAAAGAGCGTTAGAACGCGAAGAGAGAGCACGCGAGCAAAAAGCTTTGAGCGAGAGGGCCGAGCACGAGCGGGTGAAAGCCGAGCAAGATCGGGTGAAAGCTGAGCAAGAGTGGGCTCGTGCAGAAGTCGAAGAACGCAATTTGCAGCTGCGGATTCGGTTGGCGGAAATCAATTCAGCGCGAGGAGAGGGGGCCCAAACAGATGCGGAGGGCAAACCACTGGTCAGGTTCAGACTGCTACCGCGCAAAGCTTCAGCGCACACAAATTTCTTCCCCCGTTTGAGGAGACTCGTGACGACCTGGACGCGTACCTTAAACGGTTCGAATGCGTAGCGCAGAGCCAGGGCTGGCCTAAATCGAAATGGGCCATTGCGCTGAGCACGTGTTTGACAGGAGAAGCGGTTGAAGGTATACGGCCGCCTCTCGCCACCAAGAGTCTCTTGACTATGATCAGGTCAAGCTCTCTCTGTTCCAACGCTTTCGCTTAACTGCAGAGGGCTACAGAGAGCGGTTCCGGGGATCGAAACCTGAAAATGAAGAGACTGCAAAGCAGTACGCCGCCCGTTGAAAGCGTACTTTGAAAGGTGGATCGAGCTGAGAGCCATAGAAAGGACCTTTGAGGAATCTCGCAGACTGGTTGTCACTGAACAGTTCATCGCCAACTGTCACAAGAAGGTAGCTATTTTCATCCGGAACGAGAGTGCAAGACGCTTTCGGCGACAACTACGGCAGCGGATACTATGGAGGCCCAGAACCAGGCTAATCTGTTTCGGTTCCGAGAAGACTGTAAGGAGGCTACCGCATCCACAATAGATAAGGAATCCACTTCTGCTACGGGAAACAAATGCTTCCTGTGCGGGCGAGAAGGGCACCAGGCATCTGATTGCCGATCAAAAACTGATGATGATGATAGTTGGGTTTTATTGGCGCAAGGCCGACTATGGGCAAAGAGCGCCAAAGAAGAAGTTACTGATTGTGATGAGACCGTACATACTAAGACATGCGACTAAAAGTAAAGGTGATGCAAAACAAAAGACAATGGAGATGGCTGGTGTATAGGGCCAGGGTGATTACACATGATATGACAAGAGCTGCAGAAAGTTTACCTCAGCTAAAACATAAAAACACGTTGACTAGAAAACATTGGTTCGTCGGCTGAAAAGTATGATGGGTGCTAAGGAATGTGTCGTCTGTATAATTCAGGGAAATGTTTGTGTCGTGTTGTGTCAAGTGCCTTGCATGTGATTAGTATGTGGACTACGGATAGGCCCATTCCACACCTGCTACACGTGGGTCCCGAAGTTCCAGTGAGCAGGTGGGAGTGCGTAACATGTGTGTGGCCTATCCGCAGCCTAGCCAGGGCGACTTCAGTGTATCTGTTGTGCGAGTCAGTTATGTAGCGTCCCAGTTGTGGGTTTTATTACGTGTAGTTTGTTGTCCGTTTGTTGACTCCAGTGTAATTGCCATGTGTTACGAAGCTGTCGTCTGATGTGTGTCTTTAGGTCGGTGTAAGGTACTGTTGTAACGTCAACTGTAGTCATGAGAGCAGCATCACCAGCCATTTGGTCGGCGGCCTCATTGCCAGGGATTCCACAATGCCCTGGTACCCAGCATATAGTTATTTCAAGATTTGAGGCATATGCAGACATTAGTACCTTGAAGAGAGCATTTATCACATAGTTTTTAGATGACCTTCCTAATGACAGTGCCTGTACGACGCTTTGAGAGTCTGTGTACACAATGGACTGGGAATTTTATGTTTGATGATGTGGTTTGAAACGAGTAAAATGCCATATGCTTCTGCCGTGTAAATACTGTTATGAAATTCATTGTTTTTGCTTACTCTAAAATTTGGTCCGTGCGCTGCACAAGATACTGTAGAACCAGTTTCGACGCGTCACTATAGAATTCTGCGCACCTTGTACTTGTCCTGCAGGAACAGGAAGTACTGCCAGAATTGCATTCCTGGGTACCCTATTTTTTCTAAAAGAGTGAATGACAGGTCGCATGATACAGGACGAAGATGCAATGGTGCGATGAGATTATGAATGGGTGTCTTGTGCGTGTCTGAAAGGGGACATTGAGTGCAGAAGCCTCCTCCCTATCTCTGAGAGAGAACGGCAAGGGAATAGATGGCCTGTTTGAAAAAGAGTTGTAATTTGATGTATCGTTCATGATCGGATTAAAAGGATGGTTGGTCAGAGACACGATCTTGGATGCATACAACAGTTCAACATACTCCCGCTGATGCCCTAAGCACCATTTGTCGCACTTGACAAAGACTTTCAACAGGGCTAGTGCGGAATGCGCCACATGAGAGGCGAAGGCCAAGATGCAGCACTGGGTCGAGCATTCTCAGTGCGGTCTTTGTCGCCGACCCATACACGACACTGCCGTAGTCGAGCCGAGACCCCAACCAACGCTGTGTACAGGCGCAGCAGGAGTTGTTTGTCGGCCCCATAAGATTGATGTGAGAGGACCTTAAGAATATTCATTGTTTTTAAGCATTTGCATTTGAGCTGTCTGATATGTGGGATGAATGTAAGTTTTTCGTCAAATAAAATACCTAAAAACTTGTGTTCCTTGTTCACAGGAATTGGCACATTCGCAAGAGTGATGTCTGGGTCCGGGTGGACCCCACGCCTCCTGGAGAATAGAACACAAGAGCTCTTCGCGGGATTAAGATTAAAGCCATTCTTGTCAGCCCAGCCGGCAAGTTTCTTGACGCCGAGCTGGACTTGACGTTCGCAGATGGACAGGTTACCGATTTAAAGGATATCTGCACGTCATCTACATACATGGAAATAAGAGATTGTACGTGGCAGTGCCTTTCCAAGAGAGTTCATTTTTACTATGAAGAGAGTTCAGCTCAACACTCCACCTTGCGGCACGCCATTTTCTTGCATGTGAACATTTGACAGTGCACGACCAACTCTGATGCGAAAGGTTCTCTCCGACGTATAACTACAAAGGATGTTCAACATGTTGCCCGCAACATCAATTGACTTCAGGTCACTGAGGATACCGTACCGCCAAGCGGTGTCATAGGCTTTCTCTATGTCGAAAAACACCGTCAGACAAAATTGATGATGATGATCGTTGGATGTTTATGGCGCAAGGCCAACTGGGGCAAAGAGTGCCAAAACAATAGTCGATGATAGGTGTGAAACCTTAAATACTAAGTAAAATCAGCAAAAACACAAATAAAGTCACAAAACTACAATGAGCATGGCTGGTGTATAGGGCCAGATTTCATGATGCGCGATAGGAAATGAGGTTTAAAAACTTGACTTCTGACAAATACTCAAACACACGTTTCACAGAAACAATGGCTTCGTCACCTAGAAAAAACGATGGATGTAGGGGAATATGTTGTCTGTAGAGTTCTCTGAAGTGTTTGTGTCGTGTTGTGTGAAGTGCCTTGCATGTGATTAGTATGTGCACTACGGATAGGGCCTCTCCGCACCTGCTGCACTGGGGTCTAGAAGATCCCGTCAGCAGATACGAGTGCGTCGCATGGGTGTGCCTATCCGCAGCCTACCCAAGGCGACTTCCGTGTGTCTGTTGTGGAGTCAGATGTGTACCGCCCAAGTGTGGCTTTATTACATGTAGTTTGTTGTCTGTCTGTTCATCCAGTGTGTTTGCCATGTTCTACGCAAGTGTTGTCTTATGTGTGGCTTGAGGTCTGTATATGGTATGGTTGTTATGTCTACAGTGTTCCTGAGTGCAGCAGCAGCTGCCCTCTCGTCTGCCAACTCGTTTCCAGCGATCCCAGCGTGTCCTGGGACCCAGCAGAGGAGCAGCTGATGCTTCTGCGCATACACAGACATGATAGTTTAAATACAAGATTAACTATGTGGTTTTTGGGGGGTGTATGCGAGGACAGTGCGCGAACAACACTCAAGGAATCTGTGTAGATGATAGACTTTGGAATTTGATTTTCAAGTATGTGTCGTACAATTATAAAATTCCATATGCTTCTGCTGAGAAAATTGTTGTGTGGACGCTCATGGTTCTGGCTGCACTGAAATTCGGACCATGAGCAGCGCAGGAGACCATAGTGGAGGTTTTAGACGCGTCACTGTAAAATTCTGCAAGTGGGTATTTAAACTGCAGAGACAGAAAGTGCTGCAGTATAGCAGCTCGCGGTACCCGATTTTTGTCAAGTTTCATAAAAGAAAGGTCGGAGGAAACAGGACGAACTTTCCCAAGGAGGTAAAATGTCTGAAAAGGATGATCTGTACACGTCTAAAAACGAAGCGCTCAGAACCGAGGCTCGCTCTCTCACTCGAAGTGAAAAGGGCAGAGGAACGGATGGGCGATTTACAAAAAGCACAGATGTGGATGTGTCGTTAAAGACAGGATAAAAAGGATGGTTATTCAGCGATGAAATTTTAAAAGCATAAAGTAAGTCCATGTACGTCCGTTGGTTCTCAAGGCTCCACTTATTACACTCGGCATACAGACTCTCAACAGGGCTAGTCGAAAAGCACCCGACGCAAGCCGTAGCCCCAAGTGTAGCACTGGGTCAAGCATTCGCAACGCTGTTTTAGTCGCCGACCCATATACCACACTGCCATAGTCTAAACGAGACCCCAAACCCAAAACAGTATAAAGCCGTAGTAGTAGTTCTTTGTTGGATCCATATGATTGATGGGAGGGATCCTTAAGTATATTCATTGTTTTCAGACATTTATGTTTAAGTTCCTTGATGTGTGGAATGAATGTGAGTTTCTGGTCAAACACAACACCTAAGAACTTGTGCTCCTTGTTCACAGGAAGCGACACGCCATTAAGGGTAATGTCTGGGTCCGGATGGACCCCGCGCTTCCTGGAGAAACAAAAGCAGGAGCTTTTTGCAGGATTCAATCTAAACCCATTCCTGTCTGCCCAGCCGGCAAGCTTCTTGCACCGGGTGGACTTGACGTTCGCATATTGACATATTACATGATTTAAAAGATATTTGCACGTCGTCTACATACATGGGAAAAAGAGATTGTTGGTGGCAGTGCCTTTCCAAGAGAGTTCATCTTTACTATGAAGAGAGTGCAACTCAACACGCCACCTTGCGGCACGCCATTTTCTTGGACGTGAACCTTTGAGAGTGCACAACCAACTCTTACTCTGAACGTTCTCTCCGACAAATAACTAACAAGGGTGTTCAACATATTACCCGAAACACCGAATGACCTGAGGTCACTAAGGATCCCATAACGCCAAGCGGTGTCGTAGGCCTTCTCGAGGTCGAAAAACAGTTAACAATACTGCTTATGCACGAAGGCATCCTTGATGTATGAGTCAAGTGCAACCAGTTGATCGTTTGTCGATCGCCCCACCCTAAAGCCTGCCTGGCAGTTCTGGAGAAGATTATTGTACTCAAGAAAGTACACGAGCCTGCGATTGATCATCTTCTCGAAGAGCTTGCACAGGCAGCTCGTCAGGGCTATTGGACGGTAACTTGAGGGGGACGACGGGTCCTTTCCCTCCTTCAAGAAAGCCACTACAATGGCCTCCCTCCAAGATTTTTAAATGTGGTCCGAAAGCCATATATTATTATATAGATGTAGAAGTGTTTCAAGTGTGTCTGCGTGTAGGTGTTGTATCATTGTGTATGTAATGTTGTCTGGACCTGGAGCTGAGGGTTTACACGTGCTCAGAGCAGCCCTCAGTTCATATAGTGAAAACAGGGAGTTGTAAGAAGTCTGTGATTTGTTGTTGTCGTGTAGGGACTTCTTTTCACACAGGCTTTATGTTTCAGGAAAGTGTTCGTGTAGTGTGCTGAACTGGACACGTGTTGGAAGTGTTGTGCGAGTGTGTCAGCCTGGTCTTCGAGTGTGTCCCCTGTAGTTGCTGACCAGAGGCAGGCTGTGTGTTTGTTGTCCCTTGAGTTTGCGTATTCGTGTCCATACTTTCCTTGTGTCTGTGTAGGAGTTATTGATGTTATGAATGTACGCCAACTCTCTCGTTTTGCCTCACGGCGCACACGTTTTCCTAACGCCTTGGCCCCGTTTGAACAAGAGGAGGTTTCCCGACGTGGGGTACCGACGAAGGATACCCCACGCCTTTTTCTGGGCCTCTCGCGCCCGCCTGCAGTCCTGATTCCACCACGGCCTCCGCTGGTTGCGCGGGGCACCAGAGGCGTGGGGAATGGACTTTTCGGCGGCGTCGAGGATGTGCGCCGTGAGCAGTTGGGTAGCTTCTTCAACGTGTAGGTGTCCTATGGATGTGTGGTGTAGTTGGATGTCTCTGTAAATGTATTCCAGTTAGCTCGTGCTTCATTGAACCTATTATGGGAAGATTGACTGCATGGGCCTTTACCTATGTATGTTAGTGAGGTGGGGAAGTGGTCACTGCCATATGGGTCAGTTCCCACTCCCCACTCGACAAGAGGAAAGAGAACTGGGGAGCCAATAGCCAAGTCAATACATGAGTATGTGTTGTGACCTATGTTATGGTATGTAGGCTGTTTATTGTTTAAAAGGCATGCTCCAGAAGATGTAAGGAATTTCTCTAGCAGGCGACCTCGGGCATCCGTTCTGGAAGAGCCCCAAAGAGTGTTGAGCATTAAGGTCGCCTGTAAGGATGTATGGTTCGGGCAGCTGGTCTACCAGCGCCTCGAAGTCGGAGCTCGTAAGTGCAACATCAGGAGGAATGTATATGGAGCATACCGTTATTAATCTATTAAATCTTATTGTGCGGACGGCCACAGCCTCAAGGACGGTGTTCCAGGTGACAGGGTGGCATGCTAAGGATTTGCGGGTGATTATGGTAACACCGCCAGAAGAGTGTGTGCAGCCATCCCTGTCTTTCCTGTATACCATGTAACTATTCAAGAAATTTGTGTGTTTGGAATTCAGATGTGTGTTTCCTGGACACACATTATACTTGGCTGATTGGCATGCAGAATCTCATAAACGTCGTCACGATTATTCAGAAGGCCTCTGCAGTTCCATTGAACAATATTTTCTCTTCCCATTATTATGTGTTCAGAGCTACTGGAGTGTGACTATTTATGTAGGGTCTTTCGGGGCTTGCACTCTTGGAAGGGGTTTTCTGACCTTCTCTACTGACCTGGACGTCGCAGCCCGTTCCTTCCGCTGCGATGAAAGCCGGAAGGGCTCGACGTCCATGTCGTCATCTGAAGGCAAGGGGGTGCCCAGCGGACTGGGCCCCCATGACATGGTACCCTTCCGGGTGTTGTTTGCCTGCGCTGCCAGTGCCGAAGGCGTGGGGAGCACCCCAGATGGCACAGGCAGTGAGCAGGGGGTGGGGGTCGCTGCGACCACCTCCGTCTCCATCTCGTCCGGGCCCTCGCGTGTGCTTCGGGCCGGTGGAGAGGGTGGAGGAGGAACGGTGGGTGCAGCAGCATCCCCACCGGACGTGGATGCCACCACAGCCGCTGCTGGCTCAGCGAGCGGTGCGGAGGCGGGTTGGGCTGCAAGAGGCAACCCTGGGGGGGGCGGGACCAAGTCCGACTCGCGGTACTGGGTCCCCGCCGAAACCAGACGCCGCTCCGCCCCCCCCCCGGCGAGCTGCGTCGGCATACCTCCCCAGGGGAAAAAAGGCGAACCTCTTTCGCGCCTCGGGGAAGGTGATGTTTTCAGTGACTTTGATGTTGATTATTTTCTTCTCTATTTGAAACTTTTCACAGGCGCGAGAGTATGCTGCATGTGGACCCTGGCAATTCGGGCAGGTAAGGTTGGTTGCAGTGCAGTTGTCGGATAGATGATCATGATGCGGCCACATTTGGCACATGTTGTTCTGCCACGACAGGAGTTGGTACCATGCCCGAGACCCTCTGGCACTTGAAACAGCGCCGCGGGTTCGGGATGTATGGCCGGACAGAACAACGGATGAAACCTGCGTTGATATGCTCGGGCAGTGTGCAGCGGTCGGAAGTCAGAATCAGATGTTTGGTGGCTATTTCTTTGTTATCTCTCCTAATAACGATGCGCCTTACTGCTGTCACGCCTTGATCTTTTAGGCCTTCGAGCAGATCGGTCTCTGTCTCGGTTAGGAGGTCTGGCTCAGATATCACACCCTGGGAGCTGTTGAGGCTGCGGTGGGGTGTGACTCTGATATCCAGGTCTGCCATGCGGGTTTGGCTCATGAGAGTTGTGGCTTGCTTCTGTGAGTTAACCTCAACTAGGACCTCGCCAGTTCTTAGTTTTTTAGCATTGTATGTGTTGCCTAGGATAGATTCAAGAAACTTGGATACAAGAAATACAGATTGTAAGGAAAGAGGCTTGGATTTGTCAACCGATTCAACTATAAAAAACGTGGGTAGTTGTCAGGTTTCGGTGAGTTGATGGCAGGAAGAGTGGAAAAGATTCTTCGGTGCGGACCCTTTTCAAGGTCCGATCATGTTTGGGGGGGTTTTACGATTTACCATATGGCATGTAATAGAAGCAGGGACGGGGGTACTTTCTTCTCAAACCTTACCCTGATAGCCTGAGAGGTCCCGGAGCTCCCTGCCTGGTAGACAGACAGGGAGCCCATCCGCCGGAGCTTGACCTGGGCTCCGACGGCCACCGTTTGAGACTTCTACCCTTCACCTTTAAACACATCACCACGGTAGGTCACAGTTTATGTTGGGGGCTCGGGGTCCGCGGTGTCGCCAACACCGTCACCATGAATACTCAAGGTGCCCCGTGCGGGGCGTCAGACAAAAGTGTTTATGCACAAAGGCATCCTTTATATATGTTTCAAGAGCTACGAGTTGATCGTTTGTTGATCGCCCCGCCTTGAAGCCTGCCTGGCAGCTCTCGAGAAGACCGTTGTACTCAAGGAAGTACACGAGCCTGTAATTTATCATCTTCTCGAGAAGCTTGCACAGGCAGCTGGTCAGGGCAATGGGTCGATAGCTAGCAGGAGAGGAAGGGTCCTTCCCTTCTTTCAAGAATGCTACAACTATGGCCTCCCTCCAAGGCTGTGCGCTGTGTTCGAACTTTTGTATAGCCTCTTCCGGATAGTTAAGCTGTCCTCTTTTTGGTGGTACGTCTCTTTGTTCCGTGTGTCTGTCGTGGTTTTACCGGTACATAAACGCAGTTATCCCTGGTCCTTTTCTCTATCACTTTGTTTCGACTAAGAACCTGACAGTATGTATTACGTCCTAAGTTATGGTATGTAGGCTGCTTTTTGTGGAAAAGGCATGCTCCTGAAGATGTAAGAAATTTCTCTATCAGGCGACCTCGGGCATCCGTTCTGGAGGAGCCCCAAAGAGAGTTGTGTGCATTAAGGGTCGCCTGTTAGGATGTACGGTTCGGGCAGCTGGTCGACCAGCGCCGAAGTCAGAGCTCGAAAGTGCATAATCAGGACGAATGTAAATGGAGCATACCGTTATCAACCTATTAAAAATTATTGTGCGTATTGCTAAAGCCTCAAGGACGGTGTTGAGAGCGATAGGGTGGCATGCTAGGGATTTCCGGGCTATTATGGCTACACCGCCCGAAGAGTGTGTGCAGCCAACCCTATCTTTTCTGAATACGATGTACCTATTTAAGAAATTTGCGTGATTGGGATTCAATGCGTCTTCTGAAGACACATCACACTTGGCTGGTTCGAATGCAATATCTCATGGACATCATCAAGACTTTTAATGAGGCCTCTACAGTTCCATTGAGTAATAGTTTCTCTTCCCATTATGGAGATTTAGGAGCTACTGAAGTCTGTGTGTATGTGTGTTCATGTGTCTTTCGGGAGGTTTACTCTAGATTTGGCTTTATGGGCCTTTCTGCTGCTGGTTTGGGCGTCGGAGGCCGCGCCTTGCGCTGCGTTTGCTGGCTAGGAACGGCCCGACATCCATCTCGTCGTCGGATGTCCGAGGGGGCCCCGACGGACCGGGCCCCCCAGGACTTGGCCCCCCTTCGGGAGCCCTTCGTTGAGCCGGCCACCTGTTTCGGGGCACCAGACGGTGGACGGTGGTGCGGTGGCGGTGGGAGTCGGTGCGGGCCCGTGGTGTCCATCACCTCGGTACCTCCAACGCACTGGAGAGGACGGGGGAGACAGAGACGGGACGCGGCACCGGTCCCGACAGAATGAGTTTGCCCCACAACCGCTGCTGCCTCAGCAAGCGCCGTGGTGCCGGGTTGGGCTGTGTGAGGCCACCCAGTAGGGGGCGGGGGCGGGACCAGGTCAGACTCGCTGAACTGGGTCCCTGTGGACACCAGACGCCGCTCCACCCCCCGGCGAGCTGCGTCGGCGTACCTCCCCAAAGGGAAAGAGGCGAACCTCTTTCTCGCCTTTGGAAAGGTGATGTTCTCAGTGACCTTAATGTTTATGATCTTTTTTTCTAGTTGGAACTTTTCGCACTTGCGGGAGTATGCCGCATGCGGCCCCCCGCAGTTTACGCAAGTGAGAGTTTCAGATGTACAGTTCTCGCTCGGATGATCGTGCACCGCGCATTTTGCACACGTCAATCGGCCACGGCAAGAGTTCGTACCGTGCCCGAACCGCTGGAACTTAAAACAGCGCCGCGGGGTCGGGATGTAGGGACGGATGGAGCAACGGATATAAAACCTGCATTTATGTGTTGTGGGAGAACTGCACGGTCAAAGGTCAAGATGATGTGCTTGGTTGGTAGGAATCTCCTTGTCGTCTCTGTGGATGGTGATGCGTCTCACGGCAGTGACGCCCTGATCCTTCAAGCCGGCAAGGAGATCCGCATCCGTTTCATTCAAGAGATCTGCCTCTGATATCACACCCTGCGAGCTGTTGAGGCTCCGATGAGGTGTGACCGCTGAGTCTAGATCAGCCAGTTTGTCTGAGCTAGAAGCTTTGTGACTGCTGCTTGTCATTTATTTCGATAAGGAGTTACCAGACCTTTGTTTTTTGCACTTATACGATTTTCCTATTATGGCTTCAAGATACTTGGCGATCAAGAAGACTGACTGAGATGCAAGAGGGTGGGTTGGATTGAGGGACTCCATGACAAGAAATCGAGTAATGATCTGGTTCAGGAAATGTAAAAGATGGCAATGGGGAAAACGATACTTCGGTGCGGCCCCATTTTAGGGGGCCGCTCACGGTTGGGGAGGGTTTTAGACAATACCATAAAGCATAGTATAAAAGCAGGGAGACGGGGTAACTTCTCCTTTGACCTTACCCTGGTAGTCAAAGAGGTCCTGGAGCTCCCTGCCTGGTAGACAGGCAGGGAGCCCATCGGCCGGAGCTTGACCAAGGCTCCGACGGCCACCGTTACGGCTTCTACCCTTCACCTTTAAACACCTCGCACGGTTGGACACGGCTTATGTTGGGAGCTCGGGGTCCGCGGGTTGTCGCTGCTCACCGTCACCATGAATACTCAAGGTGCCCCGTGCGGGGGGCTTACATGTGGAAACTGCAGCTCTGCGGTGATATCAATCCTTTCGACTTGGGTAGTGACGAGGTGCAGCAAGACATAAGCATGCTTCCTGGCGTCGATATGGCTGATATCAGTGACTATCTTGTCTACGACACAAACTCCGTGACAAAGGAGCAGTTAAGAGCCCTCGCCGACGGGCGCATCGTCCATGATTGGGAAGGCAAGTACAATTTCACTGCAGCTGGCACATGCCCTACGCTCAACTCAACTTTGCGCTCAACTTTGCGCGCAGCGCTACCTGCGCATGCTATTTCCGTTTGTCCCTAGCAGAATGCGCGTTTTATCCATCTCCACCCTCACCCCGATTTATGTGATGTGACCCAAAACTTCCGTTGCTTGTCCAGACTGTCATTGTTTGCAAGGTGCTCAGAAAGAGCTGTTTCCGTTTACAAGATAGTAGGTTAGAAGTATCCAGTTTTGTTTTGTACCCTAGGATTCTTTTCTGCCTGGGCCTGTAACGCAGGTGCGGCACTCCAACTCACTCAACGTAAAGCCGCTGAACCACTGGCTTCTCAATAAAAAGATGGCGAGGTACAGACTGCACACTGCAACTGCATGGCGGGTTTAGGGGGAGCCTGCTCTCATATTGCTGCTTATTGTTTTACATTGAAACAGTTGTCAGGAGGAGGGATTTGCAGGTTGGCACTGACCGGGAGAACAGTTGGCTACCTCCACATGTGCGCTTTTTGTCAGGGAAACCAGCTGTTGGACACGGTGCTGCAAAAAAGAAACCAGTCATATCAAAGCTACATTTGCATCAATGGTTTGAGGGCGTAGAGAGGACAAATTTTTGTGTGCGTGTGCCAGCACATAAACATGTGGTCTGGTTGTTTTTCATTTCTCGTTATGTTAATACTGCCTTTGAATACTGGTTGTGGTGAGAAGGACCCACCCGTGGAACATTTATCAATTAATTCATGCTCTTTTGCCTTCCTGTCCGTATTATTTGTTCATTCACTTTTTGCTGTTTTGGTTGGTGCCGTGATTATTGCAATAGCCCAGTGTCTGTACGATAATGCTGAACGCTGACATACTGATGAATAAAATTATTAGTCGTGCATACGACAGTGTGAGCAGTCTGTCTCAATTTGCATTAGCCTCCACAAAATGACTTAATTCACACAAAAAAGTGCTCGTATGTGCTTGACGACTGAGTGCCAGAGTTAATTTTTACACTAAATAAAGCGATTGCTTCACTCTCATGCATAGTTAAATTAAGTCAACCAGTTAAGGGAACACAACTGCCAATGTCCGCCTCATCCTTTAAACGGGCCATGAAGACAAAACACGTTCGGTTCATTCAAAATATTGTATCGTTAGAATCATACTAACACCACTTTTAACATAAACTTTACTCAAATAAGCTATATAATTAGGAAAAAGGGGAATTGCCATGCGACCCACTAGCTCATTTCCCGCAACAGAACCAATGATATCATACCAGCCTGCTCTGCGATTGGTGGAGGCCGGCAAAAGCAAACGCAAATTAGGCAGAGCTTATAAGCTTGCTGAACGAGCTATTTGCACATAAATGTCATGCATGTCTGTTTTGCAGCAGCAAGAATGGTGCGGTAAACAACAAAAGTTACGAAAATCCACTAACATAGAACTACCGATGCGCACTGCTGTTGGTACTGATCACACTACGCTTGTTTTAGCTGCACAGCAGTCCGACGCTTTGGAGTTGTCTTATACGACACTGGCCGATTGGCGTAAGCGACATTGCCTTACGTGACCCCGTTTGTCAAGCATACCCCATGTTTCACGAAGCGATTACTTTCTACCATAACAAAAACAAGCCAGGTGTAAATACGGTCAAAAAAAGCAACCGCGGAGTGCTGAGTATGCTAGCGCCATCTGGGAGGTTTGACTGCACGCAAGGCTGCAGAGCCGAATGGGCACAGTGGAAGTTCGTTTGTATCCAGGCGGGTAAAGCTGGCCCTCAAGAGTAGAGAGGCTAGAAGAGTTTCTAGTGTCGTGAACGGCCGGCGCTCCCAGCAGGCGAAGTGAAATGTTTTCGGATCCGCCCTGCAGATGGCGCTACTGCCCTCTGGCGCGCTAGCATTTTGGTGCGCGGCCAGGTGCGGTAGCAAGGCGGCTCGAGCTGTGTCGAAGTTTTTTGTTGTGGTTGCGCGCTGCTGGACATTGTTGTGCTGCATCGTCTAAACAAGGAGTTGCAACAATGCCTGCCCGCAAGGGTAGGACTTGCTTTGTGCCGTTCTGCAAGGGCGGATACAAATCGTCGACGGAAAAGGTGTCCTTGTTCAGAACCCCTTCCGATCCCGTTCGCTTGCTAGAATGGGCCAGGAACATCAAACGGGACGACAGGGTGCTTGATAACACGTGCGTGGTGTGTTCCCGTCACTTTGATGAATGCTACATACAGAGGACATTCAAACACGTGATCAACGGAGAAAACGTCGAGTTCGAACGCGAACGGCCTCCGCTTGCTGATGAAGCTGTGGTGACGGTGTTCCTGGACGCTCCTGCATACTTGACGAAGCCTGTTATAAATAAAAGAAAGGTGAGAAACATTGCTAGCAACTATGTCCCACCACCCAAGCGGAAGGCATTACGTGCAAACACCCCTGACTTAGAACTCGAGACGAAGGGATTGACCAAGCCTCAGAGCCTTCCCGGCACCCGTTCAGCAATGTCTCACCGCATCAGCTTTTTGTACAAAAATTGTGCTGACAAATGACCCTGGAGCGCTTTGTTTCGGATGGCACATTCGTTTGGAAACAGGGGATGTACTTGTCAAGCATGTCACGTTTACTGAGTGTTCTGAACCGGTGACTCCAGAACAAGTGGAAACATCATTGTGCCGCATATACTGCCGCAACGTCAAGGTTGATGAATTTTTTGTGGCCAACGAAAGTGATGCACTCACGTGAGGCTTTAAAGAAGGCTGACGCCCTGTTGTTGTGCCCTGGGTGTGATATAGAGCCCCTCAAGTCAGGCCAGTGGACAAAGTTTGGTGCAGCGTACTATGCGCACACGTGTTGTGTCACAACAGCTGAAGGAAAGCAGTGCTTGCATTGTAAGTACACGAGGAAGCTGATAGCAAACCAGATACGCCGGCTGAAGCAACAGTCCAAACCCAAGTTCAGGCAGCGAGCTGCAAGGAAATCTGTTCAGCTGTTCCGGACAAAAAGAAAGCTTGCAAGGTATGGTATGCAGCTGGTCAACCAGCGCTTCGAAGTCAGAGCTCGAAAGTGCATGATCTGGAGGAATGTATAGGAAGCATACCGTTATCAATCTTGAATATTATTGTGCGAATTGCTACAGCCTCAAGGACAGTGTTCAAAGTGACAGGGTGGCATGCCAAGGATTTCCAGGCAATTATGGCCACACCCCCAGAAGAGTGTGTGCAGCCAATTCTGTCCTTTCTGAATACCATGTACCTACTTAAGAAATTTGTTTGGAATTGAGGTGTGTTTCTCGGAGACACATGACACTTGGCTGATTGGCATGCAGCATATCATACACATCGTCCAGATTTTTAAGGAGGCCACTGCAGTTCCATTGAATTATGTTTTCTGTTCCCATTATTTGTATTTAAGAATGAATGGAGTGTGTGTGTGTGTGTTCATGTGTCATCTTACGGGGCTGTTACTCTTGGATTGGACTTTTTGGGCCTTTCCGTAGGCTTGGAAGTCGGAGGCCGCTCCTTGTGCTGCGTTGCAGGCAGGAACGGCCAGACATCCATTTCCTAGTCAGATGTCAAGGAGGTGACTGTCGAACCGGGCCCCCCGGGCTTGTCCCCCCTTCCGGGCCCTTCATTTGAGCCGCCACCGCCGCGGGTGTCGGGGGCGCCAGAAGTGGCAGGGCAGTGCGGTGGAGGTGGGAGCCGATGCGGGGCCCCCGGTGTCCATCACTTCGGCACCCTCAAATGCACTGGAAGACAGGGAGGCAGGGGCGGGAGCGGCATCGGTCCCGACAAAGATGGTTGGCACCACAACCGCTGCTGCCTCAGCAAGCGGCGTGGTGCCGGGTTGGGCTGCCTGAAGCAACCCAGCGGGGGGCAGGGAAGGGACAAGGTCAGACTCGCTGAACTGGGTCCCTGTGGAAACAAGACGCCGCTCCGCCCTCTGGCAAGCTGCGTCGGCATACCTCCCCAGGCGGAAAGAGGCGCACCTCTTTTGTGCCTCTGGGAAGGAGATGTTCTCAGTTACCTCGATTATCCTTTTTCCAGTTGAAGTTTTTCACATTTGCGGGAGTACGCCGCATGCGGCCCCCGACAGTTCACACAAGTGAGGGTGTCAGATGGGCAAATGTTTTGCAAAAGTCATTCGGCTACGGCAGGAGTTGGTACCGTGCCCGAACCTGCTGGCACTTAACACATTGATGCGGGTTCTGGATGTAGGGACATATGGAGCACCTAATAAAACCCGCATTTACATGTTGTGGAAGAACGGCGCGGTCAAAAGTCAAGATGATGTGCTTAGTGGGACTCTCCTTGTCGTCTGTGGATGGTGATACGTCTCACGGCAGTGACGCCCTGATCCTTCAAGCCCGCAAGGAGATCCGCATCTGTTTTGTTCAAAAGATCTGTCTCGGATATCACAGCCTGCGAGCTGTTGAGGCTCCGATGGGGCGTGACCCTGATGTCTAGATCAGCCAGTCTAGTCTGAGCTAGAAGCTTTGTGGACTGCTGCTTGTCATTTATTTCGATGAGGAGTTCACCAGACCTTGGTTTTTTGCACTTATACGATTTTCCTATTATGGCTTCAAGATATTTTGCAATCAAGACTGGCTGAGATGCAAGAGGGTGGGTTGGATTGAGGGATTCTATTACAAGAAATTGACAACAATGATCCGGTTCAGGAAAGGTTACCGATGGCAATGGGGGAAAAGATACTTCGGTGCGGCCCCTTTTCAGGGACCAATGACGTTTTGGGGAGGGGGGGTTAGAAAATGCTATATGATACAGAAAAAAGCAGGGAACGGGGGTACTTTCTTCGTCAGCCTTACCGATAGCTGAAGAGGTCCCGGAGCTCCCTGCCTGGTAAATAGACATGCACCACATCTGCCCGAGCTTGACCTGGGCTCCGACGGCCACCATTTGTGGTTTCTACCCTTCACCATACAACACATCGCCACGGTTGGATCCAGCTTATGTTTGGGGGCTCGGGGTCCGTGGTGTCGCCAACACCATCACAAAGATTACTCAAGGTGTCCTTGAGTAATCTTTGATGGTGTCCTTGAGTAAACAAAAACTAGCCACTTCAGGTTTGGTAGAAAAACATGACACTAGCACTATTTTAGCATTTCAGTAGCGCCCCACAGCACTGTGTTTTTGTTATTGGTGATGGTGAGGCCATTGAGGCTTCGCAAGCGCTACACGCATCATGTGTCTGCTGATGTTCCTTTCTTCATTCCCTAATTTTGTGTTTGTAAACTCCGGAGTTGTCATATTCTGTCAACTTTGTTTTTTCTTTACCAAAGAGAGCGCATTTTTCATGTTTGCGGCATCTTTCATGCATACAAAATGTAGAAGATAGGAAACGTTCGTAGCTGCCGATTAGCCTGGTAAAGAACTCTCGAGACTTCAACAAACAAAAGACTGTGTTGGCATACTGGATAGGGGAGGCTGGAGAGAGCGAGGGTAACTACCACGCTCATGTTACGGCCTTGGCAGGTAAGATACGTCGTCTTTAACGAGAATCTTCAGTGAATCGTGTGTTCAAGTAAGGCGGTTGCGAGTTGAGCATCCAGCGTGGCTGTGGAAGGCACCATGTGCATTCGGTTGCATTGGTGGAATGAGGCACCTACCGGTAAAATAGGTACAAGCGACTCCCCGGCCTGGCGCTCGGCCCTTGTGTGGGACTGCAACGCTTGGGAAGTTCACCCGGCGTGCACGGGAGACTGCGCCTATGGAAAGGGGCGGCTGCAAAAGCACAGGAACTTTTTTCCATCTACATGGTTTCGAGAATCAGGATTTGCTTTTATCTTGAATTCATCGTACGTTATTTTCTGACCTGTATTGGTGGCACACACTGGTGGCGTCCGATTTCTGATCCAGCACTTTGCGCATTTTTTTTTTGTAATGCTTACTAGTGCGAAGCACCCAGCAGGCTTAACTTAAGCTAATGCTCAAGTACTTCTGAAAAATTGCTTGTTCTAACCATTTGCAGGTTCATGCACATTTTTTTTCTAGTGAAGATAACGTTCCATCGTATAAGGAGTATTCACATGACGTCACCGCAGCGCAAAAGTATGATGGTAACCATGGTCGTGCAAGCGGCGGCCATAACGGTGGCGGCGATCAAACTTGCTTGGGCGAACTGGGAGGCGGTGTCGTTACGTTAATGTTGTTATCGTGCAAGGAGTTCACAGTGATCAGACCAGTGGTGGTTGTTTGGTTGTGTTTGAAAACTTGTGCTTCAATTTGGGTGCAGGTGCTTTAAGTGCAATGAAGAAAAAGCAGCGGTGTAGGTAGCATGGAACAGTCGCTGCTCGAGAACAACGAAAACCGGCGTTGTGCTTCTGCCTACAGTGGAAGGCTCGGACACTGAATACTACCTTGTTCACACGATTAGTTCCGTGACGAATCAACCCTTTAAAGTTGTTAAGTCACTAGGTGACCACAACCGTTTCACTAGTGCTGATCGTTCAGCGGCCACAGCTGAAGCAAGTTGGAGGCGGCGTCATTTTGCATGAAAAGGTAACCACTTTTCACTAGATTTTAAAAAGACTTTGCCCGTATCACTTTGAATTTGCTTTGGAGTAGCTTTTGAGCTGCTTGAATAGTTATAAATGTCCCTTGTATAGCTCTTCCACTTCTGCAAAACTACCAATTAGATTCATTGTCAGAGGTGAGAAGAGCGCTCCGGACATCACGGTAACCTCTACTGAGATTGATTACAGAGTGCTTCAAGCTCAGCCGTGGTAACACCAATCTTCTTCAGCTTATAACTTGGCAAGAAATATGCTCTTTTCTATTTTTGCCTTTGTAACCGATGCTTGTGTAAAAAAAGTCATGTTCTTTTTGGACTATCTTTTCTTAGGGCTCTCAGGGGTTACATAAATGATTTACCCAAGTTGAAATTTTGGTGCGTATGTTAAGGATCCTCAGCAGGCCAAAATTTTTCCCAAGCCCTCCATTACAATCTGCCTCATAACCTAGGTGTAGATTTGGTTCCTAAAATCGCCAAAATTACAAATTTCGAGTTTTCTTCGGTACTTGGGGCCCATTTCTAGGCCCTGTCAGTGGTATCACACACTCAGACTTTGCCTTGGCAATAGGTGTCGCTAATCAGTTTTTCCAGGCGTTGTTTAAACTAGCAAGCTCGATCTGAGCTGATATATCCGTGTGTAACTGGGTGTATTTTTGCAGTAGTGTTGAATCTGTCATAATTTGAAATGTTTATTTTGATTCAAGGCACCAAAGATGTTTCAGACAAAGAAAAACGAAAGAGGAAAAAACAGGCATCGCGACATGAACCGGAGAGTATTTTGTATTCCTTTGAGAAAAAGGATAACTCTGAAACAGTAAGCAGCAGAATTTTCGCTCTCTCAGTAGTCTCTTGTATTAAGAAGGTAGCAGACATTTTTGGCATGTTTCTGAAGGGAACAGCTGATTTTATTCAAGTGCCACGTTACAAACAGGGTGAAATTATTGGCATATATGCATTCTTAGGTTGTGTAAATAAATGTATTTGAGACGGACCTTTACCATGTAGCCCCAATGTGTTAGGGTCACTTGGGGTGGTCAAAAGTGGCTGTCATATTTACAGAAAACAGTGTTAGGTTAGCTCCTTTATAAAATTTTGTGTTGTATTCATAAACGTTTGTTTTCGAAAACTGCAAAATTATTAGAATAATAGTTATGGCTGGGGGTCAATTTTATGCTCTGTAATTTTTCTTTTATAAAAGAACCTCATTAATAGAAAAAATGGCAAGGAAATGTTAATTTTTTTCTGTTGGAACTGTCATTTGCTGAACTTGTATGGGACATGTGCAAAATTAATGGTGTTTTCTGACACTTCTTTTCCAACAAAAGGAGTGGCAGTCTGAGAGGCCGTTGAGCCCACAAATTCCAAACCCAGACCTGCCCTCACTTTCTACACCTGAGATACCAGCTGCCTCATTGGTGCTCCAAGAGAACAAATGGAGCTGCAGACAGAAAAGTTACTCAAAGAGCTACAGGAAGAGAGGGCTTTAATCAGGTAGCTTGGTGAAGCCCTGCTAGAAAATATTTGTTAGTACAAATCTTTTCTAAAAAGTGTCTTTTTACCCATGCACGCTTTTTCTCTGTGTTGGAATGGCTAAGCTATTTGACCTAAGCCCCTCTCATGCTGCCACTCTGCATACTGGCGTGGCACTAGCAGGTTGAAATGACATGGGAGGTTGATATGACAAAAGTAAGTTTCTAAAAAAAGGGTCAGAGAATGAAAACTCCAGCTGGAAAACTAAGTACAAACAGCCATTTTTGAGTTTTGAAGCTGTTGTGTAACAACATGGACTGACGACAATCAATGAGGCACATTACATTGTTTTAAGTAGAACTGGTTTACAGCCTTACAATATATACACAAAAAAGTGTTCAGTACTAATATTCTCCACATGACGTCACTGCCCACTACACTGCTGGCTGACGGCATCACATGGTCACTCCAGATGGGCCTAAACATTAGCATTTTCAAATAAACTCTTGGAGCAATGAATTATGAAAATATTTGGGCTTGTGTTAAAAGGCTGCAATTTTTCTCTTCGCAACCCCTAAAAGAAGGCAGAAAGGCCTATGAGAAACAAAGGTGACTGCCATTCACAAGCTGCATGCAACCCTTTGGATGCTACACAGGGCTTTAATCTACCAACTTTTCATATTCTAAGGAGGCTGGCAAAAAAAGTGACGGAAGAAAAGTGACCAATTCCAGTTTTTTTCAGTTAAGAAGAACATGTTTAGGGTAAAATATGCTTAATGCCTGCTCAGATTACCCAAATGTTGCATAATACAGTTTAGTTGCTGTACTCGCATCTGTCCAGCTTTCATGAATCTCTTGAAACTGTTGGAGTTCAGCCTTCCAGGCCACCGAACTGCACGGTCCTTGATTACTATAGTAACTTATGCAGCGAGCATAGAGGTGTAAGGACCACTGTAAGATTAACTATAGTTAAAATAAATAGTGACAGCATTTTCTGAATAGGTTTATATCTTAAGAAACTAAAACTATCTAGAAGCTTGTGTACTAGAGTAACTTACATAAGGTACTCCTGACATCTTTTGTTTGTAAAACAACTACCTGAACCTAGAATGCAACATTTCCATAGTTTCTTTGAAAGGAACATGGAGCAAGTGTATTCTCAGTGTTACTTCGCAACTGTACAAAAGTATTGGACACATAATTGTTCATATAATAGTTATTAATCAGTGTTCTATTGCTCGTAGTACTCTTAAGGAACATTGTGAACTTGTCTAGCATAACAAATGACAAGCTTAATATTGTGGGGTAATATGGTCGCTAAAATAAGTGAGTCTAAATACGTTGTGTTTGACACTGATGCAGAAATCACTCGGGAGGCTTGTTCTAAGGAGACAGAAGCCGTCACCGAATATTTTCTGCCCGAAGTGTCTCCAGCCGGTGTGTTTCCAGTTTTCTACTTTTAATAAGCAGTTTAGTTTTCAGTTATGTAGCATGTGTATTATGTGTTAGTTGCAGTGAGCTTATTGTGCCCATGTTTGCATGTTCACCTGACCCCCTCCACCTGCTTTCAAGGAGAATTCGAAGAGCGTTCAAGGAGTGATATGTTTGAGGAGCAACAAATTCAGAAATAAATAAAAGGCTTTACCTAAGAGTTTGGTGCATTACCCCTCAGCTATTACAGGAAGAGCAGAGTCTAAGTTTTACGTTTGCACAATTTTGAAATGCTTTGCACAATGACAAGGTTCACGTGTAAAATGAGCAATTAGCTTATTTTATTATTCGTTTTCCCAAATTAAAGCTTGCCATATCAACTATCACCCTTCCTCCATCTTTATTTTGCACAAATTTTGTAGGCAGTGCAATAACGGCATATGTGCTCTAAGTGCTTTCTTTTCTTAATTTTTTTATGCAGTTCACGTGAAAATCCAGCCTCAAATTTAAGGCAAAGAACACGAGAAAAAAAATCCCCACCAGGCACCCATGCCAAAGTGGATGCAAATAGGGCAAAGGCTCACTTAAGCAAAAAAAGCAGGCCGACATGTGGACACCGAAGCAAAACCAAAATTTCGCTCGCGAAAGGGATTGTCAAGTAGTTTTCTCTTAGTATTAATTTAACAACTGGTAGAGCTTTTATTGACTGAAAGAAAGGTAGTGAGGACTGATCAAAAACTGGCTGCCTTAGTCAGAGCAACCAAAAACATAAGCAAAAATGCCCGCATGTACGAGATTTCAGCACATGTTCAAGATCCCGAAGTGGTCAAAATAGATCCGTAGCCCTCCACTACGGCGCACCACATCGCCTACGTTGCGTCGGCGCGTTAAACCCTACAATCAAGTCTGAGCAACCACCAGGAGCCCTGATGAAGTACGCCGCCAGTTCATGCTGTCTCTGCAATTTATTACAACAGGAGGCTCCTTCAACATGAAAAATGGTAAATCATGCGGGGCGTTAAGGGGTCTGGGGTGCGGTAGATATAGTTGAGTGGGTAGGGGCATGTTTGTGCCTCTTGAATGTGTTTGCTCACAATGAGCAAGCTGGGGGTGGGTTGAGGCAAGGTCAGCTATGTGAGGAGTGGAGGAAGGGGAGGAGGACCAGGGTCTACATGACAAGCATCAACAGGAGCATGGAGGAGCATGTTGCAGGCAAGCTGACTAGCATGTTTTAGGGGCGAAGCCCCTTAGGGGCTCAGGCTGTCGGCGTATCATGTCGTCGATGTAGTCACGCTACTGAAGCACTGGGACACTTGTTGACGCCTTGCACAGAACATAACACGTACTAAATAGCTCATCAGGATGCTCGTTTCCAATGCCTCGCGTTAGAACGCTTTATGCTTCAAGAAGCTGTATACCGCTACCCCCAGCAGTTTCACCTCCGTTGGCAAAGACAAGGCGCCAGGAATACACTTGGACACTGCGTGCTTCGCCCCTCCCCAGGCTTCAAGCTAGTGGAGATGGCCTGGGATTCCTGTGAGAGCGCAAAAGAACGCTTAATTTGTTTTCTATTGTAATGCCGGCATGAGCAGGTATTTGCTGTTGATGTTAGGCTCCTTAACATTGTTCAGAAAAGAAAGAGGTGAGACCTTGAGAGGTTATAACATGCTGACTTAGAGTTTCGTAGTTGTCTGGGTGCAGAGGTGCAGAGTTGTCAGGGGTACAAGAGGTGATGGTGAGTAGAGTTGTGTTATGGAGTGGTAAGTGCCTTCAGAAGTTGTAAAAGCTAGCACACCAAGGATGCACTTGAAGGCTGCATCACAGAATACTGTGAGTGTTTTGAGTGGTTTTCTTCATGTAATAAGCAGCCCAGGTGGTTATATGGTCGTTGTCCCTTTGGTAGGGAATAAGAGCCATGGGATTAATTTGGAGAATCCTGCTCTCTAGTGTAATGGGCTGAGGTCGGTTGGGGTGTGTATCGTAGATCACGAAAGATGAGGCAACCTGTTCTAGCTTGCAACAGATAGTTTCTGATTTTTTGGGGGGGTGTAGCAGAAAAAGGTGTGCTGTGGAAGGGTGGAACCTGTTTCTTATGTCAGGCATAGTAGTGTTTCCTAAATTCGTTGTTACCAAGGCCATGGCGTTCTTTACAGCAGGTGCTACCTTAACCAGCTTGCTAGCACATTACCAGATAACTAGACAGCGATATACAGGCGTGCAGTTCACAGATCTCTATATGCCAAATAAATAACCGTTCAAAATGCAAAACTTTTAAAACCATTGCTTATGAACGAGGGGGAATAATAAGTTTATGTATTTTTTTTCTAGGCAGCCTTCCCAAGAGGAAGTCTTGACGAAGGGTAAAATGAGAGGAGTGTCAGTGGCCACACTGACCTGATGTGGAGAGAAGCCAGAAAAGCAGCAGGAGGAGACGCCAAAACGGTGGCACAATCAATGGAAATCACATTCTTCGCAAGGAGGAAGCTGATAGGAGAGAAGCCATCACTAGAACAAATTTTTCATGTGTACCCTGCTTCGAGGGGGGAAACATCCTTAATTAGCATTTTGCTCTTCTAGTACATTAAAAATTAGACTTTCTGCTCTTCATTTCAAATGCTGTCCAATTAAGCTTGTGATGTTATTACCATATACTGCGGAATTTAGGTCAAGCTGGAATATAGGTCGGCTCCCTTACCTTAGGCCGGAAAATGCGAAAAAATAATTAGGTACAAAACATCGTTTAATTGAGACCATAACTTGTTTAATCTCAGATTACTCGTTTAAAACTGTCTGAAATATCGCCGGATGACTGCTTCTGGCTGCCTGTCGCTCACACAGCAAGTTGTCCTCAGTGCACTCCAGGGAATTGCTTATGCAACACTTCTTAAACACTCACAAAACCATGTCACCGTGAAGCGCAAAGCATGTGACACTCGTGTGCAGACCATAGTGAGGTCCAGTCAGTGCAGGTGGCCAGCAAGCACCCAGGGGTACCCATTTGTGGGAACGTTGCACAATGCTTGTGGATAAGTCACCACGTTGTAAGCAGCACAGGTGCCCAAAGCAGCACCCATGAAACAAAATCTTCCGAGCGTTGCATACTGAGAGGTGCCCCTTCAGCTAATGAGAGTAGCGTACCCTTCTCTTGGAGGCACCAAACTAGTGCAAGGCGGGTACATCGTTGGCCTTTAAAACCCCCAACTTTTCCTTTAAATGCTGCCGTGAACCGGTACCAAGCACCTCAACTCTTTTTAACGTTTAACAGTTTTAATTAACGCCCATAATATAACTTCTGTTTTGTATCATTACAACCGATCAGATAGTCAAGTCATTTGGCTAAGACACTCCTGTAGCCATAGGTGGAGCGGCCTAGTTTGCACGTTTTATTGTTATGCGGGAAATGTTTGCCTACGTGCGGTTCAGAGATGACAACAAGGAAGTAGCCTTGCCCGTGAGTGACACAAAAAATTTCAACCCAACAGGGTTGAATGACTACGGCGAACTCAAAGTGGCACGTTTTTGGGACGTGAAGCAGTGTGGCTATTATTTTACCCAAATAGTGAAATTGTTCGGTAAGTACGTCTTCCTTATTAAACCCGCAGTTAGAGCGATCGTGCCAATCTCTAAGATCATTTTGAAATTGCTTTAGCCACTAGCAGGACGCGGAGGAAGGCCTAACAAACGCGTCCACATATCGGTGCGTCCTCTTGATGATGGGGACTCGTTGGATGGCGAATCCAAGGCGTCAAGTGACATTTCATTCAGAAAGGTACACTATGCTCAAAGTTCTTGAATTGCCTGTGTTGTATACAAAGCGTCAGTTGCACATAAGTGCGTATTAGACATGTGGCTCTCGGCAGCAGTGACAGTGCATGCAAGTTAGCCCCGACACACTTGCTCATTTAGCAGTGACGGCCACAGTACGCACGCTTAAGCGTAAATATACTCTGCATTCGGATGCGATGTACTGCCAATTAGCATTATTTTTAATGTTGCCAAAGCTGTGCCTATCTGTTGCCAAATCAAGCTATGGCCTTGGCCTCCTCTATTTTCTCCCATTCTTGTATGTCTTTTCACTTCATTTTTTTTCCTTAGCTCCGAGCTTTTGCAACGTGGCATATGTGAAAGGATCGACATTTGTGCATCACAGAGTACGGAACACAGCCTGTATATAAGCAATTTTGTTTACTTTGTGCATACTGTATACATTTAAGCCGTAATCTGCATGCACATGTCCATTAACACGTGAACATTCAATCTTTATTTACGAAAAGGCTAAAAAAACGAGACCACAGACAACTGCAAGTTGGAGGCAGCCAAGTTCAGGAAGCAGCACAGAAACCTGCTCTTCGAGGACTCAAGCGAAGAGAATGATAGTTCCCCCCAGCGACAGGTCTCTTTGAGCTTTGATATCACTGTTTTAATTTGGGATATCCAGCACGCTTTTCTTGCATGTATGCATGAATGGTGAAGGTTGAAACCTACCCTAAAAATGTGTTATTGTTGTCATGTAGCAACTATTTGATTCCTGCAAATCAAATTTGGCATGTTTCTTTGCACTTATTATAGCAAGCGCACGTAATAGCCGTTGTAGAGCACAGAAAAATGTCTGGAAATTTAATGGGTGCATTGTCCATGTGGTAAAGGCCCAAGAGCTTGACCCCTCCAGCGGCCAGGATTGATACCAGGGAGAAGGTTATGGTGCTCCTAACATACATGCTTGGTCACTTGCGCAAAGAACTAAAAGTATGATTTAGATTTTGCATGATTCGTCTGTCTGAAAAATGGTGCCCATAGACTTTTATGTTCTACGTTACATTTATGCCTAGGAAATGCCAGCTGACACATCTAACTGAATGATTTGCTGCGTTCATCTCTAGGTAGCAAGGAAAATGAAAGTGGGCAGCAGGTCAATGGACCTGCAGGTTAAAAAAAAACAGACTCGCTCTTCCCGGATGAGGCTGTGGGGGCTGAGGGCCCGGAAGAAGAAAACACCAAGCTCCATGAGAAGAATGCAAAATTGAGAGCAGAAAATGCCGAAATTCACTTAGCAATAAGATGTTCATGAAAGCGCTCTGCAGCAACGTGTTTGACACAGGCTTTGGGCCAAGTTCAGTTTACAATCAGCTCGATTCGGCACATGGTAAGGCTTGATGTCGGGCTAGTTGGTGTAACATACTCTTGAAGGTCTCATGCGCCGTCTTCTGAAAGTATACGCCTTTTTCCTGTGTCCATCTGTGCTATCATAACAAGCGCAACTTACCTTCAAACACATGGTAACCTTCTTTTTTGCATGTTTTGTATGAATGCCGGCACCGATTACATTTTTAAAAGGTGCCAATAATGAGGCATTTTTCTTTCTCTTGGAAAATGGCATATTTCCGTTTTTGTAGTGGCATACTTTGCAGAGCTCTCAAATTCTTAGAAGCATCAAAAGCTTGCAAAGGCTTCAACTACCGTGGTTTCTCAAGAAACAGAGCCTTAAGGGATCGAAACAGTGCTATCTACAGAGGGAATAGCTTCAGAAAAGCGTGATGCAGTCTACGCAATAACCGGAATGGTAAACTATGGGCCCAAGCTTTATGCCCCAAAAGTTTGCACATGGTTTTTCTTTTTACTCAAGCAATACCAAAATTTAAAAAATGCCGCTAGTCTCCATACCCATCCTGCATATAAAATGTGGGATTTATTTTGTAGTGAAAAATCACTGAACATGTACCTTATTGCAGTTCTCACTGCCAGTTTTTTATATTGGTGGCACCCATACTCAACAACGTAAATGGAAACAGTTAAGCACGGTCCCATTTAAACTTTTCATTTTTGTTTATCGAGATTGTACTGTAAAGTTCATTATAGCGCCTGTCTCATTTCTGCTCAGTTTGTGTAGTGCTTCTCGGCCTCATCCGTGTCACAGTAGCCGATATAATATACATTTTGTGTAAAGTTTGCTCGGGATGACCTCCGCGAGGGATTTTTTTATTTATTTAAATAAAGTTTAAATGTATGAATGTTGTGCCTTGTTTGATTCCAGAAAAGCGGATTTCCAGCGAACCCGCAGGCACCCCTAACATCAAGAAGCAGCATTCAGCACCCTGAGCGGCGCCAGTTAACTCAGATGTGCCCCAATCCATTCTGGGGTGACTACCTTGGCCGTGTCGCCAAAGTTGAGTGACAATAGGCTCCCTGCAAAAAATGCTCAGCAGATCTAGCCTCCTCCTGCTCCCAAAAGAGAACAAGGGCTCTATGCCACCACTGAGAGGAGAGTAAGTATATACAAAAGGTTTTGTGCTTATATGTGAACTTTATGGATCCTGGTTTTGCACAATAAATACACCCTCCCACAGACCACCATCTTGTCACGTTATGCTTTCAGCAATCCTTTCAAAGTGATTTTTTTTTATTCTTGCAGAGTTGTAGGCATTGCAGTGCTCATTACGAATTCATTATTTGTGGCTTGCAAAATGTTTCAGCTATACCTGGGTACTGACGTTTGGATCTCAAGAGGAGCACACACCCGCCTCATGCACCTTAAGGGTGACAGCAAGTTTGTTCCGGGAGGCTGCCGTTACAATTTTTTCGATAGAAAGGCTTGCTGGCCGCAACGTCACAGGCGCCAACTCAAACCGGCCCCAGGGAGACCCAAAGTCAGCCATCGACAACACCAAATATTTGGTTTTGCCAGGTAGGCCTTTTTCTGGTCCACGTAGGCAGCATAAATGTAGATATAGCTGTTTATATTTTAAAGTTCCTTAAAGTGTAAAGTTTGTTTAGTGGAACTCAACCCACCTTCACATATGGACATCTTTTGCAGAGATGTGAGCAGTGGAGATTCACAGACATTGTCCTGTCTGTGTGCAGCACTTTTTTACTAACCAGAGCAGAGAAAAAGATTGTTGCTAGATAAATTTGAAGAGTTGTGTGGGCATAAATAAATGTTATGTGGTCATAAAAGGACAACCTCGAGCACACTTCTAGGCCACCAGCTGCACAAGCAGCATATGTGCCACTCCAGTCTCCTTATTTATTTAATTTTAGTAATGAGTGCCACCTTGCTGAGCTGATTGCACAGCTAATAAAAAACAAATGTAGCTGCAAAAGTAGACAATCTTTAGATTGCTTTTATACATAAACAAACTTGATTGGCTAGTTCCGTGTTTCCTCCAATTCCTTTTGATAGTATATGTGCCCAGTTGGCAGGTTAATTTTTCCATCTGCACACTTGGCTTTCTCAGTGAAAATATTTTGTATTTTTTGGTTATTTGTATACTTATACTTAAGCTGATGTTATAACTGTTTTTTAGGCAAAACAGCCAAGGAGCTGGGGATTCTTTGGCAGTAAGCGTGTCATTTCCCAGAAATAACCCGTCCACTCTCTCTGGCTTGTGTGCTAATTGTGCCCGTCTTTTCGAGCAGATTTTTTTACCCACTACCTGGAAAAGACATGCCCTGCCGGAAAGGTTGGAAAGCGGAAGACCTGAACAGGATCCTGGCAGTGAAAATTGCTGACCTCGCGAAGCTCAATGCTAAGGACACGAAGTCACGAAACGAAGACCAGCCAGCTAATGTTAAGGAGGTCGAGAAATAAAAGCAATGCAGCAGAAGAAAATTTGTTGTGGTATTAAGATCCTGCAGTTGTGTACCTGCATAAGATATGGTGCAACCATCGGCCTATGATGCATGTCTTTACCAGAAGGCGAGCACATCGATTGGCATTAATAAGGCTAATAACCACTAATAGAGATTAACCCTCTGGGTCCATTCTCGGGCCCCTCCCGACAACGCAACATGGCCGCACTGGCCCGCTGTCGGGCACTGCCCAACAAGCTTTCTCGCGGTTGAATTGCGCGCGCATTTTTCTCACTGTGCATGTGGTGCCATCTCTTAAAAAAAGGCAAGAACTGCCCCGATTTCAGCTTTGAGATGATTTCAGGAGATGACAAAACCCATTGAAATTTTGCAGGACATATCCGAAACCGGGTTTGGGGACGAGGATTCAGTGGTGGGAGTCAGCGCTAAGGAGCGAGAACTGAAGTCAGAAACTCGTCTTTTCGGACTTCTGACTCTGAAGAAGCGCATGTACGTTGTCATAACAGAAGCGCTGCTCGCACACGACGTTCTCCCCTACTACCCGGAGATTACAATGATGGATGATCATTTGGCATTGACTCGTAAAATAATGCGCATGACCAAATTACAGTGTAACTGGAAAAGCATTTTGACAGTCTTGGACTTTGAGAAGTGGAACTCGTTCATGTGAGAACTGGAGACCAGGGGCTTGTTCAAGTTCTTCGACGACCTGTATGGATTGACCGATGTCTTCACCAGAAGTCATGACATGTTCTCGAAGGCTCAGCTCTATCTGGCAGATAGCTCCTACACCCCCAGAGTAGATGAGCTCAAAAACCGGCTCGAGGAAGATGAAGGTTGTTGGTCTGGCCACTTGGGAGGCATAGAAGGATTGCGGCAGAAAGGCTGGACAATCTTCACTGTCACACTTTTGAGACTAATAGCAGATGAAGCAGGAGTCCGAGTTGGCCTCATGGGCCAAGGAGACAACCAAGTCTTGCGATGCTCCTACCCTGCAAGCAGGGAAGATGCCAAAATTAGCCAGGCGCATCAGGAGTTCTTTCGGGTTCTCATTGAAAAGACGCAGCTCATCGGACCCCCTCCAAGGCCAGTGAAACTTGGTCTTCGTCCAACTTCTTCGTGTACGGAAAATATCCGGTACTGAAAGAGTGTCCTCTAGCAGGATCATTAAAGCGCCAGGTGAGGATCTTTCCGTCTAGCAATGAAGGTTTTCCCACACTGGACAACAGCCTGTCTTCCATCTTCGCCAATGTCAGCGCAGCATGCCTGCATGACAGCAACCCCATTGTCTCGTACTACTTGGGAGCTCATCAAGCAGCTTTAGCGGTACAGCTGTACTTCCGGAGTGCTCCGCTGCACGCTCGCCCTCTCTCTTTCTCTTTTAAACAGAATCCGTCTCTGGTGATCAGGGGGCCTTCCGGACAGGCACACACCATCTCTAAGCCGTTGTCGGACCACCTCAGGCGCTGTATAAGGCCATTGAAGAGATCTTTGGTGCTGGCGCTTGTGCTGTTTCCTAAGACATGGGGCGGATTCTCTGTTCAGCTCCTAGGCAGCCTTCTCTCTCGGGGATTTCCAGACCCACAGAGTCAAGATTGCGCGCTGCTCCGGCAAATCTTTCACAGAGCAGGGCCGGAACTGAGAGGATGGATCATCAACATGTTGAGCCCAATCTTTTCTGTTTTCAAGTCACCGGTGCTCGTTGCTCAAGACCCGACAGCTCTGAACTTGATGATGCCTTCGTCGACCAATGACACAGTGAAACGAAGGATAACAGCAATGCTCAAGGAGGCAGACTGGATAGTAAGCCCCAAGATCCAAGAGTTTCTTCACTTATCAACAGAACGGCTTGATTTTCTGTGTGAATATCTGGTGCAGATGAGGCCATGCAACACGAGGGTGATCCATGAAATTGTAGAGGTGACCCTCTTCGGGAGAGCCCTGCAACATAGGCATTCGGAGCGCCTTCTTTCTGAGCACATGGAACAGTCAATTTTTCTGCATGATAATCTGTGAAGAGGGCAGCACTACAACCTGTTGAGTGCAGCTTGAAAATCTGTGAAGAGTGCACTACAACCTGTTGAGTGCAGCTTGAAAGAGTTCTTGTAAAGGTGCAATAAAAACTTGTTACCTCTTGTTTTGTGTTTTTTAAAGCTATACAATATTCGATATTCGATTCGATATTCGAAGACACTTTTCTGCCTTATTCGTATTCGATTCGTATTCGAAAATTTCAATATTCGCACACCCCTAATTATCAGCTTCATGCCGGTATGAACAACTTCATTTGCCACTCGTGTAGCGTTTCAGTGAGCGGTTGGAAGCTGTCACCGGAGCTACTCGCGTAGCGCGGGTGGTCTCCGTGGATGCGTCAGTGCGCCTGTGGCTCGCGAGGCGCGTTTTTACGAGCAGAAAACGCTCCATGCGGTTCACGCTTATGCCCGTGTAGACGATTAAGCCCCGACTGTAACAGAAACATTGCGTCAGCCATGAATGCGTGCCACGTTTTTGCTTGCAGGAACCGCTTCACATGGTTAACACTTCAATGTAACTGTGAATTTCAAAAAAATAGCTACCTAGATTTCAATGTAACGAAGTAAAGTACAAATTTTACCGACTCTGTTACATCGAGGTTTGACTTTATTTCTTTTTTGCCAAGCAGAGACGTCTGTAGTCGTAGATGTGTTCCTAAAAAGTGAAGTGATGCTCTGGAACTTTCAACATTAACCATTGGAAAGGTGGACAAAACCAGAAGACAATGCACATTCAAATCAAAAGGATGGCTTCCTGAACAACTTCAGCAGTTGCAACCTACACTCTAAAGATGATGTGACTCAGCCTCCCAGTGGCCAACATCAGGGCACTGTTTGCAAACACAGCACTACTAGCAGTAAGACCAAAAATAGGAATCTACTGACCAAAGAATACTGCTGCATATAGAGCAGAGCAAGAGATTAGTTTGTCAAGCTTAGGCAATACCAAAATACATAAATACAGACCCCCCCACCTGAGAGCTCCCTAAGAAGCAAAACATGTAATTGATGCCCAATGAGAATTGAATGGTCACATCCAGCCAGACTGGCCCCTAATTCTCATCAGCAGTCAATGACATTCTTCAAAATGAAGAGCACAAAAGTTGCACACTAGGGCAGCACTGGTGCAGGGGTTTAGACAGATATCCCGATTTATGTCCCTTGTGTATACATGCGTTCCATATGCAATATAACTGCTATAGGCTTAAAGGCAGGTACTTCCTTGTGTCACCCTAACACCATGCAAAGCACAAAACCCAGTCTTCAAACTGCGAGCACCTGTTAGCATCCTAGCACCTTGATGTTTATGGTTAGGTCTATTGTCAGAAAATTTTGATGTAGCCAACCCTAAATGGGCATACCTTATACAAATGTTGAACATAACTCTGCTGCTGCAATTAAAACCTCATTTGAGTAGTTACGGCTCGGACCAGGTACCACTCTGAAGAATATATCAAACGCAAGGTAATTTTACTTGTCTATAGCGAGGGGAGCCAGCAGAATCCTGCACATTGCACATTTTGGAGACATGAGTGTATGACAGCCCCAAACAAAGCGAAGCTTTAATGTTCCCCGAACAAGGTTTAGTGTCAGAAGGAGCTGGATAAACAAGTTTATGAAGCAGAAGAAATTTTCGCCGCAACAGTAGCATGCGTGAAATAAAATGTATTCTGCCAGGTACCTGGTAAAAGATGCTACAGCATGAAAAAGCATCTGCAGCATTCGCACTGTAGCATCTCTTACAATGAACTACCAACTCGCCCAACAGTACACTTTGTTAAGGTACCTGGTGTGATGCATCTTTTACATCTGCTCGGTAGAATTGGCGTCAAACTTGTTGTCGAATTTTTCTCAGTAAACTCGCCTGCACGTTACAACTGGGAAAATGTGGTATGTATGCTGTCAATTGTACCCTACATAAAATTGAGTTACTGAAAATTGAAGTGACAAACTTCACTTTTGTGGCAGCCTTTCAGTTGTGGCGTTGCATCGAACTACACTCAAAATTTAGCCTTTGAATAATTTGCCTGAACATTAACATGACTTGTGCAATGAAAGCTAATGCTCGAGATTTTAGATACAGTCGAACGCGACAATAATGACACTGCCAGAGAAAATCTAAAAATTTGCTCCTGGGAGAATTTCGTCAAAGTGAGATTGAAACATAAAACGACAAAAAAATGGCATGCAAACCAAATATTTATTTCCAGAAGTCGGTTGTATTACTTCACGAGCCTTACCTTGCAGCTACTTCATGGCTCACTCTCACGCTACAAGAACTGGTTCATTGCTAGTGGTCGTCGTACGTGCCTAAAAACGACCAAATCGTGTTAAAGGTGTCCAGAACATACTGTATGTTTGGCTTCCCTGCATGTTTTTCTCCTAGCTCCTTAGCAACAAGCATGCCAAAGCATGAAAGCAAAGTCCAAGTTCTCTTGACGAACTTTCCCACACTGTGGCACCTCACTGCCCCAATGCTGCTCACAAAAACAAGTGAGCACCGCTTTGTCATTGTCCAAAAAAGCCCCAGCCGTCACAGTTTTGTTTTGTGCATGTGCACCATTAAAGAGTGGCAGCCATGCTATTTGAAATGGCAAAGAGCAAGTTGCATGTCGATCCAAACTCGTCAGGGCTATCCTATGCTATCCTCCCTTACTCCACTCAGTCGGCCCACTGACTTGGGAAATGATGGCTGCCTTATCTTGTAGCAATAAAGACCTGCTTTTGGGCTGGCAGAGGCATCTTATAGGCACCGGTCACTGCTCAGAGGGCGCGACGAATAAGTACACCCAGCACCGCCCCGCGGACGCTTGAGCTAACTTTGGGTCGGTGAGAGGCAGACGGCGGCCGCGCGTTCATATATTCGGCACCTCTCAGTTTGTTTTTCCGATTCTGTGATTGTTTTTGAAAGGTGTCTCGACTTTCAAAACTGTTCTGGCAAATAGTTTCCCCGGGTCTCAAGTGCTTTTGTGCGATTTCCAAACAATTACGGGGCTGAACTACTACTGTCGGTCTCCAGTGCGCGAGAAGTTACAGAGATTGTACGTTTCCGCGCGCGTGTGCGCCGTGAAAGAAATTGATGGGACAGACATCGTTGCGAAGTCCCATTCTCAGCAAGGGAAGGTTATTTACAGCGCCAATTCAGGTCAGTAGCCAGCGTATACAACGGCGCTCCACGACAGAAGCGTGTTTGTGTTATTGTTTCCTCTGTTCGCCCAACCACACTACAGTTACTTTTTCGGTTGCCCTTCTTCAGCTTGGTTGGTGTTGTCACTAATTAACAATGCATTCCAAACGCTATTAGCTATTGACAAAGTAAACGCAGTTCCACACTGTTCAAAATCTCCTGCGGAGCGGCGGTTGTCTTTACGAAGATTCCGTTTAGTTTCAGCTTCTATCTTGTGAGTAACGGTAGAGTCGTCTTAGCGGCTAATTGTGATACAGTTTGTTCAGGCCGTTCGGAATTCTCCAAAAAAGTATTTCCTCCTCCTCGCCATCCTCTGCCTAAACAATAATAACCTCAACTTTCAGAGTACGCATAACGCATTAAAGAAGTCAGCGCGAGTGAATGCAACTTTGCCTTTGATAGCTTGCCACGCTCTCGCTTGGAATGCGTGGCCGAACTACATACACTTCGGGGAACAAAGTAGGGCAGTAAGCGGGATGCGTATTGACCGTCTTGACATTGCTTTTGGCATCACCCGCAAAGTGCTGTGAATGCATATTCTTGTGCCGCCTATTGGTATCCATTCGGTGCCGTGAATGTTGCTAAAAAAAGGTTACTGCTGATAAAACAATAGTGACGGAAACGGTAATACCTTGTGTTAAGCAACTACTACGACGGCATGCGATTCATCGCAGCGCGTGATGTGTATGAACACTGAAAGCAAACGTTTTAGTTTTACGGCCCTTCGTGTCTGCGCTGCGCGTAAACGGTAATCGTACTCATAAGTTTACTCCTTGAACTGACAAAAAATGTCATGACTTTCCTACTTCCTTGACTTTTCTTACTGCTAAAATCATTTCTTGTGAAGCTTATTCTCCCACGGCTGCCCGAGCGAGAAACCTGTACAGAACGATGGCAGACTGCCTTTTGCGATTGTGGCTGTCCTTCCCGCAGCAGTAGCGGTGCTGCCACGTTGCTAAGGTTGAGGGGGACACTTTCTGTAGCTTTCTTGTAAGCGTCTTCCAGTACTGGTTCCGCACCCATACTTCGTACTCTTGCCGCAGGTTAGCCACGAACGGTATACTAACAGAGACGTTCAGGAGGTACAGCACTGGCGTCATGCCGCCTGGAATTGGCTACCCGCTATTCCCGCAAAACAAGGGGGTGCTTAGATTCGCAGGCAAACTTATTTTCCGGTTCTTTTTTCGGGAATAGGGGGGGGGGGGTGCTTTGAATCGGGGGGTGCTTAGAATCACGAAAATACGGTATTATCAGGCACAGCCGCCAAAGTACATGGTTGGGCTGGACAACGTCCTTTTCCTTTAAGTTCGGATGATACCTGGCTTTGCTACGGACGCTGCACTAGCCGCATAATAGGCGGGTTTATCGCAAGCGGGAACGGTGAATTTTGGTGAATAGAAAAGGCTACTATCCTCCTCCTCCTCCTAATAATAATAATAATAATAATAATAATAATCACTGAGAGAAGCTGCTGACCCCCCCCCCCCCTCAGAAAAAACCTAGATCCGCCCCTGCTTGCATGTCACATTAGACTGCGTGTTAATTGCAGCTGGTGCCGCTAATTACGCTCGGACACTCCACCCACCACCTGGATTGGATGCCCTTCACCATCAGGCACTCAACCGGCAACCACTTCCAGCCAGTGGTTCCTTAATTCGACAAAATTACGTGGGGCCATGCTGGTCATCGAGATAAGCCTATCGGGCCCTTGACACCAAATAGAACCAGTCATCACAGCGCTGTGGCCTCTGTATTGTGGATTGTCCCACCAATCCAGTGTTGCCAATTTAGCTATTTTGTAGCTAGATCTAGCTACTTTTGGACTCATCTAGCTACCAAAAATGTAATCTAGCTACGAGTAGCTGTTTTAGCTCCTTCTTTCAAAATTTAGCTCCTAATCTAGCTATTTTGGCTTCAGTTTATCGGCATTCGAAATCACTATTCCGGTATGAAAAAATACTTGTTACAAGATGCTATGAAGGAACTAATGATGATGACGTTGGGCACGTAGCGCCATCTAGTAGCTTTTTAAGAAGATACAACCTGACTGAGATGTAGCGTGTCTCAAGAGAAAGAAGGAAACCGAAACCATCAAAGCTTTTTGCAAATTTTGCAAGTGTTCTATCGAGGCGAAGAAAGCGAGCATCGATAAGCACGCCCCATGTTTGAAACACATGGAATGTGCGCCACGCTATGGATTTCAGCAGCCTGCTATAACTGATGTCATGCCACGTGCAATGCCAAGTCCTGTGCAACAAGCAGAAGCCACTCCTGCTCTTTTTGTTGCTGAACATTGCACGATGAACACCACCGACCACTTGGGAGAAGCTTGCAAGTGGATTTTTCAAGACAGCAAGGTCGCGTCTAATATCAAGATTCATCGCACAAAGTGTACTAACGTGATAATTTACACACTGAATGCGCTGTTAAGTGTAAGGAACGGGCTTCGGAGGCATAAAAAATGCCATGAATATAGCTTGCCTAATGACGTGGTGGCAAAAATCGGCACGATGGCATCGTACTCAACGGCAGAGGACGATACTCTGCAAGCTGCAGACATTATCGAAGAACTGTGTGTACAGCAGGACAGTTTTTATGTACTACCATTGGTTATAATTGTTTTGCTCTACGCCTTCTACGGTAGTTACTAACAGATAGTTCTGTTTTTGTTCGCCAATGTGGTTGATTGTTCTTTTAGAAGTATGCTGAAATCTCTTTTGTACGTTTTGTGTATGAAATGTTATTCTAGATTGTTTTGTTCGTTGCAAATGTGCAATTTCGTTGACATATGTTTAATGATGAAGTGCTCCCACTTATGCGGACGGAAAAGTTTTTGTTAATAAAACCACCATCGAAAAAGCTTTCAAATGTTTTTGTGATAATTTTGTGTTCACCAGTCTGGCCGTGCTCGTACTACTGCATATGGCAACAACAAAAACTCCGCTACTGTTGAGGAAACAGTACAGACTTTGGGTAAGCTGTCATCGGCCTGATTCGTGTAAGGGCCGCACCAAGCAAAAATTTCAAAAAAAAAGTGCGGCCCTTACACGAGTATATACGGTATATTCCCAAACTTGTCGGGCAACCATTGCATAGCTGATTTTCAAGCCAAGGCATTTCAAAGACGGTGTGCATGTTTTGTTTACGCTTGTGCTTTAGAGCCCCTTGTTCGAATGCTTTGTGTTCCTAGGTGCATTATACTTTGTGTTGATGTGCAAGGCGCATCAACTCAAGATGCCAAGGGTAAAAAACATTTAACATTTTCAGCAAGCTTAAGTTTTGCGGCAACCAACACGGCTGTGTTGCAAGTGCAGCGGGGAGCAAGTGACGCTCTCAGGCGCTGAACGCTCAACTGGCAAGCTGCTCAACGTGTGGGGATCCTGGCGCCTGAGCAATAGCGTGATCGTTGGGTTTGTGCCATTGCGCAGCGCTTTTCCCCTCCCTCCTCGAAATTCCGGCTCGTCTCGGCGCCACTGTGTAGAGCCGAGCCGTCTTCTCAAACTCTTGCATGAGATGAAGGCTGCAGCGACCGTTGCGGCGATAAAACACTGTCGCGCAGCAAGTGCTCCGCCCTGGTAGTCGAGCTAACCTCACCTCATTGGTCCGTTTGAACGATTCCCAAACCCCCCTCTCGCCGGGACGCGAACGTGCGCCCTGCGTGGGGGTCTGTTCGGGGAGACGCTTCCAGGACGCCGAAGGCGTTGGCCGAAGGTATGTGACGCTTTCTTTACCAGCCGGCTGCAACTCTGTTGCGCAGGCGAAAACCCACCAGCCCTTCCGGCTGCAGCCCGTGCCTAGGGCTGCTCCTGTTGCTCCTACGCTTGCATATAGTAAGGCCGTACCTACCACTCGACGATCACGCTGTGCGGTATGCGCCTGTGAGTGAATGGGCCCCGTACCCCTCACTGCTGCGAGCCGATCTGGCCAGCATGGCGATGTGCGCGTGGGAAAAGGGAGAGGCGGGACGAAACTCAGTTCCCGCTCTTCTCGGTCGTGTTTCCGCTGGTGGCTCTCACTCGGCGCGCGGTGGCTTCGGACAACGGTGTGTAAGCGCATAAGCTCGATCGACTGCCGTCACCATGGCCCATCACGGAAGGAAGTTGGATGCCGGGAGGAGGCGACAGCCTGCGGGCCACGGTCCGCGCAGGTGGTGGCGCGGGGGCCGCGGCGGCTGGAGGGCGGCGCTGGTTCCTGGCGAAGTGCGCGGGCCCAGCGAGAACGGCGAGCCCTCTGCGAATGGGTCTACCGAACGCCGGGAGCTGCCCGCGCCATCAGCTCCGGCGGCGCACACCGTCCAGAAGAGGAATGTGGCCACGTGGACTTGCCCGCGCGCGGGGCGGGCCGGCGTGTTATGTTGGTGTTCGCAAGTGGCGGGAGCAGAGGCAGGTCCTCCGCGGGCTGCCGCACGACCGAGTGCCGCAGCCGTTCGCGGGCTGCACGGTGGCGGAGCAAGAGGAGGGAGTGACGGGAACGGACTTCGCTCTGCCGGACGGGGTGACCATGTGCGGGCTCTGCCGCACACCGGTCTACTTCGAGCACCACTACAGCGGCAGAGTGCACACAGAGAAGGCGGAGGCCACTATTATTATTATTATTATTATTATAGTGTCACATTCATTGTAATCCTTGTACAGTTAAACCTCGATATAACGAAGTCGTACTTGCGGGCGAAAATTTCGTTAAATCGAGATTTCGTAAAATCGAGGTTTCGATTTTACAGTTAATTTAACCAGTTATTGAGGTTTCAAAACCAAGCCCATGACTCAAAAACAACTGCTATGTAGTTACCTCTCCACTTAAACCGAAATTTGTACTAAATCTGGCCGCGAAAATTGTGTGAATTAAAGGCAATGGAATTCGGATAGCCGACGGTAGTTTGTGTCGTCGTAAAACCGATGTTTTTTTCCGCAACGCTGCATTAAATATGATAGCAGGCTAGGTTTCCACTTTTTCTTTTTTTCATTTTGGTCACTACTAAACGCCGCTGTTAGTCAATTGAACCAGCGTCCATGCCCCGTGAACTTCACCCCGGCGAGGTGCTGGTTCGAAGTTACGCCTCTTTTCGTACGTTCAATGGTAGGCTTAGGCGCGGCGTTGAGGGGTGCGGCGGGCCAACAGCGGAAGGGTGCTATAAAGCTTTCGAAAGACTTTTTTTCATGCACAAAGGCTCTGCAGTATGGGTGCGTGATGCAACCATGACACTCGAGATAAAGCCATGATTGAGAGTTGAGCGGAGTACACACGGACCGCTTCAATTTGCGGAGCAGCGCTTACGTGCTCCCACTAGAGTGGAAAGCCTACATTAAATATCTTCTGGTCAAATTTGATTAAGCACTTATTTTTATGCCCGCTGAGCCCTAAAGAAACCGATATCTCCGCATCGCGACTGTCTAATGAACACGTTTTGACCACGTTCGGAGAGCAATTTATTGCCACCAGCACTCGATGTTCAAGCCGTAGTGAAGAAGTCCGTAAGCAGTGCTTGGCGTTTCTTGACCAGGGTGGGCGTTACGTGACGTTCGTATGATGACGGCGCTAACAAGGCTTGCTCTTCAACATTCACGTGCGCCTGCGTGCCTCCGCAGAACGTCGATGGCATCCATCACTTCAACGGCCTTCGGTTTCACCGACACTTCCTCAGGCTCTTGTTCGGAACACTTTTCTTTCCCTTGGAGTGCTCATGCTGCTTATAAGACTCATCTAATGATGGACTAACAAAATATTAATGTGGTTATCAGCGAGCACAACCTAGAGCAGCAGCACCGTGAGCAAGGACGCGTAGAAAAAAACACTAGAAGTAGGCTTCGGCCTTCGGCAGCCTAAGCATAGAGGGCGCTGGCGTAGGCAACGATGGAGATGTCAAAATGGTGGCCGCACTAGCGGTTTTTGAGCAGCTTCTTTCATCGCTTTTAATTGTTGTCAACCGCATAATTCACCACTTTTCTTTCATTTTAGCCTTTAAAGAGTTAATGCGAGTACTGAATGTTTTCAATGTAGGCTCTGAGAGGCAAAATAAAACGTGCCTCGACCGGAATTTCGTTGTTCCTTTCTCACCATGACTTCGTTAAATCGAAAGTGCCGCACGAAATTACTTCGTAAAATCGAGGATAAAAATACATGGATTTAGCAAAATTTTGATAGAAAACGAAAAAATTCGTTATATCGCGAATTTCGTTAAATCGAGGTTCAACTGTATATTTTATTACCTTTATTTTTCTGTGTGCATGCCTGGCCGATTACTGTGTCATGTATATTTAAGTGTCGGTTTCATTGTACATTGCTTTTATATTCACTGTATTCCGATGTTTTTATTTTTTGTTTCTGCATGTTTTACGAGCCATTATGTAATCGATATTTTCAGTGTGGCGCATAGTTTTTTTTTGTATTTATCATTCGTGCTGGAGGGGAATAGTTTAGTTAGTGTAGCCTGTAGAGTCTTTGATGGGCTGGGGGCTGAGACTGCTCTGGGCATGCATGTATTTCTACACTGCCGTCTTTTGCATGCCTGGGCGATGGCCGGTCAACTCTTCTCAGACCGGCGAGGGCATTTAAGGAGAGGGGAGTGTGGGGATCCTGGCGTCCGAGCCATTGCGCGATCGCTAGGTTTCTGTCATTGCACAGCGCTTTTCCCCCTCTCTCCTCCGAGTTGCCGGCTCGTCTCGGCGCCACTGTGTAGAGCCGAGCCGTGATCTCAAACTCCTGCCTGAGGTGAAGGCTGCAGTGACCGTTGCGGCGATAAAACACTGTCACGCAGCGGGGGCTCTGCCCTGGTGTTGGAGCTAACCTCACCTCATTGGCCCATTTGAACGATTCCCGAACCCCACCCTCGCCGGGACGCGAACGCGCGCCCTGCGCGGGGGTCCGTTCGGGGGAGACGCTCAGGAGGACAGCCGAAGGTGCATAACTATTTTCCTCACCGCCCGGTCGCAGCTCTTTTGCGCCGGCTCTAAGCCCGCTAGCCCTTCCGGCTGCCGGCCCGTGCCTTCGGTTGATCCTCAGTCCGTTCGCTCACATATTAGCCGTACCTGACACTCGACGATCATGCCGTGCGGTACGCGCCTGGGAACGGAAGGACAGTGTCTTTCTATTGCGAGCCCATCGGCCAGCACCCCAGATTTTGCCCTTATTGCTGAGCCCACCGGTTCAGCACGCCGATGACGCGCACACTTGCGCGTGGCGCCAGGTCACCCATCGCCCCTTTTCATCCACAGGGATGTTGAAATGTAACTGAAGGGGTTGGCGCAAATAAACGCCTTCTTCTGATGTACTACAATGGGCATATTCCTTTGTCGCCCCTTACTCCACCTGCCCAACAGAGGCGGTGTTGAGCTGGCGCGACGGCGTCTCAGTTCCGCGAGCGTTCTCATATAGCTCGAACCCGCGGTGGTTCCTCGCAATGTTGCATGAGTGCATGCCCTGTGCAGGGCTAGGGTGGTGCATATTGTGAGGTAGAGACCACAAACGTCAAAGCTTTCAGCTTTCTCGGCGTCCTTTGAGAAAGAGAATCCGCAGCCCAATGCCAGTGGGTATGCTCTTATGGACATGGATATTATTCCTGATATCATTAAAGCGAATTGTGCGTGCAAACAGGGCGGTGGAAGTGTTGAACTAATCAAAATTGCATCGCAGTATGTAGGTGTTGCCAGCGTATACAGTTTGAACTGTGAGGCATGCAACACCGCAAAACGATTTCAGACGTCCAGAAAAATGGCTTGTGGCCTGTACGAAGTCAATCTCAGGCTAGTTCATGGCCTGAGAAGCATTGGCAAAGGAGTGGCAGCACGAAGTGTACTCTGTGCCATACTAAACCTCCCTATAGTCACCGACAAAGTTTGCAAGGTATAATAGTGCACTCCCAAGCCACACTGAGGCGGCTGCCAAGGAATCAATGAAAAGGGCTGCTGAAGATGCTGTTGAGCCAAATGATGGTGACAGGGACATGACCGAAGCTGGCAAAAGCGTGGCCACACATCCAATAATGGTATAGTCTCAGCGACCAGCATAGACTCCGGGAAAGTGTTGGACGTCGAAGTCTCTCGCACCAATGACACTGGGCTCAAACAGGTGAGCCAGAGCAGCTACCAAGGCGCCAGTGGTAGAATGGAAGTCTTAGGAGCACTGACGATTTTCTCCAGAAGTGAGCAGATTTATGGCGTGCATTACGGTAAATCCCTCGGAGATGGGAACAGCAAGGCCTTCTTGGCGGTGAAGGCACAAAAGCAGTACAGGGATGATGTTGAAATATTAGGCTGGAGGTTCAGCTTCAATGAATGGGAATGCCCCAACTGGAAAACCAAACACTCATGGGCATCTTGAATAGACTCGGCCGGGGCCCACTACAGGCAACGGTGGACGAGGGTTTCGGAAGAGTTGGCAATCAACCTACAGCTGGCTTTACTACTATGCACAAACCAGTGAGGTGTACTGCAACATCTGCGTATGTGCTACTGATAAAAAGCTTCCACTCCCATCTACATCCCAAGACAAAGACGCATTGAGCACTTTTCTCGAAATTGGCTTCCAGAACTCAAAAAAAGCTTTGCAAAATTTTTAAAAGCCACTAAAACTCGGCACTGCATCGCAGTTTCCGCTGCTCTGACAGCTTCAAACGAGAGGCAGAATGTGGCATCTGCTCTCTCAGAGTCTAAGCAAAACCAAATGAAGGAAAGCCATAAAGCTGTGATGGCTCTATTGTCATCCATTCGCTTTTTGGCTTTCCAAGGTCTAGAGCTGCGCGCATGCAATGATGACGAGGGGAGCTTGAAGCAACTGGTACTGTTGCGCGAAGCTGATGTGCCAGGACTAGAAGCATGGCTAAGTAGAACAGGCCATAACTGGATCTCCAGTGACATCAGAACAAGATGCTCCAGTTAATAACACACAGCATGCTTCGCTCCCTAATGAGAGATCACAGGGCAGGGCTTTAAGCTGTTATTGTTGATGAAACCTCCAACATAACTGCGCAAGAGCAAAAATATTTCTGCCTTCAAGATGCTAAGGAAAACATAGAAGTGGAGGAGGTATTCGTTGGAATTTGTGCAACAGCGGGCACCAGAGCTCGTACTCTCTTTTCTATTTTGAAAGATGTGCTTTGTCCATTCAATCTTCGGATGAAGGACTACCGTGGGCAGTGTTATGATGGGGCTGAAAATGTTTCTGGCAAGAGCAGTGGACATCAGGCCCTTGTTCCAAGAGATAGAACCAAGAGCTTTGCATGTGCACTGCCTTGTGCATACACTGAACATGTCTGCAAGATTTGTGCATGAAAATTGATGTCTGTCGGGATTGTTAGCTTGCTTACAAACCTTGTCAATTTTGTTAGAACTTCCCCAAAACGTCTCAGCTGGTTCCAGCAGTTTCAAAATGAGGAAAATCCTGCACTCAGACAGTTTTGCAAAACTAAGTGGACGTTAAAGGCTCGCTCTTTCCGATTGGTCTCTACTAACTCTTCCAAACTAACTAGATTCCTTTTTACTCTTTCATCGGAAGAGAAAAATGACACGGGAGCCAAAGCGAGCAGTTACGCAAGAACGCTTAAAAAGTTCAACGCCTATTTTCTACTTAGACTCATGCTTCTTGTCTTTGAGAGGTTGGAAAGTGTAAACACCGCTCTCTAAAAGAAGAGCCTACAGTTCACCCTGGCACAGCTTTTAATTAAGACTGCGGAAGAGAGCATCAGTCAACTAAGCAAGGAATTTTCCAGCTTTTGGGCGGATGTGTCGGATGAAGCGCGTGAAATGGACATTGGGGCCCCAAGAGTTTCGAAGAGACCGGTGCAAGCACCACATCGGTATAATCAAGGATCGCGTGCACGCCTTAATTCTCCCGAAGCTTTGTACCGGCAATGGTTCTATGTAGTTATCGACACGGTACATGCATCGCTGGACACACGGTTTTGTCTTCGTGTCATCTTTTTCTGTGTCCCCGTATCGAGTGCGCAAAAGTTACCGTTAAGATGTCAAACCAACTAGCCCGCCTATACGTGTTATTACGGTTTTGAAACGCCAGAAATGTGGAATCACGTGAAGCAAGTCAACCAGTTCGTAACCGGTGCTACTGACAGCACGTATCTATGCGAGTTCTACAATGGAGACCTCAACGCCGTGCGTCTTCAGCTTCACCACAATATGTTACTGGACATAGCAAAGCAACCAGCAACGAGTCTTGTCTCATTTCAAGATGTGGTTGACCTTCTTTCGGGAGAAGCAAGTGACCAGTAAAAAACGTATAAATGTGACCAGTAAAACACGTATTCAAGGAAATTTTTGCCGGAAGTGTCAAACCGCTGAAGTTCACGGTTCGTGGATTTGTGGGACGTCTTATTCGGGGACACCCCGTAGTTAGCTGCCACAATGTAAAAGGCCCTCACTGGTGCAGGTGCCCCTTATAGGGACCTCCCCTCCGCGGCTTCGAGCCGCACTCCAGGTCTGCCCCCGCCCCGAACTAATAGAAAGTCTATGCCACTGCCGACGTAAACTGCACCGGATTTACGAAAAATGAGAAAATCAGCTCTTCTCCAGGTTAACGCCCAGGCAGAGTTCCCAACAAAGAAGGCATGGAGGATGCCTGGTTCGGCATACAACTGCAGGAATTAGTCCATAATGTAAATGCGGGGGAGGAGGGTGTTACACGGAGTGCTGCAACTGGCACGAGTGTGCAGAGCGTAGCAAAGCAGCGACCATGGATGGAGTGTACACAAAGGAAATAGATCTCGTTCTGTTTTAAGTCCCCAATGTTAGCGAACAATTCTTATTTCAACCCACTCCCCCCCCCCCTTTTTTTTCCTTTAAGGTGCCAAAACTCGGGACTTCAGCGGCAATTCATCTGAATACTGTCTGTATGCACAAATGCACAACGGAATATGGAGTGGTTCGTGGCTAAAAGAAAGGTGATGTGAGGCGAGCTCTCATGGCTGAGCGAGGAGCTGCATGCGTTCCTGACTAGTGAGCAAGGTGAGCCCTTAGATGAAGATCACCTTGCCGAGATAGTGGAACAGGTGGAGGCTATCAGGGAATCCCTCCAGACAAGCTTAAGGATTGCGAACACTGGTTGAGGGGACCAACATGGCTCGCACAGCCTTTCTCCTGTTGTCCCGAGACGCCCATGAATTCTCCCACTCGGGTCCTCAAAGAGGAGAAAAGATCAACGGCTTTGGAGGTGGGCCATGCTGAAATGGTTACAAGTTGTAACCATTTGTAACAAGTTGTAACGAGCTCATACCTATCGAAAGGTTTAGCAGTATCAGTCGCCTGCTACAAGTCACAGCTTGGATGTGGCGTTTCGTCAACAGACAAGCTTAAGGATTGCGAACACTGGTTGAGGGGACCAACATGGCTCGCACAGCCTTTCTCCTGTTGTCCCGAGACGCCCATGAATTCTCCCACTCGGGTTCTCAAAGAGGAGAAAAGATCAACGGCTTTGGCGGTGGGCCATGCTGAAATGGTTACAAGTTGTAACCATTTGTAACAAGTTGTAACGAGCTCATACCTATCGAAAGGTTTAGCAGTTTCAGTCGCCTGCTACATGTCACAGCTTGGATGTGGCGTTTCGTCAACAGCCATCAGCAAAATGTAGAAAAGAAAAGGGGCTCACTCAACGCAGAATTAAAAGAGCCCCAGCTCCTTCTGCTCCACGAAGTTCAAGGAGAGGCGTTTGGGAGCGCGAGTAGCCAGCCTAACATGACGGGCCTTTTGATCAGGCCTCCCCACTGCGAAACTTGACCAAGTTCAAAGGCAACGACGGGTTTTGGAACTAAAGGGACGCCTGCAACACTCAGAACTTCCCTATGAGACGGCACATGCGGTTACAGCACACCACTTTGTGAAATTGCTGATTCACAGCGCACTTCAGCGGTTGCTCCACGCAGGCTGCCTCGGCATGTTAACTCAGTTGTGAAAGGCCTTCTGGATGATAGGAGCACGCCAAGCCATAAAAAAAGGTCCTGGGCCACTGCATTACCTTCGAAAACATGCACAGCAAAAGGGCCACCTAGCCGATTGCCCCACTGCCGTGAGACTTTGTCGAAGGCAGCTCCATCTATTGTAACAGTGCTCGAATTCACTGGGCCTGTCCTCACTAAAGACAGTGGCAAAACACAGAAGTCGTACAATTTACTGTTCACGTCGGTGTGCACAAGCACACTGACAAGCACACCGACAAATGCACAAGCGCTGTGCATTTGGAGGTTGAAGGCAACATGTCGACGGGAAGTTTCCTCCTGGCCTTTCGTTGTTTTGTGGCATGGCACGGGCTTTGCTGCACCGTCTAATTTGATAACGATCAAGCCTTTAGGCGAGCTTTCAGCAAGCTGACCAGATTGTGGAAGGCTGTGCAAGAAGAGGAAACAGTCACCTACCGAATAATGCGGAATACAGGTCGAGCCGAAATATAGGTCGACCACTTTAGCTTGCAGCCGAAAAATGCAAAAATATAATTAGGTACACAATACCATTTTACTGAGGCTACATCATGTTTTGTCTTAGACTACTAGTTAAGGCTGCCTGAAATGTCGTCGGACGGCTGCTTCTGGCAGACCATGCCATCGTGCAGCTCGTGAAGTGAGCACAAAGTAAGAGGCACTCGTGTGCAGATGTTCTTTACATTGCAGATGTTCTTTACATTGCCCGAACACACTGCTGGAAGCGAAAGAAGATTAGCCCCGTTCTTGTCTAAAGGGTGCCACTCACTGCTTAACCGAGCCAGCAGACCATGTGCGCCTGACCAGCAGCAGCAACAATGCCCAGTCTTCTAAACAGCAGCAGACAAGGCACCACTTGTGACTGCAGGGCAGCAGTCAACCGCACCAAGCCCCCTTTCCTCCAGTGGAAACACAAGCATCCAAAGCTTCACCAACATAGGCCGCGGACACTGACCACGGGCGCGTGAACGACGTGTCCTGTTGCAGGGAAGGACATCTGTATGAGAAAGAAAACAATCCCAATCACCACACAGCTTAAAATATTAGAACCACAATGCTTCACTGCGATGTTTTTGGCTTCTCCCGATCTTCCTTTCGCGTCACATTACCAAGCCAGCATCAGGCATGCAGAGCAAGTGTCTTCTACAGGGAACAGTGCCGGCTATTGAACGAGAAGAGCATCACGCATGCCACGCAATCCAAATTAGCAGCTAGTGCTGCTAAGTGCATATTTCAAGCCTCTACATTTTAATGCAAATCTAACTTTCCATAAACCAGCGGTCTAAAGAATTCGAACTTATTAATTTCATGTGTGTAAGCTACACCTGAGCTACGAGGCTTGCAATGGTGGAGGGCTACAGGTCGGTGTGGACCACCTGAGGATCCTCTAAAATCAACTAGCCAACCGATTACACAATCAGCGGATCTGTGTTTCTTATAGCGGGTTTTTCTCTCAAGGAGCACAGCATGACCGTACCAATCACACTGACTAATTGTTGCCACTAAGCCCCTGAGCATAACACGGCGCAATTTACACGTGCAGCAGACAAGGTTATGACAAAAAAGAAAAATACAATATTAAGGCTACGCCTAGTGAAGTGCTCCACTACACCCTTAAAGGGCAGACAACCGATTTTGTCGAGTATATGTTCGCTATCCCAAATTAAAGGGCATCACTTCAAACACCTTAATCCGAAACGGTTTTGCTGATAGCGCCCTAGAACTTTTTAAATGGGAATTTTTAGACCTAAGAGCCGTATGTGTACTCTCAAAAAATAATGCTGGCAACCATGACATACAGTAGAGCGGCAACATACTTTTGTCTGTATGCGAAATGAAAACAATATTTAAAAACTTGTCCCCAGCTACAAAAAGTGTGAATCACAGGCTTTCTTACTCCTTTATGTTTTTTTTTTTTAATTCAACAGTCTATTTAGCAAGGATGCACCATCTGTTGGGATAGACGATAGGTAGAACCTGGCTTCATGTTGTGTAGGTCGGAAGCTCGATTCTCCTGGGGCGCGTCCTTTTTTTTTTTTTAAGCTGTCGGCGTATTTGGAAACTGAAATCAAATATTTTGGCAGAACAAACGCCCCTGACTCAGGCAGAATCGTCAAAGCTCCTTCACTGGGTCTGTTTACTGAACGCTGCCGTTGATTTTGGGCATGGAGGCTCAGTTAGCCACACTGTGAGCAACCCAGCGACGGCGGGCGGCGTGTCGTAAAAAATTTCAAAATAATGCTTAAGAATACATATACAATTTAAACTTATACAAATACTTGTGTTAAAAGGTTTTCTATAAGTAAATAAACGTTTCAGCAGTTACAGTAGCTGCTAGGTTTGCAGGTCACGTGACAGGTACACATATTGTAGTGTCATGTTTCGACACTACGAACCGCCACCCTTCTGATTTCAGAAAGTTTGCTGCCAAATTAAAATTATTTCCGCCGTTTTGTTTAAAAATTGCTTGTGGTTACCGGGCTATATAAAACGCTGGCTTTCATATGAGCTAGAGAACATACAGTCGACAAAAATCGGTTGTCCGTCCCTTTAACATTGTTTCTTAACATCCTTGAGCAATGAACGGTCACCCCTCTATGAAAAAAAAAAAGGTCAGGTCCCACTGTAAGATTTGCCTGAGATGGTATTTTTTTCATAACTTGGCTTTTAACCAACTCTGCCAGCAATCTACACCAATCTCTCCAGACAAAGAAAACAAATTCAACCTTTCCATGTTTGACCTCGGGTTGAGCTGCTGCTCTAAGTAACACTGCATTAGCAACACAAAAAATCGGCTCAAGTAAAAACCAAACCCCTTTAAACATGGCCACAGCTCCAGCGGGCAACGCACAATGCCTGACCCACCCGGCAAGCCAAATGTTCTTCGTTCAATGCGTCTGGAATAAATTGGCAAAGCCGGGCAAGACCAGCTACAACTCTGCAAGGCAAATGTACAGGCGGTATTAAAAGAAATGCGAACAACGGAGCACAAAGCCTCCGACACATGCCGCACCGTCTGGCTGCAGTGTCAATAAACTGCGCGCATGCACAGTTCTGTCGGAGCGTTTGAGAGTGCGGCCCACTGTTAGGGGAAATGCTTGATAAAGAAGCCGCGCCGCTCATTTATTTAGAGGTCTTTTTATCCTCTGTCGTCACTGATAATCCTGTTATCTACTACATTCGGGGGCCAAGAGCGCAGCAGGCTGATTGCAGCTAGCATGATGTCCTTCAACGATCATCCTGCTCAGTGTCGACACAGCGTGAAAAAGCGTCTCAAAATAAACGACGGGCGTCGCTTCTTGATCAAGCACTTCCCATAAATGTAGACTCCACTTTCAAACGCTCTTGAAAAAGTGCGCATGCGCGCAGTTTACGGACTTTGCAGCCAGATGGTGCTGCAGCATGCGTCGGAGGCTGTGCACTCCGTTTTTCGCATTTATTTTAAGGCTGTGTCTAGCGTTCCGTCCAGACGGAACGGCAGCTGTCAGTAAAGTTCCGTCCAGAGGAAACACAACTCGCGCTGAGAGCAGTCTGTCTTGATTTTTACCCTACCGGCAAAACCGCTACCGCTCACTGACTAGCCAGAATCACTGATAACTATTAATCATTATTAATAATTACAGATGGTCGGACTAACTCAAGCTCTATCCGAAGGGATCTCCATGCCGCCACCTGACGCCCGCTTCACAATATTTCAGCGAGAGCAGTCGGTCTTGATTTTTAACTTCCGCTCACTGACTAGCCAGAGTCACTGTTAATTATTATTCATTGGTAATAATTACAGGAGATCGGGCGTAACTGGCGATGGCTACGACGGCCTTGGCTCCAGTAAGAGGGAGCGGTTCGGCCGCTTGAGTAAAAAACCAAGACCGACTGCTCTCACCGCGTGAATTGTAAAGCGGGCGTGAAGGGTTGCTGTTACAAAACGCTAACCACGCGGCCACACACACACACACACACACAAAAATCACGGTGCGAGAATCGAACCACGGATTACAACGTCCATAGTCAGCGGCAGAAACACTACACCAAAATCCCAGGACGAGAAGCGGCGGCTAATCGACTGGTTTTGATTTGGCGTTCAGTCTGGACGGAACTTCAGCAGTTTTTAGCGTTCCGTCTGGACGGAACGCCAGACACTTCCTTATTTTAATCCCCCCTGTACACCTGCCTACAAACAGAGCAAATCGAATAGCACCTCAAGTGCTCTCCTTCCTAACGCGCGGCCCCACGTTCTACCGTACTTTTTATCGGCTCTTTTTCTTAGCGAGCACCCCTTTCCCAAAACGGATAAAATTCCACCCGTTGGGGGCATGAGCAGCACGAAGCTCAACATACGGCAACGGCGCAAAGGCGTTTGCTGGATAAGACATGGCGCAGCCCGTAAGCGTCAACGGCGAGACGCAGTGATAAATTCCACTGATCGATTCGCAGCTATCAGGAGCGCTTAAGGTCAGCACAGTCAGGCCTAGAACCAAAACAACGAGCGAAACAATCGGTTAGGGCTCTAGTGCGCTCTGCAGCGGAGCAAGTTGATTGATGAAACACGAATAAAACAACACGCCCTCGGTCGACGAACGAGGCTACCCTGCAAACGCACAGACATAAAACGCTTCGTCCAGGAAGTTCTGTAGTGCACACCAACTTTAAAATTGCGATGTTTTTTTTTTCTTCTTCCTGCGTGCGCGCACGGTGTACACACCGCATGACCTCGAAGAAAAGCTTCGGTTGGAGCACAATAACTTCGCACTCATCCTTTGGATCAAAAACGAAGAGTTGAACGCTGATATTACAGACAACAAAAATAGAAGCACTGTCAAACAGTTCGCAACGAAAAAGCCCCACAACGCACCTGTTTCCGCGCCAAGGGTCGTCACTTGCAACTTGTTGCTCTTGCTTTTTGTTGTGTGGCTGTTCTAATCACTATCCCCACCCAATGTTTCAAAGATCATTATTTTCTAGAAACAAAACATTTACCCCAAGAATAATAACAAAACGTACCGCCACAAGTCACAGTTATTATTGTGACTTCCTTGTACCTGTGTTCTTAGCGTGATTTTCGCCACCAAGTGGCTGCTGGCGCTGCGATCAATAGCGATAGTCGTCTGCTACCACAGAAAGCGCTCGTATGCTGCCGTGAAAAACCAGCTTCCAAAAATACCTCCTTTGTTTCTATCTCTGTTGGCTCCATCTTAGTTATTCATTTCTCCGTCCTCGCTGACAAGCCGTTGCCAACCACGAACACTTGGTGTATTTTCGCCGTAACATAGCGTACGATATCTTTGTCGAAATTATCTAAGCAGACCATGTCGTTTTTTCGGTTATGTCTTATTAACAGTACAGTTTAATAGCCCCGCCTTGTGATCGGTAATGATATGCATTAAAATTTAAATGAATAACTATACAAAACAAGTCCATGTTGATCGATCCCAATCACTAGAGGGATACAAGTTGGAGGCATTCCGCGGGCAATCTAAGGGCCCTATTCTCGACTGCACAAATTGCCGGCATTTCGTCCATGTTTTTTGCGTAAGCACGACGTAAGCAATCAGTGACGTCCTGCACCTATAGGTATGACGACATGCAGTGTAATTGACGAGTCACTCATAAAGATCGCTACCAAGGCATCAAATATTGTGCAAGAAAGATATAAAAACACTTGGCATGTACTATAAAAATTAAGACGGTAGCTGAGGCTGACAAGAAAACCACATTTCTGGAGGTCAAATTTGGCGCCAACACCACAAGGCGATCGAGTAACGTTGATCCAAAAGCGAGCGAAAGGCGGATGTCGAGCTAAAGAACATCACACAATTTTTTATCCGTATCTATTTATTTCTTTCACTCGCTTTTATTAGCACAGCTGGGCTCTCTGCTTCAATGCAGCTTTGTTGCGTTATCACCTTCCCTGCCGCCACCGCCGCCACGCCATCGTCTGCTGCTATGTTACAAGTTTATGGCGTGATCACAGAAAAAGACGGCCGCGACCATCGCTTCTATGACACATAAGAGCAGCGAAGCGCTACGCCTGATAACCGCGGAGCGCACCGATGTCGCCGATTCACTCATTCGTCAAGCTCGACTGCAATCAGCGCTGTAATGAACTAAATAGTCACTTTTCATTGTTATTTTTCTCTTGAGTTCGATCATGTGACCCAACAGCTTACTAGGACAAGTATGGACAAATGCCATGCATTGGGTTCTCTTTGTCATGGAGAGGCTTGTACTGCCCTCTTATGTTGCGGTTACGCCAAACAAATAATTTTTATTTCATTGCCAAACATAGAAGCAAAATACTGCATGTTATTTGTATGTTCCATGATCGCTGACTTGGAAGCAATTGAAACTATAATTTGTTCCGGTAGGAAACACGCTTTAGACAGCGCGCATGCGAAACTGCGCCTGCTGCAAATTGCCACACATTTCGCTGCGCCGTAAGCCGGGGCAATATTGTGCCCTATTTTGCTTGTATTTTGCGACAAAAACAGCCGCCATTTTCAAGCTGTTACGTAGCGTTACGTCACTTTACGCCGGCTGAAGTTGCCAATGCATGACGTAATCGTTCCCGCCAACTGTTTAAATTACGTCACGCCTTCTCAGCAATCACAGAGGGGGTGGTATTACAAGCAGTATTGTTGTTGAATAGCAAAGCGGCTTACGTTGTCATGTCCGCTGCATTTAGTCTGGTTTTTCATTGCCGGCCAAGAATTATGCGCCTTTAGTACGAGGAATAAGGCAAACTTTAGAACTGGTGTCCGTAGACGACATGAAACGTCAAATGACGACAGCACACACAACCGCTTTGTCAACCGGAAGCACGTGACCAAAACTGAAAGCCAATCAGAAAAGACTTCCGGAAAATTCCCTGAATTGCCGGCAATTTGTGCAGTCGAGAATAGGGCCCTAAAACAGGGAACACTACATGTCATCGGAAAAAACAGGGGTCGGTGTATGTGTTTCAGATAAATCCGAAAAAAATTTGAAAAACACTGGCCAGCAAAACTTTCGATCGCCTTATCAGATTTATCATATGAAGTGCGATTGTAGTGAATACGGTATCAAAAAAATAATGACCAAAGTTCGGGCTTCGCGCAGTGTTCAGACCGGTAATTTGCCCGTGATCGATAACAGTATTGGCGGTGAGATGTTTGAGTGGCGCCCCCTGGATCTGACGTCAGCTTAGGGACCCGCTCCGCTGTCGTCTGCTACACTCGCCCCGCTGCTACACCCGCGCCGCGGTCGTCCGGTTATGACTGGCAGCAGTACCTTTGCTAGAATTCGCCCGCTTTGATGCTTTGGTGCTTTAAAAAGCGTGTTTTCAATCAGATTCTGACGGCTCTGAATAATTTCAAGCTTTGTCCCGCACAATTTTACAACACACAAGGAGAGAGAGAACGACTTTCAGAGAGCATCGCTCAGACAATCGTGTGTAACTCGCCCTCGTCCTATCTAGCGTATTTGCGAGTTTCAGCGCTCAGAGCTCCTCGATAAGTATTCAAAATGCGTATGCTTCCCTTAACTATTTCTGAGATGCTCTTATGAAGACTCAACAGTCTAATGCTACGCATCAAGCAGCGGATCGCACAGCAGGAAATAAAACGGGTGCTTTTCTTTCGTTGTTAGATGAACGTTTTTTTTTTTTCTGTGCCCAACGCATTCATTTTTCTGCACCGTCCTAAACGTCCTAGGAGGTTTGGGGATGTTTACGAGGATCACAAAGTTCATGTGAATATTCAATGCAATAAGATCTGTGCTACGGCGCAGATAACGTTGTCCACAGTACTCGAAGGCGGCTTTTGTGCACCAATTTCTATCGAACCATCGATATCGTAACGAACTCAGGCTCAACCCGAAAAGTTATGACATGATTACGGTGTTGAAAACTTGATATACTTGCTAACTAACGCAATAAATAGTATACATGGCAATTTTCAGTATAACACAATTCGAAACCAATGAATATGTCCAGACAGCTCTTTATTGTTTTCCAACCGATTTAGTCGCAAAGAACAAATCCTGGCCTACTCGGGATGACGTTCGGTGAATTGAAGAATGAATCTTACTCTCTCGTCTTGGACTGAGGAGCCTGCCCACTAAGCAGCTCGATTTTACTATTAAAGTTTTCTCCTCCTCCTGGTCCTCCTCTTTGAGTGCAGTTTTACTATAACGCCTATCTGAATATTGGGATGATATGGCTGCGGTAAATGTACCGAAATATCCCTCCAAATCTGAACAAACATAGCCTTACTGTATGTTTGCCTTACAGGTTACTCGTTTTGCTCAATAAGCCTGCATACTGTTTAGAAGCCTGGTGTAAAACCAGCACGCGCCTATACACACAGCAGGTTATTTGGAAATCAACCTACATTATTTGCGCCCCATAGTGCATGTCGGCACACTTTCATGCCGTGACAACGTAAAGTGACTTGATACAATAGTTTCGAGTGTTAGGCAAGATTGCCAAATCTGTTTTACCTTACATACGATTAGCTGGAATCGTAATGCCTTCTGCCAAAGCCGACAGCCCCGAAGGCCTGGAATTTGTTTTGGTCTTCCATTTTCGCTGTTGTCGGTTGTCAGCCTGCGGCTGTTACCTTTGTTCGAAAGACTGCTGAACACAGAGGCTGACGCCTAGCTCCGACTCTTCGCGCTCCGCACAGGACCAGCTTCGCAGCAATGCATGGGCGACGCCGGCAATGTTTTTTTCCGGAACGGTATCAAAAACTATACTTAAAATCACGCCTTGAGCTAGTTTACGCTGTTTTAAATCTTTTGTTACGAAAAAAAGTTGCGCATTCGCGAGATCTACTGCGGACAAGCACAAAATCTCAACCGCGCGCAAAGAAACAGCATAGAGAGCGAGCCCGAGTGAAGCAGACGACAAATGCGAGAATCCCTAAGCCGACGTCACGGAGGCGCGCTCCGCAGCGCCGCCCGTGGTCACGCTCACCGCCAATACTCGTCCGAGTAGGTGCTATTTTGTTCTTTTCAGTACACCGTGCACAGCGAGATAGTTATAATTGTTCCCTCTCACCTGCACAGTACTAGCTTGCACGTAAGTGAGCAAACGAAACGTTTGACATATTAAAACGTCGTTTATTGGTTCCCTCGCTTCAAAAATGCATGTCCCTGAGAGTTTTACATCTGTTATCAACCAGCCTAAAACTGTTCACCAACAAAGTTCTAACATAAAAAGCTCAGCTGTTAACAAAGCTGGCTTACATTTGTTACAATGCAGAGCTCTAGAGTAGCCAAGTTAGGTGTTATACATTCTTAATAAATAGTCATGTCTGGCCGTAAAAACTTCACTCACCGCTTCAATCGCAGATGAATTCCGCTGAGCAGAACACGCTGGTACAAAGTCTGTTGTTTTCTGACCAGCATGCAGGCTCAGGTCGACCCTCTCGATAATTGAAGATGACACGCGATTTTAAGAATATTTTTGTATCCGGTGAAGCCTGTCATTACAAACATATGCATTGTTAGCACATGCTACGCGCAAATATTCAATTTCGGGGTCACAAACACCACCGCACTTTTGTATTTGACCTCCGGGACACGCAGGCAGTGGTGGGGAAGGGCAGTGGAAAGTTGTTGAACGAGCACCTTCACTGCGTGTACAGTCTTGACGATGCGTCGCATTACGAAGGAATAGCACAAGTGCACGGCTGGGAGAGACGAGGTAACCTTCTGGCAAGAGTCAGCAGGAAGTTTCCGCACGGCCAAGTCCATGGCGTCGAAGAAAGTGGCACTTGGAACAGGTAGGCGGGATTCGCTGTCGTCGGCCAGATCTGTACACTGTCGAGCAGGCCTCGCACTAACGGGCAACGAGGCGAGGACTCAGACGAACGTTGCAAGCAGAAAAAGGGGAAACAAAGAGATGGCGGACTAGAAGCACGGGCCGTACCGAAGTAGCGGAGGAATGTTTTCACACGAGAAGGCCCACTTCCTCGTCGTCCGATGACCAACCCCACTCTTGATCATTCGCATTTTCGATCACTGCTTGCGCCTTCCGGATGATCTGCTGTATTACTATGGTGCGGTAGAAGTGCACGGGTCGTTCAGATTCGGTTATCAGGTCCAACTTCTTGTAGGATTCGGCGAGAACTTTGTGAGGGTCAACATCCATGTCTTCAGACAAGGTACAAGCGGAGGGTGACAGGCACAACACGGCAGCGTCGCCGAAATGTTACTGCTTTTAAGCGCCTTGCTGCGGGCAGCCAGGAGGCCGCTGGCCAATCAGGTGCGGGAAACCTTAGGGCCAAGAGAGGGGGCGCTAGGTGCAAAAGGAGAGGGGGAGGTATTGGGCCAATCAGATGCGGGAAACGTTAGGGGGCGCTGGGTGCAAGGGGAGGGGGAGATATTGGGTCCGGCGCTCTGCGTTTCGCATGGAAACCTCAAAGGTATTGTTGGATTTTTTTTTTTTTCATTTCTACGTTCGCGAGTTTTCGGGTATGTTCAATTTGAGGGTAAAACTGGGGTTCGCAAAAATACCTTTGTTCATTTGGCGCACAGTCTATTCAGCGGATGCGCGTGTTTCCGGAAGTCCAGACGAGAATATTTTCTTACCCTTCTCTTCTGTTGAAAAAGGCATGGCGGATACGCTCTGAGAAGTCGCGAAGACACAATTGTAACCCACGAGTAAAGTGCATACTGAGCACCATAACCACCGCGTTGTGGTGTGATTTGATCGCACGTCCTTGTCGTAACGCTCATGCCCATGGTTTGAAAGCAAAATGCACCAACCGCAACGTTTATCGAAACCTACACGTAATAATTACGGTGCCCAAAAAAATAACGCGGTATGCGTAGTACAGGGAACTGTTGAGGAAGAATCCTCCAACACAACACGCTCAAACCATTAAGATAATTAAAATCTAGCGTTGAACGAAGCAATGCAAAAAAGGACGTAACATGCAAAATAACTTTGTTTCCTAGGCAGGCAAACACAACCATTGTGGTGTCTGGTGCTTCTGATAATTGCATCTGCTAAGGCCTCTGCATTTGCAACGGGTACGCCCATCTGTCAGATTTCGTGAGAGTTTTCATAAAACTATAAGCTTACCCTTTCCTCCAACCTGTACATCGGTCTTTACGTCCGTCAGTATCAAGGCAGTGAATTATGCGGTTCCTGCTGTTTCACCAAATGCCGCTAAATTTGAATTGTATTTGTTGGGGGGATTTTGTCGACACCTTTTGTATCTATGCTAAACATTTTATATCGGCGCTGTCTTAAAATGCGAAACTAGTAAATATATGGTAAATGCCAAGAAGGCGTAAGAAAAAAGAATTTTCACGAAATGTTTTGATTACGGGCCACCACAGTAAAAACTGATAACCATCTTCATTACCTGGTTAACTTAAACGGGAAGGTTTTAGGATAATGCCTAAGTACTGAATTCTTATTTTTACTGTTACCACGCATAATGATGTCCTGAGGAATATGTATGCCAGGGTGGCCAGGTGCGCCTGAGCTAACATCAAATAATTGTTCCAAAAGAAGCCCAAGAAACGAGGCGCGACCTTTTTGAACAAGCGCAAAACAAGCAGGAGTTCTATAAATGCTCACAATCATTAAAAAAGTTCAATAAATATAATTAAGCAAGAGCCTACTCACATATAATTGGGGAATAAACAAGTAACAAACTGTAAACGAAAGCACTTATTTAATTTTTATTATGAATGCTTCCCACCCTGTTCAATGCATGTTTGTCAGTTAAGTTAATCACGGCAGTGCAAGATCTACTTATTTTTTTATTCTACAACGTATGCTTTGTTTCACTGCCACCCCAACTACACACAGTCATTATCGAACATGTCCTACTTATCTGGAAAATCCCCGGATTTAATTTCGGCGGAATCATGCTTGGTTTTCGAGTTGAAAAATTGCAACTCTTTTTCTGTCGGTTAAAGTCCCGGAAGTAGGTACCGCGGAGCTGGAAACCGGAATGCACGCGGATGCCCCTATATACGGGGTTCACCAGTTCGTTTTCTATAAGGACTTCGTGATGTTCCTGTGTGAGAACACGCGCTATACGTCGGCGCTGCTGGTGTTAAAAGCCAATAACGACAGAGCGAACTGCTTTTTCCAATGAAACAGCTTTCACCATAGAATACGTGAACTTAGCATGTACCCAGATGGTTCTTGGATTCTGAATTATTGAGATAGGTTTAACGTGCCGACGCTCCAAGGGCGATGAGGCGCGCCGTAGTGGAGGGTTCCGGATTAATTTTGCCTACCTGGGGATCTTTAACGTGCGCCGAAATCTGAAACACGCCGGCGTTTTCGCTTTTTGCCTCCATCGGAAAAGCAGCCACCCCTTCCCGGGATCGGAATGTTCTTAAGCTTTTGATGAAAAACGTGCTAGTGAACTTGGCGAGCACATACAATAACATTAATGTTCCTGAAAAATGAGGGTGAGAAGAAAAAAGGCGGCAAGCGGGTGAAAAAATATAATAGTGACTCGGTGAAAAAAGGAGCCCAAATCCGCTTATTATAGTCGGAACTGGCCACTCTGATCCATGCTCTCACCATTCGATGCGAATAGGCATAGTCGTGGGATCTCTGGCGTGCTGCTATATTCTGCGGAAGTATACCGCCAATTGAGAGCCCTTATTATGGCATATGCACGAAGTTGGTTGTTGCCAAGTAGGGAGATGTGCGGACTGGGACATAGACCTTGAAGCTTCTGTTTTTAGAAGGCAGCAAATTAGTTATCTTTCTGTTTTCATGACCGAAGCAAGTGAAAAAGACTCCTCTGATATCCCAGCACATTCACAGCATCCACATGACACCACAGCTAATGGTACGCGTACATTGGGTACAGGGGCACGGTCACAATTTTTTCAACCAGTTAGCGGACAATCTTTCGCACTCTCCTGCCCCGCCTGAATCTGAATCAGCCCCTAGCCCTCTTCCTAGTGATCCACGCTCCCGCCTTTTAGCCATGAAATCTCTCCTGAGAAGGGACACGCGTGCTCTAATTCCCTTGTGTGTCTGCTCCCTCCCCCATAATCTCTTCCGGGTGGAGGAAGTTTCTCTCAGGAGGCTTCGGGCTGCGGTGGCTCTCACACCTTCAGGCACCTGGACTTGAGGACCCGCACTAGAAGACCCAGGAACATGTCCCAAGTGTCCGGCTCCGGCGGCTGAAGCGGATGTCAATCATCTCTTGTGGACGTGTGCAGGAACCAGAACAGCTCGGGACAGTGCGCTAAGAGTGGTTGGTCTTCGGTGGGATAAACCGGGGGACTTCAACCGGTGGGCCTGCAGCGACCTGCAGTCCGCGTACTGCAGGTCGCTGCTGAACTTTTTACACGAGACCGGACTCCATGCCTACCTTTAGACTTGTACAGTGTCATCAGTTTCCGGACTACCTGTGCTTTTGCACCCCTTCTCGTTCTTCTACCTAATGTTTTATCTTTTTTCCATATGCCGCATGGCAAAAATGCGAATTAAAAAAATATTTGCGGGAACCTGTCTTTATGTTTCTTGCATTGTTTTTGTTGCGCATATTCCGAAATTCCTGCTGGAAATCAGCATTTGCAACTTTAGAAGCAAATTGTCAGCTTTATGGAATAAAAAGCACCTGTTTTCAACTGTACCAACCTTTCAGTTTTCACAGTGCCACAGCCAAGGCTCAGACTGAATTTTACACAACACGACGAGGCACTTTTCAATTCCTTTCCCGAAATATATAGTGCTCTTTCCGAACTTTCACTTGAGCAGTTCTGCCAGCAAGGCTGAAAAGCACAAGGACGACGCCTGCTTTAGGGTATCACAGAGGCAGATCTCAGTAGGCCCCCGTGCACTACTTCGAGGAAGGGAAAACAGGGGGGAAATACAGATAGGAACCCGTGAAAGATATCGCCCCAAAGAGAGGCGGAGAACAGGCCCACTCGCCCAACTTATCATAGGAAAATTGGTTTTAGGTGAACTGGTTAAAGCGGGCGTCTGGTGATCCCGTACTAGGGAAAGTTGCAGCGCCAACCTTCTTGTTCTTGGAATTTTTGTCCCCCAGGTGAGTTGGGTCGCTTGAACCTGACGTTTCCCCCCCTCCCGGGAAACGTCATGCGGCGGCCGTGATGTCCACGGCGAGCGTACGTGCTCGGTGTGGCCAGCAGGGTGGTTGGCGAAACATTTGGACCGGCGCGCGGCGCGTTTTTCTGCTCGCGAAAACGCGCCGCGCACGCCACAAGCGCGCCAAATGCTGCCGCGGAACCACCCGCGCGCGGCACGGATGGCGCGGCCGGCGGCAGCAACATGGCGGCGGCTTCGGCGGCGAAGTGGTGTTGGGAGCTCGAGCGACCGTTTCTAAGCGCTCCCTATAATGCCGCTCAAGGCACGCACGAAGTTGCTTGTGCGGTAAAGGAGCTTATAATGTGGGCGAAAACGGTACTATAAAACAACATCCGCGCCGCTAGTGAAAGCGCCCATTCTATATCTGCCGGGATGGTAAGCCTAAACATCCCCGGTGGAGCCAGCCGGCTGTCTCGAGCGCCTCGAAACCACCGCCATGAGGCATGCGCCTGCTCCCACTGCCGCGCGCGGAATCGTGGACGCGGGCGTCAAAAAATCGCACGCGCAACGCCGACGCGCCCGAACGCGTGCAAAAACGCGCCATGCGGTTCACGCCTGCATTAGACGCGTGCAAAAGTGTAGTTTTGTTTATGTGTTCGCTTTCCTGATGCCGGTGGGCTGCTGTGCTGCCGGTTACGCAAATCGTGCGAGCAAAATCAGCGGCATCAGACTCTTCCGCGTCCCCAAAGAGAAAAATTCGGCGGGTATTGTGGATGCGCGCAATGCGCCGAAGAGGCTGGCAGCCAAAGCGGTGACATGGTCTGCTCCACGGGTCTGCTCTTACTCATAGCAACACTTTAAATTCTCGAACTTCTGCTGTTATTCAAAGCGCATGCATACCATTCACATATTGGCAGTACGCGCTGATTAGTTCCATGAAAAGATGATGTTTGTCAACCTTCTGCTATCATGCAGCACCAGCAGAAATTTGGTCCAGTGAAATAGTGCTGGGGTGGGGGGCAGAGGGAAGTTTTTTTGCTGCGAAATATTTTCATGTTTTGACGAGGTAGAGAAGACAATGAAGGCCTAACCTGCTTAGGCGACGCTAATGTTTCGTCTAGCGATCCGCGATAGCCGCCTGGCGCCAGATCGACCGCGGCAACTTTTGTTGTACGGGAGATCTGTTCAAGATGAACGAAATTTATTGCATGTAAGTGCAATAAATATTTACCTTGATTAATTATATGATGCCTTAAGGATGCGGCAATACAGAGATGCTTGCCGTGCTCCCATGTAGCATCGTGCCTTTGCCGCGAGATGGGGCGCTCACGCGTCTCGAAAAAAACTTGAGAAATCTGTTTGCCCTAAGCGGACGGACTCAGTGAATGTATTCTTTTGTTGCGGCCTCCCGGCACTGCCGTATCGATTGATTCGTTTTAGTTACCTTATTACGCATACTTTTAAGAAGCTACAAATTATTCAGAGAGTAAACAAATAAAGGTAAAAAAATATGTGCACCAAGGACATAGCCAGGGACGGGGGGATTCAAATCTCCAACCCCCATATTTTCCAGGCACGTGTATGCGGGTGCTGGCGTTCCTTTTGAGAAAACTTCCTCCTTCCTATCACCAACGATATTACCCGGGTCCCTCCCGCGGGAAAATATACTGGCTGCCATCCTCCCTTCTTCCACTTATCCACCGTGCTTTCAACTTTTTTTATCTAACCGTTTGTCAGGCCATACACAGGGTGAAACCGAAAGGAAAACAGGAAAAAAGGAAGCTACGTGAGAAGCAGGTGGCTTCATTATGTACAGAATACTTTTAGGCATGCATGTCTCAGAAAGAACATTCATAACTTTCTCAGGTGCAATCACTTCGATAGTACTAGGCGTTAGTCCCGGGTGCGTGCACGTATGTGAGTTCTTTCCACCTTTCTCCGATGTTTTCCAGTCACAGCGACTAATTCCAGGCACGGCCAACCTCCACGCTCCCTTCCCGCTCAGGCACGGCCAGTCGAGTAAGGCCGTGGCTCAGGAAGGCGGACCTGTCGCGAGATGACGCGAGTTGCAGAGGTTGGCGACAGGCACAGTTCCGAGACGTGCGGACGCCTGATCTGGTTCGCGCAGCATCGGCTGAGCCGCTGGTCCAACGTGGCTGTCACTACAAAGACAAATTTCTTCTAAAGCGGGCAATGAGGGCAGATCAAGCAAAAAGAAATATTCTACCGAAGCGAATCCCCCCCCCCCCCTCCTTCCTGCTTGATCTTGAAAAGGGCTTGTGCGGCGGCGGCGGTGCATCAACTTGCATCAATCGTCGGCTTTTCATTGAACCATGACGTGGGACTGTCTTTGGTTCTTGCAATTTTTGGGAAAGTAGCGCCGCCAGAAAGACGCGCGAAAACATGTTTATGTATCTGCGCGAATAAACTGCATATATTTGTGGTCAAATGCAGTTTCGAACGATAAAGTTTGCTGTCGATGGTTGGCGACCAGCTTCGAGTATGAGCTCACCTGCTGCCCTTAGCACTTGTTCACGCTCCCGCAACACGGCGGCAAAATGAACAAAGCATGTTAGCCAGCAGTATTGTAAACCTTGCAGCAAGCGTGATAATAGCTACGTTGTCTATTTTCGGGAAAAATAAAGTATCTAAGCTGCAAGCTGCAAAATTATCGAAGTCCAAAATCTTGATTACTGCCGCTTCGCTTGCTCCGGACTGCAGATATGGAAGCATTTCAGATGTCGAAGAATTCAGACGGAGCACAGTAAAGCGGGTCTAGGCCTTTTCGGTTCAGGGCGGCCCGGTACAAGCTGCAGCGGCACGAATGGCGGCGGGAGCCCTATACAAGGGCGAGCGTTTCAGGCGAGCTTCCGCGAAAGCAGGCGCCATGCACGCTCCTTCCTCACTTCCCGTGCGTCGAGAGCAATTCGGGGAAGACAGGTGGCTGACCCCCAGGGCGATCGTCCATCCGGACTCCGCAGACCCTTCGGTCCAGAATAAAAAAAAATTACTGGTTTAAGGAGTTTTCAGTGCACAAACATATCAGTTTGTTTTTGTTTTGATTTTTTTTTTGGACAGGATCTTTAGGACCTAGTTCTTTAAAGTCGGCATCTGCGCTCTTATTTGTGATTATTTAACGCCTACCTATGAATCCGCATACTTTCCAAGCGATTTCTGCTGTAAATATTTATTGACTGATAGTTCCTCGATCCTCTTTCATTTGTTTACTTTTCGCATAAATGTTCTTTGAATCGGTTATTCAGTTACTTAAAGACATTCTTTTAAATTTTTTCTCTGAGTAGCGAAGTTCGTTTTCGCAAAAGTACCGAATGTGAGGGGTCAAAAGAGGGGTCAAAACAAGATATGCCCATGCACGTGTTTGACATCGGCAAAAAAATCAGTCACGCGGAACGAAGAAGGTCCAAAGAAGATATGCCCATGCACACAAAGGGCGAACATCTGCCCATACACACCCGTTCTAAGAATCCGGGTCAGGTGATTGAAACATGAGCACACTTGGCAGCGGTTGGTGGGAGGCAAGGGTCGCGCCCAAAAGCAGTAGGACAGGCAGTCTCGACAGGAAATGAGTGTACATTGGTATACAAAGAGCAAAAAAAGGAAGAAAAAAAATTCACGGTCAAACAAGTCATGAAAAGAAACATAACAGCACGCAGGTGCACGCGCATGACGCGCACCGGGTGGTACACGCCTGGTCGGCACAAGGCACCAGTTCAGGGAACGCCAAGGCGGTCAGCACGGGAATATTAGAAAACCGCAATACAAAAAAGAAAGGGGAGAGAAAAGCAATCACACACGCTAGCGTGCACAAATTGATTACAAGGTGAGAGTGACAAAGCTAATAATGGTACCACAGCCTTCTACCGAGAACATAATGTCCAGACTTGCTGGTCAAATTTGGTTTAGTGAAGCCATTGTGCTAAAAAACGTGGTGCTAGCAAGAAAATATAACCATCTACGGGGGGTCGCCAACTGATTATCGAGGGAAAGAAATGAACGGGCATAACGCTAGCCTGAGAAATGCAGCCTAAATTTTAATCGGAGGAAAGACATGGCAATTTCCCACAACTTTCATTGATGCCAAACGACGCTGACTTAAACTTATAGATGAGGTAGGACTCACGAACCTCGTGATCGTGCGATAGTCCTCTTCCTGATCGTGCGATAGTCCTCTTCCTGTCTTTCTCTTTGTCGCTGCCTCTGCTTACCCTATTTTTTCGCGCACTGTGTGAGTTTTTATGTTTCCAGACTATCTTCTACCATGAGCGCTGCCAGGACAACGAGGAAAGACGCCATCCGGAAGTTCCCGCAGACCGCACCGTCTAGTGCTGTAATCGGCGACTCCCAAACTAAGTACCTTTTTGAACATTTTGACCCTCTCGGTGTTGCAACCCCTGCTGTTATCTCCCAACCCGGCGCATGCATTTCTGACGCACGCTTACTCATTGACTCCATTCCTGCTAACTGTGACACAGTTTTCCTGCATGTCGGAACTAATGACCTGAGCTCTTCTTCTGCTGAACGTGCTTTTTGTGACTACCGCTCGCTGACTGACCTTATTCTTCAATCTCGGCCTAACATCTCTACCATATACGCCAGCTTGATTCTTCCGCGCTCCGCTAACCGCCGCCGTGAATACCGCATCTCCCGCTTTGCCATTGGCTGCAACGAAAAAGCACGGCGCTTTAACTCTCTTCTGCGCGAATTCTGCCGCCACTCTCGCTGTGTCCGCTTCATTGACCACGGCTTCCAGCCCGTTCCCGCCCGCCGAGTCCTTGCTGCTGATGGCCTGCACCCCAGCTTCGAGGGTGTGGCTTTGCTTGCTAGCCACATCCGCGATCTTTGCTTCTCGCAACAGCACTGCAACCCTCCTGGATGGCGCGAGGTCGCATGCACCGCCACCCAAGCTCCCGCAGTGTCCTCATACGACAGTAACTTCCCACCACTGTCTCTGCTCCCCTCCAGCCCAACGCCCTCCACGATGTCCCCGGACACACGGGCCCACCGGCCAGCCCCGCATGCAGCCGTGACCACGGTGTGGCCTGAGACCTTCGGCTGAGCGCCAGGGGTCTACAAGCGGAGTCCCCGGACGCCCGCCGCACCCTGCCTCCCGTACGTGCTCCTGAGGCCACGGCCACGGAGCACCGACGCATCGCCTGCAGGCCAACCCCGAGAGTGCGCCGCGCCCAGAGCCTGCCGCGCCCGCCCTCGGGATCGACAGCGGCCACCGGAGCCCCAACCACAACCGAGCCACTGGAGAACGCCAGCAGCGAATTCATACTGCCGTCGGACGCCCCAAAGCCAGCCCATGTTCCGTACAACCTGCGCAAGAAAGTGTCTTCTGCGCCGACCAACTGACTTAGGACTCAGAAAACCCGGTAATGCAGCCTCCTACCCAGTGTCAAAACAGTTCTTAAAATTAAGAAACATTACGGAAAAACGCATACGTTCCCAATTGCACGTGTCCGCACTTTCACAGTATTTGTCTGCCGAGGTAGCTCCCATGGGTTTGAGAGTTAGGCTGAGACCTGCAACTGCCGAACTCTCCACATCTAGCATGAGGAAGTGGCCACAGGTACTAGACAGCGCATCCTTGCAATTAACGCAGATAATTCTAAATCACTACGAGATTATGTCCCATTCCCTCCGCCAAGAAGAGGAAATTCTTAGTAAGGAGCTACGCGAAAAAGAATCAGGCCTTCTACGCAGCTACGAATCCAAAAAGGCATCCGCCATATCCGAAACAAAAGTCCGTAAATTTTCCCGAGATCATATTCCTAGCAATGACTACACCCGTAAGAATAAAGTTAGCCCCGCTACTAATGGCTGTCCATTATCTGGGAATGCACATGAAAATCGCCCCTTTAACACGATTAACGCGCCAAATAATGACCATTCACCAGCTCACATTAGCGCCGGTACTAGTCAGTCTGCCAACGCGAACCGAAATTTGTATCCCCCTTCTGTCAGCTCTCCCCAGGCTATCAACGCTAACAAAAATCTCACTGGAAATGTGGTGAACCTCTCTAGTATTACCCTGTCACCTGCAGATCAGATGAGCGCCCTGTCAAAAGGTCTGAATTTTTGCCCGGCAACTGGCGATTTCGACGAATTTCAACCTTTTAAGGACTTAGATAACTTCGCCAGAAATATGAGACTGCGAGAGTACTTCCATGACCGTCCTCCAACCGACGAAGCCCGAACTGCATTGCCTAGCCATAAGCACTGGACCCCTCCCACGCAGCGCGATACATGCCTCGACATGTACATTAAAGCCGTTCATCACGATGTACGAGCAGCATACCAAAAGCAAATCACTTTCCGCCGTAACATCACAAACAAGGAAAAGAAAGCCCTGGAGGAACTCGCAGGTTGCCCGGAAATAGTAATCAAACCGGCCGATAAATGAGGCGCCATCGTGATCCTCGACAAAGCTGACCATGTCAACGAGGCTCATAGACAACTATCAGAATCTACGTTCTACAGAGTACTCCCTAGTGATCCCACTAATGATTATAAGCTAATTGTCAAAGAAAAACTCACTGAGCTTGTTCAAAATCAGGAAATAACTGAAACAACTGCTCGCTCTCTTATCCCCTTAAGCCCAGTAGCCGGTAAATTCTACCTGCTCCCCAAGATTCATAAAAATAACAAACCAGGCCGCCCCATGGTTTCTGGCATTGGTACTGTCACCGAGAACCTCTCGCGCTATGTCGACTATCTCATTCGCGACATTCCCCCCAGATTTCCATCCTTCATTAAGGATACAAATGATTTTCTCTCGGATATCATGAAGACAGAAATTCCTAGCAACTGTTTACTTGTTACCCTGGATGTCGTCACATGGAGGAAAGAAAAGGATTCTTTCCTCCATGCTGTATCATGTGCGTATGAACGGTCGGCAGGTGACAAACCTATCGATTCTCTCACCCTTGAAACTTTCCTTCACCTTATCCTTGAACTTAACAATTTTGAATTTGATGGTGTCAATTACGTGCAAGTCAGCGGAACGTCAATGGGCACCAAATTCGCGCCAACTACGCGAATATCTTTGTGGGATGTCTAGAGTTAAACTTCCTCGCAACCCAAAATTTGACGCCACTGTACTACAAAAGGTATATAGATGATATATTCATGATATGGCAGCGCGGTGAAATAGAACTTCTTGCGTGTATTGAGCCTTTTAACCTTGCGCATCCTACTATCTCCCTTTCCCATTCCTATTCTACGCACAGCATAAATTTCCTGGGTGTAACTGTCACAGTTTCTCAGGGCAGGCTTCAGACTAATCTCTATAGGAAACCTACGGACACGCGCCAGTATTTGCACTTCCACAGCAGCCATGTCAGGCACTGCAAGACTGCAATACCTTACTGCATTACCATGCATTTGCAATACCATTTGAAAGCTTTTTGGATGGTGGTTTTATTAACAAAAACTTTTCCGTCCGCATAAATGGGAGCACGTCATTATTGAACATATATCAACGAAATTGCACATTTGCAACGAACGAAACAATCTAGAATAGCATTTCATACACAAAACGTACAAGAGAGATTTCACCGTACTTCTAAAAGAACAATCAACCACATTGGCGAACAAAAACACAACTATCTGTTAGCAACTCTAGTAGAAGGCGTAGAGCAAAACAATTATAACCAATGGTAACGAAACATAACGAAATCCGCAGAATGCAGCACGAACCGGCACTGGCTGGGTAATAAATAGCGCCTAGGCGAAACCTCTGAGATCGCACAGCTAGCGCTGCTAGGCTTGTCGGCACGGGTTGATCCGCTGATCATCACTTCAGGGCATGGCGTGTTTGTTAATTAGTGCGCACTAAGCATGCAGGCGCACAGACAGGAAGCCTCCAGAAACAGGTAGAGTTTCTTCGGAGCTAAAACAGCTACTCGTAGCTAGATTACATTTTTGGTAGCTAGATGAGTCCAAAAGTAGCTAGATCTAGCTACAAATTAGCTAAATTGGCAACACTGGTAGGGGGTTAAAAAACTATACACAACAAAACGCTAGGCTGCGCGGGCGTGCTGCGAGATAGCGGCAGAGTAGCGCCTGCCGCCGTGCACTCGCTGATCACGCGATCACATCCTGAAACACGGCAGCTATGCGCCTTGACCGAGAAGACTAAAGTTCGCGCTGCGCACAAATTTTGCATTAGGGAGCAACGTTATTGTCAGCCGTTTTTTTTTTGTTCATGCGTACAAGATGTGCAAATTTTTAGAGCGAGCTCATCTCTGTGTCATCCGGCCCCACATTTAATGGCGAAGCTGAACTCCGCCGCTAACGGACCAAGCTGCAATCCAAACCCGGTCGCGGCTACTGGTCAATCACATTTCTCTCTCAACAGACGTCATAATAGAAATTTCAAGGCAGGCAGGATGTAGGACGGGACGGCAGGACACTCAGACATAACCACCCCCCCCCCCCCCCCCCCCCCAAAAAAAAAAAAAATCCAGGCTTGGCCGCGGAGTTGACAAAACTTGCTGAGCTAGTTGGTCCATTGTGTCACTGGAAAGAAGAAAAGGGCGCTAAACAGACGTCGACGAAGAAGGCACGAAAGACATATACAGGCTGCGAGTCTCCTTCGTCAACGTCCGTCTCGCGCCATTTTCTTCTTGCCTGCGGAGCACAGGGCGCGACGAAGTTTGTTCAGAAACATTGGCTCAGCATTGAAGTTTCCACATGTTTTCTTTCTTATTTTACTCCTCACGTGTAGTGTAGCAAGGTGAACGCAACTCTGTGTATTTTTACTTCAAAGTGTGACTTCAAGCTGCGACGTGAGCTACAGACGGAGATTCAAAACTCGCGCTCTCGTGTTTCCGCAGCATAAGTGCGTTCCTAAGTTTCTCCTAACAAACTTTAAAAAACTCTGTTTTAAAAGATTTTCTACGCAAACAGACAGTACACAAAGTATTTCACAGTTTTTAAACAGTGACTTTGTTTGTGAATAGAAGGGGTGGGGGGAAGCTTTCGGAACAGCCATTTTGGCCTGTGTTGACCCACGCAACCCACGTGCGGAGTGAAGTGTATTTTGGCGGCGGTGCGGCGAATGTATGCGTGTTGTGTTCAAGCTCCGGACTATGCCAAACAAGAGAAACGAGGGCGGAGAAAACCTAGTTCAGGTGGGTGCACTTTGTTCGCTAAAACGGGGTGCCTACGGTGTGTTCATACACTGTGTAGTCTGCCTTTTCTCTTGACAAGAGGCAGTTACGATATTTCGTAACTTTGCGCGTAATGTGGATTCGTTATTTTTTCGCCTTGTGTCGCTCAGGCTGTGGGTGCGGATCGTGTCTGCCTGTGCGATACGGCGCAGCGGTTGTATAACGCGTGGACATGCGCGGAATGTCATGCTAAAACCGCGATAGTGAGGGCGTCGATATTCAAACCACGGCCGCTGGATGAGAGAGAGAGAGAGTTCTTCGTGTGCAGTGTTCAAAGTGTGCGCGACGCTGGGGTCTGGGGTAATGACTGGGGACGATTGTCTGCAATCGTGACGGCACCGCATTCGGGTTGTTACGGGTTTTGCGGCGAGAAAACTAGCTCCGCTCGTATGCTGCCTATTCACGAGGGCAGCGTGTTGACATTGGCAGCATTGGCATGTGGGGGAAATGAGCCATTGCCGAGGCGTATTTTGCAAACCGTTCACACAAAGGAAATGAAGCCGTGTCGCATCTGTTCAACCGTAGCATTCTTGCGATTCCAAATGCTTTTAAAAATTCAATATTCACATCTTCAAAATAGATTGGGTCGACGAAATTTTGGAGCTTATATTATGGTGACCCAATCTACCTGAATGGTTTTATCGAAGTAGTCTTTGCGGTGTTGAATGATCTTTGAGGCCAAAATAATATGGCCTTCCAGTACTGTAAAATCGCCTGGAACGAAGAAAAGGAAGTGCGTATATTGCCAGGGTGACATGCAGTGTGCCTTACCAGAGCGCGAAGCTTTCCAAAGAGCAAAAGGCAGAAATAATCATAAGAAAAGCACACAGGACAGTGCAAAGGCTGCTGATATGCACGTCAACAGAAAAGCTACTGGCCTTAGCTGCTGTTTTGCCTGCGTCTCGTGACTGATTTTGCTGCGCTCAATTTGCACATTTTCAATTTGATACCTTCAAAGATTGAAAAATGAGCATGGCTCCAACAAATGTACATACACCTGTTAAACATTCAGCATCAAACATCCCTCGCAGTTCGTTTGCTATAACACGTAACCTAATGTCGTTTAAGTATATTTTAGGCTGTGAAACCGCTTGTGGTCCTCACGGGTGATTTGACCTTGCCAGACTTTGCGTCCTGCCGTGGTCAACACTCAGCAAATGAAAAACTGAACCCCCACGACGCTTGCCAATCCACTCCCTCAACTTGTTAAGTGACTGCTTTTATGATGAAAAAAAAGCTGGAATAATTTGTCCTCAATTTTAGTAGGCCCTAAGCTCCGAGGAGCAAGGAGTGTGTCACTAGCATAGTGGCTACTTGGGGCCAAAGGAGGGCACTCAGAAGCAGCAGCCACGAAGTTCTCCTAATGGCAATGTCTAGCAATTTGGACTATGAATGTTATTTCTCTATCTCTCTCTCTCTCACAGGCCTCCCGAATGCGAGACCCATGCGTTGTCAAGGCTCGGAGAACCAAGCTGCTTCAATGAATGCACCTTCGAAGTAGAAAAATGAGTTAGACCTGCACCAAGGCCAACGTGAGTAATTTAAACATGCTGTCTACAGAAGTCGCGGCCAAGAGAGCGGCGAGGTACGCTCGCGCTGTATGCTTGGTGATACAAGCGTGGGTTGGGTAGCAGAGTGACACTGATGAAAAGTGGAAGGGAAAAGGACGAAGGTGAGCGCGTCTGGGGCTTTGACTGAGAAGCTTGCGGGAAAGACATGTATCGAGGCGTACCCGAGTACTTTGGCATGCCAGATACAGGAGCGGCAACTATGCAGGGCGTGGCTGTGGGTGATGGCTGGGCGGCCGCCCTCACTCGCGACCAGACGGTCGGGCTGTGCACCGAGGGAGGGACGCCATTCTTCGCCCTGGAGACGCTGGGTGTTCCAGATCGCCTCACGGGCCGCAGCGACAGAGCCTCAGTGTTTTCACACCTGGTGGATTCCGGTAAGACCAACGCCTGGACGATTGTGAATCATGATTGTGAATCGCAGGCGATCGTGATTCGCAGCAGCAGGAGGAGGGGAACGAGTGAAAAGCCAGAGTTGCTGTTGTACCGCATTTCCACAAGATTTCACATAACTAAACGAAAATAGTAAGTAGGGCACGTGTGGATGTAATTTTCTCTGGGCCTCGCAGGTCTTCAAGATTATGTGCAGCGGAACCAGCTGAAACAGCTGAAAGCGAGTTAGTAGGGGTGAAACGTTTTGCTTGCAAAAAACTAACACTGTTAAGTGCGTGAAGTCTTGCAGTAAGCGTACCGTATTTACTCAAATCTAACACGCCCTCGATTGTAACGCACACCTGTTTTTCACAGTACGAAGAAAAAAAAAACGATATGTCCTCGATCGTAGCATGCACTAAACTTTGATTATTAAATACAGAAATCCAACTTTTTCTCACTTGGAACAAGCAAGGTTTATTGCAAAGGTGGCACAAAATGAAATGTGCCGGTTATCGTCGGCAAGACAGTCAGCACGACGACAGTCTGGGGCAGCGCCGATGGGCGGCACAGGCGGCACGTTATCACTCGTCGTCGCTGTTGGACAACTCCTTCTTGCTCTCAGTGGCCCAAAGCATGTCGTCTTTGGTGCCGTCCATAGCATTCGAAATGCTGCACTTCTTAAACGCCGTGCTCACCATGGTAGGCGGGATTGTGCACAGTGCATTCTTCGCCCATCCGGTGAAGTCTGGCAGAAAATTGCTTAATTTGGCTCTTTGGCGTCAGTCAGTTCCTGGCCGTCATCAACAAGCCACTTGGTGTAGAGCGCCCGAATTCGGTCTTTTTGTCCAGCTTGTTTAGCGAAACTTACAGTGGCTGCAGTTGTGAGGTCATGCCTCCGGGAATCACAACAAGGTCAGTGCTGCAAAAAGCGAGCTTGTCCTTGATGCGCTCGTCGAAATGACATCTGAATGCGTCCAAAACAAGCCTAGCGCGCAGACCCAAGCTTGCACGGGCTCGCTTCCGCCCCACGTGGTCAATCCAATTGGCCACCAAGTCCGTCGTCTTCCACCCCTTCTCGTTTGTGTGCACAATCGCGCCACTGGGGAACAAGATTCCTTTCAGGAGCGTCTTGTGTTTTGATATGAGGTAGGGGAAACTTTGTGCCCTTCTGCAGTGCAGCAAAGCATTGCCTTCACTTGTTTTTTCGTGGCCAGAGGGCAGCACACGAACTTGCTTGGCGCCCTTCTTCTCCATCGTTGTGGTGGCGGGCATTTCGAAGTATAGCGGTGTTTGATCCGCATTGCTAGTTTGCCTGAGCACGTTGCTATTCTTGCGGCGCAAATTCAAGATGTGCCGCTGAAATGCGTCCAGTTTTTCCTCAAACCCCGTGGGCAACTTCCGGCATATGCCTGTCCGCCGGCGAAGTGAGAAGCCTTTCCTCTTCATGAAATTTGTTATCCAGCACCTGCTGGCATTGAACTCTCTCCGTGTTAGTCCTTGCTGCCACGCCAACTGCATCATCGAATCTTCAGCAGCTCTGTGATTACGGGTCGCTGAGCTGCTCGCTGCTGATGCACGTATTCCGCCAGCAGGTCCTCTATTTGGGGATATCGTCCCTCTTTGGTCCTCTGAACCCTTTCATGTCGCCTTGCTTGCAGAAATTTTCTGTTTCTGCTTGTGCCAGCCCCGCACGCAAGTCTCCGGAACACTGAACGCACGTGACGTGGCCTGATTTCTATCGTTTTCCGCGCTCAAGGATTACTTTCTTCTTGAACGCAGCATCATGGTGAACCTGCGAACAACGGGGAAACAGTGAAAAACAGAGGTGATTCTGATGTTTTGTTGGCAGTAATTACCAACCTGTTTCAGTTCTAACGATCTTGAAAAATGACCAGCATACTTTCATTGTTTCTGCTTTGTTTATAGCAGTTGAAAAGTCAGAACTCTTGTTATAACAGATTTCATCCATGATTATACCAGAGTCTGTAGTAATAGTATCTGGATAGTTCATACTTCTTTTACAGCAGACTGAAATCGGGATCACTGTCAAGGTCTGTTGTTACGAGGTTATACTGTATCATAGGGTTAAGCGAAGTTAGAAGAACAGCAGAGGGCTTCATGAAGCTGACTAGTGGGCATATTTTTGTGCTACACAGGGCTCCAGTGAGAAGAAAGAACACGGGGTGGGATTCTTAATCCATAGAGAAATAGCAGGGAACATGGAAGAATTCTTCAGCATTAAGGAAACAGTCGCAGCCATTGTAATCAAGCTGAACAAGCGATACAGGTTAAAAATAGTACAGGCCTACGTGCCAAAAACTAGCTATGTTGAAGCCGTAGACATTTTCTATGAGGATGTCGAATCAGCAATAAAGAAGGCAGCAATGCAGTTAATGATTGTGATGGGAGACTAATGCAAAAGTGGGTAAGAAGCAAATGGGAGAACTGGAAAACTTTGGAATAGACAATCGCAACAGTCAGGGATACACTGGTGGGATTTACAGAGAGAAATAAGCTATGGTTGGTGAACACATTCTTTTACAAACGAAAGACTAGAAAATGGACATGGAAGAGTCCGGATACTGGAACAAACAATGAAATTGACTTCATTTTAAGTGACAACGCAGGCATTGTACAAGATTTAGCGGTGCTAAGTAAGATTTGGAGCAGCAATCATAGGATGGTTAGATGCAAGCCAAGGCTGAATCTCAGAAGAGAGAAGAAAACGCGTGACAACTAAGAAACCCCACATGGAGTCAGTCAGAACCAGATTGCAGGAGTTTAAAAATAACTCTTCAAAACAAATTTGCGCTTTAAAACGAGCAGAACGAGGTCAGTGTAGACAGGCTAAATGAGAACTTAACACCGAGTGAATCAGCAGCAGCTTTGGGAGAAGCAACATGTAGGGGATGTGAAAGTGAAGGAACTAATTGCCAAACGTAGGAACATGAAAGTTTCAAGTATGGTGGATGAAGTTGAGTTAGCAGAGCTGTCTAAATTGATTAAAAGAAGCAGAACAAGTGATACTCATGCATATAACACCGCAGTGATCGAGGGAACGCTGCAAATCAGAGGAAGCTTGGAAGCAACCAAGGGGAAGCTAGCCATCCGCAAAAACAGAATGTACGCACCCAGAGACGAGCAGGGTAATGTTACGTGCAACATGGATGAGATAATAAAGGAAGGAGGACGATTCTACACCAGACTGTATGCCAGCGACGTTAGACCAGGGGAAACTACTCAGACTACAAGCTTAACTTGCGGTGTCTCGATAGTAGCTAAAAGAGGGGGTAGGAAAGGCCCTCAGAGGCAGGAAAGTAGGAAAAGCTGCAGGTGACGACGACATAACCGTGGATCTAATTAAGGAGAGAGCAGATATTATACTGGAAAAGCTTTCTTCACTATTTTCGAAATGTTTAAGGGATTAAAAAGTGCCTATACCCTGGAAAAACGCCAACCTGATTCTGATTCATAAAAAGGGAGATACTAAGGACCTGGAAAAGTACAGACCCATTAGCCTACTCTCACTTGTTCATAAGCTGTTTACCAAAGTTATAGTTAGCCACATGGGTGACAGCCTGGATTCCCAACAACCCAGGGAGCAGGCTGGGTTTAGGTAAGGGTACTCAACCATGAATCACTTCAATGTTGTCAATCAAGTGATAAAAAAATTCGTAGAATACACTGAGCCCCTTTACGTGGCATTTGTAGACTGAGAAAGCGTTTGACTCAGTACACACTGCAGCTGTGCTAGAAGCAATAATTAACTATCATGTAAATGCTAAGTGAGGCTGAATGGCATTCAGTACCTGGGGACTATTAAAAAAAATGGCAGATTCAATGAGGACAATCTCGTTTGCTTATATAGGAAGCAGTTCTGTTGCCCTGGTGTTGCCTTTTTGTGCTGTGCCCCATACATTGTTTATTCTTTTCTCTTTCCACCTTGGAGGGCATCCACAAGCACTCGAGCACTTGCTGCCTTGAGGATGGAGCAAGGAACGTGTCCCTTCCCGAGCACTTTTGGGTGGTAGAAACTTTCCCTTTGCTTCTGTTGGAAGAGGGCGTCATCTGCACCCTGGATTGGGCTGCTCTCCACTGACGTCCAGCTTGCCTGCTCCGCTCACTGGCATCATCCAGACTCTGCACAAGTTTCGCTACAAGGTATGGGTTTGGCAAGGGTTGCCATAGAACTATGCATTAGTGGAAGAGAAATGGTCAAGCACTCAGTGCATTCTGAGGGTTTCTTGGCTTGTCTTTTTTTTTTTTGTGATTAGGGCCGTGTGTCTGGTAGAGGTGTGTGAATATCACATCTCTGACTTGGCTGTGCAAGGTAGGAAATGACTACAGATCGAATCAATTTCTAATACAAGTATGTTTGCTTTGAAGTGTGTGGGGCTTTGAAACGTTAGCTACGAGAAAACAAAGAGTTGATTTGTGTAGTCTGGACCTCACACTATGCATTCAAGGTTTCAGAAAATTAAAAATTAGGAAGTTAACTCAATGAGGCAAATAAATGGAGAAACACTCTTGGCAGGCATTCCCTTGAAGAAATGTGTTCTGCCTCTGACTGGTGGCAGAATTCCAATCAAAACGCAGAAGTATTTTTGGTTGGGGATCCCAGGAGCAACAAGAACTAATGTGTTGGTGAAGGGGCAAAATTTCATACAGGCACAAAGGGTACGCAATGTTGCATATCTGCAACAGTGGGCAGTGCATGTACATGGAACCAACTTGTGCCAGTATACAAGTTTTATATTTTTCTCTATGGCTCTACAGGTAGACCCAGATAAGGTGTTTCACTTATTATGTCAAGCTACAATGATTTCGCCCTTATTGATGCACAGGCTGACTTCTCACTTCGAACATTCTATGGACGTATATCCTCCTGCACAAGCCTTTCAGTGGTTTCGTCGTGCATTCCGAATCGGCTAGTGCTTTGTGCCCTTGAGCCGCACATCTCGAGTTGCCTATTGTTGCTCCTTAAAGACTGCTGTGCCGAGGTCTCCAATGGTGCCGTTTTTAGAACAGGACTAGTGCAGTCACCAGTTTGACTAGAATTCCCTCACTGACATAAAATGATGTCCTTGATGATGAACGTGTCTTCTTGTAAAAAAAGAAAAAAAAAAAGAACAAACGAACTGGCACCAGCTGTCTTTACAGTGCATGAAAAAGGTACATATACAGAATAGCCCAAGTATAGTGATCCCAGTTTCAACGAAATCCTAGCTGCAATGAACAAATCTTCATTTCCCGTTGCCATGTGTATACAGTTAAAGCCCATTAATTCGAACTTCCATAATTCAAATTTATAGATAATTTGAACTGTACGATTTGATCCGGCCAAGCTCCGATAGAAGTTCATGTATAAAAAGTCCCTTAATTCGAACGTGACTGGGCTTCGCCACAAATAATTCAAACTGCGCACCTCCACACTGGTGGACTGGTGCCTGGGGTACAGCCACAGAAGCCCTCCCGATGCCTTTTAGCAATGCTGCGTCATGTCCGGAACTTGGGGAAAAACAAAGAGAGAAGGTGAAATTTGGGGAAGACCAATTAAAGTCTGTGTGGCGGACAATTTCGAAGACGTTTTGCAGACTACGTCTGTGAGAATGCAAGTGCAGTTCCTTGTGGTGCCTGACAGATGAGGACATGATGCCAGAAACGCCAAACCTGTCTGCCATTGACGATGAAGGAGGAGCAGGATGCAGCACGAGTGTGGCTGTGCGCTCAAATGTCGGGGTGTGGTGTATAACACCACCCGTCTCTTGTTCAGTTTTGGAAAAGGTGAAGAGGAGGCTTTCTGCCCTGTCTTGTACTGAGAATGAAAAGTGCTCGCCGTCACCTTATAGGGCAAAAAGGCAGGCGGCAATGACGGAGTTTTTCAAGGAATACATTACGGACATGTCAAGCTGCTTCCCTATCGCCATGCACAGTTGTTACTCTTCACTTTCATTAGTTACAACTTTCGGTATTTCGAACTGAGACTTTGTGGTTTCAATTAACAAGTTTTTACTGCACTTGCAACACCATTTCAGCCCACCCTTAATAATAAAGTTTGAAGGGCCTGCTCAGATATAACAAATTGGGGCCACCCAAAATGCACCAAATTTTTGCGCAAAATGGCTGTTGAAAGTTGGGCAGTTGTAAAGTAAGCAGAACGTCATAAAACACCGCTGCTTGACCCTCAGCTTGCAGGCCGCGTCTTGCCCGAGCACATACAGCGTCGAAAAGCACACCAGTTGCCATGTTCGCACCGTGGAGAAGCGGGATGCTTGACTGCAAGACTTGCTCCTAGCGTTGCTCCATTAGTTGCTCCAAGCAGCACTGCTGGCCAATCGTAGCAATCAGCGTGGGTCCCGGTTTCGTAGTCACTGTTCGCACCACCTGTGTTTGCGTGCCCCTGCTGTCTTTGTTGCCGAAGTGCTCCCCTGCTGGACAAGCAATCGAGCGCCGGCACATCACACGCGAAAAGAAAAGTTTTATCTCTAAATGTAAAATGCTCCACTCTTGAGCAAGTCTGGTGTAACGTTAAGAAGACCAAGATCACCAAAAGGTATGGAATAGCTTTGTCGACGCTGGCAACCGTAATCAAAAACAGTGATAAGATCGATGCCATCCTGTATGAAAATGCTGACAGTGCAGATCGGGAGAGGATTTGAGAGGCTAGGTGCGATATGTCGAAGCAGTATTGTACAGCCACGATCAAAAGTTTATGGACCAAGAAAATGGCAATTTTAGTTTATTTCTCTTCTGGTACCAGCCCAACAAACTGCCCTGTGCATGTGAGATGTCATATGGTTACTGAAGTAATGAAAAATACGACACATAGTTTCCCGGGCTGCTGCGTGGCAGAGAAATAACCCAAAATTGGAGCTTCCGTGGTCCGTAAACTTTTGATCGTGGGTGTACAAGTGGTTCATTGACGTTTGCACAAAAGGGTGTACCGATGAGTGGCCCTTTTTTTCGGCTGCAGTCGGTATTTCGAGTCCACACTTGCCCTCGTTGTGACCACCAAAAAAGTAGCGCAGCAGGCTGTCCGCATCCAGCGCATGTGCGGGTGTCAGTAGCGCCGGATTTTCCAGCACTCGGGTTTCGGGCTGTTGTCGATACATTTGTCCCGGTTCTCATCAGGCACCCCCCATCACCGCATGCATGCACAGTTTGTGCATCTGTTAGCTCATCCATCATCACTGCATCAGCATTGGAACTGATTTAAGGGGGGACGAGGGTCTTAAAACTAACTTTTTTATTTATGGGTAGAAACTTATGAAAATTTGCACACAAATGCAGTTTTCTCTGTAGATTTCAAATATGCAATTATATTTGAGCTGCTGCTGTTAGTTTGAAAGTTATCATGCAAAATCTAAACCGTAATTAGGTAATTCCTTATGCAGCTTTAACGAACTTTCACATTGCATTTTGTAGCTGTTTATTCCATGAATTGATAGCCAGAGAGTTCCCATACCCGATGGCATTCTTCATTTTTCTGTAAAGTCGTGGCACCACAAAAAAATATGTCAAGTATACATGATGGCAGTATTCAATATTTTGGCTCATCAAAATGACTGCAAGTCATTTATTATGCATGGCCTAAATAGAAAAACAAAGAATGTCATCGGGCGCCTCAGGTTGTACTGAAAAAAAGGGTACCGAGATTAACCTTATGAAGCAAAAAGAAGTTTCCAAAAAGCTGCGTAAGGCTGACGTAAACGACCAAAAATATGAAACTGAGAAAACTGCATTTGAAGTTTGGCCGTGTGTTACGAAATGAACGGTCAGTAGTGTAACTACAGCATTTCCGTATAACAAAGACATGTTCTTCCCATTTCCAAATCTGTCTTTGGATTCCAAAAATGTCAACTACAACTGGAGATACCAGAGGCCAAGTAACGTACACCATCAGGAATTCAGCAAAATTTATCGGCTTCAAATCGGTTGGCGTCTTGCTGGCGTTGTGAAATCTGGTGTCGTCTCACTGGTGTTGTGAAAACTGCAACAGTCCTTCGTAAACTGGCATCATTCATTACATTCAGTTTCATTTCAGTTTCATTTTATTAGACATTGCCCTTTGTTACCCAGAATATTGGGTATGGCAGAAGAGGGAGGGTGAAACTTGCTTCAGATGCCCTCTTTTTTTTTGTTCTTTGGTGAGGCTATTTTAGTCGTGGTTTTTGCGCAGGAAGTTTGAGAGGATACAGGGGTCAAATGCAGGGCAGAGAGGATACAGGGGTCAAACGGCGATGTTTTTTTGGGAAAAAAAAAGTAGCCGAAGGGCAAGCTTTGTTGGCCTATGGCAGTATGGCAGGAAACGTTCGGGCGATCCTGTGACAAAACACTGAGCTTTGATTTCGCAACACTGAAGTTTTAAGTGGGAGGGAGTTCACAAGTTGTAGAAGGCTTGCTGTACCACTCCAATGTGTGACGATCGTCCCCTGGTCATCCACATGCCACCAAACATGACATCAATGTTGTTTCGCGGCTGAGCAAGGTCCCTGTGCAAGCCCTTGACGACACACATACTAGCTATCTGCTTCAAAGGCTGCTGCAGTGTCCTCGCAAACCTGAACCACTTTTTTCAAGTGCGCTTGGAACGTCTTAGAGGTGTAGGCTATTCACACTTTATTTTCCGGTTTGACAAGATCGTAGGTGTCGACCGAAGGTGGCGGTGGGCGAGGGCTCCGGTTGATGCCCCACGCACGAGGTGCCGAGGCGGTTGAGGGTATCCAGGTTGGACACCCCCACAGATGAACGAAGGTCTTGTTTTTCTCCAGGACTTGCCCGACCCACCATGGTGGTACTCTGCCTGTGGAAGAACTAGAAACACAAAATAGAAAAAAAAAACACACAACCAAGCAGCAGTACATGCAAAAACAGTAGAACACAAGACAGGACAAAAAAAAAAGGCGAGTGGTGGCTTGGGGTTGGCCAGCAATGCCATGGCAAGCGACCTAGGCAAATCAAGCACCCTAGCTTCCCCAAACCTGGCCTCTCAGGGCCGGAAGGAGTTGTGGATCAACCACGGAGTAAAGTCTAGTCAGGAAATTGTAGGCAAGAGAAAAAGCCATTCCCCCCCACTGACAATAAATAATGATGTGATTCATGAGATGGAGTTAGTGTGATATACTCATACACTCGTTATCCAAACACCCAGTACACATATTCATGTGTAGTGATTCATTCATACTATACCTTACTTATGCGCACAATCAGCAATCAAACCACACAGCACATTCAGACAGTCAATTAAAAAGGCCAAAAAGGGCCAGGCCACAAAAGTGGTCACGCTAAAATAGAGGTCAACCATACAACACATTCATACAAAAAAAAGGGGGGGGGGGGGGCCAAAGGGGCTGTATGGTAGACCTCTCGTCCACCATACAGAACATTCATACAATCATTAAAAAAATAAAAAAGGCCAAAAGGGGCCAGGCCACAAAAGTGGTCACGCTAAAAGAGAAGTCAACCACACAGCACATTCAAACACGGAAATGACAGCTAGATGTACGAGCAACTGTGCCTTCGCGAGGTGTCTGCCACGGAATCAACCCCCCACCTAAACGGTAATCAATTTTGCAAAACGGTTAAGGCAGATGAGACTGCCCACCATTGTACAGGCTGCAAGCCAGCCAATGTCCCCATCTGTTAAACCAATTTCCTTGGCAGCCCTCCTCGTTCCAGCACACACGAGTCCGCGAGCGCCGAAAGTCAACCGCAAGACCGTGATGGGCTTGGGACCAAGTACAGGAATGAGTGAGGCGTACTTGGTTCGCTTACCGGCATTCACGTGCTCGAGGGAACCAGTGTTCGCGTCCCAGGCGACGGCTACATCCAAAACGTATGCCCTTTCAGGGAGGTCAAGAACAATGTCCGGCCAAAGCCTGACACCATCCCTGTCTGTGATTAGCTGTTCACTCGAGACGATCGCACTGGGGTGACATTTCCGAAGCTTTGTGATGATCTGAGCTTCAATGTAATTGTGACGCGAGCAACGCGGGGCCTGGACAAAAGTACACTCCTGGAGTATGTGGAAGGCCGTCTCTTCCTTCTGGCCGCAGCGCCTGCAGAGACGAGCCCTGGGGTCGGCCGCATGCTTGTTGGAGAGGGTTCTCGTAGGGAACAGGTTGGTGCGCAGCCTGAGTGACTTAATCTTGTCACCATTGCCCATGTGGCCCGCACCTGGCCGAAGCCACCTGTTATTCAGACGGTCCCCCTCGAAGGCAAAGAGACTGGAGTATGAATACCTGGCCTTCCACTGTCTCCAATGTTCCTTCCGAGCGCCGTCGACAGCCTGCAAAGAGCTCCTTTGCACCAGAGATACCGTAGGGTACCCCCAAGCTGTCGCTCAGGGCCCCACGGCAGTCATCAGAGGCCCCTCGAGTACGGCGTCGACGGTGGAAGAATTTAGGTGCTGAAGCCTGGCGAAAGCCTTCAGTTGGCATTCTGCTGCAACACGTGCCAGCTCCAGCGCCCCCAGGCCACCTGCTCTATGAGGGAGGTGAATCGTGATGTCTGGAAAGCTGGCGGGCAGGTGTAACAACTTCTTAATAACCTGCCTCATCTCGAGGTCGATCTTTTTTCCTACTTGTTTAACTGCATGAGAGCCGGAGGACGCGTATAGCAATTTTGGTATCAATAATGTGTTGATACAGTGCAGTTTTTGGAAGGGTTTCAGTTAGGAAGATCTGATTACTTCTAATTCAGGCCGAATGAGATCAACTGAAACCCGGGGTGGCTTGTTGACGAAAAAGTCGACTCCCAAATACCTGATGGGTACATTCCGGGCAACCGGAGCGACCACGGCACCATCGAGACGAAGCCCCCGGATGCCGTAGTCAAACCATTTTGCCCGTGAGAGTCGTATGTCCACCCGAAAGTACAACGGTTTTCCTTCTTATTCAAGGCTAACCGAGTCTTTTGAAGTGCTCTTGTGCGATCCTCAGGTCGCTTGCGTTCCTCGAGTGTGGAGGCGACAAGGGGACAAATGTCGTCCGCATAAGCTAGGCAGACACAGTCGTACCATTGCAGGTGGTACCCAGAAACAGCGGACGAGTTTATCTCGTGCATAAGGAGGATCCAGACACAATTACAACAAGAAGGGCGATAGCGGATCCCCTTGCTTTATTCCCCTCTGCACGTAAACTCGCCGGCCGCCCGTCTCCCCTCTATAGGAAAAAGTAGTTGTTTGGACGGAGTACAAGTCTTTGGACTGCGGCCACGAGTTCCCATGCGCCCCCCCCCCCCCCTCCTCCAGAGAGGGCAAGGAGAGCGCAATGGCTGACCGAGATCGAACGCTTTTCTCAGGTCAAGGGACGCTGCATAAAGAACGGCCTTCTTCGTGGGTCCTTGGTGACGAAAAACACTCCACACGATGTTTCGTAAACCGATGCACGTCACCTGGAGCCTCACGGCGAGTGCTGTACTGCCTGTCAGCCCCGTCCAAATCCGGCGCCGCCAGCCCCGCACTCGACGTGCGCAAAAAAGGTCTGTCAACATTGCCATATCCCTAAGACAAAATCTTGTGTCGAAATTCTCCGTCCGAGTGTGCGCCAGATTTCCAGTTCAAAGAGGTTGAAATTTCCGCTTCGTTGTGATTTTGGTCTCCATGCCCGCGCTTGACCGATCGTCTGCGTGTTTTCGTTAACGCGCGCCAGGCGATCTCCTCCGTCCCCGTGTAATACCTTGTGTTACTTCGACAACTATGTGCTTGGATCAGGTCTGGATTCCCGAGGTAGTTGGTCAGGTGATGGGAAAAGGCGAATGCAAGCAATATGAGGCGGTGCGACCAGTTTTCACATGCCCGGCCTGAGTCGAGCGTGGATGCCCGAAGTCGCACTACACCGGGCGGACGACGCTTTTCACTTCCCGTATGCATGACGGGTCGGTCCTCTTCAAACGTAAGTCCTCCTGGCATCAGTCACGACTTATGTGTGCGATGAAAGAATCCGAAGAAACCGCGGAAAACTGTGTAGGCAAAACTACTCTAAGCAAGCGCTGCGCCAAAAGAGCGGACTCCGTCAGACGCGGGTAGCAGTAGCCGTGATGGCGAAAGAAAAAAAAAGTAACTCACTTAGCAGTCGCGCCGGCCAATGGGAGGCGTCAGACGACGAACTCAAACCGCGCGCGCGCGCTGCAACCAATTGGCGGCCCAGGAGGCGCATTCGGGAAAACTGGCAAGGGCGGTCGTTCTACTCAAGTGATGCCATTTTGAGATGTCGCAAAATGCGCACAAAGAAACAAGCTTCAAAACAAGACCAAGATGGCGGCGATCGGTCGGCTGCTTCGCCCGCGGCGCGCGCGGGAATTTGAAACAACTTTTGCCCGATTCGAGGCATTTCGTGGCCCCGAGGCGTTTCAAAACATGATTTTAGAGTATTTCCCGATCGAATTTAGCGTTGATATTTTGAAGGCAGGTGCTTGAAGGTACTATTATTCCAAAAATTAGATTTTCTCAAAATCGACATTTTGGCCATTTCTGACCATTCTAAGACCCGCGTCCCCCGTTAACCCATTAGGGACCAAGAAAAATCTACCCAACCAATTTCATTTATGTTTGGCGTACAAGGTCTGCGATGCACAGGAAGAAGATTCCTCGAGTTTCAAGAACATCCATTTATTCGTTCACAAGTTACAGTGGTGTACTTTCAATAGTACGGTGGGACTTCCACATAGCAGAATGGACATTTGCTCGATATTTCTACTTTGAGGCATGAAACTTGTTGAAGCATCCGTGTTTCAAACAAAGTGTAATTTGGCACTTTGCACATTCCCACATGGACCTCTTGTGGCAACACCGGCAGCGCAATTGCTTTTCCAACTTGTTGGGGAAGTGCCCTCCTTTGTCAAAAACAATGTCACTCACGATGGAAGCTGGCCGCCTACGGATGGTATGGTCTTTTGTACCAAGGCGGAGATAGTACCGTGTGACATTTCGTAGAAATGCAAGGAGGTCAACGGGCTCATCGGCAGTCAACTGATGAATTTTCCAAGAATTCACCATGGCCACATTCAGCATCTGTGTAAACAAAGGCCACCACCACTTTTTGCCGCGAATGCGAACTCTATAGTTGTTTGCGGCTTGGTCTAAGAGGTCTACCCCTCCCATACTGCAGTTATAGCTGTGGAACAGTTTTGGTTGTTGCACATTCACTTTCTCCCGTGCTGAAGATGACCACCGCTTTACAAAGCACGTGGGTAGAATGCTGTCGTAGTTGGTTGCCATTGTTACCACACTACTGTCCTTCCACTTCACAAGAAGAACCTCACCCACAGGGTACAAAACAATGAAAAAATTGTCCTCTCTGTTCTTTCTCCATTTCTTTCTTACTTGGAAGAGGGCACTTCATTTGCCGGTTCTCACGAAGGGTTCCTGTAGCCCTAAATCCCTTATTACGCAGTGCAACAAGGAGACTGTGACTTGTAAAGAAATTATCAAAAAAGACAATATGGTCACTGGGGTTCGAAGTTGCCTCAAGCAGAGAAAGAACAACACGACTTCCTAGAGGATTGTTATCTGTGCTTGCCGATTTTCCGCAGTAGGTATCAAAAGCATAACAATACCCGTCATCACTGCCACATCATTCCAATTCTTGTACCCGAAACGAATGGGCTTGCCACGCATGAATTGTTTGCAAGGATGGTGCCCAAAGTACTTTACCATAGACTCATCGATAGAAAGGTTTCGGTGAAAGATTCCATGCTTCTGAAATCGCTCATTTAGAAGGTTCATGAGAGGACGCACTTTGTACATTCGATCAGTGGATCCCCCGATCAAGTCATTATCAGCTAGGTGCAAGAATCGTTTGATCTCGTAAAACCTATTTCGACTCATGCACTTGGCAACGTATGGCACTCCAACATCTTCGTCAACGCACCAGTAAAGCTTCTGTCGCGGAAGACTGTGGTAACCAGACAGCAAAAGGATACCGATGAACCTTTTCAGATCATCTAAACTGAGGGAAAACCCATGCTCGTTTTTCTGTTTTGCGTAGTTGCCAGTCTGTATTATGATGTGTGTAAGTACTTGATCATCAAAGATGGTACTGAAGATTTGACTGGGTGAATAACCTCCATACAGAGCTCTCAACTCAGCTTTGCGCACTACTGCTCCGTCAGTTGAGTTCCCCCAGGTGTACTCAGGTTCTCCTTTGCTCCAGTTCACGGCAGGGACCTTTGACCGTTTTAGCGCAGGCACGCTCTTGTCAGCTTCTTCTTCCTTAGCACGCCAGTGAACTTCCAGAGTGCCTGCAAAAAGACACTTTGATGTAATGAATTTATAACGCTTGAAAGACTATTTCGCAGGAGCTACGAAGATATGACAGCTGGAGAAAGCACGCAAATCAACTGTGGCAGCGCGGCGTGAACACCACTTCGAAATTTTTCAAGCAAAATTGACAGCATACACTGAGAGGGGCGTCAAAATAGAAGAAAAAAAACATTCGCCAACACCTACACAAGCTGACACACAAAAATGACAAAATTCACAGGACAAAACATTTCCACCTCTACCGGTTCACCAACCTGCGTGTATTTACAACGTCCTATTTCTCCCACTATGGCCTCACTTTATACTGTAGAATAGCACCGGCAAAAATCTAGACCTCAACACTGGTGACCCCGCGATCTCAAATATAAATCATTAGAACGTTCAAAGTGCCTACAAATTGCAGTATCAGTGCGAAAGAAACCATTTCTAACCAGAAACGTCATTTACCGGGCGCAGACACCGTGCAGTCCTCGTCTCCTTCTTCCTCATCGGTTTCTGGTGATGGGTCCGGAGGAATTATGACGACATCAACGTCGTCTTCAGCATTCTGTGCGATATCTGCTGCAGCCTCGAGGGCTTCGCTGAGTCGGCAGAACGGTTTTGTGCCGAAGAAAACGTCCGGTTCCATCGTACTGGGTGCCTGCAATAGCGAGCGCCCTTGTGCATACACAAAGCCCAGCGTACTATATATAGTACAGCAACATTTACATTTGCATACCACAAAAAGTATGAAAGCAATGTAACAGTCATAGAACTCAGCGTTTACTTCTACCTTTCTTGCGGGTTGATACAAAAAACTGTCGCAAATAATTGCATACTTCAGCCAGGAGAACAAAATTTCGAACCGCTCACCTCAGTGCTTGGCGGGACTGGAGTTTGTCTATATTTGACCGTAGACGTGTGCGCCCCTGAGCAGTGCGAACGCTGATACTTGATTTGGGGGTGTAAGTTATCCCCCTGGTGGTAAAATAAAGAACTACTGAAATCGGAATATTTATTTTGGAGTTTTTAAAAAATAATTTTGTAGCTGTACTTTTAAAAGTACGCCGGTCCCTAATGGGTTAAGGGCAGGAGGTGTCGCAGTTTATCACAACACTCGTGTCAAGAGCACCCACAATGCTAGGGCTTAGTCATCCTTGGCACCCTCATTCGCAGTACCACTGGGATTGTCACTGTAACTACCACTGCTGATGCCAAATGAGGCTTGTCGGAAGCATTTGGCTGCTGTGCTTGCTGGAACAGCCATCCAAGCACCCTGCAGCATGTCAATTGCCATATACATAAAGTGCGTGCTGCACTGACAAACTACTTCTTCAAACAAAGTGGTTAGGGTCTTTGAGGGTAGTTATGTTGACGCTGCCTTTCAAGACACACAGCAGCTAGTTTGCATGTGTTTGTTTGTGTAGTTTGCATAGTTTGTGTGTATTGCATTTTATGTGTTTGTTATTTATCTTCAAATGTTACATGTTTTTTAAAAAGCCTGTTTGTAGTATATTGCATTTTACTCCTTTGTTATTTCTATCTTCAGTTGTTACATGTTTTTCAAAAAGCCTCGTGTTGTAGTTTCTGCACCACCTTTGTTTTCATGGTCTTTGTGGCAACCTCCTTTCTTGATTGAGTAGGGGTTTTAAATGTGGCAACGCTACACAGGCGATGAGTTGCGCTGTAGTGGAGGGCTCTGGATTAATTTCGACCACCTAGGGATCTTTAATGTGCGCCGAAATCTTGGAACACCTGGGGGGTGTGACGCTCCCCGAAAGGGAGATGGCGTCACGCTACCACCTAGGTGGGTCCACGCAGAGTTGAGGGGAAATGAGACAACGCAGGCTCAAATATACCATTTAATTAACAATAATTAGTGCTGGTCCGGTGCGCTCACCCGTTGAGAGGCTGGGACTTGGTAGAGGTGGGTCAGGTGGGCGGCTGGTGCCGGGTCGTGGAGCCGGGAACTCTTTGACATGCGGCGTTGCGGTGTGCACGTGCTCGGCTGGGCCGTTTGGGGGGGGGGGTGGCGGAACTCTCGTGCCGGGCAGCGCAGGTGGTCCGTACTCCGCTGGACCGTGGACGCAGTGCCGAGATGAGGCCGTTGGCTGGCTGGTCAACGAAGTTCGGGAGATTCAGAAGCCGGAGGTCCCCTCGTTGCAATTTCGGCCCGGGTTGGGGAGGGAGCGCGCGATCGGATGACTCCTACGGGTGGCTTCCGCGTTGGGCCTAGCCAGATGGTGCCCAGTCGGGAGAGAGTCCGGGGGCCTCGTTCGCACGCCTTCTTAAACCCCCCTTGGGTTGCGTACAGGGATGGCAAGGACGAGCTCGTTGGGGAATACTGGGGACCGGCCGGTCATCGCTCCGCGTGCGGGCGCGCCACCCTGCAAGCCTTCCGGGCGCTTCAACGTCAACATTTCCGAATACGCGGGGGGCGCATGTTTCGTGCGCGCGTGGTCTTTCCTCGTGGGAGCATGTTTTTGTGTGAGCATGTGTTGTCCGCGGCAGCCAGTGGCGACGTCCGACCGTCACAAGGGTGTTTTTCGCCTCCATTAGAAAAGCAGCCAAAAGCAGCCAGGAATCGAACCCATGTTTTTGGGCTCAGCTTCACAACACCTTAACCAGTGAGCCGCCACAGCGGGTCCTTTTTCTTCACGCTTGTTAACTCTTTCGCTACCGCGCCTATCAAAATCGATCAATTTGATCGATACTTTTGGGAGCGCCCTTTCATAGCGTTATAGGCGTTTCTCGAACAAGTAAAGCTGTTCGGAGTTACATCAGAAAATGGCCTTTCAAAATCAGCTTTGTTTTCGTTTTTGCTACGGAAACAGGATTTTTGACACGCTTTTGAATCACCTGGGTGTGGAAAAGGGGCGCGGTCATCCCGCGTCACTGCTACCAACGAAAAATGCGTGCAACTCGTAATTACTGTGCACCAGCGCTTGTTTTTTGCTATCAGGGCGTGAATAGCGAACTAGCAAACGATTTTCAATCGTCAGGTTCGCGCTCTGACAGTACTAATCCCAGAAATCGGCTGAAAATGTCAAGCAGTGCCTGGTTGCAAAGCTACTTTATGATTTTAGGCAGTTTTATTGCCTTTGCGCACATTGTTCTAAGTACTGTGGTAGTTCAACTTACCCCAGGACCTTTCGCAAACAGTTTACAACAGTTTCGGTTTCGTTTCTGCATCGCGAAATTCATATTCAGCACTACTACGCAGTTACCCAACTTCAAAACTACCTGCCATGGCGCCTGGAGCGTCCGCGACTGATCCTAGAACAAAGCACAGCGCTCCTGATTTCTCCCACCCTAACCCGATTTCTGCGATAAGAACTTCAGATGCAAGTCAAAGATCACACCCAGTCGCCAGATATCTGTCCGCCGAGGACAGCGCTTCAAACTGGCCTTACACTGCCAGCTGTTTCGACTTCCAGTTTTCGTTTCCATGTGAGGGTATATCCGGGTGTCTAATGTTGCTTCTTAGTTGAACTGTCTATTCGGACGGAGTCTCCGATAAGTTTTTGTACTGTTTCATTTGAAAAATGTTAGGTGGCGCTGCAATGGAGGAGGCTCGTTGTGCTGATCTTTTTCATCGCGCAACTGCTACTCGACCAAAGATCGCAGGGCACGATTCTAGCTCATTGTACCTCATTTTTGCGAGCAAGGTTACAATTGCGAGTAAGAAGATGATAATAAAGCTCAGCTTTATGTTTTGAGAGATTACTGACCGTGAACGACAACAAGCATCAGCCACGGCGTTCCGTTTTCAACTTCATGCATGTTTTTTCCGCATCGCGTGCTAGCCCCAAATATTGTGCTCGCTGTAAATGAGAAGTCAGCCATTGACATGATGTTTTTACGTTATGTGGGGGCAAATTGGTGCCTCTCAGCAGGGTTCGTACAGGTTTCGAAGAGAAAAATTCAAGGGTTTTCAAGGACTTTCAAGCCCCTGTGGGAGGATTTTTCAAGGCCCTCTGCGCGAGGTTATTTTGATTTTTTTACATCAAAGATCTGCAGACAAGGCTTTCAAAAGGCCCGACATATTTATTGCACAAAGAAAAAAATCTCACAATGCAAATTTGCTTGCACTGAACAGAAAAAATAAGAATAGGTTTATCATATATCACAATGCAGATTTGTTCATGTCACACACAATAGAAAATTGTTCTATTGCCCCAAATAGCATTAACTGCACAAAGCAAAAAAAATTAAGCAGCTCCTCCTAGCCACCCTCTTCAGGGGAGCTCCAGTCGCTTTTGCTGAATTTGGACCTTGATCGAGTGAAGCTCAGCTGTCTTGTCCTTTGCCGTCTTCCTGAGGCTATTTGACTTGACAATGTGTGTCACATCATTTTCTGCCTCTGCTTTTTCCGCATAGGCATCTGCAGAAGCCACGAGGTCATCAATTGTGGCTTCCAGCTTTTGTTTCTTTCTTTTCATTGCGTCAAGCTCTTCCTCTATGCAGTGCTTTTTCCTCTGCTTTGAAGCATCAAGGTCCTGCTTTTTCTGGGCTTCCAGGTATGCTCCGTACCTCTGCCTAGCTGCCGACACAGCAATCCTCAGTTCCTTAGTGATTGGAATTTGTAGGACACCACCTGCCTTCTCAACCGCATCACACACACAACCCGTTGCGACACGTATGAAAGCTCCTTCAAGTTCTCTACGCACACCTGCCGGTTCACACTGAATCCACGTTCAAACTGTTGCTTGGCCGTGACTGAGGACAAGCAGAAGTTTCACAATGCTCCACAACTCCGAGTAGGTTGAATTGAACTTCAAGAGGTCAGCATAGAATTCATCCAGCCTATCAGTGCCCTTGTCAAATTGTCTAAGTTTATGTTTTTGCTCATGCAGGAGCTCCGTGTACTCAGCCAACACTGTGTCTCGAACGTGGTCAGCCATTCTACCCACAGTGATGAGGGTATCCAACACTTTTCTGAAAAGAGGAAGGGCATTCGTCTGGCTTTGTACACATCTGTCTTGGGTCCAGTGAAGAAAGGCCCCTAACAAATGCAAACTTCAGGGGGCTTCTCTCTAGAACCTTCTTTGTGGCATAGATCAAGAACTGTTTACATTCCATCCGGAACTGAAACACATCCTTTGCGCTTGCATGAGAATTCTTGATGATTTGCTCTGCCTTGTAGCCTATATCCACCTTTTCTAGTGGAATATGGTTCTCAGCATTCTCAAGGTCGACCTTCAGCAGGCCCACGATTCCTTTGGCAGACAGGACTGAACATTTCAGAAACTTTGTGAACAGCTTCCTTAGAACAGTCTCTAAATCCCTTGCGAGGAAAAAGGCCATTGCTTTGTCTGTCTGGTACTCTACCAAAAAAGGCTTCAGTGCATTTGCCACACACAATGCAAAATTCAACTTTGCTGGGAGCAAAGCATCACAGCTGAACTCCAACAAGTTGTTAAACGAGGCACATTTAGGCAGGTTGACAGCTTTTTTCTAGCAGCCTCAATGTACTTGTTGATGTCAGACCACACCAACAACGCTCGCTCAATTACAGGGACATTCTCTAACCACCGGTGGGCGACAAACTTGAGAGGAAAAGTGTGCTGGCCGGTGACTGCAGAAAAGTCCTCTCTCCGTGCTGGGGCATCTTCAAAAAGTGCATTCAGACTAGACAACAGGCAATCAAGTCCCCATTTAGTTGCTGAAACTCCTGCCCTGTAAGCGTTGTGCACTGTGTGAAGCCCGCAAGTGCCTAAGTCCACACATTGAACCTGGTAATTTTGTTGCAAGTGCACTTGGATGTGCGTAAAGAACTTCAGATTAACATTTGGACCATCCATAGATATCTGAAGAACTTTTGCAAGGGGCAATGGCTCAAGGGCACTCAGCAACTTCTCCTGGATGTCATCAGCTGTAGAATGCCCCAGAAAAACGGAGGTATAATACCTCGTCGTCACTTTCTGAGCGGAGTCCCAACACCTCACGTGCACATCCATTTGCTTGCTTTGGAGACAGTCATTTGCCGACTCATCGAAAAGTACCACAAAACTTCACACTGTTCTATCTCTCGCTGCAAAGCTGAGAGAAAGAAAGGCCTCAGACCATGACATGTCACATAGGCGCATTTCTTTTCACCACACGAAAACGCCTTTTGCCACTTCACTGTCCGGAGCATGCGCTGAAATAACTCCCCTGCTTGCGATGACATCCGGTACGACATGTGGGATGTGACGACTTTCAGAGTCCAAATAATTTCAGCGTCAGTAACAAGCTCGTGCGTTTTGCAAGCGTCGTTTAGGCTTGGTGACGGCAACGGAGCCGTGGTAGCGGACTGCCCGTGTCTCTCTCGCGACAGCAGTGAGATGGCTGTCCAACACGCGACCTTGCGTTATATTCACTGCAGCAATATGCTTGGCACTTTTCATGTGGCTTTTCAAAGCCGATTCACCCATGGCAGTCACATCAAAGGTTTTGCAGCAAAGCTTGCACTTAGCCCGATGCGGACTTGTTGTGTCCGGTGCAATCCACTGCTTGTAGTCGTCATGGTGGAGCCACGTAGTTCTGAAACTTGCTTTTCCCGGGCATTGTCTCACATATCAACACATCACTTTCACTGAACCGAAGAAGCCACGTTCAAAAAGCGCTGAAATCACGATTAGACGAATACTAGCGCACGGACGCGGCCGTATGACTCAGCGAGTGATGGCGAGGTAGCGATGCGATAGCGATGGGGATGGAAACGGCTCGTTGTCTTCAGTGTTGCCAGCTGCCTAACAGAATCGGCTACAGAGGTATAAAAACCGGTGTTTTCTTGACTGCGGTTCAGAATGATTAAACAAGAACAAAAGTTCAGCAACAAAGTCCGTTTTCTTGATGACAATTACTAAATTAAATCTAGAATTCAAGAAATTCAAGACTTTTCAAGGACTTGTAAAAAATTCAAGGTTTTCAAGGGCCTTGAAAACAGACTTCTGGAATTCAAGGGTATTCAAGGTTTTCAAGGACCTGTGCGCACCCTGCTCTGATAATGACAAACCGCCAGGTTTATTCCAGGAAACCACCCGAAATTGCACATTTTGAATTGGAGGTTGGGCTTCACCGCATGACCCGAGCACCGTGCATGCTAATATTTTTTTTATATCTGACAAACTGTTCAGCCCAAGTCGACATTTTTTCTAGAGCGTGTTTTTGAAATGTTTCCCTACAAAATGATTATATTCTAATTTTTTTCTACTACCGGTGGTTTGATAAACACAACTCCTTTTTTATCATTTTTCTCGACAACTTGACATAAATTTTGATGTTGATATTTTTGTTACAACTATGATATATAAAAACCTTTAAAAAACTGGTGTTATTGGAAACGCCGTTTAATAATCTGCATTTTGTGTTCCTGCAATTATAGGCTAACCAATTTTTTAGCGGGAAAAAAATGTTTTCTTGGACCCCTAAAATTAGTCAATTTTCCGGCGGTAGCGAAAGAGTTAAGTAGATAATAATTCAAAATATGACGGACATCATTTAGCATAAACTTGTCCAACCACGACAGTACCATAGCACAAGATTGGAGCCCACATCAGAAGACCACAAGTTGCCTAAGTCGCAACAGCCCACTACAACATGACTCTCAGAACACAAGAAGCTTTGGCAAATGAAACCGTAATAACACCGTTAGGCGGGCTAGTTGGTACTCAGAATTCATGCTGAATTTTTGCGCAGCGTAAGACTAGGACAGATAGAACAAGGGACACGAAGACCTGCGCTGGTCTTCGTGTCCCTTGTTCTATCTGTCCTAGTCTTACGCTGCGCAAAAATTCAGCATGAACAAATGAAACCACTAATTTGTTCTTCTGGAAACGCGAAATGCAGCACGAAATCCTGCACGAAACAACTGGTTCTTATTTCAGAGTTGTGAAATAAAAAACATACATAATATAAAAACGGAGGTGTGAAGACAATGATTCATACCACACGGCCACATAATTTCTCGGTATTGCAACCATGGCAGAAACGAAAACTCTAAAAATAGATGGCGCGTATCACAAAGCGCCAAGGCAAAAAGTAAATTTCAAAATACATAATTTGTACCACAAAGCCACGTTAGCATGAAGGCTGCAGCCAAGCGGGGTAAAGAGAGAGAGGAAATACGTTGTTCATATCACAGTGCTACATAAGCTCTTGGTATTGCACGTGCGACAAAAAAGATTCCAAATGCACAGCTTGTACCATGAGTAGGTTTAGCTCAGTATGCCAAATGCAGGATAAAAACAAAACAGTAGCGCACACATTCAAAATCACTCATCCATACAAATTTTTTTGGTTAAACAGCACGATGCAGCCACAAATGAAGTCTCGAAAAACTCACTTTTGTGCCGCATTAAAGGAAATTCTTGATTATGACTAGCCAGGAAGCTGGTGTGTACTGTTTTCCTCAAGAGTTGTGGGGCTGATTGAAAAAACCTTTAAGGACATCAATTAGCTCTTGTTCCCTTGTGGCTGATTCTTTTTGGAATTTTAAATGCTGACGTGGCAGCTGCAGCTCTTCCTTACGGAGGGCCCTCTGTCCTGGCAGAATGTCGTCCAGCAAGCTGTTCCGTTTGGGGGTCCCTCAGCAGCCAGCCTGTTCGGGGGGGGGGGGGGGGACCTGCATCACCAGCCTGCTGGTGATGCAGCTGACTGGCTCGTGCTGGCTCGTCACTTGTGAGCGCGCCAGACCTTGTTCGCTGGTGCTGCTTATAGGCACTGGCGCCGGCACGCATGGTGCACTTGATGTCTCCAGCTCTCTCTCTGCAGGCTCAGCCGGGTCGTCGTCCAAGACCCAATCTTGAAAATCTGCCTCATTAGGCTCGGGGGATCCGCGTTCCATACGGTTGACGAGCTGCGTAAAGCCACATAACGAATTGTTAATCGCAACTAAAGCATTCATCGATTAATGGGAAGGTTAATTGATCAACTGCTCATCTCTAGTTATGACTACACTTCAGTGGTCCTACCCCTCATACACACATTAAATGAACAGTTATGCAATCACAATTACCAGTAATCAGGCACTTGCTGTACAGTTTTTTTGGCTGTGGAAGTGATGCCGGCATAACATTTGCTATTTACCTCATCGACAGTCGCGTTGCTTTGCACAACCCGGGTAGGGTCGTTCACTGGTAACTTGCCCAATAGTTGGGCCACTGCCCAGTAGTTCACACAAAAACAGCGCTCAAGACGGGACAGAAGGAAGAAGGCTACACACACAGCGCTGACTACCAACAAAGTGTTTATTTGCCGCTCAGCAATATAAACGAAAAGGTTACAGCAAGATAAGTGCGGAAAGAATCCAGAAACAAGAAAGATTACAAAAACTTTAAAAGTATAGACAAGAAAGAGCATCTTTGCGCAGTCATATCACTAGTTCGATCATTTCGCTTCGCCTTCAATAAACGCTATCTCTTTTGCAGACAAAGCAACAGAAGGGGTGCTTACGCAATCATCGCCTCCCTTATAAATCGTGTATGCTTCAAGCAGCTCACGCGTGCGCTGATCTCTGTAGTGCTTAATCACTTTACACTGATCAAATATAGGAGTGCACTTGCAGGACAACACGTGCGAGTGGAGCCAGCCACCGGATTTGGCTTTGACATTGGACGCGTGCTCCATAAGCCGTACGTTCAGGCACCGTCCAGTTTGGCCTACATACTGGCGGTCACAGTCCAGAGGAAAAGAGTAAACCACGCCGGCCCTGCACTTGGTGAAGGGTCGCACGTGATTTATGTCACAATCTCTACGGGAAGGCGAACCATCATTAACTCGCGCACACATCTTGCTGAGTTTGTTGGGGGCCGAGAAAACCAGGCGCACACCTGCTCTTCCCACAACCTTCTTCAGCCTGTGGCTAACACCATGAATGTAAGGCATCACAGCAGTCTTGTCACTGTCCCTTGCAAGTTCCTGTATACACGAAGGAGTGCGCAGTTCCCGCCAAATCTTGTTGCCCACGCTCTGGAGGACGGAATCAGGGAACCCAAGCTGAGTGCAACCGGTTTACCTGTGCCTGAAAGCTGTCAATAATGCGATGAGGGCACGACCGGTGCAAGGCATTTTTCAAAGCTGCCGTGGCGACACTGCGTTTCACTAACTTTGAGTGAGCAGACGTGAAAGGCAGCAATGCCTTCTTTGATCTTGGTGCGCAGCTCCAGCATAAGTGTGCTTCCTCTATATGCAGCCTCATGTCCAGGAATTGGAGCTCCTGATTCTTTGGCGTTTTATTCGTCAGCTCAAACCCCATCAAAATGGGTAGAGAAGGTTCCCAGCACATCGTGTACAAGTTTGCAAGTATCATCACCCGCAGCTTTGGCCATGTAATGTGGCCATGTAATACCAGGACCAGTGTGGCCATGTAATAGCAGGAGACCCTGTTGTCCTATTTTTGTCTATTTTGTTGTAAACACAAAAACCCACTGGTGAGAATTGGTATGGCTAGGCAACAAAAAAGAAGTAATGATGGAACCGCGTGCCAGTCGCCATTCTCGACCGGTGTTCTAGTCTGCTTCACTGTTTGGTGTGGGCACACAAGTCTGATTATAGTGAAGGTAGGCTTAGTCAGCATGCTTGTGTGCATATCCAGCACCTACTTCCGTCAGAAGAGTACATTGCGTGGCGCTATGACCAGCATTTTATCAAGGAACAGTCGTCATACAACACCAGCAATATTTACCTTCAGAGCATGTCACTACACTGTTTAAGAAACAAAAGAATGTCTCGTGCACTTGCTGTAGGCAGCCTCAAATACTATCAAGCCCAAATGTGTCAACAATTGTGCAGTACATGCACAACAGAGGTGTTTGTTCGGTCGTTTCAAATACGGCGTGAAATATGGATGGTGCCTTTGGTTCGGGATTTCTTAAGAAACGCTAGGCAAAACCTATCGCTTATCCTGGTCAGGAAGCGCGGATTCTACCGCAATTTAAAGCAACGCTGACGCGATTCGTCGTGTCATTTCAAGTGGGGCTCTATACTGAAGATTCGTGGCCAGGTTCAAGGAATCCGGAACAATTGTCATAACCCATTTATCACGACGCTAACTTCAAAACAACGTCCACAGTATCGCATAACTTTAAAATGCTTATAAAGAGAACTTACTGGTACTTGTTGCTGAGGTTTTCAAGCTTGGAGTGCACGTGCACTCTCGTTTTCATTATGCCGAAACCTGCGAGGGCAGCGTTTCTTGGCGTACACTTTTCCATTGTGTTTTTGGCCGCGTAAGTCCCTAATTCGCTCTTTCCAAATTTGAATTAACACGGACTTTTTAGCATTTGTCCAATTCTCCCAGCCCGCTGCTTTTTCTGCCCGTTGCGACATTGCGGGTTTCATACAGAACTGAACAAAAAACACGCGGACACAGTCGAGCCACAGATTGCCAACACGGCTGAAGAAATAGGCTTGCTTTGGCTACTTTTCCACGCCAACACGGTGGTGCTGAGAGTTTCGTTGGTTTCACTTGGTGATCATGCGTTTGAGAGTAAGCAGATTTAAGGCGTTCATGAAGGCCAGTGAGTTGTGCGGAACTCCTTAAAAAAAATGACGTTAGCGCGAATGGCATTAGATTTTTTAGTGTAGCAGCGAAGTAATGGCAGTAACACTTCAGGCATTAAGCACTTAATGTCATTTTTCATGTACGTGTGGCATGGGTATTACTCCACAGCTTTCAGCATGGCCGCCTTTTGCTTGTTTGACATTGTTGCCATTGTCGTCATCGATCATTTTTTTCTGGCGGTGGGAGCTCGCGCGACTAAACCAGTAGAAATGCGCATATCCTCAAAACGCGTGCAGGCTGGTGCAGGCAAAACAACAGCGACCTAGCTGTAGTCAGTGCAGCCCTATGCGCGCAGGGAAAGACCAGGCAGGTCCATGAGCTCCACAGGAAGGGGGAGGTCGGGAGACGTGCATGCCTGCAGAGGCACCAGTGGTCTAAGCCTGGGTGTTCTCCCTCTCTTAGAATCAGTACCAGCGAATCCTGCTCATCGCATGCCATTGGGGACACGCCTCGTTTCTCGGAAATGAGTAGTTCCTTTTTGAGCTGAGCCTGCTGCTTTAACTGCTCAACAATGACCCGGTCTTCATGTGTGAGCGTCAAACTAGGCATCTTAAACTGATACCTTCCCAATACTTTAGTGCGCCCAGACATGGGGTTGAAGCCCATGTGCCAGCTATCATTACTCTCTGAACTGATGGCCGAATGCTTACTTTTCAGTTCTACCATTTGTAAATGAATCTTGTGTGATTCACGCTCCAGTGATTGCATCCTAAGATGGAGTTCCATTTGCTTCTGATTCCTATTGGGGAGGAGATTTTGGAGTGGCGCCCCTAGCGGCGCCAACGAGAAACTGAATAGAGGGGAAACAAAGCAGACAACACAGGCTTTTTCACATGGCCGAAGACGTACCTCATATTTCTGGAGAACGATATTTAGCCATTTATCCAATTCTAGGGAGCACTTTTGAGTATATGTTGATCTCAAAGAATTACTCCAACTGTACACATTTCTCGAGAAGATTTTGCTCGCTGTTTTACAGCGTTTTGTCCGAACTAAAGCCCCACTTACCTAACATTCAGCCGTCCCTCTACGAGAGCTGCCGCACTCAGTCATTCTTACCAGTGGCTATGAGAATCCGTACAACTGCTGCTCGAGAAAAGTTACTAAAAAAGAAACAGAGGAGCGAAGTCTCCAACGTTGTTTAGTTCTCGGCGTTTGAATGAAGTTCCAGTTTGGTAAAGGCCGATCCACACGGCAGACCAAAACGATTATTTGGACCGCGGTCCGCGCATCACGTGACAGGACGTCACCAGTTCGCGCGGACCGCCGTTGGACCGCGCAGGACATCGGTCTTCGCGGTCCAAATATTCGCCGAGGCTTTTTGGTTCGCGGTCCCGACGGCGGACCGCGACATCAATCAGCGTGGCCTGACAGCTCCCGTGCCGCGTGGGCGGAGCCGGGGCCAGTTGCGCCAATAGAGAACGTCGCGGGCAGCGCAGTTGATTCGAAGCGCGTAAACCGAAGGAATTCGTCTGGACAACGAATGTTGTCTGGCAACACAGTGTTTTTAGCCAAATCCAATCCAATTTTTCAGCTCAAAAAAAGCCAGTCGTTCTGTCGTCTGCTTTTCCGCCCCTCGGCCGCCACTGAAGCGCAGTTCCGAGAAACTGCGGCGGGCGCACATGTCCCTGTTTTTATGACCGTACGCACAGCGGGCGGTCGAAATACCCCCCCTCCCCTTTGTCGGACTTGGCTCCCGACCCAATGTCTCAGGCACCCTAGGTCTGTGGTCTCCGAAAATAAAATAAATAATGCTTTCTCTTTTTCGAGGGGTTCGGGACGCGACCCAAGGACAGTAGCAGACGGTCGCGAGAGTTCCGCACGCCACAACTTGGTTCTGCAGTCCCAGCTCTTTTTGACACATCCACTTTTTAACCCAGCACGACCTTTTCGGCGCAGGGTAGCCTTCTTTATCAACGTACAAAGCTAACGCCATAGCGGCCAAACGACGCTTGCGCTCTGTTTCCATTTCGACTGCTCCAAAATGTGCGCGGAACTGCGAAAACAAGTGCAAAATATACATAAAACATGCGCGGCGCGGGCGCGAGCCGTTCGTATGGGTTCGCAGTTCGTCTGGTTGGGAGCACTGTGGTGGAGAGTGTTGCTGGTTGGACCGCTCTGTCGTCTGCTACGGCGGTCCCGCCGTGTGGGATGCTCTCGGCGCTGCATCGGACCGCGGCGGGCCGTGACGTGGCATCACGTGACCGATCGGACGGCGGACTCGGTCCGTCGTGTGAATCGGCCTTAAGAAACTGCATTTGCGTCAGTGTATTGGTCCCCCAACAGGTTCTGTCTCCCCCACTGAACATAGTCCCACCCAGCAGACGCTGAAGGCGGCAGAGTTGTATATACCTGCCGTTGTCGGATGGAGGGGGGGTCGCACAGGAGTGCTCGCCCAGAGCAGTCAACAAACTCATCCAACCATCGTCATCCAACTACAGTTAAACCTCGTTATAACGAAATTGAAGGGGCGCCGCCATTTGCTCGTTATAGCCAATATTTCGTTATAGCCGTAGCCGACATTTACTGCAAATATTTTGTAGAGACCTACAACAAAAAGTGGGCGAAATAGCATCTTGCTGCACGGCGATAGTCAGTAAAATAAACACATTCCGGAGGTAAAAAGGAAAAGTCACGAACCTACTTTATTGCAGTTCAAAACTCGTATTTCAAACAGACTTGGCTACGAAGAAGTCCGTAATTGGACATTGATGCACCTTCCTGATGCGAGCGACGACTCCCTCAGCTGCGGCCGCTACGTTCACCTTCGCCGCCCTCGTGCGCGCCGAAGTAGCGGCGCAGCACTTCCACCACATCTAGTGCCTCCGACGCCGTCCTTAGCGCTTCTTTTCAAGCCATATGCAACAGCGCTGACGATGGACTCTCGGTTGCTCAGGATGGTGGACAGCGTACTCGTCCACACGTCCGTCTCTTGCCACCTTACCACGGAGTGCACCTTACCTTCCTTCGCACCCGATGCGACGGCTTTTATCATAGCCGTCTTCTGTTCAAGCGTGATAGTCTTTCGCTTTCGCTTCCCGCCTGTCGCACTCGTGTTGTTGGAATCACGCCGGCAGTACGATAAAAGACAAGGCTGAAGACTGCCAAAACCCACGCACACACAACTACGGCATACTACGCAGTGAATTCGGCGATATGAACAGGGAAGGAGAGGGAAGAGGGGGGGAGGAAGGCGACGCAACCGCGCGCGCCTTGTGCGTTGGGGTTCTTCTCGGGCTCACCGCGGATAGTCCGCGGATTCCCCGAAGCCATAGGGATAAGTGGGAAAATCGAACGTCGGACTACTTCTCGGGGAGCCCGCGGTGAGTCCTAAATCGAAGGGTCCTATTGGCGGTGAGCGCAACCACGGGCGGCGCTGCGAAGCGCGCCTCCGTGACGTCGGCTTAGGGATTCTCGCATTTGTCGGCTTCTTCACTCGGGCTCACTCTCCCTGCTGTTTCTTTGCGCTGGGTTGACGTCTGATGCTTGTCCACACCACATTCTGCGTGTTCGTAACTTTTTATCATAAGAATAGACTTAAAATCGCCTACACTAGCTCAAGGCGTGATTTAACGTATAGTTTTCGATACCGCTACGGAAGAAATATTGCCGGCGTCGCCCCATTATTTGTGGAGCCGGTCTTGTGCGCAGCGCGAAGAGTCGGTGCTAGGCGTCGGCTTCTGTTGTAAGCAATATTTCGAACAAAGGGAACAGCCAGCTGCTAGTAGCCTACAACAGCGAAAATTCAAGACCAAAACAAATTCCAGGCCTTCGCGGCTGTCGGCTTTGGCAGAAGGCATTACGATTCCCGGTAATCGTATGCAAGGTAAATCAGTTTTTGCAACCTTGACGAACGCTCGAAAGTATTGTATCACATCACTTTACATTGTCATGGCATGAAAGTCTGCCGACATGCACTATGGGCCACAAAAACTGTAGGCTGAGTTCCAAATAACCCACTGTGTGTATAGGCGCGTGCTGGTTTTATACAGGCTTCTAACCAGTATGGAGGTTTATTGAGCAAAACGAGCCACGTCTACGGTAAAAATACAGTAACACTAAGTTTGTTCAGAGCTGGAGGGATATTTCGTTACAAATCCCACAGCCATATTTTCTCAATATTCAGATATGCGTTACAGGAAATCTGCACTCAAGAGGAGGAGGAGGAGAAAACTTTATTTAACCGTAAAATCGAGATGATTCGTGGGCCGGGTCCTCAGTCCAGGACAAGATAGTAAGATTAATTTTCTTCTTTACGCCTGGAAATAAAAGTTGGAAAACAATAAAGAGCTGCTTGGAAATATTTATCGGTTTCGTTTCTTGTTATATATGCACGCGTACTATTTATTGCGTCCGTTAGCGACTATATCAAGCCTTCAACACCGCAATCATGTCGTAACTGCTCAGGTTGAGAGTCAGTTCGTTATGATAACGATGGTTACGATAGAAATTCGGATCACAAAAGCCGCCTTCGAGTACTCTGAACAACGTTGTCTGAGGCGCGATCGCGGTGGCGTAGTACAAACCTTCTCTTTGTATTTGGATGTGAATAAACAACTCACGCTGCAAATACACATTTTCTTGCATGCAGCCATAAGAAAGGCCAATTTGTGAAGAAGGGAATGTATGCCATACAGCCTGAAGAAAATATCCACACGATCTTTGTGAGCCTCCCAAACAACCCCAAACCTACTAATAAGACGTTCCTGAAGGTGCAGAAAAATTAATGCGTTGGGCACACACAAAAAAACCTTCATCTGATACAAGTCAATGAAAGAAATAGAAGACAGCCGCTTTATTTGCCGCTGCACGATGTGCGAATAGCGCACGAATGCGAATAGTGCGAATAGCAGCGCACGATGTGCGCTGCTTGAGGCGTAGCATTACAGACTGTTGAGTCTCCATAAGAGCATCTCAAAAATACTGTAGGGAAGCGTACGCATTTTGAATACTTATCGAGGAGCTCTGAGCGTTGAACCTCGCAAATAAGCTAGAAAGACGAGTTACACCCGATCTTCTGACCGATACTCTGAAGAAAGTTGTTGTCTCTCTTTTCGTGTATTGCAAACTTGTGGGGGATACAGCTTGAAATTATTCAGATGTGTCAGAAGCTGGCAAAAATTACTGAATTACTAGAAATACGCCTTTCAATGCACTAAAGCATCAAAGCGGGGATTTATAGCGCAGGCACTGCTGCCTCCTACAAGCGGAGCGTAGCAGACGACAGCGGCGCGAGTCCCTAAGCCGACGTCAGAGCCAGGGGGCGCCACTCAAACATCTCACCGCCAATTGTCTGCATGCCGTGCGCGGCGAGAGGAGGGTGGGGGCGCAGCGTCCGCATGGGGCGCCAGCCAGCTTCGCGCGCGTGGCGGGAGTTTTGAACTGCTAATACAGTTGCCGCGTCACGCACTGTCTCAAATCTGCGTTGCGCACTGTTGTAAAATTAGCTCAAAATTTGATTTCTCCACGAAATTCGTTCGTTATATTCTGTAACGGGGAAATTTTACCTCGTTAAAACGAGGTTTTAAATACATTGGTTTCTATGGTGACTTTCAAGGGGAATTGCGATTTGCTCGTTATAGTCATTATTTTGTTATAGCCTGTCTCGTTATAACGAGGTTTAACTGTACATTGCTCAGGCAAAGGACCCCCGGGTGGTGTGGGGGTTTTTTGTTTAGAGCAACGGTCCTTTTTCCTGGACGTAGGATTGCCAGTGTCATTTTGCTAGGTTCTGCTACAAGTCAGCTTGCCGTCGTCCCTGCTCCGCGGAGCGCGGCGCAGCTCGAGAGCCATCGGCTTTGACCACCGGTTCATGTTTAGTCAGCTGGCAGACTTATGTATATACTGCCTTGTGAGCTTGACTCGGGACTCACTGGGTTCTCAATTGCGTCCCCGCTTTCCGAGGAGTAAGAGTCAGCAGACGTCTCCTCAGAGCTGCCGCTCCCCTCGTCCCCCGACGACTCGTTGCCATCCACAGCGGCTCGTTTTTCCTTGGGGGTGTCTCGCGAGCTTCGAGATAGCTCGTCTTCTGAGCCGTTGTTCGCACTCGTGCCTGCCGCGAGGGTGTGCGACTTCCTCTTATGGCGTGGCCTCTTCGACCGATTGTGTCATCTCAACCAGCTCCTCCTCGGCTTGATCCTCTGTCGCCGCAGCAGCAGCAGGTGCCGACTGTTCGGGAGGGCTGGCTGCCAACTGGTCTTCCCGCACTGCCCACAGGGTTTATGAACGCCCGCCGTCCCCCTCGGGCTGCATGCTCCCTGCGCCGCTAGCCTGGGTGGAGCTAGAGCTATCCTGTTGGACAGGAGCTACTGAAGTGCTGACCGCTCCCGCGGGAGGCGGTGGCTGCTGAGTCACCATCGCAAACGAGCGAAAGGTGCACTCTGAAACAGCGTGATCGCCAGCACACTTAATGCAGGGCGCCTCGCACTGTTCGTGACCGAACCGATCGCAGCGCTTGCACTTGGGCGTTGTGCACGCAGCTGCGTAGTGGCCGGGAAGGCCACAGCGAATGCAGAGGCGCACAACACCCTTGCACTCGCACTGCACTGTGAATCTACCAACAGCTACCAGGTTCGGAACTGCCTTGTTCATGTCCACGCGCATCCTACGCACACCTGACCAGACGCCCGGAAAACCCGACACACTTTCCTTGGAACAGCTGTGTACCTGCCCAACGATCCGAGAGCGCGGCACAAAGCCTCGTCCGGCTGGTCATTCGGGTAGTGCAACATCCTGATCGCCTTTGCCTGTGACCCGCGATAGTCAAACCGAACATCCTGCTCACGAACGGTGATGGCAGGGTTGTTCAGGAAACGTTCGACTACACTCTTGCTTTTGAAAAAGATTTCAAACCTGCCCGCTCCAAAATCCTGCACGCCCGAAAGCTCCTGCCTTGAGAACGTCTGAACAAGGATCTTCGTCAGCTCCACGTTTGTCACCCCTTTCGGGAGTCGAGCGTAGAAGGTGAGGGCCGAAGCCGCACGTCCTGAGCTGCCATGGCGAACGCGAAGACACAGAGATATCACTCCTACCTAAAACACGCGCCTGGCGAGCAACAGAACCCTCACGACTCACCCGAAATGCTGTGGCATGATGTATCCGAGCTGGAAAGAAAAAGGGTGAACACACAACACTGCAAACACAGCACACAACGACCGCGGAGCCCGCCTCACATCCCGACACCCTTGCCGCGACCAGACATGAAAAGCTCCGCTAAGTTCGCTAATCACGCGTGGATGTAAGAGCCACCGAACTGACCGAACTGCTCTAACGGCTGCCAGCGCTTTCTTGGTGTGCTGTCGTTCAGGAGACGGGAACAAAACAGCAGTGACCTCCCGCATTTTTGTGTGTTTGTATTGATTCCGAATTCCGACCATCCAATAAGCGCAGAGTGCTGGGGAAAGAGAGGGGGGGTGGAGGCGGCGGCCAGCTTCCCCCTCTGTATCGTTCTCTGCCTCAACGTCAACTTGTCTTTCTTTGTAGGCATTTACTTGCAGACAGCCAGGGTCGCGTGATTATTTAGACCAATGAGTGTTGGTGTCGTAGCGACAGCTTGTTTGAGAACGTACTGGTTTTCTCGACGTGCTAAGGCTGCGCGGGAAATGTGCGCTTATCACTTGTTGAGTTAGCTCGTCTGTGTCGGTGTGCAGTGTGTCCTTATACAGTTATAAAACTCTATGGTGTGTCCATCTCGCGGTTTTCCTTTAATTACCTGTGCTTGGTCCATCACTGTCTGCGTGTCAGCTCGCCCGTCTTATATGCACTGCCGGCTCTCTGTGCGACGACATCTGATCACCATCACACAACAGAGTGTGGTACGTGTAGCGCTGCCTATTTTGTGCGGATTATGGGTCGTCCGCGCTGGGAGCGTGTTTCGCGTTGCTACCTGTAAGTACCGCGGTCCTGACTGTTGCGCAACAGGTGCAAAATTAAAGAGAAATCGTTCTGTGGTATTGTGCTATGCTCGTTTTTATTTTTGTTCGTTCGCGGAGCCGTTTCCTGGCATTTCTTCATCAGCGCTTTCATCTTGGAAACATCAGCTTGTTTTAACAGGTGGCCTGGCGTGAGCGTTGCAGGTGACCGGCGCTGATGTTACTTGTACGCGTTTTTAATAAAATGAGCGAGTTTTTAGACCACTCTCGCGTGCGTTGTTTTGAAGTGAAGGTTGCTAGCAAAAAATATTTTCAGAGGAGCGTTTAGCATGTTCGTTTCATTTCTGCGTAGCGTGCACTGTGGGGTATCAATCGTTGCCGCACTGACTCGCGACTCAATTCGTAGGTATGGAACTTACTACGTCCACCCAGCTTTCATCAAAAGTGACCTAGAGCCAAACTTCTTTTGTGCCCGGTAAGGCGGAACTTTCAATGCGAATTCTGGAAAAGCTTCCAACTCTCGGCGGCTTATCGTGTTCGCCCCGGGTAGGTTGACCGACGGAACAGCTGTTCTTTTAAAAAAGTCTTGTCTTTTCACCGCCGCGAATGATTGTAAAGCCTTTTGGGTCGGCTTTTCCTGTCTATGGCGATTTTTGTCCTGCGATTATCATTTCCGTCTGAGATGTGCCTGAAACACTCTGTGCTGAAGTGTACGACAGACCGAGTCCAACGTTCCTTCAAAATTTCAGCTTTGATATCCAGAGCTTGCGTTGGGTTTCAGCTGCGGAAAGCAATGCAGGCTAATGCCTGATGTGTATTGAGGGTTGGACGAAAGCTCATCTGGTCGGGAAAACCAAGGCACCCATATGGAAGCCAAAACGTCTTTTTTGGATTTTATAAACATTCTTGGTCGGTGCCAGTTTTATTGTGGTCAGAGCTGTATGTGGCGAGCTTCCCATGGAGTTTTTATCTGTGTCCAAAAAGTTTCAAGTGTACTCTATGAGGAGGCAGAAAAAAACACTAAGGTATGTGCTGGCACCTGTCACAGCAAGACGACAGTTTGGAAGCAGTCCGCAGAACATAGTGTGTTATATTTGATGTGACCGTGGATTCAGCTGCCTCGGAAAAAGAGCTGGCCACTTTTGAAGCAAAACGAAGTGAATGTAGATGTGAGTGTAATCAGCAGTGGTGGGAAGTGAGTTGCAGTGAAGGTGCCTGAGAGGCTGCCCGTAAGTGACGGACCCTGTTAACAGGGAGACCAGTTTCGCGATGTAGAGTGCGGCGAAAGGATGCAGGTACCATGCCAGTAAATTGGACAAGCACAAGGATGCGTATGCAAATTTTCAGAGGGACTAGGTTGGGCAGGCATTTGGGACCCAGTCATACAGTGTGTGTCAGACTGTGCTTCAAGAATGACTTGATGGCGGTTGGCAACATTAGAGATGTCGTGAAGTGTTAGGGTGCAATGAACATGTTGCTGCGTATTTTCCTGAAAAAGCTAATTGTAAAAAGATTCAAACTGTGTTGCTTGCCAAGGATTTCTTACTGTGCAGTGCTGTGCTTCATCTCTGCACACAATGGACACGCATATATGCACCCCCCAGGTGCTACACAACTCCACTGGGCATCCACCTTTGCAGGGCGGAATGGCCTGTAGTCGGCATCCCAACTTTTAATGAATCACCATAAATCGCACATTGCTTGGCTCACTTGTTAGAAAAAGTGGTGTACCCAAAGCTTCGTAGCCAGTCCGTGTCAACCAAATCTGCATTGGCCACTGTGCTAACTCAGCTACCCAAGCACACCCATCTTGTTGAACTTGCAGCCGCTGTCTTTCTCCTCCCCCCTGGACACTATCATTCATGAGGAAACCAGTCAATCATTCCCCTTTCTAGGTACTTGTTTCTCATAGCAAGCAGTAGAGCATTCTTTTTCCCATGTTTTGTCATTGCCTTACTGTATTTTTTCCACAAGCCTGCAGTGCCTGAGACAACAAAAATTTAAAAATTCACCCAATTGGGTGCAATACTATATTGAATCATTTGCAAGGGTCTACATAAAAGAGAAATAAACAAGATATTTTGTAATTTTGCTTTTCTGTAGGAGCGCTTTGTGCAGAAAGGTATTAGTTTGGCTTTTCTGTACAGCTTCGGTGTCGTACAAAAAGACATCATTTGGTTATGTCCTTTAGGGCACAGCTGTGTTGTCATGCAGGAAAAATGTAGCATTTTGTTTGAGGAGGTTTGGCGTTACAATGAAAAGCAAACATCACTGTATGGAATGTGCTCCCACACAGAATTTTTAGGGGCTTTTTTCTGCACTGGCTCAGGGGCTTGGCAGAAAGAATGGCCGGTTCCTTAGGAATTAGGGCCTATTTTAGCATTGTGTTAGATTGTACAAAGTGACTGAAGATTGCCTGTTTCGTATAAACAGAATGTCAACAGCGGAGCACTTATTGAGGCCCACATGCTGCTCATTGATACCGGCACACATTTATGTTCAAGCAGGGATTTTATTGGTGAAACCATTCGAGGTTCACTATGCAACTGTACTACTGCAACTTTCACGAACAGGACTGGACAGTTGCAGGTAGCACTGACGTCCACGCAGGTGGCGTCGCTCTGCTTCCTGCACAAGGAAGGAAAAGGCACACATTAGGACGTGCACCATTTCGACATAGTTGTTAAACATGTATCATAGCCTTTTAAGGCTGCAGTTACCTTGTCATTGCCACAAAGCTACTCAAATATATCTAAAGCCTGTTGGTCGGCGGGCATAAATGCCTGCCTTGTGAAGAAAAAAAAAAGAACAAGGCATCTCTCTATCCGCCACCTGAGAATGCGCTCTCTAGCGGTCAGGCTCCGCCGAGAGACATGCAGTATTGTAAATGTAATGTGGGACATTTTCTTATTCCCCTTAGTGGGCAGATTCCCTTCTTAAGTGAGTTTTCTTGGGAATGCCCATGTTTTATACAGCATAAAATTGCTGTTTGCCAGTTATCGGTAAACAGAGTGCTTCAATATTGCACTTGTACCCACATTAACATCAAATATTGCAAGTAGCAAATATTTTTGCTCGTTACAAAATCAGACATACCTCAATCACTAATACATAATGGCAATGGGTGAAGGTTAACAGGAAAACAATGAATAACACGTCATAGGGAACACCTATATGAGAAAGCAATAGCACTTTGCACAACTGTACAATGAAAGGGAAAAAAAAGAATGGTAGAAAATGCAAAAATTAAGCTGGGGAACACCGGTATGAGAAAGCACTAGCACCTCACACAACTGTACTCTGAAAGGGAAAAAAGTTAGCAGATGCAAGAATGAACCAGCATATTAAAATAAAGGAGCTACTTCTGACCAGATGTAGATAAAAGTTGTTGCATTAACAAGTGATAAAAGGCAAAATTCACTGACACAAAGGCTGAATTAGCTGAACGGCTGTCCTGATCTTTGCAGCCTGTCCTTTGCAATATTTTTGCACTCGTCCGAGCATACTGGAACCGTACCTAATTTTACTAGCTGCAGGCTGCACACACCCCCTATGGAACGGTTTAAGGCAGACAGGCCATTCTAAATCTATTTCCGCTGTATTCAGTATGGGTTGCCTACAGTAACAATGCAGTGTATAGCTATTCTGCTTCGGACGTACACGAACAGCAAGAGACTGAAGGAGAGGAAAATCATCCATTGCACCTGGCTGTATACATTTTAACAAATGTCCGCATAAAGCTTTCTGATTAAGCGTAAGGCTGGATGGCTCTTTACCTGAAGCTATGTAATACATGTTTGCAATTGCAGTAGGCCACAGTCAAGTGTGTTGACCTGGTTTTGTGCAGGTTTGCTTTCTATAATGACTGCCGCCGATTTAGACTTCAGCATGTTACAAATTTGGCGAACAGCATCGGGTTGAATGCCCTGATCGAGGGAGTCGTAAAGATAAATGGTATCCTTGGGAGCACCAGCATTCGTTACAGTAACCCAGTGGTTGGGATTTCGAGTGTGCAGGATCTGAACAAATGTGCCATATATTTTGGAAAACCTCAGCCCCTGCGCACATAAGACATCTTGGAAACCACTAATTCCAGGAAACTTTCGTCCGACTAGAAATTGAGCTACATTAATCACGCTGTCTGACAATGAAGTGCCCCCTTCTACAGCATTTAGGTCTTTATCACAGAGAGAGTACTGGCCATACAACCCCAACAAGTCTGCTTTTATCATTGCAAGGCTTATTCGTTTTTTCTGCAGGGGGAAAACTTTCCGCTTTACAGTTTTAACATTTTTAGGGCGGCCCATCTGGCTTTTACCAAAGGTATCTTTAGGTTTGCGGAGCTTCCACCATCCGCAGCAGACATTTGCTGAACCTGTAACGGGGCAGGTGCACCCTGCAAATTTACGGTTGTTTGGTTGCGAGTGAAGGCTGTTAAGTTTCTAAAGAAGCCTTCGCAGGATGAAAGCTTTTCCATTAATTCTTTAGTGCCACAGTTTGCCAATTCATTAGCCACTGATTTGGACATTTCGCACAGGGTTTTGAATGCATAGCAATACTTTTCCCGAGCAGTATCCAACTTAACAGATGGAGGCGGCTGAACACTACTTGTGACTGGGTGCGTAGTGATTGCAATAGGGGGAGAGCTAGCACTAAGATAAAAGTCCTTTCGCCACCTGTCCGGGATGCAAGCTGCATAAAAAAGAACTTGTTTAGCAAAAGAACGGGCTGCAAAGATGTGCGCACAGGGCAGGCCATACTGACCATGGAAGCTGCACGTGCAAGTGGTTAGGTTATGGTTAACACTGCACTCCCTGCTTGCAAAAGCGACTTGATACGAGCTACCTCTTGGGCTAACAGTGTACTCTAATGCATTAAACTTTTCGTACTGCTCCCGTAGTTTATTTCTCGCTTCCGAAGTACAATGTGATGCAACTGCTACCTCAAAGCTATCTATAGCACCTACATTTAAGCTCAGTTTCATTTCTCTCAGTTTGGCAAACTGCTGAAATTCACTGTCTCTGTCAACATATTTTAGAAGTGCCTCTATGGCATCAATCAGATGGAGGCGTGATTGAAGGTAAGATTTTATCTTTTGATTATGACACTCAGTCCTATTATTCGTATTATTGCCTAGCGTCAGGACATTTAGCCGGTGTGTGTGAACCCAGAGTTCCGTACACAAGTGCCAGTTCTGGTAATAGTAAGAGAAAATTCTTTAGAAGCAATAGCTTTCAATTTATCGAAGTTTTGTAAGTACTCTTCGGTGCTGTGGGAGTAAATTAAATTATGAATTATGGGCTTTAACTGTTTAGACTCCATCCTCGATTTCTCGTGGGCCTGTCATTCCAAGCACCTGAGCACGTGCCAAGTGCACAGCAAGATTGTAGCATTGGGAATAAGATTGCCCAAAATTTGCAGTGCATTTAAATCCTTGTCTATCATTACAACCTTGCAAGCAGAAAGTACAATGGGATTCGAAGCAACAAACTTGGAAAGCATAGGCTGAACAATTTCTGTAGTCTCATTTTTCAAAAATGCATAACATGCATTCTCGGAACAGCGCAAAGGGACGAGGACGAGGCGTAGACGGGACACAGCCCAGACAAACAACAGATGTTTATTGCACAAAATTACTTAAATACAGAATTCTGTCGCAACAAATGAGAGAAAGAGGGAAGATGAAAGAAACACAGAAATTTCAAGCCATCACTGCAGCTCACGTGCTGTCACCAGATAAAAAGGCAATTTCTTTGTCGGTTAACAACACCGAAGGGTAGCTGACACACTTGTCTTTGTTAGAATATATCTCGTACGCTTCAACGATCTCCCGTGTCATTTGATTGTTACCTTTATAAAGTATGGAGCATTTTTTGAGGTCAGGATAACAACCACAATCTTTTTACAATGTGCGCCTTGATGTCCGTTATCTCCCTTTTTCACATTATTGCTATGCTCGCGCAATCTGTCATTGACACATCTTCCAGTCTGTCCGATGTACTTTTTCTTGCATTTGTTCAGCGGTATCAAATAAGCCACTCCATCCGAGCAGGCCACGAATGGTGTGCGATGTTTGGTGCTACATGTGCCAGACTTGACGCGGCCCTCATTAACTTTGTTGCAAAGCTTGAATAGCTTCTTAGGAGCGGAGAACAGGACGTTGATAGCGCGTTTTCCAATTTTCCTCGGATTATGCGAAAGCATATGAATGTATGGAATAGTTGTGATTTTCCTTTTATCTCTCTCTTTTGGAGCATCTTGCCTGTTTTGTTCATCCTTCACCAGTCTTACAACACTCTCAGCTACCGAAGTCTGTAATTGTAGCGGATAGCCGGCGGCAGTCAGCCGAGCTACCTGTCCATGAAGGCTGGCTTCCATTAGGTGATTACAACATTTGTTAAGTGCATTCGAGACACACAGCTTCACGATACCACGCTTTACCAATTTAGAATGGGCAGAATGATACGGGAGAATGGGCTTCAAACAACGAGGCTCATAAACCCAACAGATATGGTCATCATAGAAATGCAGTCGGACATCAAGGAATCTTATGCTGTCGTCAGTCAGGGTTTCATGCGTTACACAAAGCGGTTGGAAAGAAGTCTGAAATACTGTCAAAACGTCAGAAACGGCACTGTCCAAGCATTCTTTTGTGGTATCCATGAGCAGCAGGTAGTCATCGACGTACCTGAACGTCTTAACTACTTTACATTGGGGCAGGCAAGTGGCGACAACCCTTTCAAGGGAGGCTAAAAACAGGTCACTGAGTACAGGAGCCAGGCAAGACCCTAAACAGATGCCTTTCTTCTGAAGGTATATGTTGCCCTCCCAAGTCGAGAAGGTAGAGCGGAGGTACAAGGCAAGCAATTCTAAGAACTTATCAATAGGGATGCCTGAAGTATTTTGAAACAAAGTGCCCCGTAAGCATCAATGCATGTTTCTACACAAAAGAGCAGCTCTTTGTGGGGAATAGAGTAATACAGGTCTTTTATGTCCACCGAACAGGCCGAAAGGCTACTGTTTCTGATGTCTTTAAGATGATCAACAACTTCAGAGGAACTTCTAATCAAAAAGGGATTGTCAACTGGAAGAATGTCAAGATTACATTTCAGGTCGTTGAAGCGTACGAGATATATTCTAACAAAGACAAGTGTGTCAGCTACCCTTCGGTGTTGTTAACCGACAAAGAAATTGCCTTTTTATTTGGTGACAGCACGTGAGCTGCAGTGATGGCTTGAAATTTCTGTGTTTCTTTCCCTCTTTCTCTCATTTGTTGCGACAGAATTCTGTATTTAAGTAATTTTGTGCAATAAACATCGGTTGTTAGTCTGCGCTGTGTCCCGTCTTCGCCTCGTCCTCGTCCCTTTGCGTTGTTCCGAGAATGCTATACCAACACTCCCAAGCTTATACCTTACATAACATGCACTCCTTCCACGACCAGAACTGCTCTTCAACTAAAACCGAATAAAGAACATAATTTTCTACATCGACTTTGTATGTTCCGTCAACAAAAATTATACTGGGATAATTGTTCAAAACGTTTTTCATGGAGGCTGTCTGAATTAAGACGTATTGCAGCTCACCCTTGTTTTTTTCATAATGAACAGTAAAGTTAGGATCTTTCGCGATTAAGCTTTCAATTTTTTTCACAAACATTTCTCCATGAGCCGCATCATTATGAATAGGAATAGAATGGCGTTGCGATATGTTGTTAAGATCCTTTGTTTTTACAGTTTTTCCTGTCATATTCTTGACCTGTTCCCGAATTTTTCTTGACGGAACACCAAGATTTTGTAAATTGACTACCTGTGCCTGCTCCTCGCTAGTCAGAAGCCTGTTCTGCGGGTACAAAGAATACAAATGCAGATCATGATTATGTGCTGCCTCCACTTCAGTCACCACATAGTGGAAAGTTCGTTTTGAAGCAAGGGCCACTTTAACACACATTCCACACCCAGTACCATTGTAGCTCTGATTATTTCTCTTGCCAGTTCCCCGGGGCCTTACTGTAGCACCATGAACACACTTGTAAACAACCCTACTATACTTAAACTCCTCGCGCAAGTCAGGTGTGATGTTCTTGTGCGAGTTACTAATTGAAACAACATGTCTGCCTTCTGCACACCAAGCTTCGAAGCACTGCCGGAAAGTAACAAAACTGTCAAACTTAGCACCCACAGCAATCTCGCTGCCTCCCCCTCCAACTAACATAGTAGCATCCTGGATATCACAACTAGCAGTCTCGGGACCTGGATCCTTTCTGGTCACAGCCTTTCCTTGATCGGTCTGGACATCAGAGGTGGCAACCCCACAGCTCGGCATCAAAGCTACCAGATGTCTACAACTCTTGGAAGCAATGTGACCAGCCTTGACTGGATTACCTACTCCTGTGCCAGACCTACCGGTGACATGGCTGCTCTCTTGTCCACAAATGCAGCTTTTGCAGCCAGTGACCTAGTCACAGCACCACTCAAGGCAGCTGTACCGGGAGCAACAGATGCAGCTATAGCCACCTGACAGCTCTCCTGCTGCCTGGAAGCCACATGCTGATCTATGCCACAGCTGTCATGAGCAGTGCCATGCGAGGTGTTGGCTCCACCTTGAGTTGGCCTACCAAAGCCAGCGGAGGAAGCAGTAGCACAGGAATTCCTTTTCAGGCATTTCTGCGACTGGTTCACAGACACTGGCAAAGGTGGGTCGCACTTCAAGTGGTTGGCAGCTGCCGATGCCGGAACACCGCTCACCCTGCTCACTGCTGGGACATAGCTTTGTTCTGGCTTTTGCAGTGCCGCAGCCTTCCTCCTCCTCTTCTTAGACAACACCAGTGTCCACTCAGTGTCGCCACCATGGCGAACAATCCCTGGACTCTTCCTCCACGGAGGAGTGCACAACAGGGTGGCTTGCACACGCCTGTGAGGCCCCCCCTGCGGCGCTGGCCTGAATGGTGCTTGCACCTCGGCTGTCGGCCTCTGGCTGTGCGCAAGGCACCTGAGCACAGTGCCTGTCAGCCTTTCCCTTTGCAGGTACACTCAGGCCAAGTGACACGGAGGAAGGCAGGGTGTCCCAGGTACACCAGGTCTTGCTTCCCTTGCAGCGAACGCGGACACCACCAACAAGAGCAGGGCCAGCTCCCCGAGGGGGGGCAGCTGGAAGCTGGCTGGTGTCGCGCCTGTGCAAGGCAGCAGTCCTGGCTTCCCAAACAGGAGCTGGTGTTGTGGGAGCTCCACTTGCTGGCTGCAGAGAGGCATGCGAGCCAAGCGGGGGGAAATCTGCTTCGCAGAGGGTGAGAGCACTTGGGGTCTTGGTCACCCAGCCCCTCCAGAGGGACGCTGCATGGCTCTCCTGGTAGCTCCTCCGGATGTGGCTCCTCTCCAAGACTGCAACCAGGCTGCGGGCCTCCCGGTACAGGAAGTCCGCCAGCACCTTGTTCCCGTGGCGGCTCGGGTGGACACCATCCAAGGCCAGGCAGCTGGGCCACACGTTCTCCAGGCCGCCCAGGAAAGTGAAGCCGCGCTCCCGGCAGAACTCCTGCAGGTCAGCGTTCACATGCGTGTACAGGTAGTTTCCGCGCTGGAGCTTGTCGGACAAAGCTTCCTCCCCGCTGTACTTGTTCTGCCCCGGGGGAGGATGGCAGAAAAAGCTACATGCGCGGTCGGATTGCGTTCGAGGATGCCCTGAGCTAGCTGGTGATACTTGTGCCTGTACACGCTGACACTGCCGTCGTCGACGTTGTTAGTGCCAACGTGCACAATCACAACATTAAAGCCAGCTACCTCGTCAGCTATCTTCGACAGCAAGCGCTCGATCCAGAGTCCCTCCGTGCGCAGAAACTTTCACAGCCATGGCTCTGACGCGATGGAAAGTACTGCTCCACGTACTTTACCATAGAGTCACCGACAACCAAAACACGAGCCATGGCAAGCTTGAAGTTACAAACAGGCAACGAACAGCAGCATGTGTTAAGTTGGGTTAAGTTACAGACACGTTCTAACTAGCACTACAGAGCTAAACACAACAAATTTCTGCAAAATACCTAGTCAAAATAATTAAATGCAATCTTCTCAACACGAAAAAAAAACAGGCAACGAACAGCAGGACGCGTTTGGGTTAAGTTAGTCAATGACACGTTCTAACTAGCACTATGGAGCTAAACACAACAAATTTATGCAAAATACCTAATCAAAATAATTAAATGCAATATTTATCAACACGAAAAAACGCTGCGAGGCAGTGGTTGTGCACAGAGCAAAAGATGTTTTCGGCTTGCGATTACTCAAGAACCACGCCGAAATTCTGGAGGTCCAGAGGTGCACCAGGTACCACCAGCACCAGCAGCAGAATGAGCGCGGCAAGCTTGTCGTGCGCTCGTAGGGTGAGCGAAGCGTGCAACAAAAAACAAACACCCAATGACGTAAGGTCAGTGACGTCACCAGAAGTTACGTAATTTTTATACTTGACGTCACTTCTGCGTGGCAGCAGCCAGTTGCGGGGGGGGGGGGGGGGGGGAGCGTGGCTTGTGCCACACGCGTGGCAGGAGACATACCCACCTATTTAAGTAAGTTGACGAAAAAATGGCTGCGGCTTATCTTAGCTAACCCTGAATAAGCAAAGCACAAGCTCGGTTTATACCCTAGTTACACGGGCACGTGAAGTATGCCCATGTAACTGTCCCTAGAACTGCATACTGTATGGCAGTATTACCAGGTGTTAGTTTGCAGAGTGGGGAGAGCCTATCCCACATCTTCACCTGTGCTACACGCAGTCATACGTTGATGGACCTGAAACGCGTACACCTTGCCCTGGAGGCACCGCAGTGTTAGTAATTTTAAGCCATTGCAGTTGAGGCCAAGGCATCTTAAGACAGATACACTCTCCTTGGCTTAGCAACCGCGGTACGATAATGTGATTCAGGACACTTCTGGCTGCTCTCTTGGACTTATCAAGGCCGACAGGTCGGAAAAGCTGTACTTTTGCTTTTTGACGCTATTTGCATGCAATGATTTTAGGTCCTTGCATTGAACCTGTAGGGCACGAAACTTTTTCTCTGTAATGTGGCAAATCTTCAAGACGTCTTTCGATGGCGCCACAAGACCGCCGCTTGGCTGTGTGTGCTGGCAGCTCACTGGACAGCAGTGCAGAGCAGCATTAATTGCAGGATGTGTCACCATAAACTTTCCGTGCCACAAATATTGCTGTATATGGCACTATTGCGCCAACAACAGGTGAAACGCTTTCGGGGAAGTCCACTCGCCGGGTGCTATCGTTATCGTCAAATGGCTCCAACAGTGATCTTCTTAATGCCAGAGGTGTTGGCGACTCAACGAGGCTTACGTCACTTGAAGGGCACAGAACAGTCACGATATCACAAGAACACCTCCCAGCCTGTGATGACGCAACTTCTGTTCTAATGAGAAAGACGCTTGTAGGAAGCTGTAAACTGGCAGGCACTGGGTTGTTGCAGCCGCCCTTTACTCTTGCACAACCAAAGATGTTTCCAGGTGGTCTTGGGACATTTTGTGGGGGAGCAAGCACTGCAGCTTCCCTGTTGCCACAAGCCTATCAAAAAGTGCTGTGACACTGGGCATACAGATAAAAAAATCCTACAAATTTTTTTTTTGAGGCCCTCAGTCACTGGCTTGCCTTTCGCGTCCTTGAGTTCTGATACGTACAATTCAATTCAACCTTTTCAAAAAAAGCCCTCATGGACGCGTCATTCGCCTTTCGCAGAGGTGCCTTGTACGATCTGCCAAATGGATTTCTTGAGTTGAGTACATCATTCAGCCGTAGCACGTGCTTCTTTGAATTGCGGAAGTTTTAAGGTGAACTCGCAAAAGTCGAGTGCGTCTGCCACAGATGAACTCATCTGCTCGGCAAGGCGAACTATGCCCATTCAATATGAGCTTTTGTCAGCCTGTTCCCTAAGTGCAGTCCCTCACCGCGCTGTAATTTTTTTAGTGCTTCAATAACGAACCACCTGACTTCTGATCCATTGAGGTATACGGGGTGATCTACAGAGCCTAGGCAGTTCCGAATAAGCTTTAGCATCTGACATGCATCTAGGATGACAGATACCTTGTTTGGAGAGTCTGTTTGGCCCGTCGAACACTTAAAGCTTGTGCTAAATGTAGGTGAACTAGGCACCGAGCCATAGCAAAGCTCAAGGGGGCACCAGCAAATGCCATTGATGCTACTTCAACAGCTATTGATGCGAGCCTCGACAGATATTCTTGTGTTAATGCAGCTCTTTCAGATCCAGCAAGAGAGTCAATGAAGAAATACCCCAGAGGTATTTTTAGTCACATATTTAGTATATTTAGTTTAGGTATATTTAGTCGCAGCGTGCTGAATGACCTCTCGCATTCGGAGCATTGCCAGGGTGTATCTTCTTGGAAGGGGGCACCCTGGCCAGCTTCCTTTGATGAGTCTGTGTCATAAGCGTGATTGATGTCAATTTGCCTGGGCTGTCTCTTCCTTCTTGCAACTCCCTAATGCTCGCCCCCTACTCCTCCCTCTTCTTCAGGAAGTAGACCATCTTCCTTATCGCCACTTCTATCTCCATCACCCCCTTCTCTTTCACTTCTGTTGGGACCTCTGTCGGGACCTGGTGCCGCCGACTGCTCCTTGTGTCTCCTTTCCGTCTCTTCATCCTTTGCCCTTGTCTCCTGGCTCTCTGTCTTCACCCAACTGGCCTACGTTTCCAACTCCGCCTTCAGCTCGCACCAGCACTTTGTCGCCATCACCTCCCTCAGCTTCTTCAACACTGGCCCTGTCTTTAGCTTCACCACATCGGGCAACCGATGTAGTCTTGTAGTACTCTTGTACTTTTGTAGTCTTGTGTTTCTCCTTCCCTTGGTCTTTCGTCGTCTTCATTTTCTCCTTTGCTGCTTCTGTAATGTTGTCCTCTTGTACAGTAGATGAGTGCACACATTTGTGCACGCCTAGCTCCCTCTTTGAGGTGAAGGTCCCCGGTGCACCTCACACTGGTGCTCTTCCAGTGAGCCTGTCATACGTCCCAGTCCATCAGTGTCTTCATCTCCCCCTGGGCCTCTGCTACGCCCGGTGCGGCCCCCGTTAGGAGGTCGCTTCGTGTTTGCATGTTGTGTTTCTTCGTGCCGAGCCAATTTCGGAAGCAAGGGGTTGGCAGCCCCAGGATGCCTCCATGCTTGCCTCCGCCTCGAAGCGTGCAGGAACGTCGAGGACTTATTTTGCATCCGTCATCCCCAACTGGCTTCAACCGGGCAGTGGATGCAGCACCGGCGGCCTTCGCTGTTTGAAGCTAGACTGAAGGCAAGTACTTGTCGACTGCCCAACAAATTTAACCGGGAAGGGAGACGCAGCTCGGACCCCAGGCTCTTTAACCGGGGTAGGGCACACCCTGGCGGCCTCCGATATGACAGCGGGCCGAGGGGGGCAACCCGCTGTAGTTCGGACACACTTGGCGTACTGGGACGCTTAAAGCACCCAGCATTTTTCGGCGGTATCATGAGGAGGTGGTTTCTAAGTGGTGTGACTCTCCGGCTTCCTCTTAGCTGTATTACAGGGGCGCATAACCACCTCCAGCCTGTCCCGAAGGACAGGAGAGTCGTACCACGAGTAACTTAGACATCTCTCACCAGGCCTAAGAAATCTTTCCGCTGGGGCGGAAAGGAACCAGTGATCGCCAAAGCGACCGCCGCAGGCCATGACCACGAAAATAACTGCTTTTCCTTGCCACGTGTTCGCATCTACTAGTGTTGTCTCAAGATGTGCTTTGCGGGAAAGCAATGTGGTGTTCTTGGGTGATATTTGGACATTTTTACTGCTCTTACAGCTTACAACTTTTTACAGCTCTTACAGACCACATCTCCAAAACCCGAACGCTGAACGTGAAAAAAGCGTTAAAAATACCCAAGTCCATTGAGGGACTCTGGAAACAGGAATTAAAGATAACGAAACCAACCCTAGAGTATGCCTTTCCTCTGCGGAAAATTACATGTCTTGCCCCAAGTAAAGGCACTTAATTGTTGTAATTGTTGAAATTGTCTCTGACTCTGGGAGCTCCTGCTGAAATCTTGTATTGGACACATTCTTGTTGTAACACAAAATAAAATAAATTCGATCCAATTCAATTAAAAAATAGTATCGATTTACACTACTGGCAAAACGATCCAAAAGAGAACTTAAAAAACACTAAAATAATCCAAAGTATTTCGCTACTCATAGTGTAACTTGGCTGTAAGGAACTCACCATAAATACAAGCGGCATTAGAATGCTACGCATTATTAGACAATCTGTCAATTTCTGCAGATTTATTCTAACGATGAGATGACCAGAAATTCTTTGAAAGCGTTTGTGTACAAGTATTTGCGATTTCTGGTGCACAAGCAGATTTGCTGCTACGTGCAGAGCAAAATGTGAGCTCTCGTACGGCGTGCAAAGAAAAATTTAAATGTAATAGTGATCTGCATTTACCGCATAACAAAACGCTGTCCTCTGCTTCTGCGGCAGTGTCGACACCGTATTCTCGGGCCTGCACCATGGGGCGGTCGCCAGGCAGAAGGTTCATTTGGTCGAACCATTTCCACTTAGACGGCTCCCTGCCACTTTTGCATTTCAGCAGGTGTTCCTGTGAAGGCCAAACAAAGCGCCTTGAGACTTTATAATCGAAGCCAACGTGGAGGTACTTACAGCCATGAAGAGTTTTTTCAAATTCTTCCGACACGTCCTGATTTGCTCTCACGTCCACTGCAGGCCCAATTCCTTCATACATCTCTCTAGGTCCATGAATATGTCCTTGTTTTTTTTGCCGTTTGCTGTCGAGCAAACTGCTCAATTTTTTTTTGTTGACCAAAGCTAGCAGTGTGAGTATTTCATAATCTCTCCACAGGGTGTGTGGAGCTCGCGTCGATGTCATCTTGCTAGTGCACACATACTGGCCGACAGGGCAACATTGGCGCGATGGGGACAGCGGAGACTGCGACGGGCGGGAAAGATCACATAGGCGGAGGTATTCGATCCCATAATTCCTTATGGCCCGTCAACTCGGCGTGACTTCTTATAATGCCCTTTCTGAGCGAGGCGAGTTCAGTCAACCTAGCCACTACCTCTTAGTCGACCGGACTCATCAGGACGGCTCTTTGACCCAACCTGTCCACTTATACAGGGGGGGGAGGGGAGGGAGGAGGGGGAGGTTGAGTCCAAAAAACCTGTTTATTTCGACTCGATGCACCCTCGTTGGGTCAGTGTAAACGGGGCTAGGGTGGATTGCTATTACACATGCAGCTCAGCAAAATTAGGACATAAAGAAAACATGTACAATAGGTTCAATGGCCAGTCTAACTGATTGGTTATTTGATAAGAAAATGCTACAATATGCCAGGAAAAGGCCCACGCCAAACCTTGTAGTGCTTCTTCAGTCATGTCACATACATTTTTTTGTCAGCTTCTGCAGTGTTCACGAATTACCAAGTGTAGTTCCTTCAAAATCTGTGTGCAGCAGGGCACTCACCTTGTGGAACAGCATGCTACATGCAGTTTGTGAAATTACCTATACTGACTTTTTCATCGGTTCGGTATCTGGAGTAGGAATTTTTATTATTAATATCGGGGAACACTCAATGGGGCTTACCACCCGTTATAGTAATAGTAATCCACTATTCTCCTTTGGTGGTAGTAAAACAAAGTGGTACCGTATAAGCCTCCGACACCTTAGGCAAAGCCAGTCACAGCATAGAACTGCCACATGATTTTGGCCACGTCGTCCGTACCGGTCATGTGCGGTCCCCTACCTTCCAGCCGCGCTATGACTGATTTGCAGAATTCTCTGAAGGCAATGTTCCCAGTCGAACATCAGGTGGTACAACCCAACAGAAATGCACTTCTGCACCTTAATGGTAGCCTGCATGTTCGTGCCCTGCTGCTCAAGTTCACAGTGAAACGACTCTTCCACGTAGCGGAATGTGGCAGGGCACACACATAAGGTTTGTTTAAAGTGGGCCTCCACCAGATGCAGGAAAGTATCTTCTAACCACTGCTCGTTGCACTGGGGAGCCCCCAACTGAAACAGCCGCAACAGCAACTGCATGTTTGGAGGTGGAATTTTTCGCCTTGTTTTTTCAAAGATGAAAGCTTAGAGCAATGCTGCCTCTATAATCATTGCCTAACACGTAAGCAAAAAATGGCCAAACAGCCCCTCTCCTGTTGCTCTCTCCCACCCTTCCTCGCTTCGTAGGCTTCGTGCGTGCTTTCATGTCCGCTGGCCAGCGCCGCTTCTCGGAAACTATGCAAAATAGTTGAAAGTTTGTTTAAGGTTCCCCAGGCGGCTCTCTTATGCCTTCTTGTTTTTCACCGTGCCTGTCTGTCCTGGTCTGTCGCTGATAAAACCGCCTTTGCCACGCAGCAAAATCACTTGTGCTGCCGCAGGCTGATGCCGGCTTTGCGCACTTATCTACTTAGATCATGGGCCCCCAAATTTTCTAAGTGGGACATCCCCCCTCTGTCCCCTCCGCATTTTGGCCTAGTTTTGTCCCCGCTGTTAGCACTCCGCATCGGTAGATTCGGTACGCACTTTTCAAATTGATAACTGTAGGGAAGAGTCGGGAGGAATGGGACACTTTTCACAAATGCATTTTTAGTTTTGTTTATTTTGAACGCAAAAAGATGGTTGATGGATTATAGTACAAGTCGAAACAAGCTGCACAAATTCTGAGAAACACGGGTTACTGCCACTTCTAGCACAACTGCAAAAAAATAGTTTCTAACAGCTAAAATCTGTCCCATTCCACCCGTATCTTCTTGTGGAGTGGGACATCCTTTGGGAGGAATGGGACGCCAGTAAAGTATCGGTCCCAACGTCTTCAGCGGACATTAAAAGCCGATAGTTCCACATCAAACTTGAAGCAAGCTTGCAGGCGCTTCGTTCCCCAATAGTTTCTGGCGCTGGCAGCTTCATCACAATATCCGTCATTGGCACAGTCCCTATATCTTTCTGCGGAGGAAAGTAAAACTTTGAGCTCTCTTCTTTCTTTCGAAGGAACTGGACACTGATGTTAATATTGTCACTACTTTCGACTCTACCCGTGTAATAAACGTCAGATTTTTTCCTACCAAATCTGACAAGGACAAAATCGCCTTTTGTCACTTGAAAAGTTTTGTTTGGGCAATCGGCCTCAGAAATGTCCCGCCTCTCATTATCGGAACCCGACATGTCACTGTCTGAATCATCAAATGCAACGGCAACAGTGTCGTCTTCACTTGAAGAACTGAACTCCTTCTGAAGTCGCCGTTTCTTTTTTGGGCGGGTAGTGGCGACAGTCTTAGCTGTGATAAGCGCTCTTTTTTTCAGACTCTGTCGTGCCAGCCTCTCTGCAGCTTCTTGTTCAATCGCATGCTTCTCGGGTGTATCCGTAAGGACTTTTGTCCTACTTTTCTTCCTTCCTTTTTGCCCTGTCTTGCGCGGTGCAGCCTTAGGGTAGGGCCTTAGGTCGCTTGGAACAATCCGGCTGGGAGATGCAGTTGACGTCGAGGCTGCGTTGGCGACAGTAGGTGGGAAGACATCTGTCGAGACGTTGCGAGCTCCATGGCCGTTTGTCTCAAAGTTCAAATCACTTTCCGGTCAGCTTGCGCTGTCCGTTTTCTCGGTGATGGTGGCCGTCTGTCGTGACACCTCTCCGCTTACGGACGTTACGGGTCTGTCAGTGACTGATGACATCATGTAGTCATCCGAAGTGAAGGGCTCGCTATTGAAAGGCCAAATTCCAGTTTTCTGAAAGCCCGAGATTATGTTCTTTTGTGTCACCGTTAATACGTAGGCGGATCCAACTAGTTGTGCAACATTGTGGATGGAGATGGTCTTCCCGGGGTTATTTATGAGCCAGTCATTGCAAGCAGCGGTGTACCGAGATTTAAATGGTCTGTACACGGACACATCAAGTGGCTGCAGGCGGTGGCTACAGTGTGGGGGAAAGGTCAGCAGGATGACTCCGCTCTCTTAGGCCTTGTTGATGGTGTTGATGCTCACGTGGCTTTTATGATTGTCGAGAATTAAGAGAATTGGTTCCTCCTTCGAGCATGTCTCACAGTGTGCTCTAATGCCAACAAAAACAGTTTGCTGGACATCCATCCCGACTTGCTTGCCAAACCGAGGCTTCCTGCCGGGGCGCCTTTCAGAAAAAAATCTTTAAACCTCACGCGTGGAAAAATGAACACTGGTGGTAGGGCGTTTCCGATAGCATTAACAGCGCACAAAACAGTCACCAGTTCGCCGCTTACTGCGGATGTAACCTGACCGATTTGCTTTTCTCCACGTGCTGCTACTACCTTTGGTGGGTTGTGTGCAGTTGTGAAGCCTGTTTCATCACAATTGTAGATGCGGTCCGGAGTTAGCCTGTATCGGTCGTAGACACTTTTCAGGTTTGAAAGGAAAGCATCGACGTTGTTCTTATTGAAGCTTGTTGCCCGACCCAGACTGGTCGCTTCTGGCGATCGAAGCGATAGCTCGGGATGGCGGTCCATAAAGCCCATAAACCAGTCTCTTCCAGCTACCTTGTTCTGTTCCCATGACGCCGGGCACTTCCGGTTTAAGGCTGTTGCAAACTCGTACGCCAGTGAATGAACTTGCATTCTCGTAAGCCCATAATGCATTTTGCTTGCTTTCAGCAAATATTCTTTCACGAGTACTTCATCTTCTGTTGTGAAGACCATTCCGCAGACCAAATTGGACTTGAACATGATGCCACCTGTGTCACCGCATTCTCTGTACTTCTTCACTGCTCGGCCAAGCGATGATTTTGATATTTCGAAAGCTTCTGCTACGTCTCTTATACTTTTCTTTTCATGGCACACCAATCTCACCGCATCCAGGATCAAATTGTTCGATGTATGAGCTCTGTCGGGATGCTTCCTCTTGTAAACCCGCAGCATCTTCCTGAAAATGGAAATGGATCAAAAATTGGCAAATGTGAATATTCACGCACACCAAGCACGCTTAACTTCCTTGCATGCACGTAACAGCACTCCTATTGCTGCCTACTATTCACGTGCTTATTCCGGGCTTCTCGCAAATGTGTACAGTAATCACACCTTTTTAGTGGAGAAACATTGCATTTTATGATGCCCAGTTGGTTTAGCGCGTCTTAACGTCAACTGTCGCAGAAACAGCCTGTCTGTTATTTAACATCAGGGCACCAAGCATTTGTACACTTTAAATAACAAATAAAAAAATAACTGCTTTCGGAACTAAAGCGGCAGAGCATTGAAGCTTATTCGCTAGACACAGCACCAGCCGTATGGTGGGGAGGAATGGGACACTGTCCCATTCCACCCGCGACTCAAATGTCCCATTCCTCCCCAGGTGGTTCGCCCAACGAAAAAATACATTCAATGGCGAAAATTCTCTTGTTAGGGCTGAACTTTTTATTGCATGAAGTACGACCCTAACGCGTGTTTTCAAAGAAAAATTGGTATCATCATAGGCAGGGCGGTTTAAAACTGAGAGAGGTGTAATTGAGTAAGCTGGATACTTACTTTTGACACGTGAAAAACGAGAGTTGTAGTCAGAGAAAGCTCCATCCGCTGAAGACGGCCACCATTACAGCCAGGCTATCGGTATGCTAGCGCCATCTCGTGAGCAGCCGATGAACGTGATTGAACTAACTCCTGGAGAGATAAACGAGCTGTTCCCATTCCTCCAACCGTCCCAAACCTCCCGACTCTCCCCTACTGTAGAAGCGCCCGGACAGCATGGCGGGACCCTCAGCTGCTTGTCCTTTTGTTTTCTATAATCTTTTGAAATTTACAAGCATGTGATATTTTTCAAAAGTAGTGGTAGAAGTGAGCACCTGAACAAAAAATGTCCACGCAATTTTTTCTTCCCTAAATCCTCCAGGGAGAAAAATATCAGTAAAATAGTGGCTGCACAATCCAAAAATATCGTTTTTCTGTTCGCTATTTGTCTACCCAGCAATTATATGTTCTTACACTATTTCAGTTCTGCCTCTGTCAGTTATCTTTGGAAAAATGCAGCAAGTATGAAGTGAGTGACACGTTGAATGAGATCCCCAGTGCGCATGAGAACTAGCGCCCCGTTGCGGCTAAGATATGAGCGAAATGGCTCTTGAAACACAACAAACAAGCTGACAGACACACGTTGTAGAAATGGGTGCAGTGGTCGCGACTCACTGGCGACTTGCGAGCACTGATGTAGGGCGAGATGTCCGCTGGCGCGCGCCACATAGCGGATAAGTGCCTGAACTAAGCGTCCCTATCCTTCCCAGGCAATGTTTATACAGGTGGCGTTGCTTAGTCTTTTTTCGACTTCGTTCGCCTCTTGGCTCACAGGCACATAAGCGCTGGTAAAACGCAAGTTGCCTTTATTAGGCACTTCAGCAACACCACTGGGAAAATTTGCCACCTTCGCTGCTACCCAGATACGGATTTCTTGTTTTCAAAAAACAAGTATGAAAACATCCTAGGTGCACTTGCAGTATAATTTAGCAATTTTGGGAGTTATTTAATTGTTACCAAATGACATTTATTTTGCCGTGTAGACCAGCTCAGCCAAACCAAATGCTATTAACAGCTAATGTCATTTGCTTCGAATGACATTAAATTTGCTGTGTGAGATGTTTTTTAGGTGCGACATGAAGAGGTAGTTATACCCTACAGTGGAGCTAAGTTGGCAAGTCTAATGATCGTAACCCTTATTCCACAGACCGCGTCGGCAGTGAGAAATCCGCCCCCAGCTGGTTTCGCATGCCACTCCCATGCATCTAGGTAATCTAAAAATTTTTTAGGAACCTTGCATGTGCGTTAACAGGCTTCAGAGTCTTTTGGCACATCCTTGAGGTCATCAGTCGGGTAAGAAGGTTCATTCGCTTCGTTAATTGCTCTCTTGGTTGCGCATTTGTGTACTTTGAATATATATGCATTTTCTGTTCACACAGTCCATTGATCACGTGATCACCAAAAAGTTGGAACGCTAGGTCTACTTTAACTTTACAAAGGAGTTCAGCTTCAGGTGTGCACTCGTTATATTGGGCATAGCTTTCATGGTAACCTTGTCACGGTCCGGCTTCCAGGCTATCTCGATAATACCACTGTGAACGTGGCCAGACAGGGTCAAGTAACCTTTTAGACACAAATTCATTCCACTTTCAAAATTCATTTCCAAATTCATTTCAAAAGGTGTGAAAAGTCGGTAAGTCTGACACAAAGAAAAGTTGTCTTTTAGGGTCCACAGGGCTCTTTGTGCTGCTTCTGAGGTGAATAGCACACTTTATTAAAAAGATATTTGTGGATTACTTAGGTATGCAATGATGCGAGAACAAAGTTTTTAAAAGCCCGCAATGGATAGGCACTATGTAGGCCTCACCTACATAACTTTTGAATGTAATGGAGTAGCACATTCCTTATAGTTACCCATGTGACGGGATATCCTGCTTTAACTTTTGAATATATTAGTAGGAAAACAGAAAATACCTGTCACCTTTATCAATCTGTTGCCACCTTTAATTTATGCACATTGCTAGAAGTTTCAAATATACAATAAATGAAGAGAACTTGTGAGATGGCTATGTGATAATTTTAAGTAACTACAATTTACTTTAAATAAATGCATGAAATTCATGATTTGCTCATCATGCATGTCAAAGATCCTTCAAATGCTTCTCCTGCTTGTTCAGCCACGACGGTGCCTTTGGACTGTGATTTTTGCCAGTGTGGCTGCTTTTATATTGCCTTGTGAGGCAAAAACGTTAAGAATTTGTGTCCAGCTCCCAAAAAGTTGCTGATATCAACCAGTGTTGGGTTGGAACAGCATAACCATCCTGTGATCTGCAAGCACAGCATTGTCGTCACCGGCTGTGTTATCTCCAAGATGCATAAAGCCTTCAACCATACCTAAATTGCTACAAAAGCTCATTGCACATCATGCAGAATGTGGGCTGTCATAATGCAGCAAATCAAAGGCAATCTTGGTTTTCTCTCTGAAGATTGTAAAAATAATGTAAAGCAACAAGAATGGCAGTAGTAGTAGTAGCTGGTAAGTTTCAGTAGTACTGAAACTTACTGGCTGTCTTCACATTGAGATGTTCTGAGAGTTTGATCTGAGAAGTTTGATCTTGATCTTGGAGAGTTTGAAGGATGATCATACCAAGGCCACCCTTGAGTTGTTGCAGGTACTTTCCACACTTCGTCATAAGTCATGCCTTTAAGAAACTTCCGTCTTGCAGCCAGAAGGCAAGTTCTCACATGCAGCTGCTGCTTCTGTAGCAGTGAGAATATATTTTATTCGCTCAGTGCATTGTTTTGCTCCTTCACTTGAGTCACCTGCTGCAGAGCAGTGGCCAGGCTTTTATTTGCGCTTCTCAAAGCACAAAAAATGTTCTTGCATTTTTTTTCACTGCAGGGATTTTCGTCTTTTTCCTCTTCTGTACGTGTTCTGTGAGAGCTTCAGATATATTTGCCGTGAGAGCATGACTTCTTTTTCATCGGTGGTCAGTGAGCATTTGTCTGCAAAGTACTTGCGTCTGTATGAAGTGTGCTTGCCTGCAACAGGCATCATACCACATCCATTGCAGAGGACAGGGAGAGCAAGTTCTTTGATCTATGCCTCTGCCTCATGGAAGGCTGTGAGTGCGTGGTTTTCCTTTTCTCATCCTCGCAAGTGAACTGTGGCAATTACAGAACCAAGCTCACACAAAGGTTTTCCAAAAGTCACCATTCTTTTGATTAATAGCTTAGAGAAGTCAGTGGCTTCTGTTTCGCAACAAAGATGAGTTAGTGTCACTTGGCACAGCTGGCAACTCCATCCACGTCACCGGAATAAGAACTCCATCGAACGGGTGCTGAACACCGCTGGGGCAGGGCAGCTGCGGTTTGACTTGGGTGGCAGACACTGGTCCTGCAGCAAGACATGTCTGTTCTTAATTGAAATGCTTCTGGAGTTCTTCCGATTCACTTTGATGTGCGGCGCAATAAGAGTCCACCTGCGTTTTGTCATTGTTGACTGCAAGGCACAAGCTTGGACTCCACCAGCTCGACGTTTTGCTTCCGTTGTTTAGGTGTCAGTCCTTGGTTGCAAGTGTTGCACACCTTCCTTTTCACCATCTTCTCGGGCACAAGACGCTTTGGGTAATTTTTTTGCACTGTAAGGAGAGCATTGATCTTCAGATGTGGCTTCTGTTGGGGACATTTGTTTTTGACACCGTTCCCCATAATCTGACAAGATAATTTAATTCAGCTATTTTCAAAATGTCTTTTACACATGGCAGACTTTGGCATCAGCCTTCTGTCTGCCCTTTTGATCTTATTTTCCCATGCAGCAAGGCATGCTGGGCCCGCCTGTGTGGTGAGCAAGGACAGCTATTCTTTGTTCTTGTAATAACTGCTTCGGCTCAATGGCACAAAGCATGTGTCCACTTAGCCTTTAACATCTCAGGATGTCGCTACTGACATTTAACCTCTTCCAACTTCACATCAGGCACTTATCTCACACGAATGAAATTCCCCAATCAAATGGGGAAGGCCCCAGCAGCAATTGGACTGGAGCTTGGCGGCTTCCACTCACCCAGTAGTCTGCACTGCCTGGAAAGGTCCAATCAAATAACTCGTTATTTTATGTAATCTTTAAGCAGCGGGGGTACGGTAATGCGATTTTTGTAAGAGCCCGTTTGTTCATGAGCATGAAACACAACCATAATTAATCGACAAGTGATGATTTTTGTAGATTCAGTCGCCAAAGTCGATGTGGAACTGCCGATATTTCACGTAGTTCTATATTATCGCTGTTACACATGCATGCAGGCTCACTAACTCACGAGCCTGCAGGAGTGAGGACTGTTTCACATTACGTGACTGCAAAGGAATTTAGGAATAAATAAGCGAAAAATAAATGAATTTGTGCGCACGGGTTTGGAATTTTCAAAAAGCACTTTCTATGTGTACACTATTCCGCTGGTGGGACATGGAGTGCTAAGTTATGGCAAATGCCTAACTCAGAATTTGATGTGAAACTCATTAGGACATTCGTTAGGACATAGGGCATGTGGGGCTCATTAGGAAATTCTTGACGTTTAAATGGACCACTCATGTTTGCTTTTTAGGTAAAGAATTTATTTTGCACTGTATATTCACTTTGGAGTGCACAACGCACAACAGGATTTAAGAAAATTCAGGACGAGAAGACATGAGCAGCAGTTCACAGCGGTTCTCAATGACATTGTGTCCGTGCAGTGAGGGGTTATGACCATCATCAGTCTGAATACGTCCAGTGCAAGGCAAAAGCCTCTCCCATGTGTCTATAATCAATCTGGCATTTCTTGCTGTGGGCTCTTAAGTCACTGCGAATAAAATAACATTTTCATGACCATGAAAGTCCTACCAGGCTCTTAACGTCATTTTTGTATTGCAAGTAGCAGGCAAATCGATATCATAAACATTGCGACTCATACTCACGGCACTCGCCACCAAAAATCACTGCTGCCATCAAGTGTTTTCTATTCACGGCAGACCCGCTGCCATGGTGTGAAAGAGACGACACTGTGGAGAAGAGCGAGCGCGTATAGGGAAGAGGGCCTCTCCTGGCAGGCAGGACGCTATGGCATTCTCCCCCTCAGTGATAGTCTGGCGCCACAAAGTCGAGACGACATCTGCTCAGCAGCCCTGCTGCGGTCGTCTAGTGGTTATGGTGCTTGACTGCTGAACTGAAGGTTATGGGTTCGTATCCCGGCCACGGCAGCCACATTTCGATGGAGGCGAAATGCTAGAGGCCCGTGTACCTAGATTTAGGGGCACTTTAAAGAACCCGAGGGAGTTGAAATTTCCAAAGCCCTTCACTACGGCATATCTCCCTCTTCTTTACTGCCCTCTTCCCCTTACCTACGACACTGTGCCGTGCTCCCTTATGGGTTGCAGAAATAAGTGCCGTTTCCTTCAATATCACTAGCTCCCCCCTGCTTAGCGGCAGCATCTTCCGCAACGTGCGCAGGCGGCTCGCTCCGCAGATTACATACCGTGCGTCATTCTTAGGCAAGAAGCAAATCTTCGTGGCAGAAGTGAAAGTGCGCGAAAGGTTATGGGAGCGTTGATTATATAGGTGGAGGTGTTTGATTGGTATTTTATCGTAGTCATGAATTTAACATCCCTGTGCCTACATTTTCAAAATGGAAGTTCAGCGAATAGGTAAACATAACATTCTCCGGAGAAAGTTGGGTTTTTTTTTTGAAGGCACCCTACTATTGTCAGTCTTAGGAATTGCTCTATTTATAATGTCCAGCTCCTCTTTGTGTGTGCCAGTGAGGAGAGACTTCTTGAGAGAGTATCAGGAGAATTGAAAGTTGCTAGGAGACCAGGCTGGTGACCCACCATGAAGCCCAACCAGGAAGCATTAAAATATTCACTAACCAATTTGTTATACTGTATCTCCACCAGAAAGTGTGTAGGGTTGCCATTTAAAATAGAGTTAACCGTTGCTGCCTGAAAAACAGGAGATAAAAAAGGTCATGACAGGATTGCTTGGAGAAAAGTATGGAGAGAAAAAGTCTGCAGAGACTGGAAAAGGCAACTTGAAGGTTTCACTTGGGTGGTTCGATCCAAAGCCATCGTCTATGAGCAGAAGCCAACGGGGCTGTTTGGTGGCACTACTTGCCAAACAACGTCATTTCACGGGGTGCCTGCTGCGGGGCGTCAAAGGCCTTTTCATTTGTTAGAAGGGCTGTTGTTCTGCTAGTCTTATGATTGTTGAGACTGCATAGTGCAGATTCACAATGTGCACAGGCTTGGAGGGTTTTGCATGCATAGCTTCTTTGCCTTTGTGTTTAGACAAGTGGCACTGTCAGGAATCCCCATCTGACATTTTTATGTATGCAATGGACTTGGCCAATGAGAGTTCAGTGGCCAACCTGGCTGAATTGTTCAATTCAATTCTCATTAGCCATCAATTGCACTTTTTTTATTTTCCTCCGCTAACCCTTATTTTTCTTTCTTTTTTTATTTCTCATTTAGGCATTTATCCCTCATTGTATTGTTCTCTTGTTTTATGCTTTGTGAACTTTTCTCATTCAACACAGCCTCTTGCTTTTAAATACGAATTTAAAAACCAATTCCTGACACCGCCAAGCGAAATAGGGAAATAGTGTAGTACCGTGTAACCTTCATCTCACTGGTCATGAAAAAGTTGCCCCCTAGGGCCAACAACCAACCAGTACCTGTCCGTAACAATGACCATGGGAGCATTGGGGAAGTTCCTTCCCTACTGGTGATGCACTAGTGCCTGGTGTTTGCAGAGAGCACCTTGCTGGCCAGTTGATCAAGTGTGCGTTTCCAAGTCCATGCACACTCGGTAGACTCTGCCCTCATCTAGTTCACTATTGGGCACCTCAAGCATTCTCCCACCAAAAGGCTGGATGATCTTTGCTGTGCCTGGTGGGGTCCCTTCCAGGAGCTTGTGGTACAGCAGATTATGAAAGGGCACACGGTTGTAGGCATGAACCAGTAGGCTGAGCTTGAAGTCGCTTTCCTATATGTCTACCGCAAGGTGCACAAGGGCCACAGCAGCACCTGTGCAGCACCACATCCTTCAGTATGCGGATTGATGCTTCAGCAAAATTGTTACTGTTGCTGCCTCTGGTGAGTAGATCGCAACAAGGAGCACCCACTCTGCCTTCCACTGCTGGAATGTTGCCACCCTTTGCCTGCAGTTCTCGTTGCTCTTCTGGTGCTGCTGCTTGATGACAGCTTGAAGCTGCTCTGCTAATGAAGCGCACATGACCTGCAAAAGATATGCAATTAATGCATCCACTTCATGCAATGTAACTGGATCATATAAATAAAGTGAAGGCGTGTGAATATTAAATTTGACACTGGGAATCGAATGGGAGTAGTGAAAACTGACATCAGTGAGGCTGTGATGGAGCTGTAACGTCTGGGGGCCCACTGCTTTTATTGTCTTATCGATGGCATAATAAGTGTATATCCAGGTGCCTATGTTACCATGCTAGCGAGTTAGTGTGGCTAGTGGTGCCAATTCCACAATCTTACCCCTTTTGGAACTTTGATGTTTATGATCTTTTTCTCGAGTTGAAATTTTTAACATTTGCAGGAGTACGCCGCATGCGGCCCACGGCAGTTCACACAGTGAGGGTGTCGGATGGACAGTTGTCGCTTGGATGATCTTGTGCCACGCATTTGCACAGGTTGTTCGGCCACAGCAAGAGTTTGTACCGTGCCCGAATCACTGGTACTTAAAACAGCACCGTGGGTTCGGGATGTAGGGACGGATGGAGCACCGGATAAAGCCTGCATCAGTATGTTGTGGAAGAACTGCGCGTTCAAAAGTCAAGATGATGTGCTTGGTGGGAATCTCCTTGTCGTCTCTGCAGATGGTGATGCGTCTCACGGCAATGACGCCCTGATCCTTCAAGCCCGCAAGGAGATCCGAATCTGTTTCGTTCAGCAGATCTGGCTCCGATATCACACCCTGCGAGCTGTTGAGGCTCCGATGGGGTGTGACCCTGATGTCGAGATCAGCCAGTCTAGTTTGAGCTAGATGCTTTGTGGACTGTTGCTTGTCGTTTACCTCGATGAGGACTTCACGAGTCCTTTGTTTTTTGGCCTTATACGATTTTCCTATCATGGCTTTAGGATATTTTGCGATCAAGAAGACTGACTGCGATGCAAGAGGGTGGGCTGGAGTAAGGGATTCCATGACGAGAAATCGAGAGTAGTTATCTGGTTCAGGAAAGGCTAAGGATGGCAAGGGGGGAAAAGATACTTCAGTGTGACCCCCTTTCAGGGACCGATTACGTTTGGGGGGGGGGGGGTTTAGAAAATACCATACAGCATAGTATAGAAGCAGAAGATGGGGGTACTTTCTTTGCTCGGGTTATCCTGATACCGAGAGAGGTCTCACAGCTCCCTGCCTGGTAAACAGACAGGGAGCCCACCCACCGGAGCTTGACCTGGGCTCCGACGGCCACCGTTTGAGGTTTCTACCCTTCGCCTTAAAACTCATAACCACGGTCGGTTACAGTGTGAGTATGGGGGCTCGGGGTCCACGGTGTCGCCAATACCGTCGCCAAGATTATTCAAGGTGCCCCATGCGGGGCTGTGCTGCATTGCACAGGTGAGGGCCACATATATGCCACTTCAACGTGGGGCAGCTTTGGTTCTTACAATCGCTGCCTCCCTTTAGCGAGCTTTGCAGAGCTTTGCTCATGCAATAGGCCACTCATTCCATGAACGCTAGCTTTGAGGAGATGCTTATGCGGGCTTCGCTAGCGAACACCACATCCTTCCACACTTCAAGCATAGATGTCGACCAAGGCAAAGTGAAAGTTTCGGGAATGCCCGAGTTTGCCGTTATTCTGTCGCCTGAGGCCACATGTGTTGGTTCAATGCCACTCCTCACTGGAAGAGCTCTCTGGGTCCCAGCACTGGGGAGCGAGGTGAGAGGCCGCACTCAGCTTATGCTGGGAGTGTGCACAGTGGTACACCGGGCCTGGTTCAGCCAGGATTCCGGCGAGCGTGTTCACTTGATGATAGTCGTTACGGGTTATGTGATAGTGGTTTAGACGCATGGCAATCTGGGCGTGCTCTCGTAGCCCCGGATGATGGTGTATACGCATGGCATTCCAGGCGTGCTCCCGTAGCTCCGGATGGTAGCGCGCGTGCTGGCGAGCGCATAGGTGTAGTGGGTGCAACCGGGTGTGTTCTTGTAGCCCTGGATGCTAGTGGTGTGGGTGCATGGCAAACCGATCGTGCTCTTGTAACCACGGATGGAAGCGCACACGCTGGCGACTGCATAGGTGTATTGGGTGCAAACGGGTGTGCTCCTGTAGCCCCAGATGCGAGTGGTGTATATGCATGGCAATCCCGGCGTGCTCCCATAGCAATGGAAGCACGCGCGCTGGCGAGTGCATAGGCATATTGCGTGCACCCGGGTGTGCTCCCGTAGCTCTGGATGCTAGTGGTGTGTGTGCATGGCAAAGCCGGCGTGCTCCCATAGCCCCAAATGGAAGCACATGCGCTGGCGAGCGCATAGGCGTATCTGCTGCAACCGGGTGTGCTCCCGTACTACCGGATGGTAGCGCGCGTGTGCTGGCGAGGTTTCTGATGCGTGCAAGCAAAGCGAGCGCCTAGGAGTATTGGGTGCCTCTCATGCCGGGCGAGCTGCATTCCAAGCCCCGGCTGGTACTGTCATTGACGGTCCGAGAGGTGCAAGTGCCATGTCGCTCCCAGCTATTACTTTGGGCCAGCCATGTATCGAGCCAGCCACAGGAATACTTGGGCTTCGGCAAATCGCTCCCGTTGCCGCTCTAGGGGCAAGCGGTAGCTCCGCGCCGTTTCACATCTGCTGCGTCGCCGCTCAAAGCCTGGGTTGCCCCAGAGAAGCTTTCGTGTTGCATAGACCACCCGCTTTTGGGAGCAACACGGCAGTAGACCCCGCTGTCATTGCCTGTGCAGGGCAGCCGAGGCTCGGGAAGCGCCACTCGCCCACACCAGCGGGCTGAGCGATTGAATTTTCACTCTGGCCACAGAGCTGCTGAACGGCTAGCGAGAATTTTCTCGCCCACCGCGGACCCTTCCGTCGCGCACGCAGTTGTTCCCAATGGAGATGCTATTCCAGATGCAACTTCGTTGTTGCAGCAAGCAGCTCGCTTGATCGAGTCCCCATGAAGTGTTTTGCAGGTTTCCCGGGTGGCACCAAAGCTTTCAAGGCCTCTGGTGAGACCGGAAGTTCCAATTTACTGTGGTTACGATGATACCATCAGTACGATGATACCACCAACTCGCGCACTACCAGACAGCTTGGGCTCAGCGACAGCAATATGCTCGCTCGTGTCGTGCCAGTCGCGCTTACGAAGCGTGCAGTGCAGTGGTACCGGCTTGCCGTTCAACAAGCCGCCACGTTCACAGAACTCAAGGCGGCAATCCATCGCGTATTCGTTCTGGTGGACTACCATCGGAAGATGCAGCGTGAACTGGAGCTGCGCACACAGGCTCCCGAGAAATCCCCCCTAGAGTTTGTGCGGAGTATGGAGGAGCTAAATCAGATCCCCGAACAGACGGCCCCGAATGATGAACGCGCAGAGAGGGTTGTCAGGAAGGCGCACTCCACTTTTGTAGCGTACCTGCGAGGAGCTCAGTTTCGCGACCTGGAGGAGCTAGCTGCTGAGATGAAGCGGATATAAGGCCATATACCCGCTTCCCGAGTGTATCGCCCTCCTCCTCCAGCAAGCGAGGCTCTCGAGCCCTGCTGCGTGTGGAACGGACCTTCCTTATTTCCTCGCCACCCTTTGCACGCCGCTCATGCAGTCGGCGCGGGAGAAAAACCCAGGCAAAAATTTGAAGTGGGACCACTTTAAAGTGGGATATCGAACAGTAACCACTTGGCAAGTGGGACCACTAGGCACGTGGTCCCTGTTCGATGATATCCCACTTTTGGCAAGTGGGACCACTTGGCAAGTAGTACCTGTTCGATATCCCACTTTAAAGTGGTCCCACTTCACAGCAGGTACACAAAGAACATTCTTGCTCCCACGTTTACAGGTTGCACAGTTTATTCAAAGTTGCGTCATGCAGCTCGCGTACAAGTTGTGTGAAGTGATGCATTTCTGTTGAGGTTACAGCTTCTATTTGAAGCTTTTTCGCAGGTTTTGTATTTTTTTTAAAGGACCGTGGCGCTGTTGTGCACCGTATCCTTTACGGGCAAGCCAGTCTGTGCGCTCCAGTGTGTCACTGTTTCTTTAAAAAAAGTAAAATTGTCATCAGGCACCCATTTGCATGTAAACACGCAGAAGCCCATACAAAAAGGTGCTGGTTACCAATGATCACAGCCACCTTTACTGGGCTCAGCTGCTTGCGAGCCACAGCCCCGTCTTTCTTGAGGCCTTTCGAGGCCAACTTGCCACCATATGTCCGTTCTGCGAGGCCCTCCCTACCCCAAATGTCTTTGTCCACCAGGGTTGGCTTTTTGTTGGCGAAAACCTTTATTTTCGGCCTGCCGAATGCCTATAGTAGGGCCCTCCTTCTCATGGTACTGTAGGAGAAGCAGTATGAAAGCAAAACATGATTACCATTGAATAGATAAATTGTGATTCCGAAATCATTATGAAACTATTGCAAGTTTTCTGTCACCTCCGATATCACTGAAAGGGGCATGCCTAGCCAGCCACCTGAGGATCCACTGAAAAAATGGTTTGGTCGTAAGAATGCTTATTTAAATTTTCAGAAGTTTAGAGTGTAGGCATGCTCCATTAGCCAAAATTTACCTGTAGCCCGTGGCTCGTCCACAGGCGCTGCTGTAGTAGCAACGCTTCTGGCCAGGGCACTGGGAATGGCTATGGGTGCGGCATGTACAGGCGCGCTGTGCACCTCTTGTGGACTGGGGAGAGTGGGGCCGGCTTCGGGTGCTGTAGGTACAGGCAGGTGCACCTCTTCTGCACTGGGCTCTGCAACACAAGTGCTAGCACTCTAACTGAGTGCTTAAATAAAACATTGGACGAGAGCACAACAAGCAGCAATGAACTTGCGACTTCAAGCTTACTTTGGAATACCCAGGTATTAATCAAAAATATCTCAACGACAATCGCAATTCACATTAAAGTAAGCAGTGTTGTCTACAGTCAAGTTTCTTATTTACCATAGTGGAACCACTAAAACTTGGTTCATTACAGCAAAACACACATCTCTAGCTCTCATGGGAGCGTTAAATTTTGTGAAATGAAGCAAAGAAAAATTAAGTCAATTCATATTAAATCAACTTAATGGTACACAGCCGCAGTTTAATGGACCCTATTTATGCTCATCTGAACTAAATCTCGTAACCTAAATTGTAGCTGTGTCACCAAGCAAACTGCAATTTATAACGTGAAAGTACTGCACCAGGGCAAGCCTTAAGTTTGTATTTGAATATCACACACTTGTGCCAGTCTCACTACAACTGTTGAAGCAAACGTACCGCTGCTGGCACAAAGTGCTGCTGCTGCTCCAACAGAAGGCTCCTCCTCCTCCCAGTGATTCTCAGGAAGGGGACCTACAAGTAATATGAGAAAAATGGTTAGAGGAACACACAGGGGCCAAATCAAAAGGCCTCACCAGGATGATGATGACCAGGCGGAAGCTTCTTCGTTTGGGCTTCCAGCGCCTTAACAACTAAACAACGAAAAAGGTCCTTGAACATCCGTGCAAACATAAAATTAAAAGCTATTAGAAAAACTTATTTATTCTCAATGCAATTCCTGTTTGTCAAGCAAGTATGCATATATTTTGCAGTTTGTACCACAGTTTGAGGTACAATATAATTGCAGTTTGAGGTACAATATAATTGCGTTGTATATATAACAAGCCAGGGATAAATGGGTTCATACACTCTGCAAAGCAGCTGGAAAATAGGTGTGTAATGCTTTAAAATTTTTAATAAACATGCATTCCCTTCCCTTCAGTTCTGTAATTTTTTTTATTTTTCTTAAACCAAACCAAAGGAACATTTATTGAAAGGGATGGCTCAAGCCTGCATTGGGAAGAGGAGGGGGGGATGATGTAGGCCTCAATAGTTATGTTTCTTAATCTTAAATAGTTACAATTCCCCATAAACAAGACTGGTTCTCACTAGATTTATGGTCACAAGTATAGTGAAGGACCGACAAAACTTATGCCAAGTAAGATTAGGCACTATGTCCATATACTTGCGTCCCGCTTTCCTTGGAACGACCTCTGCATGGAGCGAATGATGTCGTGCAGCTCGTGGTTTTCTTTCATTACTTCATCGAAGTGCCGCTGCCGCTGCTTCACCTCAAGCTGAGCTCGCTTGAGCTGCGAGGCAGATGTGAGCTTATCGTTGCTGCTGTTGCAGTGATGGAAGCAGCATTTTACTTCTCGGAGCAGCTGTTGGAGCAGGCGAAATTCCAGTTTGGAGCAGCCATAAGCCACTTCGGAGCAGATGCCAAAGTATGCTTCAATGCAGTTTTAAGGGTGGATATAATTCACATGGAAATCGTTAAAGTGTCCAATATTTATTACGCACCATACTGCATGTAAAAACCAACGATCAAATGCCGTAGGCATATCATTTCAAAAATCCGAACAAGATCTCTGTTGCCTTCAACTTTCGGATAAAAATAATTGCGGTACGTCACTAAACTGTCCTAATTTTGAAACGTACATTTCCATTTGCAGCCGAAAACTATAACAGGGTAAACACAATTAGAGCAAAAGCCACAAAACCAGTCATCCTTATATCACGTTTAAAAAAAATTAAACATTTTAATTTCCGGTTTTGTCTGTATGTGTAGTTCGGAAGTACACCACAAGAATGTTGGAGTTGGAACGATGCAGCATGTAATAGAAAATGATTGCAGAAAAATGTCTTGAAAAATATATAGCCGAATAATACTAACACTACAATGTTAACAACACTAGTACACGCCACAAAGAACCATTCATATGTTCTTTGTGACAAACATGGCAATGCCCCAGGGCGGCCGTAAAGCTCTGAGTCTTCCTGAGTTTTCGCCGATTGCCTACTTTCCTTCTGCACAACTCGGGCAGCACCCGGTCAACAGTACGCTGTCACTGCAGGTTGGCGAGTGAGTACGGCAATTTAACGAAGCCTGATTTCGTTGCCTAGCTTCACGAGTATGGCACGCATACCCCGACGCCCGTCTTCGGGTCGCGAGATGGGCGGTAGCAACAGCCGGTGTCGTAAGCACAGTAGCTGCGAGACGCAGCACTGCACGGAATTAACGGAGTCTCGGTAGGAGGCCCGATTTCGCGACGTCTGCGCGGCGACAGCCGAATATGATATACACACACAGAGCTAAGCTTAAGTTCGATCTATTTATTCAATTTATTCACGTTTTGCTACAGAGCAACACTAAACGTACACTTGAAAGCAACAAAACAAACAGAACAGACCACAGAGATAAATTTGCAATTACCTGCCAGCAGCAGCACCTGCACTGGGTATAGCCCGTGTTTTCTTGCACTACTTCGTCTTTCCAGGATGTAGAATATACTTTGCCTCTGTCAAAATCGTTTTCGTTGGCAGGATGGAAGTCCTTGATCTCATCAACCGAAACTTCATACGTCTCTTTTGCGTATTCGTTCAAAAAATGAACAAGCGCGAACATCTTGGGCATCGTGAAGCACGTTTTCGAATGACTCGCCACGCTCTGTGCTATAGCTGCAGCGCCAACTTCGATTGGATTGAACATGCCTGTTCGAAATATAAACTTACCAAAAAGCACTGGTACTGAGTAAATTATAATTTTCCATAATTACCCGCCGCGGTGGCTCAGTGGCTAAGGCGTTGCGCTACTGAGCACAAAGTCGCGGGTTCGATTCCCGGCCGCGGCGGCCGCTTTTCTGATGGAGGCGAAAAGCAAAAACGCCCGTGTTTACGAGATTTCGGCGCACGTTAAAGATCCCCAGGTGGTCAAAATTAATCCGGAGCCCTCCACTACGGCGCGCCTCATCACCTGCGCTGCGTCGGCGCATTAAACCCTACAATCAATCAATAAATTTTCCGTAATTGCAGTTGACCGCTAAAATGTTAAAAAGCTACATTTATGAAGTTTAGGCACGATGGCATATTGTCAAAATTTATTATCATCATTAACGTTTGCGATGTCAGTGTTCTCATAATGGCGTGTGTAGGTAGCATTTCGGCTGGCATACCCACAAATTTTTCCGCAATTTTTTCGCGGGGCTACCATGGTTGCCAGACTAGGAATGCCCTCCTCGCTAAAAGAGCGGCTGAAGTTGGTGGTGGGCAGTTTCTGTGACACCTTCGCCTAATCTACCCAAGCTTTTTCTAGTAACCAGAGCGTGAAAAATGCCTGTGAAAAATGCCACTTCTTCGTGCCACAAAGTTGAGTATCTTGGGCACATCATCAGCAAGGAAGGCCTTTTCCCGAACACTTACAAGGTAGCAGCCATTCTGCATGCTCCTGTGCCTAAAGATGTCAAGGAACTTCAGAAGTCCACATGCCACGTCGCAACTTCGGTGTGCTAGGCGTAGGCAGACAGAGTCACTGTTCACATGCACACCACTGTTGAGCGCAGTCCCGTCGCTGTCCATGGCGCAACTACTGCCAGAGAAGGTATTTCCAGATGGCTGTTCCTGATGAGGCACTTCCGGAACAGCTGGTGGATGGAGAGGCGGTTTGCTTCAGCTGCGGTGGAGCTGCAGCGATAGCAGTTTCAGGAGAGGTCAGAAGTGTTTCTGTCTGCATGAGGTGTAAGTGGTCACTGTGTCGGTTTCCCGAGGTCCCATCTTCAAAACGGACATGGGCTGATGACAGCTGCGTCCACAACGCTGGCAGACACCCAAGGTGTACCCCTGCGGAAGTTTCGCGCATACACATCACCTGGCTGCAGTGATGGAGCCTGTCGGGACCCTCTGTCGGCATACAACTTCTGCTTGAGTTATTTTAGAAGTACTATCGGCGTCAAATGAAACGCGAACACGAAAATATGAACCTGAACACACAAATAGCGTGATTTTTTTCCATGCAAGCCAAACTTATGCAAAAGAAGGGCTTGCGTTCGGTCTAGTTGGTATCCCATAGCGATCATCTTAAGCGCAGAAAAAAAAAAACGGACACAGCGCTTGTCCTTGTCTACTGTGTCCCTGTTTTTTTGTGCGCTTAAGATGAACGTTATGGAACCAAACTTACGCGTGGCTTAGTTACAAAAGAAAGTTGGGAAATGTGGATTTCCAAATATACCAATAGCGTGCCATTATATGAGCTCTACGAAGAGTATTTTTCAATTTTGCATGTTCTGGTTCATATTTTCGCGTTCGCGTTTCATTTGACGCTGATACTACAGATGCCTGCAGGCTTGGCCTGAGGACATCCAACGGAGTCGTGACCATTCTACCCGTCAAGAGCTCACACGGTGGCCGACCTGTATGTGTGGTGTGGTGCTGTGTTGAATAGGAACCTGGAGATCCTGCGTTTGGAAGTTCCCAGAACCAGACTTCTTGAGTTTGTTCTTTGCAGTTTGTACAACTTGTTCAGCTGCACCGTTTGAGGCAGGGTGATACGGCGTATTCCATTTCGAGTTAAGAACTCAAGGTACTGGGCACTGGTGAAGGCAGGACCGTTGTTTGAAACTATGGCGTCAGGCAGGCCATGGTGAGCGAATGCAATTCTCAAGTTAGAAACGGTAGCTTCTGCAGATGTGGAAGACACAGGAAAGACTTCTATCCACTTTGAGAACGCATTCACAAGGTCAGTGTGAAGGCTTGACCAGGGTCGCTGTGGACATAGCCACGGCATCTGGTTAACCGGCCGTTCAGCTCGATGTTGAGTCTGGCACGTAGCACACCTCTTCACACTGTTGGCAATGTCAGTGTCAATGCCTGGCCACCAAACATGGCTCCTGGCAATCATCTTGCTCGTCTCGATACCTGGGGGCTCAATACTGAAGATTCGTGGCCTGGTTCAAGGAATCCGGAACAATTGTCATAACCCATTTATCACGACGCTAACTTCAAAACAATGTCCACAGTATCACATAACTTTAAAATGCTTATAAAAAGAACTTACCGGTACTTGTTGCTGAGGTTTTCAAGCTTGGAGTTCATTATGCTGAAACCTGCGAGGGCACCGTTGTCTCGGCGTACACTTTTCCGTTATGTTTTTGGCTGCGTAAGTCACTAATTCGCTCTTTCCAAATTTGAATTAACACGGACTCTTTAGCATTTGTCCAATTCTCCCAGGTAGTCAGTGCAGCCCTATGCACGCAGGGAAAGACCAGGCGGGTCCATGAGCTCCACAGGAAGGGGGAGGTCAGGAGACGTGCATGCCTGCAGAGGCACCAGTGGTCTAAGCCTGGGTGTTCTCCCTCTCTTAGAATCAGTACCAGCGAATCCTGCTCATCACATGCCATTGGGGACACGCCTCGTTTCTCGGAAATGAGTAGTTCCTTTTTGAGCTGAGCCTGCTGCTTTAACTGCTTAACAATGACCCGGTCCTCATGTGTGAGCGTCAAACTAGGCATCTTAAACTGATACCTTCCCAATACTTTAGTGCGCCCAGACATGGGGTTGAGGCCCATGTGCCAGCTATCATTACTCTCTGAACTGATGGCCGAATGCTTACTTTTCAGTTCTACCATTTGTAAATGAATATTCTGCGATTCACGCTCCAGTGATTGCATCCTAAGATGGAGCTCCATTTGCTTCTGATTCCTATTGGGGAGGAGATTTTGGAGTGGCGCCCCTAGGGGGCGCCAACGAGAAACTGAATAGAGGGGAAACAAAGCAGACAACACAGGCTTTTTCACATGGCCGAAGACGTACCTTGTGAACGATATTTAGCCATTTATCCAATTCTAGGGAGCACTTTTGAGTATATGTTGATCTCAAAGAATTACTCCAACGTACACATTTCTCGAGAAGATTTTGCTCGCTGTTTTTTACAGCGTTTTGTCCGAACTAAAAGGCCCCCAACTTGACATAACATTCAGCCGTCCCTCTACGAGAGCTGCCGCACTACGGGTCATTCTACCATGGCTATGAAAATCCGTACAACTGACTGCTCGAGAAAAGTTACCTAAAAAAGAAACAGAGGAGCGAAGTATCCAAACGTTGTTTAGTTCTCGGCGTTTGAATGAAGTTCCAGTTTGGTAAAGGCCGATCCACACGGCAGACCAAAACGATTATTTGGACCGCGGTCCGCGCATCACGTGACAGGACGTCACCAGTTCGCGCGGACCGCCGTTGGACCGCGCAGGACTGCGGTCTTCGCGGTCCAAATATTCGCCGAGGCTTTTTGGTCCGCGGTCTCGACGGCGGACCGCAACATCAATCAGCGTGGCCTGACAGCTCCCGCGCTGCGTGGGCGGAGCCGGGGCCAGTTGCGCCAATAGAGAACGTCGCGGGCAGCGCGGTTGATTCGAAGCGCGTAAACCGAAGGAATTGGTCTGGACAACGAATGTTGTCTGGCAACACAGTGTTTTTAGCCAAATCCAATCCAATTTTTCAGCTCAAAAAAAGCCAGTCGTTCTGTCGTCTGCTTTTCCGCCCCTCGGCTGCCACTGCAGCGCAGTTCCGAGAAACTGCGGCGGGCGCACATGTCCCTGTTTTTATGACCGTACGCACAGCGGGCGGTCGAAATACCCCCCCTCCCCTTTGTCGGACTTGGCTCCCGACCCAATGTCTCAGGCACCCTAGGTCTGTGGTCTCCGAAAATAAAATAAATAATGCTTTCTCTTTTTCGAGGGGTTCGGGACGCGACCCAAGGACAGTAGCAGACGGTCGCGAGAGTTCCGCACGCCACAACTTGGTTCTGCAGTCCCAGCTCTTTTTGACACATCCACTTTTTAAGCCAGCACGACCTTTTCGGCGCAGGGTAGCCTTCTTCATCAACGTACAAAGCTAACGCCATAGCGGCCAAACGACGCTTGCGCTCTGTTTCCATTTCGACTGGTCCAAAATGTGCGCGGAACCGCGAAAACAAGTGCAAAATATACATAAAACATGCGCGGCGCGGGCGCGAGCCGTTCGTATGGGTTCGCGAGTTCGTCTGGTTGGGAGCACTGTGGTGGAGAGTGTTGCTGGTTGGACCGCTCTGTCGTCTGCTACGGCGGCCCGCCGTGTGGATGCTCGGCGCTGCATCGGACCGCGGCGGGCCGTGACGTGGCATCACGTGACCGATCGGACGGCGGACTGGGTCCGTCGTGTGGATCGGCCTTAAGAAACTGCATTTGCGTCAGTGTACTGGTCCCCCGACAGGTTCTGTCTCCCCCACTGAACATAGTCCCACCCAGCAGACGCTGAAGGTGGCAGAGTTATAATACCTGCCGTTGTCAGATGGAGGGGGGTCGCACAGGAGTGCTCGCCCCAGAGCAGTCAACAAACTCATCCAACCATCGTCATCCAACTACAGTTAAACCTCGTTATAACGAAATTGAAGGGGCGCCGCCATTTGCTCATTATAGCCAATATTTCGTTATAGCCGTAGCCGACATTTACTGCAAATATTTTGTAGAGACCTACAACAAAAAGTGGGCGAAATAGCATCTTGCTGCACGGCGATAGTCAGTAAAATAAACACATTCCGGAGGTAAAAAGGAAAAGTCACGAACCTACTTTATTGCAGTTCAAAACTCGTATTTCAAACAGACTTGGCTACGAAGAAGTCCGTAATTGGACATTGATGCACCTTCCTGATGCGAGCGACGACTCCCTCAGCTGCGTCCGCTATGTTCACCTTCGCCGCCCTCGTGCGCGCCGAAGTAGCGACGCAGCACTTACACCACATCTAGTGCCTCCGACGCCGTCCTTAGCGCTTCTTTTCAAGCCATATGCAACAGCGCTGATGATGGACTCTCGGTTGCTCAGGATGGTGGACAGCGTACTCGTCCACACGTCCGTCTCTTGCCACCTTACCACGGAGTGCACCTTACCTTCCTTCGCACCCGATGCGACGGCTTTTATCATAGCCGTCTTCTGTTCAAGCGTGATAGTCTTTCGCTTTCGCTTCCCGCCTGTCGCACTCGCGTTGTTGGAATCACCCGGCAGTACGATAAAAGACAAGGCTGAAGACTGCCAAAACCCACGCACGCACAACTACGCCATACTACGCAGCGAATTCGGCGATACGAACAGGGAAGGAGAGGGGGGGAGGAAGGCGACGCAACCGCGCGCGCCTTGTGCATTGGGGTTCTTCTCGGGCTCACCGCGGATAGTGCGCGGATTCCCCGAAGCCATAGGGATAAGTGGGAAAATCGAACGTCGGACTACTTCTCGGGGAGCCCGCGGTGAGTCCTAAATCGAAGGGCCCTATTGTCTGCATGCCGTGCGCGGCGAGAGGAGGGTGGGGGCTTCGTGGGCGCAGCGTCCGCATGGCGCGCCAGCCAGCTTCGCGCGCGTGGCGGGAGTTTTGATAATACAGTTGCCGCGTCACGCACTGTCTCAAATCCGCGTTGCGCACTGTTGTAAAATTCGCTCAAAATTTGATTTCTCCACGAAATTCGTTCGTTATATCCCGTAACGGGGAAATTTTACCTCCTTAAAACGAGGATTTAAATACATTGGTTTCTATGGCGACTTTCAAGGGGAATTGCGATTTGCTCGTTATAGTCATTATTTTGTTATAGCCTGTCTCGTTATAACGAGGTTTAACTGTATATTGCTCAGGCAAAGGACCCCCGGGTGGTGTGGGGGTTTTTTGTTTAGAGCAACGGTCCTTTTTCCTGGACGTAGGATTGCCAGTGTCATTTTGCTAGGTTCTGCTACAAGTCAGCTTGCCGTCGTCCCTGCTCCGCGGAGCGCGGCGCAGCTCGAGAGCCATCGGCTTTGACCACTGGTCCATGTTTAGTCAGCTGGCAGACTTATGTATATACTGCCTTGTGAGCTTGACTCGGGACTCACTGGGTTCTCAATTGCGTCCCCGCTTTCCGAGGAGTAAGAGTCAGCAGACATCTCCTCAGAGCTGCCCCTCGCACGGGGCACCTTGAGTATTCATGGTGACCCCGAGCCCCCAAACATAAGCTGGATCCAACCGTGGCGATGTGTTTATAGGTGGAGGGTTAGAAACCACGAACGGTGGCCGTCGGAGCCCAGGTCAAGCTCCGGCGGATGGGCTCTCTGTCTGTTCACCAGGCAGGGAGCTCCGGGACCTCTCAAGCTATTAGGGTAAGGTTTGAGACGAAAGTACCCCCGTCCCCTACTTTTTTCCAATGCCACATGGATAAATCAAAACCCCACCGCAAACCCGATCGGTCCCTGAAAAGGGGCCGCACCGATGTTACGTACCCACCCCTTCCAACTCTCACTCTCCCGAAACCTGATAACTATCCCCGATTCTTGATTATCGAATCCCTTGAAAAAGACAAGCCAGTTGCCTCAATGTCCGTTTTCTGACTACAAAATTCATAGAAGGAATAATCGGTAAACACTACAAAGCCAAAAAGCAAAGAACTCGACAGTTGCTGGTAGAAGTCACCACCCAGCAACAGGCCACAAGCCTCCTGAGCCAGACCCGTATTGCCGATCTTGGCATCAAGGTCACGCCCCACCGCAGCCTCAACAGCTCCCAGGGCGTGATCTCTGAGTCAGATCTGGCAACGAGACGGAAGCCGATCTTCTAGAAGGCCTGAGAAATCAGGGTGTGACGGCAGTCAGGCGGATAAACATAAGACGAGAAATAAGGAAATACCTACCAGGCACATAATTCTCACTTTCGACCGTGCAACTCTTCCAGACCATATCAATGCAGGATTCATCCGGTGCTCTGTCCGAGCGTACATCCCGAATCCGCGGCGCTGTTACAAGTGCCAGCGGTTTCGGGCATGGTACCAACTCGTGTGGGGGCCAACTAACCTGCGCCAAGTGCGCGCAACAAGGTCATCACTCTGATAATTGTCCCTCTAACCAATTGCTTTGTGTGAATTGCAAAGGACCTCACGGCGCGTATTCGCGACCCTGCGAGACATTCAAAATTGAAAAGAAAATCATCAACGTCAAAGTCACGGAAAACATCACCTTCCCGGAGGCGCGAAAGAGGTTCGCCTCTTTCCCCCTGGGAGGTACGCCGACGCAGCTCGCCGGGGGGCGGAGCGGCGTCTAGTTTCGGCGGGGACCCAGTACCGCGAGTCGGACTTGGTCCCGCCGCCGCCCCCCCCAGGGTTGCCCCAGGCAGCCCAATCAGCCTCTGCACCGCTAGCTCACCCAGCAGCGGCTGTGGTGGCAACAACGTCTGTTGGGGATGCCGCTGCATCCACTGCTTCCTCTCCACCGGCCCAAAGCACATGCAAGGGCACGGAGATGGAGACGGAGGCAGTCGCAGCGACCCCCTCCCCCGCCTCACTGCCTGTGCCACCTGTGGTGCTCCCCACGCCTTCGGCACTGGCAGCGCAGGCAAAGAACACCCGAAAGGGTACCACGCCAAGGGGGCCCAGTCCGCTGGGCACCCCCTTGCCTTCAGATGACGACATGGACGTCGAGCCCTTCCGGCTTCCATCGCAGCGCAAGGAACGGGCTGCGACGTCCAGGTCAGTAGAGAAGTCCAGAAAACCCCTTCCAAGAGTGCAAGCCCCGAAAGACCCTACATAAATAATCACACTCCAGTAGCTCTGAACACATAATAATGGGAGGAGAAAATATTGTTCAATGGAACTGCAGAGGCCTTGTGAATAATCTTGACGACGTGTATGAGATTCTGCATGCCAATCAGCCAAGTGTAATGTGTGTTCAGGAAACACACCTGAATTCCAAGAACGCAAACTTCTTGAATAGTTATTTGATATACAGAAAGGACAGGGATGGCTGCACGCACTCTTCTGGGGTGTGGCCATAATTGCCCAGAAATATTAGCATGCCACCCTGTCACTCTGAACACTGTTGTTGAGGCTGTGGCAATTCGAACAATAATATTTAATAGATTGATAACGGTATGCTCCATATACATTCCCCCTGATGTTTCACTTTTAAGCTCTGACTTCGAGGCGCTGGTTGACCAGCTGCCCGAACCATACATCCTGACAGGCGACCTTAATGCTCACAACACTCTTTGGGGCTCTTCTCGCACGGATGCCCGAGGTCGCCTTATAGAGAAATTCCTTACATCTTCAGGAGCATGCCTTTTCAACAATAAACAGCCTACATACCATAACATAGGACACAACACATACTCATGTCTTGACTTGTCGATTGGCTCCGCAGTTCTCTTTCCTCTTCTCGAGTGGGGTGTGGGCACTGACCCATACGGTAGTGACCACTTCCCCACCTCACTCACATACATAGGTAAAGGCCCATGCAGTCCATCTTCCCATAATAGGTTCAATGAAGCACGAGCTAACTGGAATACATTTACAGAGACATCCAAACTACACCACACATCCATAGGACACCTACACGTCGAAGAAGCTACCCAACTCCTCACGGCGCACATCCTCGACGCCGCCGAAAAGTCCATTCCCCACGCCTCTGGTGCTCGCGCAACCAGCGGAGGCCGTGGTGGAATGAGGACTGTAGGCGGGCGCGAGAGGCCCAGAACAAGGCGTGGGGTATCCTGCGCAGGTACCCCACGTCGGGAACCTTTTATTGTTCAAAAGGGCTAAGGCGAGGGGAAAACGTGTGCGCCGTTAGGCAAAACGAGAGAGTTGGCGCTCATTCGTAACATCCATAAACTCTTACACTGACTCTCGCAAAGTCTGGACACGAATACGCAAATTTAAAGGACAACAGACACACAGCCTGCCCCTGGTCAGTACAACAGGGGACAAACTGGAAGACCAGGCTAACACACTCGCACAACACTTCCAACACGTGTCCAGTTCAGCACACTACACTAGCACTTTCATGAAACACAAACAATTGGCTGAAAAGAAGTCTTTACGTGATAATGATAAGTCAACCTCCTCTTATAACTCGGAGTTTTCACTTCATGAGCTGAGGGACCGCTCTGAGCACTTGTAAACCCTCAGCTCCAGGTCCAGACAACATCACATATACAATGATACAGCACCTACACTCAGACACTCTTCTAACACTCCTCCACCTATATAACAAGATTTGGCTTTCGGGGCACATTCCTCGCTCTTGGAGGGAGGACATAGTAGTGGCTATCCTAAAGGAAGGGAAGGACCCTTCCTCTCCATCCAGTTACCGGCCCATTCCTTTGACAAGCTGCCTGTGCAAGCTCCTCGAGAAGATGATAAACCATAGGCTCGTGTACTTTCTTGAGAACAATGGTCTTCTCGAGAGCTGCCAGGCAGGCTTCCGGGCGGGGCGATGCACAAATGATCAACTGGTTTGTCTAGAGGCCTACATAAAGGATGCATTCATTCATAAGCAATACTGTATGACAGTATTTTTTGACATTGAAAAGGCATATGATACAGCATGGCGCTACGGCATTCTTAGAGACCTAAAAGCTTTTGGTATCTCGGGTAACATGCTGAACACTCTTTGTAGTTACATGTCTTCACGAACATTTCGTGTCAGGGTCGGTTCGGCACTTTCAAATGTTCACGTGCAGGAGAATGGCGTGCCTCAAGGTGGCGTATTGAGCTGCACCTTGTTTATAGCTAAGATGAACTCTCTCCGAAAGGCACTGCCGCCAACCATATCCTGCTTGATGTATGTAGATGACGTTGAAATATCTTTCAAATCATGTAACATATCCATTTGTGAACGTCAGGTCCAGCTTGGGGTAAATAAACTTTCTCGCTGGGCAGATGAAAATGGATTTAAACTTAATCCTTCTAAAAGTACCTGCGTTGTATTCTCAAAAAGGCGGGGCATCCTGCCCGATCCCGACGTAAAACTGTTTGGTGACTCGATTCCAGTAAAAAGAGAACACAAGTTTTTTGGGTGTGGTGTTTGACGAGAAACTCTCATTCATACCCCACCCCGCACGGGGCACCTTGAGCAATCTTGGTGACGGTACTGGCGATACCGCGGACCCCGAGCCCCCAAACATAAGCTGGATCCAACCGTGGTGATGTGTTTTTAAGGTGAAGGGTAGAAACCTCTAACGGTGGCCGTCGGAGCCCAGGTCAAGCTCCGGCGGATGGGCTCCCTGTCTGTCTACCAGGCAGGGAGCTCCGGGACCTCTTTGGCTACCAGGGTAAGGTCAAAGAAGAAAGTACCCCCGTCTCCCTGCTTTTATACTATGCTATATGGCATTTTCTAAACCCCCCCCCAAACGTGATCGGCCCCCGAAAAGGGGCCGCACCGAAGTTTCTTTTCCACCACTTCCTACTTGAGTCCTCCGAAACCGAACAACTATCCTCGCTTCATCGTGATGGAATCTGTAGACCAATTAAAACCTCTTGCTTCACAGTCTGTATTTCTCATTTCAAAGTTTCTTGACGGTATTGTTGGAGGGTCGTATAAGGCCAAAAAACAACGAACCGGTGAAATTCTTGTCGAGGTCAGTAGCCAGGATCAGGCCAATAAACTTCTTGCTCAAACCAGCATCGCCGATCTGCCAATCCGAGTCACGCCCCACCGCAGCTTAAACAGCTCCCAGGGCGTGATTTCCGAGTATGACCTACTAAATGAATCTGAAGCTGACCTGCTGGAGGGCCTTCTAGTCAGGGCGTAACAGCAGTCAGGCGGATAACCATCCGCAGAGAAGATAAACAAATACCGACAAAGCACCTCATCCTAACCTTTGACAAGTCCATCCTTCCAGAATTCATCAACGCAGGTTACATCCGATGTTCAGTCCGGCCGTACATCCCGAACCCGCGGCGCTGTTTCAAGTGCCAACGGTTCGGGCCGGCACAAAATCCTGTCGCGGCCGACT
>CM023450.1:221808034-221927582 GCA_013339765.2 Haemaphysalis longicornis | reverse complement strand
ATCCTCGACGCCGCCGAAAAGTCCATTCCCCACGCCTCTGGTGCCCCGCGCAACCAGCGGAGGCCGTGGTGGAATGAGGACTGTAGCGGGCGCGAGAGGCCCAGAACAAGGCGTGGGGTGTCCTTCGTCGGTACCCCACGTCGGGTAACCTCATTTTTGTTCAAACGGGCCAAGGCGTTAGGAAAACGTGTGCGCCGTGAGGCAAAACGAGAGAGTTGGCGTTCTCATAACATCAATAAACTCATACACAGACACACGGAAAGTAGGGACAAGAATACGCAAACTCAAAGGACAACAAACAACACACAGCCTGCCTCTGGTCAGCACACAGGGGACACACTCGAAGACCAGGCTGACACCCTCGCACAACACTTCCAACACGTGTCCAGTTCCGCACACTACACAACACTTTCATGAAACACAAACAAACGGCCGAAAAGAAGCCTATACTAGATAACAATAGGTCAACATCTTATAACTCAGAGTTTTCATTGCATGAGCTGAGGGCTGCTTTGAGCACGTGTAAACCCTCAGCTCCAGGCCCAGACAACATCACATACACAATGATACAACACCTGCACGCAGACACTCTTCTAACACTCTTACACCTATATAACAAGATATGCTTTCGGGGCACATTCCAAACTCTTGAAGGAGGCTATAGTTGTAGCTTTCCTGAAAGAGGGAAAGACCCGTCAGCCCCCTCAAGTTACCGTCCTATTGCCCTGACGAGCTGCCTGTGCAAGCTCTTCGAGAAGATGATAAATCGCAGGCTCGTGTACTTCCTTGAGTACAACGGTCTTCTCGAGAGCTGCCAGGCAGGCTTCAGGGTGGGGCGATCGACGAACGATCAACTGTTAGCTCTTGACTCGTACATCAAGGATGCCTTCGCGCACAAGCAGTATTGTTTAACTGTGTTTTTCGACCTTGAGAAGGCATACGACACCGCTTGGCGTTATGGGATCCTTAGGGACCTCAAGTCATTCGGTGTTTCGGGTAACATGTTGAATGCTCTTGTCAGTTACTTGTCGGACAGAACGTTCCGAGTAAGAGTCGGTGGTGCACTCTCAAGGTTCACGTGCAAGAAAATGGCGTGCCACAGGTGGCGTGTTGAGCTGCACTCTCTTCATAGTAAAAATGAACTCTCTTGGTAAGGCACTGCCACCTACAATCTCTTATTCCATGTATGTAGATGACGTCCAGATATCCTATAAATCATGCAATATGTCAATCTGCGAACGTCAAGTCCAGCTTGGTGTAAAGAAACTTGCCGGCTGGGCAGACAAGAATGGTTTTAAATTGAATCCGGTAAAAAGCTCCTGCGTTGTGTTCTCCAGGAAGCGCGGTGTCCATCCGGACCCAGACATTCATCTTAATGGCGTGTCGCTTCCTGTGAACAAGGAGCACAAGTTCTTAGGTGTTGTGTTTGATCACAAACTCACATTCATTCCCCACATCAAGGAACTTAAAAATAAATGTCTCAAAACAATGAATGTACTTAAGGTTCTCTCCCACCAATCCTATGGTTCCGACAAAGAACTCCTGCTTCGCTTGTATACTGCATTGGTTGGGTCTCGTTTAGACTATGGCAGTGTGGTATATGGGTCGGCGACTAAAACAGCGTTGCGAATGCTTGACCCAGTGCTACACTTGGGGCTTCGTCTCGCCTCGGGTGCTTTTCGCACTAGCCCTGTCGAGAGTCTGTATGTCGAGTGTGATAAGTGGAGCCTTGAGAACCAACGAACGTACATTGACTTGCTATATGCTTTTAAAATTTCATCGCTGAATAATCATCCCTTTTATCCTGTCTTTAACGATACATCAACATCTCTGCTCTTTGCAAATCGCCCATCCGTTCCTCTGCCCTTTTCACTTAGAGTGAGAGAGCGAGCCTCGGATCTAAGTGCTTCGTTTTTAGATGTGTACAGGTCATCCTTTTCTAACAGTTTACCGCCTTGGCAAGTTCGCCCTGTGTCGTGCGACCTTTCTTTTATGAGACTTGACAAAAATCGGGTACCACGAGCTGCAATACTGCAGCACTTTCTGTCTTTGCAGTTTAAATACACATGTGCAGAATTTGATAGTGACGCTTTTAAATCCTCCAGTATGGTGTCGTGCGCTGCTCATGGTCCTAATTTCAATGCAGCCAGAACCATGAGCGTGCACACATCAATTTTTTCAGCAGAAGCGTATGGGATTTTACTGATTGTACGACACATTCTTGAAACTCAAATTCCCAATTCCATCATCTATACAGATTCTTTGAGTGTTGTTCGCGCACTGTCATCGCACAAGCCCCCCAAAAAACCAACATAGTTAATCTTGTATTCAGCACTATCATGTCCGTGTATGCACAAAAGCAGAGCTGGTCCTCTGCTGGGTCCCAGGACACGCATGGATCGCTGGGACCGAGTTGGCAGACGAGAGGGGCCGGTGCTGCTGCACTCAGGAACACTGTGGACATTACAACGGTACCCTACACAGACCTCAAGCCACACATAAGACAACACCTGCGCAGAAACATGGCAAACACACGGGACGAACAGACAGACAACAAACTACATTAATAAAGCCACACTTGGGACGGTACACATCTGACTCACACGAACAGACCACACTGAAGTCGCCTTGGGTAGGCTGCGTATAGGGCACACCCATGCGACGCACTCGTATCTGCTGACGGAGTCTTCTAGACCCCAGTGCAGCAGGTTGCGGAGAGGCCCTATCCGTAGTGCACATACTAAGTACATGCAAGGCACTTCACACAACACGACACAAACACTTCAGAGAACTCTCCAGACAACATATCCCCCTACATCCATCTCTGTTTCTCTGGGTTGATGATGCCATGTTTTCCGTTAAACGTGTGTTTGAGTACTTATCAGTGTGAATTTTTTAAACCACTCATTCCTATCACGCATAATCAAATCTGGCCCTATAACACCAGCCATCACCATTGCCGTTATTTGATTTTATTGTTGTTTTGGCTTAGTAGACCACTATTTTATTTTAGATACTTTTGTTTGGCGCTATTTGCCCCAGCTGGCCTTGCGGCCAAAAAACTCTAACCATCATCATTATCCGACGCCGGTAATCCCACCACCTCCGCGCGTCAAGCAGACGGTCCCGGAATCCGGCGGCGCTGTCTGCTTTCTCAATGGGGGCTTATCCCTGTGGTATGCGGTGGGCAGACAATCCGTCTCCCGTGCACGCCGTGACGAATATGGCGATAGGCTGCAGCGCAGTGTTGGCGGTGCTACGTCGCTAGACAGAGTGGCGGGTTCTCACGCGCAGCCTGCGCGCCTGGCCACTGACCGCATAAGTGGATCTTACAAGCGGGATGGTTCATTGTTGCGTTTGGCTACAGGAGATAAGCGTTTCGGTTTTGGAGTCCTTTTAGATCAGATGTAAACCAAGGTTAGGGTTGCTTGGCAGAGATAACAACTAAAGGAATATATTTGTTAATAAAGCCGTTGACTTTTTCTTTAAACAAGGCCTATTTGTGTTCCACAGTGCATCACAAAACCTACCATGTAGGTATCAATAAAAGATTCAAGTTCTGGGTTAATTGCCGTGTAGCCTCCTTTGGTGTAGTTCGTGATCGTTTGCGGTGTGTGAGCCAGCGCAAAATCTGAGCTTCTAAGGTAAAATGAATAATACAATGATCGCTTAAACCAGGAAGGAAAATTACGTCTTGTTGAAGATCAGGAACACTTGTCACGACCAAATCTAGTATGTTAGCTGACGTCGGACTTACTCTGGTTGGCGTGTCAACTAGCTGATCCAATTTGAAGTCAAGACACATGTTAAAAAATGTAGTGCTGTCTCCTGATATATTTCTGGGAGCAGAGAAGGGCACCGACCAGTTTATTTTTGGGAAGTTAAAGTCTCTCAGCAAAACGAACGGCGCATGAGGAAATTTCAAGGCCATGTTGTTTAAGACATTAGTATTTTTCACAAAAGTTCGATGTACTGTTCGGCGGACGATAACAGGCACAAAAGAGGGCGCTTTGTATTTTTGGAGAATTGAAACCAAGATAATTTCTAAGAATGAATTTGTTAACATCAAAATGGAAGTGAGAGAGCCGGCTACAGCGATCGAAACACGGCCTCCCGGTGGATTACAGCGATCAACTTGGTATACAATGTATCTTTTATCACAACAAAACAATTCCAAGTTTGCAAATTTCCGAGTTTGCCGTTTCACTCGGCAACCCAGTTCCCGTTAAGACTACCATGTCTGCAACGCAGTCATCAAAAAGAGAAGACAAGGCATCGCGCTTGCTAGTGACACTGCAAACTTTTGAAAATAGGACTGATGGCTTCTTAATGTTACTTTTTGATCACGGGGCAGATGTTTGGATGACAGGGTATCTGAAACCCCGGACGTATCATCGATCGGCCTTGGCTTGTTCGTTTCCAGTTTGCATATGCTATCGGTAGCAGGAGAGTAGACATAGTACTTTTGTAGCGTGAGCTACACTGGCCGAGGCTGAGCAGTTTCGCGTGGCTCCTGGAGAGCTGTGCTGCGCATGCGCGAGGAGCAGTGACGTCACATGGCGCACAGAACGTTGCTAGCTTCCCGGCGTCTCTCAGACACTAAACACGCCCATCGTCTTCGTCGACTTCCGCTCCGCACGTGGCGGCCCAGTCCACTTGATGATCATGCGAGGGGTGGCCGGGTGTGGAGCCGATGGCTCGTGCGTCGCAGCCACACCGGCGTGCGCCTGTGGAACCAGCTTTGCTCTGCGGCGATTGGTCACGCTGCGCCGAAGCCGCTTGATAAATATACATGCGTCACATAATGCGCGTACCATGTGTGTGTCATTGAAGCAGCAGTAAGCATGATAATCAAGCTAATCATAGACAAACAGGAAAGCTAAGAATAACTAACTGAACTTTAGCTCATGCTACGTATATCCTGCCCTAGCCGAGCTACTCCACTGCTAATTTTTTTTTGTTGGTGTAGAGCTTGTTATAGCGAGTGGTAAACTGCTGACGGTCTATCCTTTCCGAACTCGTACAACTTCTGTCACAAGCTTCTCGTTCGCCCCTGCGAAAATCCTCTTTCCCGAGTAAGTCAGACTACTCCAGCTTTTCTTGGAATTCAAGATGCTGTTTCCCAATTTCGATGACCAGAACTTAACAACAATAAACCGACATTTACCGGGAATGAACTTGCCTAACCTGTGGGCGCAAGATATTGGGTTGTCGCTGGTAGTACGAAAAATACCGAACAAACCTTTTCCTCGGGTTGTGCCCACGTCTCAGAAGAGCTGTCCACGAGGCTATGAAAATATTAAATTCTCTCCTTGTGAACGATCTTCAACGCCATCTAACCGTGGATCAGCACTATTACTTCCGGTTGATAGTTTTGTGTGGGCAGCCCGTCGGGGCAGCTGACTTGTTTTTAAACTCCCGAGAGTCTGTTGTAAAGACCCGTAATCTATTGTGCAAGGGACGATTGCGCCTCTTTCACTTCATTAATAGACTCCATCCTTTCATAATGTTTTTTGTCTATCTTGTTATGCAATGATCTAATGAGAGAAATCATCTCGTTGTAGTGTTTTTCAGGAATTTTCTTCGGGGAGTCGAGGTTAGATTCCATATCGCCAGACATGATCAGCAGTTTTACAACATGAACACATTCGCTTGTTCAAGCAATCACTACACAAGGGCATGGGAGTAGCAGCAAGCAGACATTTTTTATCTTTCACTATAAAGCGAAGGAGCCGAACCCACCTGCACGACAAAATCGAAAGTTTAGCTTTAGATGCGCATTGTTGCTGCGCTTCCATGCCCAGTGGAGGTGCTCCTCGGGTCTCAGCTGTTTAAATAGTGCTGCGGTCATGCTTCCGTCACTTTGGATGACAGCGCTGTGCGGAGGTCCAGGGAGTCGTGCCACAAAAAAGGGCCCATCTCCCCGCGAGGGGGACTCTAGTAAATGCGTCGCATAGGGGGTGGGTGTATTGCGTTAACGTTTAGTGTTTGGGGAGTTGGTGGTAGTGAATGCGTTGTATCAGCAGCTTCTTGACGTAGTTTGAATGAGTCAAGGATATAAGGCGCGTTCGTAGCCTTTCATTCTGTGTCGGTTTTGTGGCGCAATGGGAAAAGCACCATGTACCTCGCGTTCTGCCCACAGGTAGTGAATGCGTTGTATCAGCAGCTTCTTGACGTAGTTTGAGTGAGTCAAGGATATAAGGCGCGTTCGTAGCCTTCCATTCTGTGTCGGCTTTGTGGCGCAGGGGGTAGAGCACCATGTGCCTTGCGTTCCGCCCGCAGGGTCGTGGGATCGAAACCAGGCGCCGGTAAGTATTATTTTTTTATATAGTGTAGGGGGAGGGGTGCGGACCTGTTGTTGAGAGCGAGGAGGGTAACGTGATGCGGGAGAGGAGGAGTGGGGGAAAGGGCGCACCTGGAACGGCTGTTGCGGACGCCGAGGCATGCCAACGCTGTGTGACATCGTGAGTTAAAGAAGTGCTCTGCATTTAAAACGCTTGCTGCGCTTTGCAGTCCGGAGCGTTTGCTGCAGAATGCAAAGCCTGGAGGCTTGGCCGCCGAGTTGCGTAGTTGGCTGCAGTGTCATAGCCGGTAGCGGAAGAATTTTCAACGAGGGAAGGAAGGTAAAAATTTGCACGAAAAAAGCGAAAGGGTTGCTGTAGATGCGTATCATTGCGGCAATTCCAGGCCCACTCACTGCCGCATGGTGCACTGTCATGTTTGCCAGCGTTCCTTTTGGCGGGTCGCATCAGGTTGGGATATAAAAAAAATCCTGATTTCAAAAGTTCTACGGCGCTGTAAGCAAAACAGTTCCGGGTTGAGGTACTCTAGGTGGTGCCCTTTATTTTGGGTCAGAGAAAATATACTTGGCAAAAATCGGTTGTCTTTTCCTTTAAATATCGTCACGTGGTCTAAATTATTCTGCCCTGCTCCAAATACGGCATGCCTCATAACAAACGTAGAGCTTCCGGATTAAAGCACAATCAATGAATGAATGAATCAATCAATCAATCAATCAATCAATCAACGAAAACTTGATTATTTTGTTTATCGATTCTTCTTCTTTACTTTCCGGTGTTGTATCACGTTTGCCTGCCTGTAGTGCTCTAGCTTGATCTAATCTCATCCCCGAGAAATGTGTACAAACAATGTCTACACCCATTGGCATGGTAAAAAACAAGGTTGCGGTAGAGGACGTCGCGAGGAGAGAAAACTCCGGCTCAGTACACCATCAGTTATTTGTGGTTTAATTTAAAAGTCGCCTGAACATTTCGCTTTCGAATGAAGCTTCGTTCGATTGCTTGCTAGCTGGCTGCTGCTTTCGAGCAAGAGGCGATTTACTCAGCAACAGATTGCTGACCATACGTGAAACACCAAAGAAGAAATCGAAGGCCTTCACAGCCAGTATGGATTGTCAGGGAATGCTCGTAGCATTAAACAGTACTTGGGCAGAGACCGTTTGATTGCAATGGGAATGGTGCTCGAGTAGGATAATCTTAATCGTGGTGATACAAATGAAAAAGTATAGTGCGGATTTCTGATGCATTCTTAATGCAATTTTTGCAGCGCCGAAGATCGATGTGGAAGCCTAAAGTAGCAAAAAATGCATCAAGGTTGAGGCGACCATTACATAAACCTAGGTTAGGTCGGGTCGGAAGCTGCTGCCTTGGAATTGCCACTCCTCATTGTTCTATTCGAGGCGTGCCTCCACCTGGCAACGATGTCATCAGTTAAAGCGTATCCGGAGCGCGCACGGTTAAGGAAGACATGTGCAGCGAAGACATGTGAAGACTTTATCCGCACTTTGGCGGTTCGTTCTGGACTCCTCCATGTTGGGACACTATTGAGGTCTTCATCTCCCCTCCCTTCTCTTCCCCATGTGGCCTTGAGCCATCCCTTTTAATAAATGTTCGTTTGTTTGTTTGTTGGTCGGGTCGGGTCTCACGCCTTCGCCCCACTGACAGGAACACGACAGAAAAGGTAATGAGAGGGTGGGGTTTTCCGTCGGAAGGTCCTCGATCTTGCTTTTCTGTTCAAAAAAGGCCACGCTCAAAGCATCGAGACTTCTTTAGCATGCACGCTTGTTGAGTAATGACGCCGTCGGGCACTTTCGGCTAACCTACAGCTCGAACGAACAAAACAAACAGGCAAACGAGCAACCAAACGAACAAGCAATGAAGCAACAAAGCAAAACGCAGACAAGCAAACAGACCACAAACAAAAAGCAAGGTCGATGGCGTGATCCTTTTGGGGTATGGCTTTCAGCGAACGTAAAGTTTTCTGAAACAAATATTTTATTCGAAGAGAGTTAAGCAACACCGTAAATTTAATACTTTTTTGGGCGGAATGATGTACCGCGAAAAAGGGGAATAAGGTCATTCTAAACGTAATTTGTTCGATTCAAGCTAATTTTATGACCTGTATTTAAAGAAATAATTTTTTTTGGTGAATCGTTTTGAGCCCCGAGATCATTCGTGTTTAAAGAATGGCATATTTATCGACGGTTGAAATCAAATTTCATTTCAACACTTGGCCGTTGAATTCATTCGCGATTTATAACGCATTTAAGGTTTCAGGGGCCAGATTTGTAACTGGAACTGGCTAAATATTTTTATTCATGAAAACATACCGCACCATAAACCATTTCTGAATCGCAGTGCGAGTGCGCTGGACCGAAATAGCAACAGTATTTATGAAAGGGACAAAAGATATTTCTTTGAAGTGCGGTGGACACAAGCATCCCGATTATAGTGGTTTACCGGACTGCCCATAGAAGAGAAGCTTTTGTCGGCACAGTAACATTTCCCTTATTGTAAACACTATCTCAAGATTGATATTCGGAAAGCATTAGGCAAACACAGAAATTGTTTTTTTTTTCAAGTTTTCTGCGTGCACAAATTGCATTAAGACAGATATGACGTAATAAACCCAGAAAGTAATGTTACTGACACGAACTGCATCGTAGCCGCACTTATGAGCAACAAGAAAATCTTAAAATGAAGGATTCTAAGCAGTTGTCATTTATTCAAGAATGAGCCGGAACAAGGTCCTGTTAGTAGCTACTGCATCTTCGCGGCTTTTAACAGAGCGCGTCCTTCCTGCCGACATTGCGCTGGCTCCACAACCGACGCTAAATGGCAACACGAAACTCATTGGATGCAAAATTGTTTGCTCCCTACGGACGACGTCACTTTCAAGGTTTTCCTTTTGTGGACCCCAGTTCGAGAACACCGTATCTATGTGCTCTCAGTATTTGGTCACTCCCCGTTTCTGTCGCTCAATGTAACGTCCAGGGAAAAAAAATTGCCCCCATCTCCCCGAGAGGGAACCCTGGTGTGATGCGACGCATCTAGGGGTTCAATTGGCGTTTCCATTGGGTTGATTCTCTAAATCACGTGAAACGTGTTGTGAACGCGTAGGATGCCTTTCCCTCACATGCGATGGTCGTAACGCTGCCTTTGGTGCTTGGGGTGACGCTGATATTGGGTTGTGTCACACCACTCACTGAAGGGGCCATCGCTTCCATCACCTCTTCATCGAAAAAATCAAGTAAAGAACGAAGTAGTCAAGCACGAAGAAGTAAAACGGAAGACTGGGCGAGTTGGTACTTGTTCATAATAACAGCGCTACCGACACAGACAAAAAGAACAGGGCACAAACACGGCGCTGACTAACAACTGAGTTTTATTGCTTAGGCCAGTGGTTTTTATACACAAATGGGCAAAAACAACAAAAAGGAAAAAAAGAGAAGGAAACAATAAATTAACACGTGAACATTTGAGAGAGCGCAAACATGGCATCATACTGTCTTTACGTTTGAAAGTGAACATTTCGACAGACTTCTGTCTGGTTGGGAAGTTACTGAAACACGTTGAAGGGAAGGCTCTGAGTTCCTTCCGGCCGCAACCTAAACTTTTTCTTCGGTATGTAGACGACTGCTTCTGCATAGTGAACCCCTCCGCAGTTAACAGCCTGAAAAAACGCCTAAATTTCGTTCACCCCGCCATCCAGTTCACGGTTTGAATGTGAACGAGACGGCTCCATTCCCTTTTCTTGACGCCCAAGTGACAAGAGGAGGCAGGGCCTGGTGTTCTCCGTTCACAGGAAGCCGACGCACACCGGCCGCTACCTTCATTTTAATTCGCCCCACCCCGCTAACCACAAAGCCTCACTTGTGTCGTCTTTAATTAACAGAGCTGAATGCAATTTGCTCGTCCGAATCAGAACGTAAGAAAGAAGTAAGCCGTGTATTTGCGGACCTCAAGAAAAACGGCCACCCGAAAAAGTTCATTCACTCCGTAACCCGCCGCAAAGAGCAGAAGAGGGTGACAAACTCTCCAAGAACTTCAACCGCCGGACCCATGAAACGCGTGCCGGTGCCGTATATCCCAGAACAAGCGAGGCCTTGGCCCGCATTTTCAAAGGGGTAGGAGTACACATAGCCCACAAGCCTTCGACAACTATAGGCCGCTTAATCCCCCGCCCCAAAGACCGGACGACAATAGAGAAGGCACCCGGGGTCGTCTACCGCATTCCGTGCGTGGGGTGCAACGCCTCGTACATCGGTGAAACCAAAAACCTGCCGGAGAGGATTAGGCAACACAAGAAAGACGTCCGGAAACAGAATAGAGTTCGCAGCGCAGTCGCCGAACACTGTGAAGTGGCCGACCACAAAATTGACTTCTCCGGAACGCCCATCCTCGAAAGGGAAACGAACTGGAGGAAGCGGCTTTTCCTCGAATCGTGGCATATTCAACGCACACCTGGGAATGTTAATCGCTCGCTTGGCACTATCCCCTGGGTGTACACACAGGGATTACGTGCCGTAGCGAGGGGCTTTGTGCGAGGCAAGCAAATGTGAGACTATAAGATGGAGCTGCAGCGTGGCCACTGTCACCCCTGAAGAAGATTACGATCCTGCTTCGAAAGTCGGGTTTTTTGCCTTTTTTCATTGTATTGGTTGGAGCCTGACTTTACGTTTACTCACACGTTAATCAACCTACGGGGCAAGAAGTACAATCAACACAAAACACAAGCCCATTTTGTAATCAGGAAACAAGACAAAGATTACCAGGGTGGGGCTTACTGCGCTAGAAATCTACACTCTTTTTCTGTCAGGGCGGTAGATGGGGTGCTTACGCAATTATCACCAAACTTGTTAATTTATGTGGCCTCTAAGATTTCTCGCACGATTTGGCTGCCATGTAAAAGTTGTATTTTCAGCTCCCCTGAAACTGTCGCAAAGGTGTCGTAAAGTTAACACTCGTCTCATTATGCGTAACAAGTGCACAACGAAGCATCACAAACAGTTTGTTGCCTGCGCAGAAAAAGTTGTTTATTCTGTGCCTCTCGCGTGCGGCAAAAATACGTCGGCTAAACTGGCCGATGCCTGACTGATAGGCTGAGGGAACACCATTACAATGTTTCAAAAACTTTCAATGGTCACCTCGCCCAGCATTGTCGTGATTGCGTTAGCAAATGCCAGCCCCTTTTGGACCAGAGCGTAGTTATACGCGAGCATGGCAGCCAAATCGTGCGAGAAATCTTAGAGGCCACAGAAATTAACAAGTTAGGTGACAATTGCGTAAGCACCCCATTTATCGCCCTCACAGAAAAAGAGTGTAGATTTCTAGCGCAGTAAGCCCCACCCTGGTAATCTTTGTCTCGTTTCCAAACTGATTACAAAACGGCCTTGTGTTGTGTGTTGATTGTACTTCTTGCCCCGTAAGTAGATTAACGTGTGAATAAACGTAAAGTCAGTATGATGCCACGCTCGCGCTCTCTCAAATGTTCACGTGTTAATTTAGTGTTTCCTTCTCTTTTTTCCTTTTTGTTGTTTTTGCCCATGTGTGTAGAAAAACCACTGGCCTAAGCAACAAAACTCAGTTGTTAGTCAGCGCCGTGTTTGTGCCCTCTTCTTTTTGTCTGTGTCGATAGCGCTGTTATTATGAACGAAGAAGTAGTCAAGCAAGGTCACGTCAAGTGCGAGAGCGAGCGCTTGTATGAACCGCCGCGGCGCGATACCCGCTTTGTATTCACAGCGCTTGAAGGAGAGGAGACAGTGGAGGAGAGTCGCGCATGCGCGCACATGCGCGCCAGAGCAGCTGTTAACGCAGCGGTAACGCAGCGAAGCGCGTGCCAACCAAGCACACCAGCTGTCGTTATGATAATGAGCCAGAGGGAGAGTGTTGCGCACAGCTGTGGGAGAGACGAACGGAGGAGGGATGCGGACGGACGCCGCGACGCCGACGACGCAGGAGGGACATGCCTCAGAGCAAGAGATGCGTCGCATCTAAAAGTCAGTTCCCCTTGCCCGCCTGCTTAGCACAGAGGACGACATATGTTTGACAGTCGACTGCGGCGCTTCCAGACACACCAAGGCGATGCTACCATAGGTGAGTGTATCTCCAAACATGGTGATTGCGAGGACACGAGGCAAAGTGAAGAGACCCAGATTTTCGCAAGAGGAAAGGAACAGCACACTCGAAATAGCGTTCTCAAATGAAAGATTTTCCGCCGCCTGATGAGGATGGCCGCACGCTGTAATTAAGGCGACGTCCTGAATAAGAGAAGCACACCAGCATCCAGACGTGCTTTTTCTAGGAACTGACGCTGCCAAGAAAGAGCAGCCCTACCTTGAATAGCTTGGACTCAGTGAATAGAACGATGACTTGGGAACGACATTGTTGATTGATTGATTGTAGGGTTTAACGCGCCGACGCAGCGCAGGCGATGAGGCGCACCGTAGTGGAGGGCTCCTGATTAATTTTGACCACCTGGGGATCATTAACCTGCACCGAAATCTCGTGCACACGGGTGTTTTTGCTTTTCGCCTCCATCAGAAAAGCGGCCGCCGCGGCCGGGAATCGAACCCGCGAACTTGTGCTCAGCAGCGCAACGCCTTAGCCACTAAGCCACAGCGGCGGCGTGGGAACGATATTGTCAATTGATTGATTGCAGGGTTTAACGCGCCGACGCAACGCAGGCGATGAGGCGCGCCGTAGTGGAGGGCTCCGGATTAATTTTGACCACCTGGGGATCTTTAACGTCCGCCGAAATCTCGTGCACACGGGCGCTTTTGCTTTTCGCCTCCATCAGAAAAGCGGCCGCCGCGGGCGGGAATCGAGCCCGCGACCTCGTGCTCAGCAGCGCAACGCCTTAGCCACTGAGCCACCGTGGCGGGTAGGGAACGATATTGTGACTCTATTGTACGGACCACTGTGTGGAATACGGACACCGGTTGTAAATATAATACAGGGAAGCCGTCACCATACAGAATAGTATAAACGAGATTTGGGAGGGCCATATAGTACTACATGTCTTATAACAGGATAGGGGACAGCAAAGTTTCTAGAAACCTTGACTAATTGAAAAAAAAAAAAAGTCAACGGCAACCGCTTTTTACAATCGATGGGAAGTGATATATATACAAAGCGATATCAGCGTCTACCCAAGTGCATTCTACCCAAGAGGGCAAAAGCTAAAACGATGCGGTCAATTAGGCTTGTTGGTCAAAGCCTGAGCTACCATTCCTCAAATCGTGTCAGTTGCTATTTGAGGGTTTTCACCTAAGGCAAAGCGAGAAGTGAATGCGAACTTCTTAGACATTTCAGAGGCTACAAACAATAAAACATGACTTTATCAAGAAGGCCCCAAGGACAATAACTCGGATCAAGAAAGCACCTCGTGCGTGTCCTTCTGCAACTTAGCATAGGATTACCGTGAAGAATAATTCCGTCCAAGATAACATATTGCCGCGTACGCATCTACGCCTTTGAGACATAGCCCCTATTCCCCGGGTGGTTGTGGGCCGTGGTATGTGGCACGGTGTAAAACGGGCCACCGATGATGACTGTAGAAGCGCGCGTCATCGACATTATGGACACACCTTCAGCGTTCGCTTGCCCGACCGTGCCAACTAGGCGTATCACCAGAGTCCTTCAATGCTTTACTGGTCACGAAACGTCGGCGCTCGTTTCATACAGGGACCGCGGGCGCCACTGCAGGCGCCACCGCCACACGAAGGACATCCAGCCGCCGCGCGTGCGGCATATTGGCAAGCTCTTGGAGTGCAAACACTCGCTGCTTTTGGTGTCTGCTTGCTGATTAAGTGTGCTTTTTTCGTAATAGTTAGCGATGAATACTTCATTCATTGTGAATATCACCTGCCTTCAATGAGGTTTTATTTTTCCAAGTAAATTATCGTAGACGTCGGCCGCGAACGGCAACGGCTTCTGCGTAATCTGGCACAAGTGCTGCGCCGTCGTGTTTACGCATTTTTAAATCTCTACTGTTTCATTTCTTAAAGCAAAAGTTGTAAATACCACACATACGGTAGCTCCGTAGTCACGGACTGCTGCGTGCCCATCGACAATACAATAAAAAAACTGAAAGAAACCAAGCACACGTCGTTCAGACTACGCTTCGTGAATCCGTTGATTGCTCTGGAATGCACAGAACGCTAAAAGAGATAGCCCAATAGTGTTGTCGTTTCGATTAGTGGGTGCATACATAATAACATCTAAAAACGCTTCAGAAACTGCGAAGGATCAAAACAAGAAGAGATATATGCTACACCTTGTGTTTTCCCGCTTCCACGCTTTGCAAATCTTGCAAAAAAGGAAGCCAAAGAAGAACAATAAAACTGATTTTATCACACGCAACAAAAAAAATTTAATATTACGAAGGGAGACAAAGAGCGTGGTCCAGCACACAAAAATTTATTTTATTGCACTGCGATGTGCAGCACACGAAGGAAACAGAATATTGCCACGTAGCCAAGAACGACGCAAACCTTTTTTGAAAGAAGTTTATTAAAGTGACTCCTGCTCTACGATAGACTAGAATGAAACATAAACGTCGAAGAAGCAGTCCGCAGTGTGACGTGCACAGATGAACGTCGATAAAGTGAGTTGCGCGGCGTTTGCTATGCATGCATTACTCTCGGAACGTTATTAATTTCAGATACATAGACATAGGATCCAGAACATTGTCGAAGAAACAAAAAAATGAAGTTAGAGACAAGGTGACACCCTTTCCATATCAAACAATATTGTCCGACGGGACGTACGACAAAAGAGCAAACGGGCGCTCCGGTTAAAACGTCAGATAACAAAACCGGAAGCGGCCACGCGCGGTTACAAAACAAACAAAACGGATCCTAAGGGATAATTCGCGGAAATATGAAAAGTAAAAGCACAAGGACGTCGCAAAGCTTTTAAGTGCGAATGCACTTTATAAGCGACCGCAAACCATCCACCGCCGCCGGCGGCGGCGGCGGCGGCGTCCGCAGTGCTCTTCTATATTTAAAAAACAAACAGCATCCGGCGCCAGGTTTCGATCCGAGGACTTTGCGGCCGCAGCGCGACGCTCTACCGACCAAGCCACGGACGCGACACTGATATCAGTGTTAGTGACGCGCCTTATATCTTTAACGCATTCAAACTACGTCGTCAGCGGCGTGCGTTGGCGACTCAGCGGCGTTATAGCGGCTTGATAACTGCGTGGTGTACACGTGATACTACAAACCCGATGGAAGAGATGGAAGAGAAGGCGGCGAGGCGGTGGGCTGCGGGGGCCGAACTCAAGCGCCGCAAGCGGGCCGACAACCGTGCATTCGCACTTTCACATTCTCCCCCTCGGGGAAATGCGGGGGAATTTTTTTTACATGCGAGCCTGTGCGCAAGGTAATACAAGTTTGCAAACAGGTAATGAAGCACCGCTACTACCTGAATGATCTGACAAAAATCCGTCTTTAAGTTAGCCTTGCACAATTTAGGTCCAGGGTACACTGCTTTTTTCATTCTCATACACAGTGCATTCCCAAACACTGCCAGACACTTATAATCGAAGCTAAAATCTCCCGTTTCTTGCCTTGAAATGGCGCGCCTCCATTTTTCACCCAGCTCCCCGTCGCTCCGTTAACAGAACAAGAAAGCATTTTCTGTTGTATCATTGTACAAGGAACGACATCCCGGGACGCACACATGTTCGGCATCGCCATTGCACTACTTAAGTCGCATCACAACAGCGCGAGATGCACGTTACATTTTTTTCCCGCACAAAACAAACACAGCTCGCCGTGTCTCCGCCGTTGGAGCCAGCACAACCGCGCAACGCTGCCCGAGGAGTGACCTCAGTAAGATGGTGGCGCCATCGCGTGGCGGCCAAACGAAGCATATGAAGCTCTCCCATTGCGTTACGGAGCAGTTTCGTGACCAGTAAAGCATTGAAGGACTCTGGTATCACCTAATAAAGCCCCCTTCCTATGTGGAGCCAACTTGCGTCTCCATTCGGGCGGAACAATATTTGGCCGCAACAATATCTATAAAAAGATGGGTTTCAACTAGATCCTGATAGTTATGTTATGCTGGCATACCGCTACGTCGTGTTTTCTGACGTGAGTTGGGGGACAACGACATTCTTATAACAGCAAGAAGATCGGGGAGTTTGATACTTGCCGGTGGCTTATACACCATCCCGCCACGGACAACAGGGCCCGGGAACCCGCCGCAGAACACAACCGAAACACACACAAATAAGACTCAAACACCGTCTTGAGCTGAACTCTCATGTGTAGACCACCTATATCCAGTCCTCCATATTTGTTTCTCCCTTGTATCACTACTTCATTATTTTTCTTCCGTTTATATTTATTATTCCTTTATTATTTTTGCTCTTTAATATTATTAGTATTAATTTTATTATTATTATTGTTTTTTTCGCCGCATGATGGCGCCCAGTAAGGAACAAGTGCCTCCTCTGCTGCCTCGCTTTCTTCGGCACGCAGGTGTTTTTTCGATGTTCTGCGTGTAAACGCCGTGCGCACGGAAAGTGCATTGTTCTCCGGACGAGGAACTGCAGCGTTTGATCTGCGGTGAGCAGCGTCGTCTGCAATCTGTGTGTGGCCGCGGCGTCATCCGCTAGGCCTAGCGACCCCGGTTACCAAACCAGCGAAGACGGTGAGCCAGCGAACATCCCGGCCAACGAGTGGCGTCCCCTGTCGGAGCAAGCTCAACCCTTCGGCGGGACCTACGCGCAGAGGTAGCGGCTTTTGAAGAATCTCCTGTCCGAAGCCTGCGACAGCCGCTCCTTTCTTGGGGATGTTGTCACCGAGCTGCGCGAGGAGAACCGGCTTCTGCGACGGGACCATGTGGCTGGGCTTGCCCATCAGGCTGCAATCGTCGCGTCCCTGGTGAGGAGGTTCGCTGCCTGCGAGGGGAGCTCGCCCGTCCGCCGCCTTCCCCGCCTGCTTCCCCGAAGCCTGCTAGCCGTTCCACGCTACGGTGACGTCACCGCACTCCGGTCTCCCCATGAGGTCGTCGTTCGCCGCAGCTGCCTCCGGTGCAGCGGGCGAAGGCGGCCCCCTCCTGTCTCGACGAACGCTTCGGCATTCTTAGAACGCTCCAGCGGTCAACCAGGTGCGGTGTTGAGTGATTTGAGTTCCCATCGGACTGCCCTTTGCCTCCGCCTCTACGGTCCGACACTGCGAGTAATGGCCCGCCGGTGAACTTAGTGAAGAAAAGAAGCCCTCCTCGCGTTGGTGCATCGGAAGCTTCTGAGTTGGTTGTGGTTCGCCGACCGCCGAGCTCCAGGGCCATCTTTGTTTCGAAGTTGTCAGCTAACACTACATCTGGGCAACTGTTGGCCCACTTGTCGAATGTGCAAGTCACGCCATTGTCATGCAAACGCCTTAAAACCAAGCATGACTCCTATTCTTCTTTTTATGTAACTGTTGACGCAGAGTGTTTCAGGCGCCTGTGCGACCCGTCTATGTGGCCAAAGGGCTGCCTCTTCAAGCCGTTCCAAGGCAAGCTCCACCCTGGCATAGTGCACAGCTGTGAAACTTCTGAGAATGACCAGTAAGAACGACACTCTCGACATCTATTATCAAAATGCTCGGGGTCTACGTACTAAGTCCTCCGAATTTCTTAGAAATGTTGTGTGCTCCAAATTTTCTACTATTGTTATTACTGAAACTTGGCTTTGCGATGATATCTCATCTTCCGACTATTTTCCTCCGACCTATGAAATTTTTAGAAGTGACAGAAAGTTAACTGGGCCCAAGCAAAAGGGTGGCGGTGTTCTCATTGCCATCGATCGCTCAGTGCAATGCGTGCGGCGTGCAGACCTCGAGACTGAGGAATCAGTCTGGCTTGAGGTAGGCCTCAAGAGGGGCGAGAAGCTGCTCATCGGTGCATTCTATATAACCCCGGATAGTTTTACCTGCTGAATATAATCTAAAGCTCACATCTATTGAAAATGTTTCAATTCACACTCCAACCATAAGCTAATTATGACTTGGGGACTTCAACACCCCAGGTATTCAATGGAACAGTCTTTCATTTCAGCATAAAAACCATTATGCAGCGCAGAAATGCACCATGTTATTAGATTTTCAATCATTCACCTCCTTTCAGCAATTCTGCCACATAGAAAACTTCTGTGGTAATGTCCTAGATGTGTGCTTCTCGAACTTGAAAAACGTAGCAAGTGTGTGCCTCCGAAATAATCTCTTGTACACCCCGACAAGTTTTCACCCCCCTCTTATTGTCTCTGTCTCTGTCGCTGCCCAGCATTGCTATGGTGGTGTTGACGATTGTGCAGTCCCGCGATATGCTTTCAAGCGTGGAGATTATGTTGGGCTCTATCACTTTTATTCATCTGCTGAATGGTCTAGTGTTTTTGATGTCAATGATGTTGACGAACAGGTTCGACGTTTTACCGAAATTGTCAGGAGTGGCATGGAAAAGTACATCCCTTGTTATAGCCTGTTCATTCCAAATTTCCCCATTGGTTCTCTAAAGAACTTCGAAGTTCGCTTAAACTTAAGGACAGCGCCCACAAAAAGGCCAAGCGTTCTGGGCTTCGACAAGTGGAAAGCGGAGTTTAGTCGGTATCGCTCACTTTGTAAAAGCCTCTACCGGCGTGACCACCAGCTCTATATAGAGTCGTTAGAGGCTTCTGCGTCTCAGAAACCGGCTGACTTCTGGAGGTATGTACGCGGCCGTTCTAAGGAGTCTAAAGAACACATTAGCCTGCTTAATTCCGATGGGGAACAGGTTGAGGATGTCGCCACTAGCTTTGCTCAGTACTTTCATTCTGTCTTTCAACTGCCAGATGGTCACGACGAACGCCTATCGTTTAATAATATATCTAATTTTAGTACACTTATGTTCGATGAAAAACTTGTCAATGATAGCCTTAAACGGATGAAACCGTCATTTTCCTGTGGTGCAGACGGAATTCCAGCAGCCCTCATGAAGGCTTTACGGCAACATTTTTGTGCCTGTCTTAACTTCCATTTATAATAACTGTTTAGCTTTTCGGCAAATTTCCTCGTGCATGGAAGATTGCTCGAATTTTTCCAATATTTAAGTCTGGTGATAAGTCAGCCGTTACCAACTATCGCCCAATCTCACTCCTTTGTGTCGCCTCAAAACTCTTTGAGTCAGCTCTGCACAACGTTCTTGCTGCCTGCGTCAAGAACGTTCTGATACCAAATCAGCACGGCTTTTTCTCGGGTCGATCGACGGTTACAAATCTTGCAAGCTTCATGACTCAGGCTTCGGCTGCAGTTTGTGAAAACGGCCAGTTGGATGTTATCTATTTTGACCTCAGTAAGGCGTTTGATGTAGTGAACCATAAATTATTAATTAACAAGCTTACTATGTCCGGTGTTGATGCAAGCCTTGTTGCCTTGTTGTCCAACTATCTCCTTGACCGGTCCTTTTACGTAGATGTAAACTTCAAAAGGTCTAGTGTTTACACTGCAACGAGTGGTGTACCTCAGGGTTCTGTGCTGGGTCCACTATTGTTTTCTATCTTTATCAATGATGTGTCAACAGTGTTAACAAAATCTTCATTTCTTCTCTATGCTGATGATGTCAAACTATTTAGGCACATTAGCAGTTTTCAGGACTGCTGTGCCTTGCAGAGGGATGTGTCGGAATTATCGGTCTGGTGCAGCAAAAACTGTCTAATTTTAAATCCAGCTAAAACAAAGGTTGTCACGTACAGCCGGAAAACCCATCGTCTACTGTTTTCCTACAGTATAGAGGGAGCTCCTTTGCAAAGGGTTGAGGAGATTAGGGACCTCGGAGTTCTTTTCGACAGTACCCTCTCTTTTTCTTCTCATATTAGGCTCATCACCCGGCGAGCGCTCCGAAGTCTTGGAAATGTGTGTCGGATTACAAAGGAATTCTCTTCTCCAGATCCATTTCTAATGCTATACAATGCAATATGTATCCCCCAGTTAGAATATGCTTCTGTTGCCTGGAACGGCATCTCCAAATCTAGTAGTGAATTAATAGAACGTGTGCAGAAGAAGTTTTTATCCATATTTAAGCACCGTCATCACAATCACAGTCCGGGTCCTGATTCTGACTTACCCATAGTTCCTTCCATTCCTTCGTTGACCTGCAGACGTATGCGTGCAGACCTTACATTTCTTCACAAAGTTGTTCATGGTGACCTTTCTTGCGCGGACCTGCTTAACTGTTTAGAGTTTAGTGTTCCACAGAGGCCCACCAGGTCGCATCGCCCTTTCTTGACCGCTGCGCGCAACTCCAATCATTCTCCTAGTGCGCAGAATACAGAATTGCTACAACCGCTTCTCTGAACGCCTTGACATCTTTCAAAGCTCCTTTACAATTTACCGTACTGCGCTGTTGAACACAGTATGTTAAACATCTATGATATCTCTGTCGTTCGTTTTTCTTTTTTTTTTATTGCTGAAATTTGGTTTCTCTGCGGTTCTGTTTAACCAATATAGCTGCCTGTTTTTGAAACTGTTTACTTATCATGCTTGTCTTATCATTTGTCTCTATACTCTTGTCATTGTTTTTCAAACTTTGTTCTCTGCTTGTTGTGTATTCATTACAATAAGCTGAGCCACAAAGGCATCTTCTTTTTTCTTTTTTACCTGTACCCATGCTCCGCCTGTGCTTTATTTTTGTAATTTTCGCTACTTCAACTTGTGTGTGTCTTGTCGCTTGTTTGTTTCTTGCTATATGTTTCTTGTATTTTGTTTTCATGTAACTACCCGTGCGCCAGCACTCAGGCCTCTGGCTGTTCCTGGGCACGTAAATAAACATGATTGATTGATTGATTGATTGATTGATTGATTGATTATTATTACATGCGAGTAATGTACTTAACCAGTACATTATTTGTGGCTAACTCTTCTGTCCATAGAATATGATATCATTGTTATTAGCGTTCTTTTTGCTTCTATTAGTGTAGTTCTTTGTAGTTCTATTAATTGTTATTTGTGCTTCTTTTAGTGATACGTGTTGTATGTACCATGTCATTTTGTTTGTTTTTATGTTTGTTAGTGTACCAGCACTAAGACATCACCGTCGTTCCTGGGCACTGAAAATAATTTGATTGATTATTATTATTATTATTATATTATATTATTATTATATTATCATATTATTATTATAGTATTATTATTATTATTAATGTATTCAGCTGCCCGACATGGAGCTGCAAGCTGCGAAGACTGGTGAGAGGCGTGCCTGTGTTCGGCGTCGGAGGTGGTGAGTAGGCCTAGTGACGATTCCGTACACGAGAGCCTGCCGGCCACGCAGCCACCCGATCCTCAGAACAGCGCTCCTCGGACCAGGCGACCTTGGAGGGGACGCGACCGACATCCGCGAAATGCTGCTCCACGCTCTCGAGGGCCTTTCATTCCTGACGGACGAGGTGGCAAAGCTACGAGAGGCCAACGACCGCCTGAGCAGGGAGAACGCGCGTGCTTTCGCCCAGCAGTCAGGCATAATTGCTTCTCTGCGGGCGGAGGTTCGCAGCCTTCGAGGGGAGCGGCTCCCGCGGTTACCGCGGGCCGGTCCCTTGCCTTCCGAGCTGCCTGCCCCCCCTTCGACACCTGAGCTCAACGTGACGATGGCGACCCCTTCCACGCAGCGAGTGGACCTTTCATCCTTTGCCACTGTTGTGGCGAAGATAAACGCAGCGTCTACGCTTTCAGCGAACGAGCAGCTGACCCCAGCCCCTTCCGAGGCTTGCCTTTTGTTAAATGATGCATCCGGCAAGCCACCTTCCAACGACTCGGTCCAGTCAAACAAACGCAGAGGGAGTGCAGTGTGTGTGGGTGCTTCAGATGCGTGTAGCATCTCCGTCGTTCGTCCATTAAGCGTCCGAGACACATCTTCGTGTCTAAACTGTCACCGTCCACCACTTCAGCCCAACTGACGGAGCATCTTTCGACGGTACACGTCATACCTCTGGCTTGTCAGCGGCTGAAGACCAAGTACAGTTCATATTCTTCCTTCTGCGTTACGGTCGATGAGGACTCCTTCGAGCGTTTGAGCGATCCTTTGTTCTGGCCGAAGGGCTGCCTTTTCAAACCTTTCGCGGAAAGCTGCATCCCGAAATGTTCTGTTCCACTGATGTCCCAGACGATGAAAAAAACTAACAATAGGGTGGACATTTACTATCAAAATGCGCGCGGCCTTCGCACTAAAGCGTCCGAATTTTTTGCTAATGTACTTTCCACAAATTTTCCAATTATTGTAATTTCTGAATCCTGGCTCTGTAGCGACATTAGCTCTAATGATTATTTCCCTCCAAATTACCAAGTTTTCCGCAAAGATAGGAATTTTACTGGGGCTAAACAAAAGGGAGGGGGCGTATTAGTTGCGGTCGATTGTGGTCTTCAGTGTAAGAGGCGTCAAGACCTTGAGGGCGATAATGAGTGTGTCTGGCTGGACATCCGACTGACTGGGGGCGAGAGGCTCTTAATAGGGGCGTTTTTTATTCCCCCCGATGTTCCTATTTCTTCGTTCAATGAGCTACTTACTTCTGTAGAAGAAGTTTGCGCTTCACACCCAAATCACCATTTTATCATTCTAGGGGATTTCAATGCACCTGGTGTACAATGGGACAGTCTAACTAACCAGCATTACAATTATTACGTACAGCAAAATCTCGCATTGTTTTAGACTTCCTAGATTTCACATCCATGGCACAACTGAATAACATCAAAAACTGCTCCGAAAATATCTTAGACCTCTGCTTCTCAAACATACAGAACGCGCGAGTATCAATGGTGGATATTCTCTCTTGTCATAACCGACAAGCTTCATCCTCCATTTTCAGTTTCGGCTCCCGTTTCGATTCGGCATTGTGGTACCTCACTAAAGTATAATGAACTCTCTCCCTTCTGTTATGCACGTGGGGATTACATTGGCTTGTATAGCTTTTTTTCTTCGTTTGATTGGTCGGAAATTCAAGAACTTCCTGATTGCAATGCACAGGTCGAACGGTTCACCGAAATTGTCAAAAGCGGTATGGACCAATTTATTCCCAAGTATAAACCAAACCACTCCAAGCACCCACATTGGTTTTCGAAAGAACTTCGTACGACTCTTAAATTAAAAGACCGCTGCCACAGAAAGTATAAGAAAACGTGGAGTGACGAATGGAAACAGAACTTCTGCTCTTAACGTAAATTATGTAAAAACCTTTATGAGCGGGACCAGCGCTCCTATCTCGATTCTGTAGAGAGTAGTGCGAATTCTCAGCCTGAAACATTTTGGAGATACATCCGGTCCCGTAAGAACAACTCACATGATCTTATCAATCTTGTAGATTCCTCTGGGGAAGAAGTTCATAATGTCGCCAACCACTTTGCTCAGCACTTCAGTGCCACATGCGGCCAGCGTGACGTCTCTGAAATGAACATATTGTTAAATCGCGTACAAGGCTCCAGCTTAGTGCTTTTGGACGAGCAGTTGGTTTTGGAGAGCCTAAAGCGCATGAAACCGTCATTGTCGTGTGGAGCTGACGGAATACCTCCAGCTATTCTCAAAACATACGGCAGCATTTTGTACCTGTTTTGACGGTGATATTTAACCAGTGTCTAAAAACAAACGTGTTCCCTCTCGCGTGGAAAATTTCTCGAGTCCGTCCTATTTTCAAGTCAGGCTCCAAATCGGATGCAACAAACTACAGAGCAGTTTCTCTCCTTTGTGCTTGTTCCAAGCTGTTTGAGACAGCGCTGTACAAATTACTGTCAAGTTCTGTACAGAATTTTCTTGTAAGTAAACAGCACGGCTTTATATCAGGAAGGTCGACAACAACTAATCTCTCCTGCTTTATGGAGCAGGCCTCGGCAGCCATTTCTGAGAGGGGCCAGCTCGACGTTGTCTACTGTGATCTGAGCAAAGCATTTGACGTTGTCTGCCACACGCTGTTACTTAAAAAGCTTTTACAGGTAGGAATTGATACACCACTCGTGGCATTGTTGGGTAGTTATCTAGATAACCGGTTCAGTTTCGTTAGCGTTAACGGGCAGACGTCTGCTCTGTACAGATCAACAAGCGGTGTGCCTCAAGGCTCCGTGTTGGGGCCTCTCTTGTTCTCCATTTTTGTTAATGATGTGTCAGCCGCAATTAAGATGTCTTCTTTCCTTCTTTACGCTGACGACATTAAAATATTCAGACGGATTGAGTCCATTAATGACTGCATTGCCCTGGAGCAAGATATATCCTCAGTTTTCCAAGTGGTGCTCAGACAATAGATTAAATCTTAACTCTACAAAAACAAAGGTCATGTCTTATAGCAGGAAAACGAACCGCACTTTATTTTGCTACAGTATTAACGGCGGTTACTTGTCTAGAGTTGAAGAGATCAGAGACCTCGGCGTGCTTTTCGACAGTGCCTTAACTTTCTCACCTCATGTCACTCAACTTACTAGGCGGGCGCTACGCTCTCTTGGGGCTGTATGCAGGTTTTCTCGAGAATTCCGGTTTCCTTCTTCATTCCTAAAACTATTCAGAACGCTTTGTATTCCGCAACTAGAATATGCTTCTGTCGTTTGGAATGGAACCTGTAGTTCCAACTGTCAACGTATAGAGCGTGTACAAACCAAATTTTCATCAATATTTAGGCATCGTTTTCCTTCGGAGCCTATCCCTATAACTGTTTCTCTAAGTTCCCGGCGGACCCACTCAGACCTTCTTTTCATGTACAAATTGCTTCATGGTATTATTTTATGCCCGGAACTACTTGAATCAATCAGTTTTCGCGTTCCACAAAAAGCTACAAGGCTCGCCCACCCTTTTAAAGCAGCTGGAGCTCTCAGCACACGTTCTCCTCTTCAAAGGATGCAGCATCTGCATAATGTTCACTCCGAGAAGCTCGATATCTTTCGCGTCCTCTTCGGGAGTTTTTGGCCGGGTTGTCAGCTCTGACACACTAGGTTCATCTTGGCAGTGCTCTTTTTCTTCACTTATCGTCCTGACGTGTGCATTGACTTCACCGAGCTTGTTCTTGTTCCTGGGTATTCGTGTATTGTGCTGATACTGCGACTGTAATTATCGTAGAATTTTTCTTTTTCTGCCGTTTTTATCATTAAAAGGTGCCATATTCACTTCATGCGTCCATTTGAAACTGAAAATGTACGCTTCCAGAATCTTGTAAAAACTTTCTTCTTTTCACTCACCCTTCCGTATAGTTACGCTTATTGTAAGATGTCTTCTTGCAACTGACCAGACATTACAGTTTCTATTGATTGTGTAATGTTGCCTAAAATTACACTATGGTATTTTTATCTTCTTGTGAAGTTGTAGTTTCTCTTATTTTTTGCTCACTCACTGTTCTTTTGCCAGCTGTTGATGCATTTCATTGCTGTCTTATACCTTGTCTGTGCGCCAGCACGACTTGATTGTGTAAAGTCGGTTGGATTGCACTATTTTATTTCTAATCTTCTTTGCCGTTTTTGTAGGTCTTTCTTTCTCTTTTTTTTTGCTCACTGAGTGTTTATTAGCAAATTGTTGATGTACTACAGTGCTGCATTTTCCCCTCTGAGTGCTCCAGCACGAAGGCCTCCGCTGTTCCTGGGCACTATAATAACATTGATTGATTGATTGATTGATTGATTGATTGATTGATTGATTGTTATTATTATACTCTGATATTACCCCCAAAATTTGAAGGGCTACTTAAAAAACGATTAGTGTAAGAGATCGTTTCTATGTTTACAAGTTTGTTTTCTCTCGGTGTCTGAATAGTTTTATCAAATGACGGCCCTTGCTTCTGCCGCTTTCATTTCAAACATCCTACATAGTTTAAAAATTAAAGCCGGGACAGGTTTTTCGAGAAAGAGTAGCGGAAAGTGAATAGAAACTCCTACAGAGCATCTTGTGCCCTCTATAATGTTTGTATCCGCTTTAAAATCTAAACAATTGCCCAGTTAGACATTCTTTAAAATCGTGCCATTCTGTCGCTGTGCTGTTTTGATGCTGCGCTGTTTTGTCGGAGTGCTCTTCCGTCGCGTGCGCTTTTGACGCCGTGCTGTTTTGTCGCGTGCTGTTTTGTCGCGTGCCCTTTTGACGCCGTGCTGTTATGTCGGTGCTCTTCTGTCGCGTGCCCTTTCGTCGTGTGCTGTTTTGACGGCGCCCCGCAGGGAGGCAATTTCCCTAGCAAGTTCCTGCTGCAATTCTTGGAACCACATCTCACACAAGCAATAATAAATTACTTATAAAGAAAACAATCTGCTTTACTCAAAGCAACACGGCTTTCGCAAGAATTTGTCCACGGGGACTAAGCCTCTTGAAATAACTCATCTCCATCACCTAATAGATTTAAATCTCACAAGTTAATACAATATTTTTAACTTTACTAAAGCGGAGGGTGCCACAGCGCCGTGAGCATTGGACCGGCGACGTCAGCTCCCGCAAATTCGCCGGATTTCTTCGGTTTTGTGCGTCCAGCTGCGCCTCTACCTCACGCCAGGTGAGCAAAGCCTACCAGGACTCCCTTGACCATCGGATCTCGGCGTTCAGCGGCCAGGAGTACGCAACAAGTCCGTGTGAAATTTCCACCGCACAACGTGGCAAGCTAGGCCTACCTTCGCGTTCGCGCCGGACAGGCGCCGGCGCTGGGTTGCTCGAGCCACCTGCACGCGGCATGGACATCGCCGGGCGCCCGTTGCCATGACTACCGACCCTGGCCATGCATTCTTCGGGAGCGTCTGCGCCGCCGGTACTGCAGACCGCAGACCATTTCGCAAGGCACTACCATGCAGCGTCCCGAACCACACTCGCTTCAACTCCGCACACTAGGGTCTGCTACCGCCTCTGCCCACGAAACAGGATTCCCCTGTCGAGCCAGATGACCACGAAGGAGACTGGATAACCCCGGAAAACCCCGCAAATCCCAGACTACTCACCGCCACCCGCCCAAGCTTCGACCTACATGCCGTCGGACTACATCTACCACCCATACAATCCGGCGCTGCCTCGGAGGCGGCTTGGTATTCTTCCAGCCCGTCATCCGAGCGGCGAAGGCTACCGGCGCATACTTGTGCCGATATTCGCTTCACTTACGCCCATCGCGACCGCCTCGCAGTTGTTAAACGTCACCACGTCGAAGTCGTCAACCGCCTCCTCCCGCGTCCAAAGCATTACGCTGGCCGGACGCAACCCATCAAGTAGCCCCTTACCTAATGGCCCCCACGAACTCGTGCCGCGGAGTAATACACGGAATCGCCCCCGATGCAACGCCTGACGACCTTATACGTGATTTGGACTGCTACCAGTCTGACATCCTCTCTGCCCGCGCATGGGTAGTACGAACTATGCCATTCTCACATTCTCTGGCACACACGGTCCCTTTTTTACGTGTACTACCAACGAATCGAATTTCGGGTGCCGCCCCACACAAGCCATGTGCCCACCATTGTACAATCTGTCTGCAATATGGACACCCCACGCTGGCGTGTCCCGGCAATCAGAAGTGGTGCCCCATTTGCTCCGCCGTCATTACCAAGCCCGACGAACCGCATCCCTGCACACCCTGGTGTCTCCATTGTGAAGGCCACCACGCACCCTTCCCTGAAGTATGCATTATCCTTAAGACCCGGGATAAGGCCTGTTCAAAAGAGGCAAAGAAGCAGCTCCTATTGCATAGACAGCAACAGAAGAGACTTCTAGACCATGCCACCACCAGCGAGGCTACACCTCCTGCATCATCCAAGCCACCCCACTTCGAATATGCCTCTACCGCCAACTGCCACCTGGGGAGGCCAGCGACCTAATCTACCCCCTTCATCATTAACTCCTGCATCTCAACCCGCACTCAGCGCACAAACGAAGACTGCGCCACTGAATCCAGGACCTGCTCACGCCACCGCATGTTGGAATTCAGGTAGGGCCGCCGATTCCACCCCACACTCACCTCCCAAAGTTCCCCCCACTTGTAACATCGACCAGCTCGAGCAACGGCTTACCGAGCTTAGGTCACGCGTAGTTGCCCTTACATCGCTAGTCGAGATCCAGCAAACGCGCCTCGATGCGCAAGACAACGCAACTTCTAGCCTCGAGGCGCTCATTACCAAGCTCACAGAGTCGCCTTAACAATATAAATGCCACCATAAGCCAAAAAATGTGATGACCGCCCAAAACACCCATGGAAAGACACAAACAGCTCAATTAAACGCGCCAACCCTGTTTCCTGCTTCGTCAGTCGGATTGGCCCCTAAGATTAAGACCGCCCACCCTTCTCGCCCCCACCCCATCTTTCCCAATACCTATAATATGGCACTAAAATTGATTCAGTGTAACTGCCGCAGCCTTTCTACGAACCGCACGCCTCTTCAGCAATGGCTCCTTTCACAAGCCACACTCCCGCACTTTCTTCTTTTACAAGAGACACGGCATGCAAAAGTTCATACCCGGCTATCGAGGTCGGCACGCCGACCCTTTGCGCCACTGTCGTCTATTTATATTCGTAGGGACATATCGTATGAACCGGAAGACGTCCCCTCTACATTACTCCGATAGGTTACGCCCCTCTCCTATTACCCGGACCCCCGAAGCCACCTCTTACTCTTGTGAATGTCTAGAATCCCCCAATTCTACCGTCCTAATCTGTCCTCTCTTTCATTTTCTTCAATCTTTTCCCAAACGGCGTGGCATCATCCTTGGCGGAGACTTTAATGCCCCAAACACCATATGGGGATACTCAAACACCCTTCGTACGGGCCGTCTTCTTCACGCACACGCAATGCAAGGCTCATATACACTCATAAATGCTCCAGACACACCCACCCGAGACGGATGCACAACACAACGCCCCCACAACACCTGACCTCACCTTTCCAACGGCCCGAATCCAACGGCAACCTGGCAAGTCCTTCCGGATCTCTCCTCTCCGACCACCACATTATTGAAATAACACTCATGCTCACACACAAACCTACGAAGAAACGTGTAATCACACATACTAACTGGGACCCGTTTTCGCCGCCTGCGCGCCCAAAAACCAACTAATGACTATAGCTTGCGGATACGCTCGCTGAAGGAGAACGCAGTCGGAAACAACCACGACTACCGTCGCCGACCCTCCATCAGACACTCCGATCCCCACCTTATGCGTATGTGAGACGCCGAAAACGCCTCCTTTGTCTTGTACTTACCCCAGCACCACAACACACAGCTGAGACAACGCCTAGACACCCTGAACCCAAATACTAATCCACTGTTCCACTCTTGATTCATCGAATTGGAATCGCATATGCGATTCGATCAACGTTCGCTCCACACGAAATCCCCTGGTTTCTCCTCCGTTCCCTTCTTGGCCCTCAGCCGGCTCCTCTTCCAACCCTTCAAAAGCACATCTCCCTGCACGATGCCGACTCCCTAATTCGAGAGGTTACCGATTTATACGTTCCGCCACCACTTCCTTCTCTTACCCCGAGTACACAGGCCTCCCAACAGTGACCTTGATCGCCCTTTCACATTACACCGAACTGGTTCGGGCTCTGGGCCCTCAATAAAGCTGCACCACTCCGGCGCGGACAGATTTCCTATTCCGTCCTGAAGAACCTCCCCGACTCAAACAAAGAGTTCCTTCTATCCAAATGAATGAATACTGGGCACGGGCAAGCTACCTGAGGAATACATCTCTTCCACCATCTCTCTCATCCCCAAACCTGGTAAGCCCTCCACCTCCCAAACCTTCGCCCCATCTCTCTGACTATCTTGTGTAGGGAAGACGATGGAGCGCAATGGTTCTCGGCGTCTCGCAGACCTACGCGATAGTACCAACTTCCGTCCCACCAATCAGATCGGTTTCCGCCCCCACACATATCCACTCAAGACCTCTTTCTCCTCCTTCAGCAAACTTTCCTTCAGCCCTCAGGGCACCAAGTTCATGGCTCGTGACGATACCCTTTCGATACCCTCCTTCACGACGCTATCCTGTTCACCCACCAAGACACTAAGACACTAATTGTGGCTCCCGTCTCTACTCTTACGTTCGTTCTTTCCTTCGCTCACGAACGGCTCGATTCCGGCTGGGGAACACACACACCATCGATCACCCTCACTCGCGGTACTCCTCAAGGAGCCGTATTATCGCCTACAGTCTTTAACCTCGGCTTTTCCCTCTTGCCAGAGCATTGTCCGAGATCCCGAACCTTCACTCAATCTCTACGCCGATTATATTACACTGTGGTGCACTCATGGCTCTCCTGGGGAGGTAAAACTCACTTTGCAATCTGGCCTTGACCTCATTTCTCGATTTGTTGCCCGCACGCACAAGCCTGCAAGCAGCTCCAGAAAAATCTGAGCTGCTCTTGCTTTCCGGCTCTAAATATCAACGATCTGTGAACCCGCTCTTGTCGCTTACCCTTGATGGTACCCCCGTCCCCCGTGCTTCCTCCTGCCGTGTTCTGGGCTTTCCCCTCCAAGACCATTCCTTCACCCATGTCATGAAGTCCACGATCACCACATCCCAACAAGTTACTCACTTGGTCCGACGGGTTGTCAAGCGGCGTGGTGGTCTCGATGAACGCAGAGCCAGTCAACTGGTAACATCCTTCGCCCTCAACAAAATCTTGTACTGTCTCCCATATTGCACATTAGCCCAGACACAATTGCGAAGTGTTCAATCTGCCCTTAACACACTTTACAAAGCTGCCCTGCATCTCCCAATGCACGCATCTAATCTACAGAAAAATTATACGCCACAGGTCTCTTCCTTCCTCTTCCCGATCTTTTGCGCCTCCACAGGGATCGACAGCTGGGCCGTCTGTCTGGTTCTAAGCCGGGCCACTGGCTGTTGCAGCAGGCGGGCATTCGGCCCATTGAGTTTCCTCTGCACAACCCCCAACGGCCCCTTCCCGGTAACCTCCGCTGTGCCCCCATTCCGTCCAACATGACCCCACGCCTTCACGAGGGAAGACGCCAAGCTCGTGCCTACCACCACGAACCCTTCTCTCCGGACACTGTCACATGCTATGTTGACGCCGCATATACCCCTACTCGGGGCTCCACTGCTTGTGTCATTATGGCTAGCCCCGGTGGCCCCCAATCAGGCCCTTTCTCTGATCCTACTTCACCCTTAGCCCTCGAACTGGCGGCGATCGTCCACGCAGAAAGAGAACTCACTTTGCAACCCCTGTTCTCCCCGCTATCGCCTTTGCTCTGGCTCTATGGCGGCGATTCGAGCTCTTCGCGACAACCGACTTCCCGAAGATCTCCATGACGACATATCTGAATCTCTTTCGCTCCTCTCCCCTGCCTCGGTTGCTGTGGTGTGGGTGCCAGGCCATTCAGGGATCACCGGCAATAAGCTGGCTCACCAGCTGGCCCTCCAGATTACTAGCCGGGCGCCGGTGATCCCTTGGCCTTCCCGCCCTTAGCGGACGAGGCATATTTCTACAAGAAAACCCTCAAACAACACTACAAGCATCTCCGACACTCACTTCAGACCCTTCCGTCACCCCACACTTCCTTATCTACTGCACAAGTACACACCCTTCGGGCAATTCAGCTGAACACTCTAATCACTCCGGCACGCCTTTACCTCTGTCGTTGTCGCTCAGACCCATCCTGCCCAACAGCGCTTGTACGTACGCAAATGTTGAGCACATCATCTTCTCCTGTCCAGTCGCCCAGCAGTCCCCTCATTACCCTAACCCTCCTCTTCCCAACTGGCGGGTGCGGTTGGCGTCGGCGGCCCTCTACGACCAGCTGAGCATTGTTCTTCTGGCTGAAGAACACCAATAGGTCTTAGTCTGACCGGAAATAAAGTCTTTTCTCTCCCTCTCCCTCTACTAAAGCCTTCGACCATGTCCGGCACAGCACGTTTTGGAAAACTGAAGTAAATTAGCTTGAAATATCAAATAATATTGTGGGAAAGAGCTTATTTATCAAACCACAGTCAGTACATGGCCATCAACAAATCGGAACCTGAATGTCTGAACGCTTTTTCAGGGGTCCCACAGGTTTCCTTCTTGGGCCCCTTATTTTTCTTGTATGTTTATTGACATTGAGTTAGCTAGTGCCATTAGAAAAAACACAGAGTACCGTCATTGAGGCTTGCAACCATGTCGGTGTTTATCAGTGTTGCCAAAGTCCCGCTTCTTCAGCCTCACCGCTAACATCGACCAGGTTATTTGTAAACAACACTGCCAAAGACACAGCAAGACTGCATCTTTGGAGTCACTTATGCAGCTGAAATGCTGCTAAGCGCGTTATTTTTTATTTGCGTTCGGAAGAAGGCCACTGGCGCGCAGCCCCAAAGCAGGCAGGACAACCTGAGACTACCACAGTTGACCGACAGAAAACGTATAAACAAAATGGCGGTACCCATGAACCGTCGCAGTGTAAACAAATGTCATGCGATGCGAACTGAGCAATGATCACGGCGGCCGCACGGAACAATAGGAGAAAAGAGTGCCGATACTCTACAGCCCTATCTAGGGACACTAGAGTTACCGTTCGACTGTTTGGTGAGGATTGCGTTATTTTTTCAATCCTGCGTAATACCTGGGAATAATAAACCCTACATTCTTTGCTCTATAGTACATCTCGTTCGTGTGACCTGGAACTAAAAATTTAACGCTGGTAAAACAAACCCTGTGAGCATAACTCAGAAAAGGTAATCGCTAGAATTCACCTACACAATCAATGTATTCGAAGTGTCGCGGACAAATTATATGAAATATTAGGCTAAACTTTCACCCATAGGTTGAAATGGGATGCCCATATTGAAGACACGTGCACCAAAGCATTCGCACACTTGTGCTTCCTCCGTAGAAAATTGTCCGCACCACAGCCTCACGTCAAATTACCAGCATATAAAACGCTTCTAAAACCCATCCTCGAGTATAGCGGTATAGTTTGGAACCCACATCAGCAATATCTTGTACATCAATTAGATAAAAATTCAGAATAAGGCACTCCGTTTCATTTACGCTGATTAATTGATTGATTGTAGGGTTTAACGCGCCGATGCAACGGAGGCGATGAAGCGCGCCGTAGTGGAGGGCTCCGGTTTATTCGTGACCACGTGCGCCGAAATCTCGTGCACACGGGCATTTTAGATGCGACGCTGAGAGCATCTTTTGTCGGCGGCCCGTTCCTTCCTGCGTGCGTCCGTCGTCGTCGTCGTCGGCGTCCGCACTCTCCTCCGCTCACCCCCTCTCCTCTCCGATACCGAACACTCTCTCGCGAGGGGCATTGGATTGAATTGGATTGGATTCGATTGGGTTGGCTTGGCTTGGCTTGGATTGGATTAAAGTGGATTGTGTTGCGTCATAGCCGCTGTAGACGCACTGGTGCCGGCGCGTGCCCAGGTGAGAGCGAACACTCTCTCTCAACATCTGCTGGAGGGCGGCCCAGCGCGCTCTCACTCCGCCGGTGGGCGGCGCTGCGCGCGGTGCTGCGCATGTGCAGTACGCGCTCTCTCCGCGGTCTCCTCTCCTTCGGGCGCGCTGCGCATATAACCGGTGTGCCGCTCTCCGGCAGCCTTTCGGTCTACGGTTGCTCTTCGCTTGCGCTTGAACCCCCCCTCAGCGCCACATGACCCCAGGGTTCCCGCGAGGGAGGTGGGCGTAATTTTTTTTGCTTTTCGCCTCCGTCAGAAAAGCGGCCGCCACGGCCGGAAATCGAACCCGTGTCCTCGCTGTCAGCAGCATGCTTATTTTAAATATTCTAGACACGATAGTGTAACTTCACTCCGCATTCGAGCACGAATTCTAAACCTTGCCGTCACGTCGTAGTGTTTCTGCTATAAAGGTCATGACGTTTTGTATCAGGGAGCTATAAAAATATAGGAAAGTAATTACATCCAACCTCCACACATCGGCACGGACAAGGACCAATCATGAAAAACATATAAGGCCATTTAACACGCGCAAAATACACTCAAGTATTTTTCTCTGATGCATAGAAACGTGGAACGTATCAGTACCACCCGATGTTACCAACGCCGCATCGTTTTGACCGCTTTGTTACGAAGGCAGAATTGTGGTTCACTTCATCCCTGGAACTGTAAGAGGCGTTTGAAAAAGTGTACAGGCGCCGTGAAATGCAATTGGAACATGGTCTCGTGAATTTACAAACATTTCTCTTCCGGAAACTGCCTGGCTGCACAGGGTTGCACTTACATAAGTCCTCGCAATAGAAAAAGCTTCCTATAAACCGGTAATGGCTGTCATAAAGCCAATAAGACACGGTGGTTTGTGATATTCACAAATCCTTGTTCCAGTTACTTACGATGGCTCCTGTACATTATTTATTCCTGTTTTTGTGCCTAATGCAGCCGAGATTACAAGGCAAGCAGGTCGTCACCTGTTCTTGCGTGCATGCTTTTGATGTTACAAATTATTGCCTGTTTTACGATTAGGTGTAGCGTTTAATAGTGTCTAACTCTGTTATTTGTGTTAGAAAAGTCTGTACAGTGTTATTATAACTTGTTTTCCCACAGCTGTGTGGTAACTGAACCGTACAGCTGAGAAAGCGCATATATATTTTTTGCATGCTTTGACAGCGACGTCGCCGATTTGGGATGTTTCGTTCATTTTACCGCTGAGTAGGTACCGACGTGCAGTGCACCCATGTTTGTATTCATGCATGTTGTGCGCCACGACTGCTAACTTCCTGTAAGAGCGTGACAAGGGTTACAGTATTGATAAAAAATAAATAAGAACTCTCCACGAGGGAGGGGGGGGGGGAGAACTCAGTTGCGTCCTGCACACGTGTCTGGAAGCGGGGCTGATACCAGAGGAATCTGCACTGCAAATTTGTGCACCGAGAGTATGTCCACCTGGAAGAGTGCCTTTTTAACAGAAAAGCTGTCGGGCAATCCATGGGCTACGGCGTCCGAAAATCCCCGACAAATAATAAATAGCGGGCGCACGTGAGCGCCGACCTCGCGGGGACCATCCGACCGTTTAAAAATAAGAAAACGCTGAGCGCTCGTGAGCGCGTGCCTCGCGGTGACCGCCCAGCCTCCCCGGCACCGTTTATCAAACCAAGCACTGGCCAAGATTGGCAAAAAACTCCAGCGTTCACCGTAATCGTGGAAACACTTAAAAAAAAACTGACGGATGCTACACTTATAGCAACAAGAATGGAGTAAAGGTCGTTGCGGAAGCGAAGAAGAAGCAAATCCGCTGAAATCGCGGACTTTAACCGTCGTAATTGTCGTGAAGGTGGCGCACAGCTTTGCTACCTTCAAATCTTACTCGTTAGTGTGAGTTTCCTTAATTTTTAGTGCGTGGATTTCGTTTCTCCGCGACATTGTAAACGAAGCCCTGTCTGGAAAGTGCCAGAAAGAATAGGGTGCGGTCAAATCACGTCAACTTCGTGAACGCCTTGTTGCCCTCAGCGGAGCCCTAGTCAACATGCTTCGCAATATTGCCCGGAACATCCGCTCCTGAGCTGACGTGTTAACCGAGAGCAAAAAACAGCTTTGTTAATGTCATGCTCAACTTGTTTACTGCGTCATCTGTACCGTTATTTTTTTAGGTTTTCTGTGTCATATAATAAAAACTTGACTACAATTATCATTTCAATATAATAAGGTGTGACGCTATATATATTCAACCTAACTTCTCTGCATCAAAAGCTATGCACACTCGCCTATACCTTTTTTTATAAAAGCGATAGCAGGCGCAAACAATGTTTGAGCTGTCGCAAACAAGCTCTTCATGAAAGTTTTGCGGGTACTGACAATTCCCGAAACACAAGTATTCCTCGTGCGAAATTCCCTATGAGAAGCTGGCATTCCCTACCAGTTTACCTATGAGGAATTGGGCTTTGAAAAATGGCCTTTTGACGAGTGGGACAATAGCCATACGAGTCATATATTCGGAAATGTGTATACATCACAGTAAATTTCAGGACTTTTCCTCCTTCAGGAATGCGTTGCCGTGTCTAGTGTCGCCGTTAGGGACGCTGCAAACTCTGATGTCCAAAATATGTGCACGTTATCTAAAGTGCAGGAATATACAGCATATATGCAAGACAACGCAATCGGTCTTAGAAAGTGCTTGCCGCGGTCTAACCGGTGCCCCGGTACTGTGCCCGCGACCTGTAGCAAGTTGGACAGCAGAAACCATCTTGCTCTCAAAGTGCCAAACATCATGCTTAGCCCTTCGAGAGCAAGAAGATTTACCGAATTCAACTAAGCTCAACCCAGAATCAAGTAATCTGGGGCGTTTAACGTTTGCCTGCATTTCCTATGCAAGATTGGCTTTAGTGTAGCCTCTCGCTCTAACTCGTGAAAAAAATGCAACAAGTTCCACCACCAAGCATCCTTCTTCGTCCGGCCAACAATTCATCTCTACCCACTTTTCGCTATCAAAACGCAGCGTAACGGCCACTGTTTTCCAGTGCTGCACTACAGCTGCTGTATCATTCGCAGTCGGCGGAGCGGGGATCGACTATCGTGTTGCCACGAAGAAGTCGCCTCTTTTCTTTCTACATTTATGTTTGATAAACAAACGTTGACGCTGAAGCCGGGAATTTTAAAACCTGAACTGAATGCGGCACGTGGTGGCCAAAGCCAGTACTACTGGCGATGAGCCGGAAAGCGGGACATGATTATAGCACGCACTCTCAGCTGGTCGTGTAAAAAGAGCCAGACCGCTTCTCTCCTCTTTCTCTTGTCCTAACGTAGGGGTTCTCCAAATGGGTTCCTGTGAACACGGGCTCCTCAGGCCCATCATGTATCCCCGGGTGCCTTTGCCAATGCATCTTCCTCCAGTTGCACTATTCTTGAGCATGTTCATCATAAAGTTTGAGGGAGTTCAGTGTTCCTAAAAGAGAAAACTCATTACGTTGGATGCAGAACAGATGTTACAGTGGCCACAAGCGAGGCAAAGCCCTGTGTAACTCACCACTTCAATCAAAGACATTTTTGTCTTTTTTATGCGATGCTTTTAGTGTACTGGCAGTTTTTTGAGTGACATTATTATTGGGTGACATTGCAGCACCTTGAAAATCCTTCTACAGCTTATGAGTGAGCTCAAGGATTGCTTGGTGCCAACACGATTGAGAATTCCAGCCCTAGTGTAATGTTTTATCTAACTGTAAAGGTGTTCATCTGTCATCCTGCGCAGCGGGTGAAACCGGTATCTAGAAAGGTACCATGCCACTGGTCTCGGTGTAGGGTGCACCCACAAATCTCACTGCTCACAAGTAGAGATTGATGGCGGGATTGTCGGTAACCTTACATGGTTGGTAGAGTTCAAACCTGAAGCTTACGAAGTACAAAATATAAAAGGCACACCATCTACATAATGCGACGAGAACATAAAGATTAATTTTTTCTTGAGTGTGAAAGACTGGGCGGAGGATTCATGAGCGTCCCGGTGCCACTGACAAGCCCTCCTGGCAGCTCATGGCCCGTTCGGTGGATCGAAGTTTGATTTCTAGTCGTTTACCAAGTCGCGATGTTGAAGCTGCGTGTCATCACCGGCAGAATGCAATGGTTGTACATTTTATTAGTCAGAGACGTAGCCTAATTTTCATTATTGGAGAGTGCTTGCGAGCGCTGCCCAGCCCATACCTATTTTATACCGGATTTCTTTCTCGTGTTTAGGGTCAGCACGAACCATCCGTCTTGGGTGATTACATTACTGTACTCCTTCTAGGACTTCGTCTCCTAAGAGTAAGACGGTGCTTACGCCATGCTTTCTGCTCATCGCTTTAGATTTAAGCATATTTATTTTTAGTCTCACCGCCATGCTTTTTGATTGCAGATCCTCAGGCAGTTTTTGCAGGAGTTCTGCAGTCTTAATCAGCAGTGCTATGTCGTGCACAAACCTGAAATGGCTCAAGGAAGCACAGTATAACATTAATCCTATGTTTACCCACTCAATGTTTCTAAACAACCCTACAGACATTCTATAAAGAGTTTTTTCGAGATGGCATCTCCCTGTCTTACTCCCCTAAAGATCGGGAATTTATCTCTTTGTTTGTGGAGGGTTATCCTGCCTGTGTATTCCTTAAATATGTCATCTAGAAGTCTCAGGTAGGTCTCCTCTATTCACTGGTCTTTTAGTGCTTCGAGCACGTCTGCGGTGAGTACGGAATGTAAGGCTTTCTCATATTCTATAAATTCGTGTAAAGGGGTTTAGGGTATTCTGCGGATATTTCTATCACTTGTCTGACAACATGGATGTGATCCATGGTTCATTACCCTTGCGTAGCTGAACCTGCTCTCTAACATGCTGCAAACCCGAGTTCCCACTTAAGCTGCTAGCTATAACTTCAGTGAACAGATTTTAACAACTGAGGGTAGACTATGGGTCTGTTACTTTTGAGGCCCTTGGGATCTCCCTCCTTATGAATCAGAATAATGTTGGCGTTTTTCCAGGGTATGGGAACTTTTTAAGTCCTAAAGGACTTCGAAAAGGGTACAGCAATCTTTTCCAGTACATTATCTCCTCCCTACTTCAGAGATCCACGGTTATGCAGTCATCAAACGGTAACTTTTTTTTTTCCATGCCTTTGAGAGCCTTTCATACGTCCCTTTTATTTACTAGTGGGACATTGCAATTTGAGGTTGTTCTCTCAGTAGTTTCCCCTGTTCTAACGGCACTGGCATAAAGCCCTGTGTAGAATGGTTCTGATGCCTTTATTATATTGCCAAAGTTGCGCGTAATGTTTCCCTCCTCGTCTCGAGTGTGTATATCTTGTCTTAGCCGATGGCTAGCTTTCTATTAGTTCCTTTCAAGCTTCCCCCTTTTGGCAGCGTTTCTTCGATCACCGCCATGTTACATGCACGAATGTCGTGCCTTTACCTTTGTTAATCTGCTTCGACAGCTGGGCTAATTCAATCTGATCTGCTGTACTCGACACTTTAACGTTCTTACGTTTGACAATTAGTTCCGTCGTTTTCTACGTTTTTCACTTGTTTGCCTACATGTTGCTTCTCCCACAGCTGCCGCTGAGTCACTGATCGCCGATGTTTGGTTGTCATTTAGCCTTCTACACTGATCTTATTCTGCTGGTCGAGAATCGGGAATTTGTTTTGAAGAGTTACTTTACAGTCCTGCGATGTGGCCCGCACGAATTCCATGCGGGTTTCTTAGTTTTCATGAGTTTCCTCCAATCTTTTCTGAGATTCAGCTATAGATTGCATCTTAGCATCCTGTATTCGCTCCTGCGAATCTTACTTAGCACCTTTACGGCTTGCACAGTACCTAGGTTCTTACTTGGGCTAAAGTCAATGTCGTTTTTTGTTGCGCCATTGGGATATTTGCATGTCTCATTCCTATTCCTTCGTTTCCAGAAGACTGTGTTCATCAACCTCAGATTATTTCTGTCTGAAACTCCCAAGAGTGTTTACGGCTGTCTACGGCTTCATCATCATAGCTGGTTGTTGGTGCATTAGCCTGCACTATCTTCAACCTGTATCGCTAGTTTAGCTTGACCACAACAGCCGCGACTGTCTCGCAAAACCTGAGAAACCCCTCCACGTTTCCTGCTATTTTCTTGTGGATATAAAATTCCAACCCGTCTTCTCTCATCCCTTGGTGTCCACTGGGGTACAGAATATGACCGCTATTGAGCTCCATGAAGCCTTCTCCGGTTCTTGTAACTTCGCTTAACCCTACACTAAACCACCCAATATGGAAGAGCTCCTTTACACTACAGCCAAGCTTATGTCGCTAGACAAGGCGCGTGCGTTTAACGTTGCCAGGGTGAATTTCTAAAGGTGACCTGTCCGGACCCAGAGAATCTTAGCACCCTCTGCTGCATCCCAGTTCTGATCGCCGAAGTGTACAGATGCTCTACTGCTTCTCGGGACTGAGGGGTGACAATTGAGTTTGTCAGTCATGGGAGGAGGCAGCCAACTGCCACACCAGGATGGCCAGATCCTTCGCTGGTGAGGGACTGATGTGTCTGTCCCTAAGAGCCTTGCAAGCATGGTTGAACCGTTTCAGTGTAGGCTCTTAGCTATCCGGGATGATGGGGTTACTCCTTAAACAGGCATCAATTCATACCAGCATGCCAAAGTGTGGCTTAGAGAGCAAGGCGAAAAAAAGAGAGAAAGCATAAGCAGTTTTCCACAGACTATGTTGCCGGGAACGCCTGCAGTGATACTGAGCCGGCGTTTGTCCGCTTTGCTTTTTATACATGCGTTTCTGGACCGATTAGCTGAGATGCTGGCTTACTTATGAGAGGTTCAATGACGTCTAGCCATTGGGAAAGTAAGCATCTGCTATTCTCAAGGCAAAGGCAAACTTAGCTATCAAACTGTGACTAAAACATCTCCAACTTTCAATCTGGAACAAATTTCGCATGCTTACAGAATATTCTCATAAAGCGCTCAGGGAACTTGAAGACTACTGGTTATGTATCGTGTGGCTGCTACTTGAAAAGACGGCGACGAATGTCTCGGGTCCGCTCTACTATGTAAGTTCTTGGCACCCGGTTTTGGCTAGAATTGTAGCGTAAATATTTTGTATTGGCTTTCCTTCCACTCTTTGACAATAATTTTGGTGGCAAGACGCGATACGTTAGGCGTTAATGTAGCGGTATAGGGGATATTTAAAAAGAGGCGCCATCTATCGAACGAAATGCAAACTATGCGCCGCCATTTTGAGAGCGGCGCTGCTCGACGCGGAGTTCTTCATTCCGTACACCTTCGTACGGAAGCGAGCTCAATCGCTCCACAACTACAATGCCTTCGCACTGCTGCGTGCCTCTGTGCACTCAGCGAGGTACCAGAAACGGCACAGGAGACAAGGTAAGCCCTAATTTTTATTACCAATCTTGTTTAACTTAATGAAAACAAGAGCGAATGAAGGAACCAAACTACAGCTTAGGGGATCGCGTGCAGGCTGATCCGAATGGCTTCCGCTGGCGTCAATGTTGCGGCGTGAAAACTAAACACGTAGTAACTCAACAGTAATACCAGTTACGAGTATGTATTGCTACGCATGCATTCCTAACAGCACATGAGTGCGGCTAATGATAGCTAGCTCACGGGCAGGGACGGCTAAATTATAGCCCGGAGCATTGAAAATTTCCTCTGTCGCGGCGTAAGGAAATGGCGTTGTTCTGGTTCTTCAGGTTCGCGGGCAGGTGTGTAAATATTTGGGCATGCCAACTGTGCTCTTTCGTAGCGTAACGAAATGTGCGCTTCGTGCGTGCGGTGCAATGCCTGGGCAAGCACGAAACGCATATTTCGCACACACGCCCATCCTTTGGCATTCGTAATGCGAGAGCGTACGTTCCGTTCGTTCCCCAGGCATTTTTTAACTCTACATTTTATTTATCACTGTAGTCCTTCCGAGTAGGTCAAGGTAGGATTGCCGGATTACATCGATGGGTGCGCCCTACCTACATTTAAACACAGCATCTCTTTTCATCTGAGCTCGTGCCGGGCAAAACTAGTGGTTTCAACGGAGCACGTTTGTTCATTCGTTTTGCGTTTTTAGGTTTTTCGTAAACTTATAACGGGTGTTGTTACGCACATCCGACGTTATGAAAAAACAAAAAAAAGGCAAAAGACGCATTTCCAAATACTAGCCAGTTGCCGGGCTCTCAACGAAACAAAAAATTGTTAGACACGGCAGTGTAGACTGTTATAAAAAAGACAGTGGCAATGAAGCATACTGCTTTGGCGTTGACAATGCTATCTTCTAGAGCAGCTCATTCGCCAGCATTCGAGAAAGTTCCGACAGGCGATGATTTTGGTTTATTTAGCCCTGTGTTCCTATGCGGGTTAAAAGAGTTGCAATGTCAGAGCTTTGTAAACAATATTAATTTGTCTCTGCTTTACACTCCAGGTCTCGTACCACCGTTTTCCACAAGCCTCTTCACTTCGAAAAAGCTGGATAATTGCCATCAAGCGGGACGAGGGCCCATTGTTCACGATAAAGAGCAACACAAAGGTCTGCAGTTCCCACTTCAAGCCAACAGACTTCATCCCTGGAGTGGCAAGCGGAAGGAGGATTCTTCGTGAAACAGCAGTGCCTTCAGTGTTTGTGTTTTCCAAGCCCAAAAAAGAAAGGAAGGCACCGAAGGTGCGTACCCCCCTTGCCCCAGCAGAAAAATGCCCAATCCTTCGCTACACTAAACTTGCCCTCGCCTGACAGGGATGCAACTGAGGAGTCTGGAGGGAAAGATCAGGTGGAAGAGGTGGATACAGCCATCGATATGCAAGACAGTGATGAGGTGGAAACACTAAAGGTTGTTGTGCAGAAGCAGGCTGAGCAAATCGAACTGTTAAAAGAGCAGGGCAGTGGCCTGAAAAGGAAACTTGAAGAAGCGCAAAGCCGAGAAGCTCTTCAAGAAAAGAAGCAAGCCGAAGATCTCTCAAAGCTACAGAAACAGTGTGATGGTTTGAGGGAAGAGTTGTTGCAAGCAAAGGCTGCTGCCTGCAAAGCGGAAGGAGACCTCCTTGTGATTCAGCAGCAACTGGAAGAAGAAAAGTTGAAGAATGCACCTTTTTGCATTGACCGTTTCAAAGGCTCCAGTGAATAAATGATGTTCTACACTGGACTCCCCGACTACGACACCTTTGTTGCGGTAGCAGAATTAGCAGATCCAGGAAGCAACAGCCAGGGAAGGAAACGGATGCTGGACCGAGAAAATGAACTGTTTCTCGTGTTAGTGAGGTTGCGGCTTGGCCTGTTTGAGCGAGACCTGGCGGATAGATTTGCCATTTCGCAGCCCACTGTGTCGAGAATTTGCTGTGAAGGGGTCAACCTTATTTATGCTAAGGTGATAAAGATGCATATCTGGCCATCCAGGGAAGCTGTGAATGATACAATGCCTGCTTCGTTCACTGAAAAGTGCAAGAAAACCAGGGTGCTTTTGGATGCCACAGAGATCAGGTGCGCAGTCCCCAGCTCCCTTGCATTACAGTCAAGCACGTACTCCCAGTACAAGTCTGCAAACACCTTCAAGGGACTCATTGGAATAATGCCGAGTGGTCAACTCTCATTCGTTTCCGAGTTATACACAGGCTGCATGTCGGACCGTGAATGTGTAATTCAGAGTGGGTTCTTGGACCTTAGCTTTGATGAAGGTGATGTTGTGATGGCAGACAAGGGGTTCAAAATTGCCGACCTTCTTGAAGAGAAAGGTGTCAGCCTGAACATTCCTCCTTTCCTGCAAAACGGGAAGCTGTCTGAACAAGAAGTGAGAGAGACACAGGAAATTGCCTCCCTGAGAATTACGTGGAGAGGAGGATACAGCGAATCAAAGCGTTTCACATCTTCGATCGCCCAGTTCCCCTCACATTGGCACCTGTGGTGACTCAAATATGGACTGTAGTCGCCGTGCTAACTAACCTTCGGTCAGACCTGATTGCGAACCCCGGTGTGGTCTAGTCCAATGTTAACATGAAAACAGATGTGGGTAGTTTAGAGAGCTGAATAATCATAAGACATGTACAGTGAAAGCTCGTTAATTCGAACTTCAATAATCCAAATTTATGGTTATTTCAAATTGCACGATTTGGTCCTAACAAGGCTCCATAGAAGTCTATGTATAAAGAAGCCCGTTAATTCAAACCCCAGTAGGCGCTGCTGCCACGGATAACTCAAACTATGTGCCGGCGCTTCGCACATGGCCAGAGAAACGCACCCAGTGCTTGCACACACTGCTCCATAGAATACAAGATATGCTAAAATCAATCTATATCCCACATGATGGAAGTTTTGGAAGACGCATTCATTGCGAACTACGTGAGGATGTTGTGGTGTGTCGTCCACTGACAGATGAGGGCATCATATCTCAGGTCAGAAGCACTGGCTTTGTGCACGTGTGCACGTGTTTATTTCGTTATGCCTGCATTTCCTTGTGTGTGCATTATCTGTGAACCAGCAATCTATTTAAAATGTAACTTTATATTCCTTGTATAAACATAGTGTAGCGACTATTTATATTTATTGCTCATTTGTTCTTTTTTTTCTCCTTCTTTTGTAATCATCGGAATAGCGTGCAGTGGTATGGGCACGTCGTGTAGTGTTTGTGTTTTTCTGCATCAGATAAAGGTCACCATGTACTGATATTTTTATTTTTACAAGGTTCTGAAGGAATATGTTTGCTTCATGGGGCATTTTCAAATCTTCCAAGCGTCCATGTATTCATATTATCCTTTTTCACGTGGTGCTGTGATGTATGCGGCCCTCAGGCACCTTCAAGAGGTAGCTAGCCGCTTTTCCCCTAAGGGACCCCCAACACTGTTGTTGGAAATAAACTGATTTGATTTTGATTTGATTTGAACCTGTCGCTGCCAACGACAGCAAGGAGGAGAAAAAACAAAGCATAGTGCGGCCATCCGCTATGAAGTAATGGCCGTATGGAATGCCGCCCATCTCTTCTGTGGATTTCGAGAAGGCAGAGATAAGGTTTTGGCTACATTTGGTAGAGCAAAAAGTGCCAACTGTCAGGGACAAAAGTCAAGCGGCAATCACAGGCTTTTTCAAGCGTCAAAGTGTTGACATGCCCTACTGCTTCCCGACTGTCATTATTGTTCCCTATTTAGAGTTTTCATTATTTCGAACTGAAATGGTGTTCCCTTGCAATTCAATTAATGAGCTTTCACTGTACTAACCAATCTGCATTTGGACCTGATTTCAAGCCCAGATGTCCAGTCAGCTGTTGACGGATCGCAGATGTGACTGGTACACAGGGCTGAATTCAGTCCAGACATGTTACTCTTGTGTAAATATATTGTGTGAATAAAATGTTTCTCATAAAAGAATGCAACTGAACGCCTTTCTTTGGTCAGTCATTCTACTTGATGGTAATGCTGACAGGTTGGTTGGTATATTCGCATGAGTTAAAGGGGTAACAGTTTTGTTTCTGGCAGAATAGACGCTGACATGTTGGCTCGCAGGTATGCACACAAGTTGGAGTCTGAAGTTTTGCCTGTGGCAGTAACAAAAACAGTACAGGTTTTATTGGAGCACACAAATACATACCAGATATTTATAGGGCTTGTTTTAATGCAATCATTCCTGAACATGTTTTCCTTAAAGAGGCAAATGCAAAGATTCAAACAGTTATTCACTAGCAACATTAAACTTTAGCAGCTCCATTCATGTTAAAAAAACAGCACACTTGCAAGGTGCTCCCACGTTTCACAGAAGTAACGCAGCATATCGTTGAAAAAAAAATCAAGCCGAGCCTTCATTGCCTCCCACTCCGAGTTTTCAAAGCGTATTCTTTTATTCGCAATCCACTTCTCAGAGAAAACAGCAAAGTCTCCCCACTGACAACCGGTTAATGCCATCTGGCCTACCAACTGCTGGTAGTACTCATGGACGCGCAGCAGACAAGGTTCACTGCCATTAGTGAACTGCATATAGAAGTTCTCGTTGTCTGGCACGGTTTTTGGGTCAGAACCCGTCAACGAATACGGACACTTCACCTCCAGCACCCCAAACGTGCCTTCTTCAGGGTCGAAAACAAGCCTGTCGGGTGTTGCCCCCAACCACGGAGAGGCAGGGTCGACGAAAAGTCCACAGTGCTCCACAGTGACGTCGTGGCCCAGCTTCCGGAGAACGTTTGTGTAGCGATGGGTTGCAGCAGCTTCATTCCTCCTACCATACTGTATGGGCAGCACCCGCGACAGGTCCTTGGGGTCAAGCAAGTGGTGCAGGCCTTTTTGGGTCCAGCTTTGCCTCATCAGCACCTTGCCAAAGGCCGACGCAGTAAGACGGTGTCTGCGAGCACGAACCCATGTCTCGCTTTGGCTATGCTGTCGTGTATTCTTTTCCAGGTCACGTGCCTCCTGGATGGATACGGATATGTCCTGAAAAAATTAAGCCTGCTAGTCAACCATGCTAAAGAATGCTTTATTTCAGTTTTTAAAAATAAAAGAAAGTTAAAGTTCATGTGCAGCCAGAAAACTCGCTGGGGGAAAAAGTCCCACGGATGAAGTTCTATGACGGAAAAATGAAGGCGCATTGCAGTGCCTACATCAAAGTTAACTACAATATTGGGAGCTTTAAAGTATGCTGACGTTTAAACGCTTTAAAGTATGCTGACCTAACACCCCGGATAGGTGCCATGAAATTAGGTTGCTAAACAAATTCCACCTTCAACTGACCAACTTCCATGTTTTGTTAGAAAATCGGTTTTACGTACTCACATCAAGAATGGCTTTCTCCCGGCTTGAGAAGTCTCCTTGAAATTCGCGCTGCACACTGTCCTCGAAGAAGTCCAGTCTTGGCAGAGGGAGTGACAGCCTATTTCCAGGGCTCAAGTTCCCAAGCCAGGTGGTGAAGCCGGATGGTTGGTGGCCCTGGTGATAGGTTGCAGGCGAGCCAGACGGTGCAAGACCGAATTTTGTTGACACCATGGCTCCAGGATCGCTCAACAGGACAGCTGCAAAAGATGTCTTCCCCAGAGCCATTAACCTCTCACCAAATTTTTTGCAAGATTGAAGCACTCGCTCGTCATCCTTGCTTTGGGCACCACACAGATTCACTGACTTGGGGACTTCACGTCCACCCTCATGCACACTCCGCCAATCCACAGACTGGACACTGGTGGGCTTGATTCCTTCGTGTCGGGGGCGCCTCCACCGCTGGGGCAACTCCGTGCAAGAAAGCACTGGTGGTGGCTCTTTGTAACCATGTTGTTGGAGGAGGACCAGCAAACGCAAAAGCGCAAGCACGTGGCTGCATGCACCCCCACTACCAGCTGGACACTGGCACGTGGTGGCCTTGACGACACCCGAGCTTCTGTCCAAGGTTACTTGAACTTGGTAGGGCGCACCTGCCTTCTTTTGGCTCCTGAAGCATGTGCCTCGAGCGTGGACAAGACCACAGCTAAAAAAAAAGCAACAAGGAAGCTTTAAGTTTACTACATACCTTAGAAGGACCCTCAGTTCAATGTTTCTTTTACATAAACGGGTGAAGTTTGTACACAATGTGCCTTGTGCTGACAAAAAATACATAAACCCTCCATTTGTTCTACACTGACACTTGCTGGGAAACGTACTTACTGGCAATGTAAAACCCCCGCTACACGCACGCACGCGCACACACACGCCCGCCGCTTACTGCTTTTATGCTAAAACTTCATTTTCCTCTATTTTATGCCCTCAAACCAGCGCACTTTGTTAAGCAACACCCCCCCCCCTTTATGTCTGCCGTTTGATGTCATACAGAGCCGATAGAAGCATGGCAGATGCATTGAAGTTCGCCAAATGTACGAGTTCCATATAAAAAGCACTTCGCATCTTCAAAAATAACATCTTATGCGTCCAAAAACCCTTCTGTAACCCTACAAACCTCTGTTGACGCCGTCGACGACCTCGGTCTAAGCGCTAGAATATGTTTACGAAAACACTAAACACTACGGTATGCTGTATGCTGGAATCTCCTCGGGCGGCTGCGCGAACCACGAAAATGTGTGGTGTAAAGCTTTTGCAGTTTTCGTACCAGCACGAAAATCTATACTTTACGCTCAGGAGTTCGAGCGCTTGCTTCTACCGTGTTGCACTGCAGGTAGCTTCGTAAACAGAACATCCGCAGGTATGGGAACGATCGCCAAGCGGTAGACAAGCAGCGAAACTAACGAATTAACACTATTTATGACATAATCCACAGTAGCACACAAGAAATAGCACTTACCTTACGTCAGGCATACAAGTAGCTACCGAAGACGGCTCGGCGTACGCCTCCACCGTGAAGTTGTACGCTCGCCGCTGCTGCCGTAGGGATGCGTCGTTTTCGGTGCAGAAGTTCGTTACCGTTGCATCGCTTAGTGTAGGAAGGACGCTTAGATCACGGACCCACCGAGAACTTGCCATCGCTAGAATCCACAGCCCCTTAAAACATCGAAAAACACCCGTAGAGCAAGTATTACAGCTAACACACAGCAGGCCGCAAGGTCAAACGACGGCGCCGACGCCGCTCTCAAAATGGCTGCGCGCACAGGGTTGCCAGACCACCTAGCGTTTTGAATATCCCCTATTGCAGTGAGCTGTTTACGGTGTGTGATTTTGAGATTATTGGTAGCAGCATATCTGCATTGGGTGCGCTAAAAGTAAACATGATACAAAACTAGGATACTGCAAACTTTTCTGAACACTGCGCTAGGAATAATCATCAAAGAAAAAAACACGGCTCAAGAATACGATACTCCCTAATGCAAAATTGGAGCGCAGTTCAAACTGCAGTCTTCTCGGTGACAGCGTGTAGCTGCTGTGTCTCAGGAAGTGATCGTGTCATCAGTGAACACACGACGCAGACGCTACTCTGGCGTTTTCTCACAGCGCCTCGGTGCCACTGAGCACGTCTCGCGTGGCCTCTGCGTACTGCCCTCCCTTTCGCACTTTCATTTTACTTTCCTCCTACGCCTTCCTGCTTGCTCTATCTGATTTATCTCCAGTGCCCTCTTCTTCGTTCGGTTACAACAAAGTCGACGGCCACACGAAACCACAGGAGTCAAGCGGGCACTTAAAGCCAACTGCATTCAAATTTCGACCTCTTGAAAACACCATTTCCGTATAGTCTGCTGAAAAAAGAAAGCAAGATGCAAAATACAACGGCTGAAATACGCGTGTAGATGCCGCAAGCGGTTAGCAAAAACCGGTGATTTTGAAACCGAAATCGAGGAGAGCGCGGCCATTAAAATGACATTGCAGCCATCCAGCGAGCGGCCGGACGGCGTGCGGGGCAGCAAACGGGTGAAGCGTTCGCAGCAGAGCTTGACCGGTTCTCTAGTTGCATGGCTGGCCAGAGGAAGAAGCCACCGTCAGCTGGAGCGTCACAGGCGTGTCATGGCTGTTTACGCAATCTGCCGGCAGGTGCAGCGTGGTCTGCGGTGGAGCTTTTTTAAACGCTTCTGACTGATTAACGAGGCAGTTCACGGGGCTACCACTCGTGTCCCAGCTGATGTGGGGTGATACTAGAATTTAAAATAAATTTGGTCGAGGTGAAATTTGAGTGCAGTTGGCCTCTTAAAAGGTGCGCTCTAAAAAAGAAATGGCAAGCAAATCGCCTTAGCAAGCTGCGTTGCAAAGAAATTATTTCTGTAGCTGAACAGCTCTGAAATTTGGTTGGTTCTGAAGTTTGTTCAATCTATCTATCCCAGTCAAAGTATGATATACAGCTGTATAACTCCGGCCCTTTTTCATTTTGAAAAAGTGTTTTTCCCTGTTTTTCCTTACATTTCTTTTGTGCTGCTGCAGTAGCGCTGGGAGCATGAGCATGCAAGACAGAATGTAAAAAGTGGTATGGTCACGACACCTTTCGCTTGCATTACAAATTTCCTGATCCACTTTACTCGAAGTAGTAGAATAATTAAGTGAAGCATCAGTTTTACAGTTAAAAAATGGGTAAAAGAAGTAAGTCCACCACAGGCATAAACATTTAAAAAAATGAGATGTCTATTTATATGTTGTATTAGCTGGCGCAGAATCTAGCAGTACACCCGATGTCGAACCACATTCCATACCGAGACACGGTGCTAGTAATTCCAATACCTTCGACAAACATCACGTAAACTGATAGGTTCGCCTGGTGCACTGTCGAGGCACGAGTCATGAGGTTCCCAGACAGCTCCGATGAAAACCACGCAATCTGATGGCTTCAGCTGGGAGGCTATGGAGCCCTGCAGTGTTGTGGAGCCACCAAGGACTTGCTTTCGTTTTGTATGTTATTTCTCCTTGTAAGCCATGCTCCATGTGTACCCAAGGAATATAGTGGCTCTTCACTGCTTATAACACTAAATATTTATCCTCATGGAGCAGATAAGGTTTGCAGCTCATTAATACAGAAATAAAAGTTGGCTCTGCCACATGATGATGATGATGATGATTTCTATTGGTTTCCCCTTTGTATCGGGGTGATGACATGTCATCTTACCAAAAAGGACTAATATACCTATGTTTTACACTTTTGGTTCAATACTAGCACTGCTTAAGGCAGGCACAAAAAGCTTATCAGGCACAAAATACTTTTTTTTCTGTTACAGGTGGTAATTGTCCTAGGCAATATTCCCCTCTCTGCTTTTCGTCCACCAGCATTCTAATCTTCTTTTCGTCCCCTCGACCGCCTTGAAGATAACTTCCTCTGTGATACCCTTAAATCCTAGGGCTTCTGAAAGCCCAATATTCCCTTCATGTAGATTTGGATGGACACTTCCAAGCTTCACTGGAAACTTCACATGATGATGATGATTGATGATTTCTATTGGTTTCCCCTTTGTATCGGGGTGATGACATGTCATCTTACCAAAAAAGACTAATATACCTATGTTTTACACTTTTGGTTCAATACTAGCGCTGCTTAGGGCAGGCACAAAAAACTTATTAGGCACGAAATACTTTTTTTTTTCTGTTACAGGTGGTAACTGTCCTAGGCAATATTCCCCTCTCTGCTTTTCGTCCACCAGCATTCTAATCTTCTTTTCGTCCCCTCGACAGCCTTGAAGTTAACTTCCTCTGTGATACCCTTAAATCCTAGGGCTTCTGAAAGCCCAATATTCCCTTCATGTAGATTTGGATGGATACCCTCACATTCTAGCACGATGTGCCGCATAGTTTCTGTTTCTTTTCCGCAGACCACGCATACCCCATCATTTTGTGAATACTTCCCCACAAAACTCTTAGTTCGCAGGCAACCTGCTCTAGCCTCAAAAAGCAAAGCACTGCCCTGGGAATTATCGTAGAAATTTTCCTTTCTGATGTTCATCTTCTCAGCCCTGTACATCTCTAACGACGTTTTGGCTTCCATTTTTTCCCTCCATTTATTCGTTTCAATCTGCCTTGCCTCTTTTTTGGTTACCTTGGCTGTTTTGGATTCCCCACTGTTCTTTCCGTATTTCATCGTTAGCCTTCTAGTCTTTCTTAACCACTGCGTGTCCACACTTTTCAAGTATAGGTACCTAAATACCTTAGCTGCCCACCTTCGTTGATCCATTGCCCTCAACCTCATCTCAAAGCATATTTTACTCTGAGCTTCTCTAACTTCAAACGACGCCCAGCCCATATCTCCCTGAACTGCTTCGTTAGTTGTTTTTCCATGCGCGCCTAAGGCCAAACGTCCTACCGTTCTCTGGTTTACTTCAAGGCCTGATAGAACGTCTGATTTTAAGCAGAGAACAGCATTCGCAAACGTGAGACCCGGAACCATTACTCCTTTCCACATTCCTCTTACTACTTCATATTTGTTATACCCCCACAGAGCTCTATGCTTCATTATAGCTGCGTTTCGCTTACCCTTAACCTTAAGTTGCTCCTCGTGAGTACTTAAGTAGTTATCCCCTTCATTTATCCACACTCCCAAATATTTATATTCCTTGACTCTAGGTAATTTGCCTTGCTGGATAGACACTTCGTCGGTGGTAGCGTCATTGAAAACCATTATTCCTGATTTTTCTGCACCGAAATTTAACCCGAGGTCAGTGGCTTCCTGGCCGCAAATATTTATTAGCCGCTGCATATCGGCTTGGTTATCAGCTAAAAGAACATTGTCGTCTGCGCATAACATTCCCGGAATATGCTGTTGTACCACTTCGCCTTGCAGCATATGGGTTAGGCTAAACCCTACTTGACTTTCTTCCAGTTTCTTTTCACATGACATGCAAACTTCCAAGCTTCACTGCATGGCATTTTCTTTAGTGTTAGCTTTTTCGGCACGACGCCGAAGCCATGCAAGAAAGCCTACCACAAATGCCTTGCACAAGAGCGGAACTCTGACAGCCAATGTTGTCTGAGGTGTAACGCTACCTGGGCAAAATTTATAAACTGGAAAGAAGTTTTCCCATCAATATGGTGGTATGAGTGAGAAATCAAGGTTTATTACTTGCTGGAAATGCTTGCATTAAAGTAAAGGTCACACCAACCACTAATGTACCTAACCTCTTTTCAATGCCTGGAGCAAGCCATTCAAATGCAGTCGACTCTTGATCATCACCTAATTGGAATTTTCAGGTAATTGGAAGCAATGCTCTGGTCCCACCCAATGTTACATTCAATTCAGTAGAAGAAATTGCTTTGTAATTTAAAGCTGAAACCCAATTTTTCGATTATTGTAAGTTATTTCGAATAAAAAGCATCAAGGTGAACATCACATCTTGATAAAATTGGAAATTTTAAAGCGTCAAAACACCGCCGTGTACTGCAATGTTGGCACCATCACAACCGAGGCAGCGCATAGCTGATAAAGCAGCCGGTCACTTGAGACTTGGGCCAGTGTAAGCATCTCTGTTTTGAGGCCCTCAACCTTCTTTGTTGCGCACAGCTCCGTGCAACAGTTTGCGTGGTGAAAGCTTCAGGCTTCGATTTTCACCACAAGTCTGAACTATCACGGCAAGCTGTGTCACATTCGAATAGGCAACAAAACAAAACCAAGAAGAGAAGATTGTTGCAAACCAATGGCAATGCGCTATTATGCCTTCTGTTTTTTTGTTGCGGACTTTGTGCTAATGGTAGCCAACTGTATAATTTCTCTGGTCACAACATGTTGAGGAAACCGCATTTTCCATGGCAGGGTGTGCCAAATTTCATTCCGCTGCCTTGCCATACTGTCTTAATCTTTTAAGGGGCAACCACACGCAGCGACAGCGAGAAGCGACGTGAAAACTGTAACTCAATGGGTACACCAAACAGATAGCACGAGTGACAGCAACAAGTGAAAAAAAATGATCAAACTGCCGCCAATGCCCTCCATCGTCGTCGTTCGTCGCTGCTGCTCACTTATGGGCTGCTTCTGTACAGCAAAAAGCACGCGGCGGCGTCAGCCCATCGCTTTCTGCTGTCGACTCCCTTAGCAACCTGGTTATAAACATTTTCACTTGTCACCATCATCCACACTACCAGTTTGCTGTACCCATTGAGTTACGTTTTGCCTTCGCTGCATGTGGTTGCTATTTACTTGCCATTTTTTGTATCATTTTCCTAGCGATACATAAATATTCTAATGCCTCAGGTCCTGACGACTGCCTAAGTTATCTTTTTTGTCACTTTGTTTTAAAAACTCTATAAACAATGAAAAAGATTTCTGTATTCGAATATATTTGATTCATTGAATCGAGTCAGTTTTTGCTAATTGTATTTTATGCACAGTTCGAAATTTCCTGTTTGCACATCTCTAGTTAATATGTTATGCAAGATTAAATCAATGAACAAGCTGACCAATTGTTAAAACTTTCTAGGGAATGTGAGAGCAGTTGAAAAAACGAATGTACACAGAGAACGAAATCTCACTGGTAATAATCGTGTGTAGAAACCAGGGTCGGAGCAAAAAAAGAAATGCCAGAAGCAAATATCTAACACACAGTAAATGCCCACAACGAACTAACTTATGATGTTTCCATGTGAAGGAAGAGAAAGAGCAGGCTCAGAGGAGGTTGGCACTGGACAACTTCATCTGAGCCTGCTCTTTCTCCTCCTTCACATGGAAGCATCACACGTTTCTCCGTTGTTGGCATCAATTTCCTGACTACCTGTGATTTTGTACCCATTCTCTCTCTTCTACCGTCTTATCTTTTCTTCATATGCTGCATGGCCAAAATATGAAGTAAAAAAAAAGAAAGGTTAGCAGAGGGTGGTACATGAAAATTCTAGTTGAAGGCTGTAGGATAAAGCGAACAGCAATAGGGATCCTGCGGTTATTGCCATTTTAACCTCTCGTCACGGCAAACAAAAAGTCTGATTGATTGTAGGGTTTAACGCGCCGACGCAACGAAGGCGATGAGGCGCGCCGTAGTGGAGGGCTCCGGATTAATTCTGACCACCTGGGGATCTTTATCGTGCGCCGAAATCTCGTACACACGGGCGTTTTTGCTTTTCGCCTCCATCAGAAAAGCGGCCGCCGCGGCCGGGAATCGAACCCGCGACCTCGTGCTCAGCAGCGCAACGCCTTAGCCACTGAGCCACCGCGGCGGGTGGCAAACAAAAAGTCAGAAAAATCATATGGTGAATGGCTTCAGCACATTAAGTTTCAGACGTCGTTATACACTGGCACAATAGGGTGGACGGCAGCGCCACTGACGTGTCTGAATGATTGGACAATCTAAAAAATCAGTCTGTGACTGTGTACAGGTGCCGTCATAAGTAATTGGAGCACAGGAGCTGTGGCCGAACTGCATCGGAGCGCCATGTAGCTGCACCGGCGGTAAATGAAGGACAAAAAACACGCATGCGCGCCTGCCGACGGCGATGGCCCATCTAGTACCTCTCAAACCCCTTTTTTAAATTTGGCTTCGAGCATTGCTCACAGCACAGTGCCGCTCTCGGCATCGGCGCTGATAGCAGAGACGATTCTGGCAGCGTCTCTGGCGCACTTCCAGCTGCGGGAGAAGCGGCGCGCTGTCACGGGAATTTGTAGTGAGTTTTTCGTTCAAATATTTTTACGTGTGTACGCTATCAGCGCTATCGCCGAGACCAGTATGCTGCGAACAATGCTTAAAGCCAGGTTAAAAAAGTGGTTTTAGAAGTACAGATGGGCTATCGCCGTCGGCAGGCGCGCATGCGTGTTCTCGTGCTTTCATCTACCGCCGGTGCAGCTACACGGCGCTCCGATACAATTCGGTCGCAGCTCCCGTGCTCCACTTATGACGGCACCTGTGCGTACAGATCGAAGTCAAACATTGCTTTCAGGATTAAGTTTTCATCAAAGAACTTGGCATGACCTACTCGTTCGAAAGCACCTTTTGTCGCATGAAAGCTTGCTCACACCTATGACAATGCCACCAAGGAACGAGAGACCTGAAGAAGACACCACTCAGTGGAGGGGTGTGAGAGAAGAAAACCCAGGGGCAACAAATGGATCTGGACAAAGCAAGATAAGCAGGCAGGCCTTAGTTCTTGTTCTACAGTGTACACAAATAGGCTCAGGACGATGACTATAGCATGAGCAATTCGAGAAAAATTCTCGTCTAGTGATGTGAGACCGGCCAACAAGTGCCCCGTGTTAGCGAAAAGTAGCGATTGCTACCTATTCTTTGATTACCTACAAGACTCCTGGAATTTCGAAACCACACTTGTATTGCTTGAGAAAAATTCTGCTGAAGTGCAATTACGTTAGTAAATTGCAATCTTAGCAATTCAATAACCTATAAAACGACCATGCTCAGCAACCCTTGTAGTGCGATTATAGCAATTGAAAAGAGAAGCAGCGTGCATTACGTACACTCAACATCAACGTCGGGAATCAAACGTGAGTGTGTTAAGTGGGCCCACCGCATGCTACACAGTATTTGTTCATGAAAGCATTCAAGTATCTCTATTGCACTTTCCTCCAACAGAATAAGTCATGACATGCATTCTGTGAAATAAATTCCATTTTCCAACTCCTGCATACAAACGCTGAAAATTCTCCATTCTGTTAAAAAATTAGAACAGAAATTGTGAGGACAGGTGCAAATTGTATCGACACACACACACACACCACACACACACACACACACACACACACACACACACACACACACACACACACTACCACACACACACACCACACACACACACACACCACACACAACACACACACACACACACACACACACACACACACACACCACACACACACACGCACGCACGCACGCACGCACCGCCACATATATAGGTTGGCTCCTCAACAGAAATATACTTGCACTGCACTGTCTACGAAAAACAGGATAGGGAGCGCAAGATTCGGCGAAACACTTACGTCCGCAATGAGAACAGTGGCACCCTGTATGCCAAGCCTTGGACAAGCAGTCTCTTGAGGTAGGTCTGGCTCTTAGAAACGGAGCAGGTCCCCGATCAGCTACTCGTACACATGCTGGGACTGTGGTGGAAATTTATCAGCCCCTGTAACGAAAGCGCAGTGAGCGGCGTCTCGATGACACATGATACGAAATAAATATCTCCGAAACATTGCTTGCTTTACATTTGTGCGTGCAATCTAAAACCCCTGTTCTGCTTACTACAGCTGTTAACGTAGTAAGCCTCCATGTAATAACTGTCACTAGTGGTAAGCATAGTGACACCACAGCAGATTCTAGCCAACAGTTACGCATATGAGCTTGTAAGTTAAAAAAGAAAAACATTACGACACTAGCGTGTGTTTCGGGTGTGCTTTCGCAAGAAATGGCACGTAGCTTATCCACTTTGAAATTAGCCTACACTTCTACCACGAACACTAAAGGCAACATCACCTTGTATGTTTTCTTCTCCGTATGAAAAGGGCGATGTGACAAGTCTAAACACTTACCTCCTCACGAGCTTGTTGCTACCACCGATGTTGACGGCCACGAAACCGAGCTAGCGAAGTCTCAGACTTTGCGCCGTCGAAGCTGAGGCGCAGACTGACGTGAGGCTCGGCAGGACCCTAGGAACTTCAGTTGGAATAAAAGCTGCGATTCCAAACCACGAAGGCGCACAGGCCGTCCGGCCGTTCAGTCGAAACGGTGCCGGAGAAGCAGGGAGAAGCACGGCCCGCACGGACGGACGAGCAAAAAATGCGCAAAACAATGTTGTCAGCACGGCCAAAGGCCCTCGATATTTCAGACCAAAGTTGGAGACGTTTTGAGGCAAAAACGACAGCGTTGCCAACATAGTTTGGTGCGTTTAGGCCGATTTGGCGGCGGTCGCGGGCGGGTTTTAGTCGGATGCGTACATGTAGGGCGAAAACCCTACAGTTGGCAACACTGTGGGACCCGCGCAGCTTTGTACTACCCGGAAGTACTGCCCGGAAGCCGCTGGCGCAGCGCCCCCCTGGGCAGCGCAGGAGGCCTATACGCCTCGAGCGCGGCCTGTAGGGGCGCCACTGAAATCCCCCTAGCGGCCCATTTCAAAAGCAGGCACGGGAGTCCCCGACCCGCTCCGCCCTGTCGCCGTTTCTTTTGGGGCTCGTTCAAGACAGCAATTTACCGTTTGTTTGCGTTCGAAATACCGAATAACGTGGAGCACGCACTCTCTTTGCAAGCGTGGTGTGTTCACGAGAGTATAAACGTTTATGACGCGATCTAATTAGTGAGATCTATATGAGCGCCGGGCGTGTGTCACAGGCCGGCGTCCCGAAGCCAGCATTTGCATGCAGCTGATTGCAATTCCGCTGCCCTGAAATTTAGTGGCAGTGTCTCCGCAAGCAGTGTTTCCTCCGATGGTCATGTTGCGGCCATACACACTATGATGTAAATCGACTTTGTGCACCCACAAAATCCAGCGGAGCTCTCATACTCCGACAGCACGCAAATTACGCCTTCTAATATCACATATCAGATATTGATCAGTACCATGAACAAGCCAATGCGGCATAAATTTCACAAACATTGTACCAAAGAAGTACGATGGATAATGCAAAATTACACTCCGGAGCCAGCACACGACGACAAATTTAATGCTGGGTGGTCTTGTCCCGAGGTGAGCGCTCGCAAAGATTCATCTGTTACATTTATCCTCCACGAGAAGCGTGCAGATGGGCGTATAGAGTAATCCGCGTCCGTGACCAAACTCTTCTTCGAAACATCGTCATATGACACAGGGAGACTGCAGAATCTAGCATAAACCGAAATCAGAGACCCTGATCAGATACGACACTCCTCCAACGAGCCCGTGTGTACGAGATTTCGGCGCACGTTAAGGATCTACAGGTGGTCAAAATTAATCCGGAGCCCTCAACTACGGCGTGACTAATCGTCTCCGTTGCGTCGGTGCGTTAAACCCTGCAATCAATCAATCAACTCTTCCAATGACACCTCGTATCGCTTGTGAACTGCCTACCCTGTATTCTTCAAAAAATGCGTCCGCCGAGTGATCAGCCGTTTGTCGAAGACGAAAAACAAACGAAAAGTGAACACGCAGCTTGTGTGTGTGTGATTACTAAAACGTTCATTCGTTGATTTCGCTCCGCATTTGTAAAGAACGATAGTTCAGCGTACCCCCCCCCCCCCTTGTCTAGCGAAATAGGCGCGCATTTCGCATCTAGTTGGTTTGGTGAATACTACCATTGCTCGAAACAAACGTCTTTAGCATTTCAAGAGGCTGCACTCGTTTGTTTTGTTTTTTTTTCATTCCCGTACGACTATTCTATTTATTCCTGACTTGCAGACCATTCATTTTCCCGTGGTTTCATTAACATATACCTTGGTTCTTACTATAAGGCATGAGTGTACACATATCGGACAATGCACAGTCTTTGAGTGTACTTAAAATTTTCGCGTGGCTTATATTCCCATAAAAGGCACAAGTTTTTGTCAGCTATTGGGTTATCACATCCCCGAAACATATTTTTCTACGACGTACATATTCGAAGCAAAGCCGCATTTGTTGTCTGCGCTGCAAAACGAAGCAACCTCTTACAGTGCCAATATCAGGTCTAAACGAGGCGACAATAAATAGAATTCACTTGTGCTGGCGTGTTCGAAGGTGCCCTCGGTGATATGCTGCTGCCGTCGCCGACGCCCGCAAGAGCGGTCAAGAAGCGCGCAGAACCGCCTCCCCGAAGTAGCTCTTGTTGGCGTTAGAGCGCTCTACCAAGACGCAGCTGTTTTTTTTAAGTGCCCTAAACGTGCAGTTAGCTTACAGACGTCACAATAACAAGTTGTTTAGTGCGCGGAAAGGCAAAGAGAAGCGAAAGAGAACCAAAACACTGCATGACCACCTATCAGTCACGCAGCGCTAATCCCGCAAACGCCGCGGAGAAGCGGCGGCAGGCGGCGCAGCGATCGCGAATCTCGAGGCGTATAGAGCAAGTAATCACATGAAACTATGGCTATTTAATGCAATGCCTGCACAAGGTGCCCGTGCGTGCGGAATACGTCCCGTATCACGGGCACATATTTGCACCACGCGGTCTGCGGATTTTCACCCAGTTTACAACTTCACCTGGCGCAAATACCATCATAATCAACACCAATATCATGACAGAGACCCTAAAGAGGCCATATGAAGACAAAATATAACCTCGTTCAATTTGGTAGAACTAGTTTTGGTAACTCGCACGCTCCCTTCCAGTCACAGACATTTTTCAACCGAAGCAATAAATATCAAAAGCTCATATTTAGCGCAGCAGTGACGCAATAGGGACAGAAGTGATGTATATAGGCCAGCACTAAAAAGTAGTTATGGGTGCGTTAACTGCACGTGAGAATTCAAATGATAGCTAGGATCAATGGAGACAATTGCGCAATCATGTTCTTTGGCGGTGGCTTAAGCCGTTGGGCGCCAATCGTACAAAGAAGATCCTGTGATGTCATAGAGAAATCGCGGAAAAGTGGGCGGGGATTCGCCACGGCTTCATATGTTCTATTTAATATCTCGATCATTCCTTTGAAGTTCGCCATAAAACTGGTATCATTGTTATCAGAGCAATGCCGTCTTTTTAATGAACCGAACATGTAAACTATATACCGCGCTCTTTTTCATTGGGGCGGGGGGTAAGGGGCTTGAGAACAACTTAGCCCCCTCCTGGAAAAAACAATCCTTGCTACGCGCCTGTTGCACAACACCAGTTCGCTACAATAAACGTTCATTTCCCTCGCTTCCTTCTTCACGGCGTGGCAGCACTGTAAGTTAACCTTGTAAATAAGCTCTGCATGATAAACCCTTGCAGTTCTACCGTACGTATCGCTGGCCTGGATTGTTTTGCACTGGGGACCTGCAGCTACAACGGACCCTTCAGCTTTCAGTGGCTAAGGCGTTGCGCTGCTGAGCACGAGGTCGCGGGTTCGATTACCGGCCGCGGCGGCCGCTTTTCTGATGGCGGCGAAAAGCAAAAACACCCGTGTGTACGAGATTTCGGCGCACGTTAAAGATCCCAGGTGGTCAAAATTAATCCGGAGCCCTCCACTACGGCGCGCCTCATCGCCTGCGTTGCGTCGGCGCGTTAAACCCTACGATCAATGAATCGAGACCCTTCAGCTTCCCAAGTACCGCTTCTGGCGTATCTGGGAGACCACCGGCCGCCTCCTCGCAGACGTCTCGTCTGAACCCTTCAACCGAGCGGTTCCAGAGGACCACCCTAGTGATGGAGAAGAAACTGTGCGGTCATCTTTACGACCTTTTGTGTCTACTGACACCTAAGACGTCCGCCACCCCCATCCCGGGACGATGTCCTAGGGCAAATATGTAAATAAATAAATAAATAAATAAATAAATAAATAACACGCATTCACTGTGCAGCGTGGCCGTGGTTTTTAGCATTACATATTAAGTTGTAGTGATTTCCAAGGACTACTTTCTGTTCGTTTCATGGGAGTTATTGTCGACATTCGACGGAACCTTTATTATTAACTTCAATCTATACGCCATTTATACCTACCCTGCGGGTAACAGGGCGATTACTAGTATACGCCATAAGGTGCGGCCTTTGGAAATACCTTGCTGAGAAAAGGGTATACAGCCAGCAAATAAAGAGGAAAAGCAATATCGATAACCAAGGACATTTGGCAAGCGCGGCAGTCACGTTCAGTTCAGTTACCCTTTTTGTAAGCCGGCGAAGATTTATTTTGGCCATTACGTCCACTTACTTACATCAAAGAGCTTTGCATCAGTAAAATATGCTGTTGGGCTAGTTGGTTCATTGCTGAAGGAAAAACAGATGCGCTTCTGTCTCGTCGTTGTTCGTTTTTTCTGTCCTCGTTTGTAGCGCTCGTTTTTGAGCAGTGCAACAGACTTTGATCAGCGCAAGTAAACCTGCGCGAATTGGAGATTACACTGCCAGGAATACCTGAGCCAAATATTACACGTGCACGTGAAGCGGTGAGTGCGCAAATCGATGTGAAAGACGCGGAAAAACCAACCGCTCTCTCTTCAGTTGTCCTCATTATGCAACCCCTGGCATGGCCTAAGGGACGTCACATAGGCCATGGCTGCCCGATCGGCTGTCACTGGTCAACTTCGCGGCTAGATTCTCCCATTTCCGTCGTTGTCATCGCTGTGTACGAACCTCTTCTATGCCTGAATCTGTAGGCACAGTTTTGCCGTTTCTTTTGTGTTTTGAGTGCGCGCGGAGTTTGAGCGATGAGCTCAATACTTCCCTTTCAACGGGACCACTCAACTACAAAGCGTTTATTGCTTCAAAAACGCCCTTCCAGCACGAGCGCGCACTTGCGAGCAGGCACCCATGCCTGCCTTTTTGTGTCACCAGATCGTAATAGGCCCCTCCGCGTTGCGGAGAAAAGGAGAAAACTACCCGGCATGTGATATATCGAAGGCCGCCGAAGAGAACGCCGCGAGCCGCCCTCTCTCCTGGAGAGAGCGCGCAGCTTTCGTCGCGTTGTCCGCCGTCGAGTCGTCGAGTTGAGAGGGAACGATTATGGGCGATTTCTCATCGCGCGTAGTTTCGTTAATTGTGAACGGATTTTCATAATTCTTGCGGGAGGAGATTTCTGGGACAATAGACTTTATCCCAAAATACATTACTAGTAGTCGATGGCAAGTGTTGCAGGGTCCCTTTAAGCTCTGCATCACGTGAGCAGTAAGTTGCGTGGAACGAGCACAGGATGGAAAGTTTCTGTTCTTTTTAAATGCGGAGCATTTCTTAGGCTCGCCAACTCCTCCGTCCATAGGAGTTCGAAGCTCATGACGTCACGTCGAGGCGCAGGTGCGCGCCTCTCCCCCGTACCCTCCTCGCTCTCAACAACAGCTGCGGCGGTACGGCAGGAGCGCGTCTGCGCGCGCAAGCGCCGTAGCTGCCCCGTGCCCCTCGTCGCTCTCAACAACAGCTGCGGCGGTGCGGGGGGAACGCGTCTGCGCGCGCATGCGCAGTAGTTACCCCGTGCGCTCCGTCGCGCTCAGCAGCAACAGCGGCAGGTGTACACGTGATAGCGGCGTGCTAGCGGCGTGACAGCTGCATGACAACAGCGTTGGGGGGGGGGGGTGGAAAGGTCGCGCGCTTGTGTACGGAAGTGCGCGCATGCGCGTCTCTCCCCCATACTCCTCTCCCTCGACAGCGCGCGCAGACACCATTTTCTTTGCTAGAGGTGGGTGCCGCCATTCGCTTTTTCTGACCAGACGCTAGCGCCGTCTATGAAGCGACCGCCGAAACCTCCACGCTGGGCTTCTTTGAGTGCGTCTGCGCGGTATCCGTGCATTAGCGAGTGAACCATAGTGGTTTGGCGTTAAGTTAGCGGTTGCAGTGCTTGCGTGTGTGTGCAGCTGTTTTGTTTTCATCATCATCGGACGGATTTTAGGTCCTCATTTGCTGCCAGAGCGGGAAATTCCGACCCCGGCTGTCGCGAGCAGCAGTAGCAGTGTGGTGGTGGTGCCGGTGGTGCTCCGCAGTTCCGCGATTCAAACGTACCGGTATGGCACCGACTGACATAGAAATCGATATCGGGGAGTAAATACGTGTTTTCAATGCCGTTATGTTCACCGATTAGTCATGTTTACGGAAGCGCGGACGATCGAATGCGGAGCGCGCACAGCATATGTGGGTCACGGTGATCCGTGCTCGCGATGGAGGCGATTGCTACGCTGTTGACATTGCAATGCAATATAATCTTTCTTAACTAGACATATGACAGTTACGGACGAAACGAAATTACCCGGGCTGAAAAATAACACGACCGCACAACCAGTTAAATTACTTCGAAGGTTGAGCAAAAGGGTTGACGTTCGGGCGAGTTAATATTGGTTCATCATGATCGTGATCATGATTGACCTAACTCTGGGCAGCGCATGTGGCCTGTCGCTCGGATCCCACCTTTGTGAAACCGCTGCTTGCACCACAAATGCTTTACGCGACCAGCAGTAATTGTAATACTTTAGATTCCGTGGCAACGCAAAAGGATTAGAAGCTTTTCCTTTGACCGCGTTGTGAACAGGTTGAGCTATTTTCCAAATGCAGCGTTCACGCGTATCTCGAGCTGCGTTTCCACATGGCTGCCTGCTTATCCTGCTATCGACCAGCAGTGTGCGATGGTGAAAGTTATCCTTTGATATCGTTTGGCAGTGTAATGCGTTGGCCTGAAAAAAAGTAAACAAAACACTGTGATTTTAAAGGTTAAATTAGATCAAAACGGTATTGTTTAATGCCAATCGGCTGTAATGACCAAACAATATATGGTATTTTAAATTGACTACAAGGAACCAGAAGTTATTGTAGTGTTGTATTGTATCGGCGCTCGCGAAAGATCCCCAAGTGGTCAAAATTAACCCGCAGCCCTCCGCGCCTCATCACCCATGAAGCGTCGGGGCGTTAAACACCATAATGAATGAATGAATGAATCAATCAACCAACCAATCAATGCTGTATTGTATAAGTTGCTTCTAATATTTCAGGGGGTTCCGTTCCCTGTCGCAGCTTTGCGTGTGATAAATGAATTTTGCTCCGTCTGCTTGCCGTCCAAGTGCATCGAACAACCCGGAGTTGGTCGTTGGTACAAAGTCGTTGCGATTTATCAACGGAATCCACCGATATCTCAACTCGGTGTGCGTTGGGAAGCGATGCCGCAAAAACACGCCGCAACCGCACTGCATTTTCTCCAGGCAGTGTCGTGCAAATGCGTGCTGTCAGCGACTGTTTATCGCTTCGCTGGTTGTTCAATAACCCACCACAGCGCAGTGGTGACCAAACGACGTTTGCGCCTTGACCGGCATCGCAGCATTGGCTAAAACAGTTGAAAGTTCCGCAAAAACTAAGCACACGGTGCGAAATACTCCTGAACTACGCAGCGGAGCACACCGCGCCGAGCGATGTTAGCAGCCCAGCGCGCTCAGGCAACGCGCTGGTCGGCCGCCGAGAGAACTGGTTTGAGAGTATTTTCCTCCTTTCCCGGCTGCTTATGGAAAATGGTACACCGGAAAATGGTACACCATTTTCCATAAGCAGCGAGCGCGCGTTCGAACTTTAGTCAAGTGCGTCTTTGCTTGCCTTTCGTTTTGCTCCAGATGAAGTATAAGCGATGGAAGCAACAGTACCGTCAACAAGTAGTGCGACACAATGCAACAGCAGCGTCACTCTACTCGTTGAAAGCAACGTTCCCCACCGTACATGGGGACCCGCCACGGCCTGCACTGCGTCTCCACCAGCGACAACAAGCAACCCACCACTAGAGTCACTAGGCGTACCCGCTCCGCCACCCTCAACATGGTGTCACAAGGGGCTTTAGTTCTTAGGTTCAACGCTCGTCCTTAGTTCAACGGTTCAACCAGTTCAACCCCGTACGCCCGTCACGAGACAACCGCCGCCGCCCCCGCCATGACTACCCCTGCCATCGCCGCCGCCGCCGCGCCGCAGCTGACTCAGCTACGCCCACCACCGGCCTTTGACTTCGACAACCCCGGCTCCTGGACTACGTGGCTGCTCCAGTATGAGGATTACACTTTCGCCACGGGCCACTAGACAGCACCGCCGGAGGTTCAGGTGCGTTCTATGTTCTACTGTATGGGTCCTCAAGCCCGCGTCGTACTCGCAACCACGCTGCTGGGAGACTCCGAGCTCAAAGACGTTGCCGCCGTCAAAAAAGCGCTTACCGACCATTTCATTCATCCGCCCAACGAGCTGTTCGAAACGGTCCGCTTTCACCGCCGTGCTCAAGAGCCCGGCGAAACTGCCGATGCCTTCTACACGGCTCTCCGCTCAATGGTAAAACGCTGCAACTACGCGTCGCAGGAAGTCGAGGAAAGGCTCGTCCACGACCGCTTTGTTGTCTGTTTGCTCGACCGTAACCTCTCGGATAAACTGTGCCGAAGTCCGAAGCTCACCTTGCAAGAGGCACTTACGCATGTCCATCAACACGAAGACGCAGAAAACGAGCGCCGGGCTCGCGACTAGGCCGACTCGTCACCGCTTGCCGTCTACGCCGCCGCGCGTGTTCGTAACGCCAAAGGAAAGACGGGGTCACCGGATAGGCCCAACCAGACAGAGTTCTTTTTCTGCCGACGTTCTTAGCACGAGCGTGCAGACTGTCCGGCTCGACAAGCAACTTGCAATTTCCGCAGCAAGAAAGGTCATTTCGAAACCGTCTGCATGAAGAAAAATTGACCACATCTTTCCGCGGGGGAAACCATGGGGTGATGCGACGCATCTGGGTGGTGCTTGTTACGGTTGCGCCGACCATCGCGGTAGAAGACCTGTTAGTCTCCATTCAAATCATCGGTGGTCATCGGATGTCATCGCAGCGGCGGCGATGGAGCGACTGAGCGGAGCGCCGCAGTTATCGCGTTTATATGTACCGCGCGTTAACGGTGAGGGGAATGAGAGAGAGTAGCTCATGTGCATGTGTTAACCGAGTGCTAACGCGCGCTGACGCACAGCTGGCATGGCGAGGGGAGCGAGCGCTAACGCAAGATGGCGCTGCGGTGAGAGCGATGTTACTGCGCAGTTGGGGTGGCGAGGAGAATGGGGGAGAGGCGTGCGGATTACGGATGGATAAAGGGACAAGGCGAGTCAAAGAGAAGCGTCGCATCTAAAAGATGCAACTCCAAGCGCACTCGGTCTTCAGCAAGCTCTGTTGAGCTTCATGCGGTGGCAGAGAACCGCCCCAACGCCAAGTTCATCGAAGTACATGGTGAATGGCTCCCCACTGTCGTTCAAGGTGGACTCGGGAGCCGAAGTTACGGTCATACCAAGCTCATTTTCCGGAATTCCGCCAAAACTTCAAGTTCCAGAAGGCGAGCTCAAAGGTCCCGTAATCAAACGTTGTTTGTCCGGGGTACATACCAAGCCACACTCTCGTGGAAAGGCAAGTCCGTGGAGCAGAAACTGTACGTTCTGGAATCCAAAACAGTTCCCTTGTTAGGCTTCCCTGCAATTCAGGCCCTGGGGGTATGCAAGTTCCTTGACCATGTCTCAGGCTCACAGGAGTCGTCCTTTTCAAGGGACTGTCCTTTTCAAGACCCTGTCCTTTTCAAGGGACCGGGGACATTGCCTGACGCCTACATAATCTGTTTGAAACCCGGGGCGACGCCCTTCTCACTAAGTGCCCCGAGACATCTCCCTTTACCTCTCCATGAGCCCATCAAGAAAAAAACTGGACAAGATGCATTCGGAAGGAGTGATCCGCCGCGTCGACGCTCCGACAAAGTGGTGCGCTGGACTGGTAGCTGTGCAAAAAGGTGATGGCGATTACAGGATCTGCGTACATCTCTCTCAGCTTAACAAAGCCGTTATTCGCGAACGCCACATGCTACCGACGGTGGAACAATGCCTAGGCTTCCTTGGAGATGCCAAGTTTTTTTTCTAAGCTGGATGCTAAGTCAAGTTTTCATGAAGTCATGCTGTCTCCACAGTCACAGCTGTACACAATGTCCATTACCCCGTTTGGTCGCTATTGCTTTCTGCGGATGCCATTCGGCATTACATCGGCACCCGAGTATTTCCAGAAGCACATGTACCGGATACTAGAAGGCCAGACCGGCGTAGTGAACATGATTGATGACATCCTTGTCTTTGGCAAGACTCGTAAAGAGCATGACCAGCGCCTCCAGCAGGTCCTCGCACGGCTCTCCAAGGCAGGCATCACGCTCAACCGAGACAAATGTTCCCTCGGCACCAACAGTGTGAAGTTCCTAGAAGTCGTAGTGAGTGCCCACGGTATTTCACCCGACCCTGACAAGGTGGCAGCCATCAAGCGTCTGCCTGCTCCCGAAGACCTCTCTGCATGTATTCGTGCCCTGCTTTAGAAGAACTCTGAATGGACGTGTGGCCCATCGCAGCAGTCGGCTTTTGGGAAGCTAAAAGAACTGCCGTGCTCCGAACGGTGCGTTGCAACTTACAACACCCAGTACAAGACAACTGTTTCAGCAGATGCAAGCTCCTTTGGCCGGGGGGCCGTGCTTCTGCAAGAGCAACTATCCGGAGAGCGTCGAGCAGTTGCCTTCGCTTCAAGGTCTCTCACGTCGGCAGAAACAATATACAGCCAAACCAAAAAGGAAGCATTAGCAGCCATCTGGGCTGTGCAGAGGTTCGACCAGTATGTCCGTGGTCTGGACTTCATCCTGGAGACCGACCATCAGCCTTTCGTTGCACTTTTAGGCAACATGGAAATCGACCTCTTTCCACCTAGAATCCTGCGCTTCTGTTTGAAGCTCATGAGCTACCAGTACAAGGTAGTCTATGTACCCGGCAAACTCTTGACTACAGCTGACACGCTCTCTCGAGCTCCTGTGGAGGCTCTTTCGTTGCAGCAGGCCGACCAGGTGGAACTCTACGTGCAAGAACTTGTCCGCTCCCTTCCAGGCCTTGTCTCCACACGGTGGGACGACCTGCGCCAAGCCCAAGCATCTGACGGCGAGTGCGACCTTCTCGTGGAGTAGTGCACCAAGGGTTGGCCCAGACAGTCTCCGTTGCCACTTCATCTGAAAAAGTATTGGCAACACAGGGGAGACCTCACTGTGTGTGATAGTTTGCTCCTGAAGAACACTCGCATTGTCATCCCCACCTCTCTTCAGCGGTACATGCAGGAACTGCTCCATGAAAGCCATCAAGGGATCAACCGCTGCAAGGCAGTGGCACGAGAGTCAGTATGGTGGCCTGACATCAACAGCCAAATTGAACACACAGTCTCCAGCTGCCCCAAGTGTGCTGAGACTCGGGTCCAACGTCCAGAACCCATGATGGCTACAGTCACACCAAGTCTTCCTTGGGATGAGGTGGGCGCCGACCTCTTCCACCTGAATGGCAGGGACTACATTCTTCTGGTTGACTACAGGTCCAGATTCCCCGAGGTCATTAGCCTTGGGTCAACATCAGCAGCAGCAGTAATCACAGCAATCAAAAGCGTTTTCGCCCGCCATGGTATCCCCAAGTTATTGCGCACAGACAATAGTCCTCAGTTTGCGGCCAGGGAATTCGGGGACTTTGCACTGGCCTACGGCTTCCGTCACGTCACCAGCAGTCCTCGGTTCCCGCAGTCAAATGGGGAGGTGGGGCCAATGGTCCGAACTGTCAAAGACCTCCTAGGCAAGTCGGAGGACCCGTACCTGGCCCTGCTGGCCTACAGAGACACACCGGGCGTCATTAGACATAGCCCTGCACAGTTGTTAATGGGCAGACGCCTGCAAACTCGCATACCCAAATCAAGTAACCAGCTGAAGCCTGGTTGGCCGTCTTCGGTACAAGTGGACCAGCGGGATCGTGCTAACAGGCAAAGACAGCGAAGGACTTCAACAGAAGGCACGCTGATCGTGAACTTCGTCTGCTTCAGCCAGGTGAACATCTTTGGGTCCGGGATATCAAGAGTCCAGCTGTCGTCTTGATCCCAGCGCAGCGTCCGCGCTCGTATGTGGTAGAGACACCCAAAGGGGTGGTGTAGCGCAACCGCAGTCACCTTGTTCCTACTTCACCCTCACCAGCAGTGGCCACCAGGAGTGAGCAAGCGTCCACTTCTGCGTCACATGGCGCGACACCACCAACTGTGCGGGAGCCCACTGGGCGTGTGTCACGTTTCGGTCGAACCATTCGCGAGCCAAGAAGGCTGGACTTGTGAGGGGTCTGAAGGGGGATGTAGTGTGTCGGGTGTCGACTAGATGGCGCCCCGGTGACCATCATCATCAGTGGACAAACTAGCACTCTAGGTGCGCTAATAAAGCAAGCTCCCCTCCGGGACGGGTGATGTTCCTGCTGGAGCATCGAGAGTGTGTGTGTGTCTCAGGGCTGTGTGCTCTGCCGGGGCGGTCCCTCGGCGTACCCACTCGGTCACCCTCAACAATCTGAAGGGTCCCGGCTCCATTTTTTATTATGAAGAGTTCTGACTTTTTTGGGGCTGAAGTTAAACAGTCAGTATATTATCTCTATGAGTTAAAATAGATGTGGACGACATCCGCTGCCGTTGGAGGCTGTCCCGCATAACGCCGGGAAAGCCTTTGGCAATCCAGATAGTTAGTATATCGTCCGCATACAGGGCATGCTTAATGCTGGGGATTTTCTCTAATTTTCTGCGAAGGCCTATCATGGCTATGTTGAAAAGTAGGGTCGATAGCACTGCCCCTTGCGGTGTATCATGACTGCCGCATTGTATGGGGGAAGACTGGATGTCGCTAATTTTAATGATGGCAGTTCTGTCGGACAGAAAATTCTTGATGTAGGAGTACGTCTTTTCTCCGCAACCCAGGTTGGCAAGATTTGTGAGGATTGCTTCGTGTATTACATTATCGAATGCACCTTTGAAGTCTAAATCCAGGAGTGCTTTGGGTATGGGGCGACTGGCTGCCTCAAATATGCCCTTCTTCAGCGGCAGTAGTATGTCTTGAGCGGAGAGGTGCGGGCGGAACCTGAACATCGAGTGAGGCATTTGGTCCGTCGTTTCAACAAACATTTGAACGCCGTTAAGAACGACGTGTTTCATAAGCTTTTCGATGCGCGAAGTGAGGGAGAGGGGGCGAAGGTTATCCCTGCATGCAAGGTGTTTTGCTTGTTTTCGAAGGAGACGAATCTCTGCTGCTTTCCAGGCCAGTGGCACTGTTCCCATTTTTGGGAATCGAAGCCCAAGGGACAGAGACCTCCGTGCAAAGAAGAGCGCCCTTGTAGATCGCAATGGCTTTAATTGTAATTATAAGAAAAATAAAGCAGCTAGAGCGAGCCACCCGGGTGATGATCGTCACCGATGATGATGATTTTCCGCAATCGAACGACGCAGAGGAGGCCGACACACCTTCCCCTCCCCCGCGCGCACAAGAAGAGAGATGCGGAACTGCACTTGGATGCCGTTTTGAAAGAGTTCATGTCTACAGCAAAACAAGCTTCTCCTGCCCAACGTGACAACGTCCTCTTGTCGGGCCACCTAGAGCCAGTAAAGAAGCTATGCTAAAGCCACTCTTAAAATCGTCAACCTGCGATAATAGCCTTGCACATAATGCCTACTTTCATGTCTACTTGTATCACATTTGTGTACGTTTGTCAGTTCAATTTGCCGCACTGCAGCAGCGAATGCAGAAATATTAAAAATATTTTTTTGCAGCTTTTGAACCAGTTTTGTCATGTGCGTGGACTGCGGAAGTTTTCAGTACTTCTGTATCTTTCAACCATTTTAAAAGTCTGTACCGCACGAATACAGAATAAGCGACGCAACTAATTAAATATAATACGGATAAAATAATTAAAACAGTATTAATTTATGTCAATAAATTACACTAATGAATAAATAATATAATGTAATGTAGGCAAAAAAAATTGACATGCATTGTGGAAAAATTCCCCCGCATTTATGTGAAAGTGCGAATGCACGGTTGTCGGCCCGCTTGCGGCGCTTGCGCTACCGCTTCGCCGCCTTCTCTTCCATCTCTTCCATCGGGCTTGTAGTATCACGTGTACACACGCAGTTATCAAGCCGCTATAACGCCGCTCATCGCCAACGCACGCCGCTGACGACGTAGTTTGAATGCGTTAAAGATATAAGGCGCGTTACTCACACTGATATCACGTGGCGTCCGTGGCTTAAAAGCGTCGCGCTGCGGCCGCAAGTCCTCGGATCGAAACGTGGCGCCGGATGCTGTTTCTTTTTAAATATAGAGGAGCACTGCGGACGCCGACGCCGCCGCCGCCGGCGGTGGATGGTTTGGGGTCGCTTTGTGCATTCGCACTTAAAAATAAATAGTAAACACAGCATACAAGGACGAAAATACTTGCCCTTCAGCTTCAGAACGTTTCGGAGTGCCTGTCAGCGGATGAGCGGCGATCTAAAATGAAGTCTAGCTTGTGGGTTAACGAAAGCAGTGGCGTTTCGCACGAGACCGTCTTGCGGAAACCGTGCTGCGCGGGTGAGCAGAACGAGTTAAATTTAAAAAATGCGACCAGATGGGAAAGAAGTGCATGTTCAAGAATATTGCATCGAATGCTTGTTAGTAATATGGGCCGGAAATGGTTAGGCGTGTGTTTGTTACCAGACTTATAAAGAGGCACAACCTTCCCGACTTTCAGGTCCGCAGGCAGGACGCTCGTGTCGAGGGCCTTCTGGAATATCCTGCACAAATTAACGGAAAATACACAGCAGTACTTTTCAGGAACGTCAACGCACGGTCACCATGAAGGTTTCAATGACTGGATTATTTTACTTATACAAGCTGGGTCAGTAACAGTAGGGTACACGGCGAGATAATTACTGTGCTGAATTACAGGTGGTGAATGGTTACGAGAAACAACAAAGGTCTGACAAAAAACTGTGTCGAGTAGGGAAGAACACTCAGCACTGGGTATAATAGATTGTGTTTTTCACATCTAGTGTAGCAAGCCGAGCAAGCCAAGCGTCTAACAACGCTTTCTCGATTATCTCTCTTTCTCTCCCGCTCTCACTCTACCTGGTGCACGCAGATAATCAAAATCATATTCAAAACTCGCGCCTTTTGCTTTCTCTCTGTAGTGTATGGTATTTCGTCTCAGAAGCTCCTAAAAAGTTTTGGAAGGATTGTTTTATTAGTTTTCTAGGACAAATGATTGTAGTTAGTGGATATTCACTAGGTTTCAAAATGCCTATTGCTATTTAGTGACACTACCTATTGCTTTTTAAGGGGGGAAAGCCGCAGTTTGGAACAGCAAAACAAGTTTTAGCGGCGTTGTTTGTCACGGGCACGACGGCGTGCACGTGGTTTTGTTGGTGTCCGGCGTGTGTGGGTGGTGTATTTGAGTCCCGATGTGTGCCAACAAAAGGTAACGTAGGCGCAGTAACCTGTGCCGCTTAGTGCAGGTTCGTGCACTAAGTTGTCGTTCACTTTTGTTGTTGCCGGAGTCCTGGCACAAGCGACGGTTACGAGATCCCTCGGTAACTTCGAGCTTAGTTTTGATGCAGCTCTTGTTTATTTTTTGTTTTGCTGCTTCAGGCTTCGAGTGCGAGTCGTGTCTGCTTGTGAGATGTGGCAAAGCGGTTCAGTTGTATGGGAAAATCAAAGGTGTTGAAATTCGCTGGGGGTGGCATGCTGAAGCCGCGGGTGCCCGCGCATGACATCGTAGACGTCGATACGTAAGGCATTAAGTTTTTCCATTGCCCATTGCCACCCCACTGAAGCCCATGTCCTTGCAACGTGTATGTAACAAAGGCGTTCCGGCGGTTAACCTTGATGCAACGAAGTCGCTTATCAGTCGTTCTTTTGCTATTTTACTGAAAAATATGCCAGAGAAATGCACCGATTTAGCGAATACTAGCACTAATGTAAGAAACCAGCAGCTACGAAAATCTCGAGAAAATGTCTAAAAACTGTGAAGAACGGACGTCCGATTCTCACGACGCCATGTTTATTCTCTCCGAACGAGCCTCGCGCTTCTTCTTTCTTCGCTTCCAGTCGGCCGCCGTCCTCGTCGCTCTGATGGTGGATTGGCCGGTGACTGCGCTTGCAGCTTTTCTTTCGCAAAGCTTCGTGCCTCTACACTCGGCCACACTGCGATGGCGAGCACCAAAGAGCTCTTGGCGTGGGTCCTTGACTTTGACACCAGGGTCGTTGTACATCTTTTCTCGGTGGGCGGGTCTCGTGGTTCTGTGGTTCATCTCTTCCTCTCTAGCTTGTGCAAGGGATATGCTTGCTGTCGTTGCAAAGAATGCCACGGCGGCTTTCGGAATGATCATGTCCTGTGGGTTTGTCCCGCCGCGGTTATCTTGTTCGGGTTTGTCCTTGCTGAGTAAGTCCATCTTTTCTTGGGTGTTCTTGCCTCCCGTTTTGTCGCTGTATGCTTCAAGGAGGGTCTCTGAAAAGTCCTTGTCTGCGGCAAGTGCATCGTTATGTTGGACTTGCTTTTCGTGTTTTGTTTGGACGTTTGACATTAACTCGTTTCTGGCTTCGGCGTCATCCCTTTGAATCGAAACGATGGCTTTGCCTTTAACGGAGTCTTCATGGACCATTGCTGAGGAATTGCTCCAGGTGTCGTTCTCGATCGTTTTCTCGCGTTCTGGTCGACACAAGATACGCTTCCTTGGGTAATTCGCATTACGCGTCGCGGAGAACGTAAGATTGTCTTTCGGCGTCATTTCGGGGGATTCTGGACATGGTTCCCCGCCTTCCGTGACCTTCGGTGTCGTCTGGATGTTCACCTCCTCTTCTTTCAGCGACTTCAGTTCTGGACTGGCCTCTTCGTCGTTCCAGCTCTGGGAAACTTCGAGCTCGTTTGCTTCTTCGCCTTCCTAGAAGGCAGAGGTTAAGTGGCGGAGGTGACTGGCCCTCCGTCGGTGACAACCTCTCCGAAACTTCGGGAGCCGAAGGTGGCCCATCTTCAGGGGAGGCCTCCATCGGCACCCAGGAAACCACCGGCTGGTTATGGGCTTGGTGCGGATACTTTGGTCGCGGGGCCCCTTCCTCAGTCACAGTTGGGGTCGTCTTGCTGGTTGTCTCCTCCTCCTTCACAGCCATGTCACTTAGTTCAAGACCAGTGCTCGGAGCCTCCGCCGGGGTATGTAGCGATGCCTGAAGGGGATGTTCCTGAAGGGGATTGCACTCTGCTGCAGTTCTACGGCCAGGTCGATAAAATCTTGCAGGCTCACATCTGGTGGCTGCAATGTGAGGATTGCCGCTTGGGCAGGGTCAGCAAGGCCATCTATGACGTACTGTCTCGCTGCGGGAGACAGCCAAGGGAGGCCACAGTCTACGAGCAGGTGGAGCTTGTCATACATGTAGGCCTTGATGTCCTCTCTGTGGCCTTGGTACCGGCTGCGCATCTCCATGTAGCGGGCGTTGTAGGTGTCTGAGAAGTTACCAAACGCTGCGATCAACGCCCCGCTCCAGCTTGCCCAGGTAAAATGCGTGTTTCCCTAGTACAGATGCCACGCCCGAGCAGCGTCGCGCAGGCGCTCTTCAGCGACTGACCGCTTGATATTCTCAGGCCACGCATGGCATGCGGCACGGCTGTCAGTGAGCTGTACCCAGCGAACAGCGTCGTCCTGGAATCCATGAAACGCCGGTACGTCCGCGACGGCAGGCGATGAAAACGTGCTGCCACGGACCGCGTATTCAGGGGCAGGCACGACGTCGGCAAGCCGCCGGCACACCTCTGTCAGGGCCTGGGCAGCCCAAGAAGGGTAGCCTCCACGCGCAGCACTGGTCGCCATCAGGAAAGGTCGGTCACTCTCGGTGGAGAATCCGAAGTGCAGAAATCACACGCGAACGGCGGACGCAGCGCCGAGTCAAGAAGACGTCGGCCACTTGGGAATGTCGCGCCCACGGCTGGCTCGCCTGGGGGGCTGTCCTTGCGTTCGGCGCTTGTGATGGGACCGCGGCCCACCGATGAACTCTGGCAGCAGTGCTGGAAGGTGTACCAGGCCTTGGCCGCTGCTGAGGGGCGTCCCTGCGGCTGGATCGCCGCGAGGGAGACCAGGTCCGGAGGCTGGGTCGCCTCGGGGCTTCAAATCCTGTCGGCTGCGCCACTTGTAAAGAACGGACGTCCAATTCTCACGACGCCATGTTTATTCTCTCCGAACGACCCTCGCACTTCTTCTTTCTTCGCTTCCAGTCGGCCGCCGTCCTCGTCGCTCTGATGGTGGATTGGCCGGTGACTGCGCTTGCAGCTTTTCTTTCGCAAAGCTTCGTGCCTCTACAAAACAAAATTCTTCATGATGTCCATGGTTATGGTTATTAATATTGTGATATCATTCTTATGATGATGTGATGACGATAATTATGAACGGAGTGGCTAGCGCCATCGGATGGCTAACTTACAAACCACTTCTGGTTTTGCGCGCCACACCAGGTAGCAACAATAGCTGCACTTCCCTTTTTTTTTGCCCTCACCAGTAACTACTGTGCGTTTCTACGTGTGAGTTTGGTGTCGGTGTTGAGACCTAAGTTTTGAGGTGGCTAGGCCCGCCTGCTGTGTGTAGTCGTGCATCTCCTGTGCTACTGCTCCATCGGTGATGAGTTCTGCTGCCAGAAAACGAAAAGTTTTGTCTTTTTTTAGACAAACTCTCAATTTTATAAGCCATATCTGCTGGTGAGAAGAAGAATGTCGCCGTCCGGCACAATTGTGATTGCAAAAAAGCGCATCAATTTCTCAAAAAGGTGCCCTTCCAGCACTTCGTTCGGTCCTTTAAACGTTTTAAGTCACTGAAAAGTGTCCAAAGACAAAAGTAACACTTAAGTTACGCCTGTGAATACAGGGTAATACCCCTGACACACGGGCACCTAAAGGGCCTTTGCAGAGAAGGACTGCTACCGAAACGGCGTTCGCCTCGATGACGCACGACAAAGGAGAATCTCCTTCACCGCAGCGGGCATTTCCCATAAGGGGTGTTCGCCTATGTCCTTTCCCGAACGAAAAGGAGCAGCTAGCGGCGCAGCCTCGTAAGCAGGCACTTGCAAATCATAAGCTTCTCAGAACTTAGTGAAACCAAATGCGATTTCATAATACTGTCATAATTTTTTAAAACTGCAATGAAATTAAATTGCACTAAATAAGCCCAATCGTAATGTATTTTTGTAAACATCTGCCCACTGTTACCAGATTAGGCACAAAACATCGACTAAAAAAGCACTCCATCGTTGCTGTTGAATACTAATATGTGAAATTACCCTTTTATTTTTCTAAACAACAATACAAACGCATTGTTTCTCTCTAAAATAATGAAGAAGACCTATTAGCCGCACTTTATTTTTGTTATTGTGCATGCTTTTTCCACAGAACTGCTAGCGCCACCCTAATGGTGTGTCAGTTACGGGAACTACATAAAGGAGATCGGTGGTTGCTGTGTGTCAGGAGCGCCACTCCTTTCCACCAAATGTCTTTTGACGTGGCAAAAGGGGTTTAGTTTAAAGGAGATCTAGCGTTGCCGTGTGTCACGGTAAGTGACCTTGCTTCTTTGGAGTGTTGCGTACTAGTGCCTAAGCTCGTGTGAAAGCAGCAGGTGTAACTCGTGCAGTTTTTCACTGTGGAATAAATCCTTGCAGGGTGAGCTCACCTTTCTAGCCTTCTGCTTTTGTTTCTGATTCATTCGTGTGAGTCTAAACTCAAAACCTGCCTGTAACAAATACCTTCATGCAACGAAAAATTGCAAACTTTTGTTGTCACTTTCGTTACATCCAGGTGTCACTGTATTCCAAGTGCTTGCAACCGTGCAATGCGAACGTCGAGGGCTGTCTGCAGATGTGACGGCATCGAATTCGTATTGTTACGTGTTTCAAGGGGAGGAAACCAGCTGTAGTTGTTATCTTTTTATTCCAAGTGGCAGTGTGTTGCTAGCAGCGGTTGTTTTGTGACTTAGGACACCATTGATCTGTGGGGTAAGGAGGTGTTCGTACCGATTTGAGTGTGGATTACATATACGAAATAAACCGTGCCTCAGCATTTAAATATGGCAGTCTTACGAATGAGGGTGAACATCCAAAATAACACAGCACAACGAAACGTTTGAAGCCGATATTGTTAACAAATTTATCAAGGAGTGGCTTTATCACAGTAACCAAGAGAAGTTTTAGGGGCCGTTGAATTTTTTTGACCATTAAGTGGAGCACCTTAGCACTATTTCATCGGCTGTAACAGATCAAATGTATCGTTTTCTTTTTTTTTTAAAGAAGGGCGCATTAGCCCAAATGCATTGTGGTTTTTTGAAATGACTGGGAGCATTGCTTAAAACTTTGCCCCAAGCAGATGCATTGGGGTTATCCTACACAAAACATCTTACTTTCACGGCACCTCTGCATCAGGTGCAGTTATCCGCAGTTGCGCATTATCTTTGGCCTGGAGAGTGCAGAAAATCTGGAAAATGTGGAAAGGGTGGGAATTTTATGTGCTTGAATCAAAATAGGCAGAGAGCTTGTGGGCGCAGTATGAAGCAGTTGTTTCTTTGCTGTCCGATGCAGTGGCCAGGAATGTCCTGGTCCTGCCGACGGGGAGGTGATTGTGCTTGAAAGCTGCCTGGAGTGGACTCCAGTCGACTGTCATGGTTGCCGTGGAAACTGCATTGCCGGCACTTGGTTTGGAGGAGCTGAGCCCAAGCTCATCACGCATGGAGCCACACGGCAGAGCCAGCAAGTGCATCGTGGATTCTGTCCTGGGTCAGCCAGGTAACGCGCTCCCCGTCTTCTGCCGCTTATAGAGTCTTCTTTGAGGAGGCATCGTACGGTTGCCAGCGGTTTTGCTCGGTGCCGGCTGCGAATGAGGGGAGGGCATGTTACCCGTAAGTGTCCCACTTCTGCTCGTGTGAACGTCAACGTAAATAAAACACAGAGACCTCCATGTGCAAAGGATACAAGGCATGGCCTCAGAGTTTGTGCATGCTGCTTTATTGGTGGCAGCCCAGAACAGAATCAAAGGGTAGGTAACCGTAGTTGGATGCACATGAGCGCTAACAGTTACGGCAGCACATTTTTTATGACTTTGGGCATTTGAAATCTTAGGTCTTGTAACAAAAGCATCACCATCTGTAATTAGTTTAAGCATTTTGGTAATTTTTTTCCCACAAATTGCGATTGACATTCAAAATGTTTGCTCCGTGCATATGTGGAATGGCAAGTGTAATTATCAGTACAGCTTGCAACAGTACTGTTATGGAACGGGATGCGGACGCGAAGCCATGGCTGTGCTGAACCGAGGTTTATTAGCTTCTTTCTCCTCTAGCTCCAATGACTATGATAGTAGGCAGCTAGCCTCTTCCTTACTAAATCTGCAAGATACTCCTAGCCCTGACGGTGACACTAGTGGGGAAGTGCAGAACATGGTAGTCTAGGTTTTCCGTAGGTGGTGGTCCGATGTCATTCTTTTGAAAGCGAGAGGTGGCAGATGCCTTCTGCTTTATCCTTTATCGATGCTTCGAGGCGCGATGTCTTTAATGCACTTTATAAGCGACCCCAAACCATCCACCGCCGGCGGCGTTGGCGTCCGCAGTGCTCCTCTATATTTGAAAAAGAAACAGCATCCGGCGCCAGGTTTCGATCCGAGGACTTTGCGGCCGCAGCGCGACGCTCTACCGACCAAGCCACGGACGGGACGGTGATATCAGTGTTAGACGCGCCTTATATCTTTAACGCATTCAAACTACGTCGTCAGCGGCGTGCGTTGGCGACTCAGCGGCGTTATAGCGGCTTGATAACTGCGTGGTGTACACGTGATACTACAAACCCGATGGAAGAGATGGAAGAGAAGGCGGCGAGGCGGTGGGCTGCGGGGGCCGAGCGCAAGCGCTGCAAGCGGGCCGACAACCGTGCATTCGCACTTTCACATTCTCCCCTCGGGGAAATGCGGGGGAATTTTTTCTTGCTGGTTTCTTCCCTAGGATGGGGCACGCTGGTTTGCCTGAATCGGACTGTCTTCCGAATGAGGCGATCAAATTAATCCTCGAGCGAGCATGTGTAGTTCGTATACGGGATGCAGCCTCAATCTTCTGGTCAGTGGTCCCTTTTTCTTTTCCTATTCACCTTCAATGTTTCTGAGTGTTTCCCGCTTGCATCTGTGTCGGCGGCGTGGATCTGGTTTGGCTTTCTTGTGGTTGAACAGACCCTTTACTTTCACGAGCTTGTCCATGCATGTTCCAAGATTTGCTACTGAGCCACTCGTTTGGGAACGACGGCGCATGGCTGAATGTCTTGCTGTTGCATGCAGGATCACTTCTACGTTGTTCATCCGTTGTCTTTACCTCAGTGTTGCCCATGCGGGATGGCTCTTGGGTTTGGCCGCCGGCGCATCCGAGTCTGAGATATGTTATCGTCATCACTTTGGCGGATAGCCACGGCGCCGGCTGCTTGGTCGAACTCAGTCTTGCTGCTACATTCCGCGGCCTGGATCACCGTTGACGTTGCAAATGCAGGGGCGTTGTGCTGCTCCATCTTCTCTTCCACTGAAGACGACGAACACACGGCTTCGAAGGCAGCCCTTATTGCGAGTAGGAAGTCAACCACGTCCTTTCTCTGAATGAAAGACCCCTGCCTGTGTAGAGGTGGCAACAAAGTCTTCGTTGTGGTGGACGACATCCTCAAAGTTGCCTGAGAAATTTGTTCCTTTAACGAAACCTTTGTGCGATTTATTGCGTATGAATACTCTTTGCCTTCTTCTAAGCCAGCCACAAAACTGTCAAAGTCATGAAGGCTCTGGATATGACCGTCGAGCTTTCGAAGTTCTTCTTGTTCTTGTTCTGCCATTTGGTGCAAATCAATAAGCATACTTATATTCGATGGTGACGATTCTGAGACCCGAATAGTGGTGTTGGCTAGTTCCGTTACATCGGCCTAGAGGATGACCTGCGAACTGATAAGTCGGTCTGCCTGTCATCTAAACCAGAGAGCGCAGCGAAGCAAGGGTCGGGACTGTCCGATGGGTGGGGCTCATCAACCTTTTTTTCAATCTTTTTTTTATTTCAATGACATCTGTGTTGGGGACCTTGAACAAAAAGCCACCAAATGGGCTTGACAGGGTCCACGGCCCCATGTACAAGGCAAAAACGGCAGCAGTGGTTTGCTGCCAACATAAGCATGCACATATACAAAGTTACAAAGCATGGATATTAAAAACACAAATCCCATCGCAAGATATGCGTACGCATAGCAACAAACTATAACAAGACGAAGCAAAACGCAACCAAAGTTGTTTAAGATGAAAGAAGAGGAAGGAGAAAAAAGATAAATTACATCAAGCATAGAGGTATATAATCACTAGATGAGAAGTGGGTGTCAATTGAACAGCTCGGTAAAAAAATAAAAAGGCACTGATTTTTCAAAGACTATTCAGTGTCAAAGCTTGTTTAGATAAAAGGGAAGAAGGTGACGTAGCATTTGTGTGCCGTAGTTCTTGCGGGCCCGTGGCATTTCTTAGCGTGCAAAAGTACGGAAGTTACGCTGGTACTGGTTTGCAGTTAGTTTTGAAATATTCGGCAGAAAATTGTTACTTTTTCTTAGTCCATTTTTATATCGTTTGATTAGTGTGGTTCTGTAATACTCAGGCATTGGAACTAAATTCATATCTTTAAAAATAGGGTAGCTGGGGCTATCATATGCTGCGTTTACAATTATTTGGGCTGCCTTTTTCTGCAACACATGAAGTTTAGTGATATTGGATTGCGTAGTTGTGCCCCATACCAGATGACAATAGTTGACGTAAGATAAAAATAACGAGTTATAAATAAGAAGTTTAACACTTTTGGGTAAGCAAAATCTCAGTCTAGACAGAATACCGGTACTCTAGAAAGCTTAGTAATAACTGAATCTAACTGAAAATTCCATGACATATGTTCCTCAAAATGTACACCCAGGCATTTAAAAACAGGTATGAGCTCGATGTCTCTATTGTCTACTCGTAGGGCAAAGGGTATTTCAACTCTCTTATTTATTGCCCTTAAAAGGACAGCTTTAGTTTTATTTGCATTTATTTTAAGTGAATTAGCACTACTCCATGATGACAGACTCTCCTGAATGTTGTTTGCGTGAGAAAATAAGCGACTTGAACTTGATCCACTCAGAAAGATCGTTGTATCATCAGCATTTATAACGAATTTGGCTGTGATGTCAATGTTTACTACGTCATTTATGTAAATGCAGAAAAGCAAAGGCCCAAGAATGCTTCCCTGAGGCACGCCGACACTAACTCTTTTCAGATCTGAGTTGTGTTGATTTATATGGACTGACTGCCTCTGGTGCTGAAGATATGATTGAAGTAAATTTAGAAAGGGGCCTCGGAAGACATAGTGGCACAATTTTTTTAAAAGTGTTGAGTGGTTAATTAGGCCAAAGGCCTTCGTGTAATCTATAAATATGCCTAGGGTTAACTGCTGTTGTTCAAAGGAATCTAGAATAATTTCCTTCTGTGCTAAGAGAGCGGATTCAGTTGATAAGCCCTTAGTAAACCCAAATTGAGAACTTGTAATTAATTTATGTCTGTGTAAAAAGGAGGACATGCGGTTATGCAGTATTTTTTCTAAACCCTTTGAACAAACTGGTAGTATTGAAATTGGCCTATAATTTTTTAGACTGTTTTGATGACCGCCCTTATGAAGAACTATAACTTTGGCTATCTGAAGTCGTTAGGGAAAAATTCCACCGCAAAGGAGAAGATTAAATACATGTTCCAGCGAAGGTGATATAATATCTAGCACATGCTTTATAGGCGGAATCTGGGGTCCGTCTATGTCTGTACAATTACTACATTTGACAGAAATAAAAGCGTTCATTATTTCATGTGCAGTTGTGGGTGATAGGAATGCACTTTCATTTGTTCTCGTACTTAAATAACTAGCATACGCTCGGTCGTGAGCATTCCCTTCTACAGAGAGAAAGTAGTCGTTGAAAGCATTTGCCAGTGCCGAATTAGATGTGGTTTCACCATCCAAAGTTAAGTGATTATTTATTACAGCATGCATACTAGTTCGGTTTAAAATACCGTTGAGCCTTTCCAAGTAAGATCCGATCTTTTTAGCACATCTTTATTAAATAGGTTATGCATGTACCGGTGCTTCTCAGAGCGAAGAAGGTTGGTCACTTTGTTTCTTTGAATCTTAAATTCTTTTAATGTGTGCTCTGTTCTATTTTTTAAATCGTTTGTATAGGTTATTTTTAATGCGTATTTCTGTGAGACATTTCTTGGTCATCCAGGGTTTTTTTCCATTTAGTGCCCGTTTTATAGTTTTGTATGGGAAACATCTATCGTAAACGCTCCTAAACTTTTCATAGAAACAATCGTAGGCAATCTCAGGATCAGTTATTTGTCGTACTTAGGACCAATCAGTTCCCATTATTTCCAGACGAAAAATGTCTAGACTCCTTGCGTTTATGTCACGAATGTTGATGGGAATGTTTTGTTTCACCGGAGTTGTGTACAGGTTTTTTACCGCAAGAAATATTGGATGGTGGTCACTTATTGCAGCAATGACTATTATGCCTGAGCGCAAATTCGAGTCGATAATGTTAGTAATGAAAACATCAATCAGCGTAGCTGATGTACCACATACACGAGTTGCAGCGTTAGTTACATTTCTAAAACCATTAGACATCAAGCACCTACACAGTTCGGTTTGCAATGACGCTATCGTAAGGAGGTCGATGTTCAGATCACCGCCTAGTATTAATTGGTGGTTGCAGTCATTAATCCAACCCAGGTAGTCATCAAGAAAGGACATAAATTTTCTAGGATTCCCGTTTGGGGGTCGGTAAAGGACACAAAACACAGTATTACCGCATTAAACCGTCAGTATTTCGTAGTCGCACATGATCGCTGAGCGAGAGTCAACTATAGAACAATTTATAGTGTTTTTAATCATTAACAGCACGCCTCCTCCTCTTTGTGAAGCCCTATTTAAAAAATATGTTGTGTAACCTGGTGATTTTAAAACTTCTAGGCCATTCTGGTACCACGTTTCGGTTATCATCAAAACATCCGGATTAAAGCCAAAATTCACATGTAACGCAAGTATTTCTTCCTCTTTGTTTCGCGCAGACCGAGCATTAATGTGAACGAAACACAAACTGTTAAGATTGTTCCCCCCCAGAACGCCTACTTGTTCTGGTGTAAGATAGTTGGCATCCATTTTTGAACCAGTCGGACGCTACGATCAGATAGGGAGGAGATGTGCTCAGACAATCTTTTCCAGGTTGCTAACGCGGGTTATCCTTAGCGTGCGCGATGAGTCAGTTTTCCTTGCGAATATTTTGCCACCCTTCGTCCACGCATAGCGCCAATTCTTTTCCTTCTTTCTCGCGACGGTCATGCCCAGAAGTTTTTTCAGTTCAGGGCACAAGCGCTCATTGACGTACACAGCCGCAGCTGGCTTTGGGAAACCGATATCACAGGTCGACAGGCCGTTTTTCTGAGCTTTTTGAAGAACGGCGTCACGTGTTGTCCTGTTCTGAAACTTCACTATAATATTTGAATGCGTTTTATCCTTTGTGGGCACCCTGTGGCAAACGTCGATATCAGCAGCGCCCATTGGTTCTTTTATGGCAGTGCCGATAATTGCCAGCATGTCAGTCAGATTTTCCCCGTCGCTACAGGGAACGCCGGTTATCTCGACATTTTTGCTCCTTGAGTACTGTTCTATTTGCATGAGCTGTTCTTCGCTTTCAAGCACTTGCCTTCTGAGTTCAGCACATTCCCTTGTTAGAGAAGCATTTTCAGCCCTTATTTTGGCATTTTCATCCTGAATAGTTTTGAGGTTGGCATTCATTTCCTCAAAGGATTTGTTCATATTGTAACGTGGCGGCAGGACGGACGACATGAACGATGAGATAGTCGAACGATGTATTCACACTATTTACATGGCGGCCAAGCTGCGCGCACACAAAGAACTTCTTCGTCGTCCGAGACTGTGATGGCAAAGCCACGCTGCACTGTTCTCTTCATCGTCTTCTTGTTACATGGCCCCCCGGTTGAAAGCGACCGTCCCGGTCGACGCCGTTGTAATAGGCGATGTGGTGAGGACGAAATATGAGATGACATTGTACAATGAAGTCCTTGCCCGCCACATAGGATGATGATGGTGTGGGCGATGCCTGGTCCCACGACACGACTTCGTCACGGCACCGACGAAACGTCGAAGGTATCCGGAACCACGTCCGACCACAGGGCTGGGGACACGTTGTCGTCGTCGTCTGGTCACACGTCGTCGGGTCTGCGCGCATCTGAATGGGCTCGTCAAGGGCTGGGGATACGGGGCGGGGGGACGTAATCGAGTGCTGATAGCGGCCGGGCTGGGGCTGACCAACGGGGCTGCCGCACCCTCGATGATTCCACCGATGCCGATGAGGTGCGAAGCTGGGGGCAGGACGGGGATGACGACCCGCACTCTCCACCAAAATGTAACGTGGTGGCAGGACGGACGACATGATGAGATAGTCGAACGATGTATTCACACTATTTACATGGCGGCCAAGCTGCGCGCACACAAAAGAACTTCTTCGTCGTCCGAGACTGTGATGGCAAAGCCACGCTGCATTGTTCTCTTCATCGTCTTCTTGTTGTTCTTGTGACACATCGCATAAACACTGGTGATGCGACCCCTATCCGCCAACGTCCATATCGTGTCTCCCACGCCGAACGTACCGTCATTCAGCTGGAAGTCGAGAAGATGTTGCGGAAAGATGTTATTGAGCAGTCTTCTAGTCCATGGGCGTCTCCAGGCGTGCTGGTCAAAAGAAAGACGGCTCATGGCGATTCTGTGTTGATTACAGACATTTAAACAAAATAACCAAGAGGACGTTTATCCACTTCCTCGAATTGACGACGCCCTCGACTGCTTGCATGGCGCGTCGTATTTCTCGTCCATTGACCTGAGATCAGGGTACTGGCAAATTGCAGTCGACGCCATGGACCGCGAAAAGACCGCTTTTGTAACACCAGACGGACTGATACCAATTTAAGGTCATGCCGTTCGGGCTCTGCAATGCACCAGCCACATTCGAAAGGATGATGGACTCTCTTCTCCAGGGATTTAAATGGACGACATGCTTATGCTACCTGGATGACGTTATCGTCTTTTCTCCCACGTTTGAGACACACTTGCATCGCCTTTCCGACATCCTGGCAGTTTTTCGCAGAGCTGGACTTCAGCTAAATTCGTCAAAGTGCCACTTCGGTTGTCGCCAAATAAAGATCCTTGGGCACCTCGTCGACGCTACCGGAGTCCAACCTGATCCAGACAAATACGAGCCGTAAAAGACTTCCCTGCTCTTCGATCGGTGAAAGAAGTTCGAAGCTTTGTGGGGCTCTGCTCCTACTTTCGGCGCTTCGTCAAGAACTTCGCTGAAATTGCCAGGCCCCTCACGGATCTGCTTCGGCACGATAACCCGTTTTCCTGGGGCCCTGAGCAAGCTTCCGCTTTTTCGACACTCGTCAATCATCTCACTAATCCACCTATTCTGGCGCACTTTGACCCTTCCGCTCCGACCGAAGTCCACACGGACGCGAGTGGACACGGCATAGGTGCTGTACTGGTTCAGAAACGCGCCGGTCTCGAACGAGTGATAGCGTATGCCAGTCGCCTTTTGTCACCTTCCGAGAGGAACTACTCGATCACCGAGCGCGAATGCCTGGCTCTTGTATGGGCCGTGAACAAATTCCGCCCATATTATACGGAAGGCCTTTTTCTGCGGTAACTGACCACCATGCCCTATGCTGGCTTGCTTCCTTGAAAGATCCCACTGGTCGTCTCGGTCGCTGGGCTTTACGCCTTCAGGAGTTTGACTACTCCGTGGCCTACAAGTCTGGTAGGCTCCACAGCGACGCCGACTGCCTGTCGCGTCAACCAGTCGACCAACCTGATACAGCTGACAACGACCTTGATTCTTGTGTCCTTGCACTAACTGACTTTCTCAACATCGCCGACCACCAGCGTCGTGACCAATCATTGCAGTCGATCATTGCACGTCTCACCACCATGCCGTCAGACCCTGCATTGAACGCGTTTTTGCTCCGCGACGGCGTGCTGTTCCGCCGCAACTTTCGCGAAGACGGCCCTGACGATCTTCTCGTTGTTCCTGAACACCTCCGATCTGACGTCCTCCATCAGCTGCACGACGAGCCGACGGCTGGCCACCTTGGCGTCGCACGAACTTACGACCGTGTACGTAAGCGATTTTACTGGCCCGGACTCTACCGATCAGTCCGCCGCTACCGTAACGGCATGTGACCTGTGCCAGCGTCGGAAAACCCCTTCTTTGGGCCCAGCCGGACTGCTCCAACCGATAGAGATTCCTTCCGAACCTTTCTTTCGGGTCGGTTTGGACCTGCTCGGCCCTTTTCCTCTCTCTCGTTCGGGAAATCGCTGGATCGCTGTTGTGACCGATTACGCGACCCGCTACGCTATTACGCGTGCTCTCCCCACCAGTTGTGCCACCGACGTTGCTGATTTCTTGCTTCACAACGTCATCCTACAACACGGTGCTCCCCGTCAGCTCCTTACCGACCGTGGCCGGTACTTCCTGTCTCGGGTTGTTGACGACCTCCTCCGCTCTTGCCACACGAAGCACAAGCTGACCACCGCCTACCATCCCCAGACTAATGGCTTGACGGAAAGGCTTAACAAGACCATCACCGACATGCTCGCGATGTACGTTTCCGCGGACCATCTGGATTGGGACGTCACTTTGCCGTATGTTACATTCGCATACAACTCATCCCGCCATGACACCGCCGGTTATTCACCGTTCTTTCTTCTCTACGGCCGTGAACCCTCTCTTCCCTTAGATACCCTACTTCCTGATGCGACACCTCTGACGACCGAATATGCCCGTGATGCTGTCGCTCACGCTGATGTCGCCCGCCAGGTTGCCCGTGCCAAGCTCGCGGCTTCCCAGTCTTCCCAGAAACACCGCTATGACGAGCAACACCGCACCGCCCACTTTACGCCCGGCTCCTTGGTTCTTGTCAGCACCCCTTGCCGCCGCATTGGTCTCTCCGAGAAACTGCTGCCTCGCTTCAAAGGCCCCTATCGGATTAAGCGTATGGTCACACCTGTGACGTACGAAATTGTTCCCGCCGCTCCTTCCTCACCGTCACTAGACCCATCAGCTCAACTCGTCCACGTCGGCCGCCTCAAGGCGTATTACTCAGCGGCCCCACCTGTTCCCTGACCCTCGATTTCAATAAGCACCGAGACGGTGCTTCTCCGCCGGAGGGAGGTCATGTCACGGCCCTCTTGACATTTCACATGGCAATGCACTGGATCACCTGGTGGTCAATCCATCGTACATTTCATCGATGGGTACGTGCCGCATCAGTGGGTCGCGCAAGGCAAGCCGAAGCGAAGACGAAGAGGTCGCGCAGAGACAGACTGGCTCGAACTACGCTGGTATCCTCGGCTTCGGACTATACGCCTCATTCTTTGAAAATAGATCGCTTTTAAGCACAGCGTGTGAATAGCCCGCATCTGCCTCGTAACAATATATTCAATGCTAGACTTCACCTCCGTGTTCTCTTTCCTAAATTCCCTTTCCAACGCTGCACGCATGTCACGAATTTCTTGCCTAGCATCTTTCAACTCTTTTAACATGTCAGGGTTCATGACAAACACAAGCAGGCACTTCTTGGCAGCAGCAGCAGGAGCAAGTACAACAGCAAGAAAAAAATGCGCAAACAAGAGTCAAACCTGCAACACAGAAGCGTTGTCTAAAGTGTGCAGTTCTGCCCCCGCTGCCGCTGCCAAGTGAGGCTGCCGGTTGCTTGAGCGTCCTTTATGCAGCTTGCGCCTGGTGGTCAGCAGCAGCAGCTCTGCCACTGGTGATCCGGTGACGTGGCTGTGGTGGCTTGCGGCTGATCCCACAGCGCAGCGAAGACGAACGTGACCACACGTGTTGATAATAACCTGCAACACAGAAGCGTTGTCTTAAGCGTGCAGTTCTGCCCTGCTGCTGCTGCCCTAGAACTCGCTGCCATCTCCGGGTTCTAGGCGGGGGGTCTGCGTCCAGCACGCAGCCATGGCAGGCACTGTCCAGAGTGAGGCCTCCGAAATGAGAAGATCCGACGTACCCGAGGCCCATGCACTAGCTTGAAGGCGCTGCGCCGTGAAGTCCGCTGGTCCGTTCATCACGGGTTTCACGGCACCATAAAGGTATGGAACGGGACGGGGACGCAAGCCAGTGGCTGTGCCGAACCGAGGTTTATTAGCTTCTTTCTCCTCTAGCTCCAGTGACGGTGATAGTAGGCAGTTAGCCGTCTTTGCCGTCTTCCTTACTAAATCTGCAACAAGTATTTTAACTTGCAGAAAAAAATTCATTGATGACACAGCTGTTAGAAAATTGCCCATGTTTAACTCAGTATTTCGTTTTCAGTATTGGTTTTTTTTAATGTTACGTGAAGGCACTGGGGCAAGGGAACAAGCGTTTTGGTCTCAAAGGAATTTTAGGTCCTCGAGTGTCCCTGCAATGGTCATTTGGCTTGAAACACATTTGAACTGAACGCCATTGAATAACCCCGTGCAGAGTTCTCAAACTAATGTCTCGAAGCAGGCCGCGTATACAAAATAAATACCCCAAGTGCCAGGACTACGTAGGCGATGGGGGTGAAATGTTACATAACTTTCATAAAAATGTGTCCTACCTTGCAGTGTATCATAATATCTGGCCTAGCACCATCGAAGGAAGTTGAAATAGGCTTATTTCTTCAAGACACAGACTATGAAGGAGGCAAGTTCTGGAGACGCCAACTGGAATTGTGTTGCGTCAAGTGAAAAAATGTCTGCCTTGAGCCTTGAGCTCTTTTGACGTCACGCTGCGGAACTAAGGAAACAATAAAAGTGTTCAGGCCGAGGCTATTGCATATCTAAGGAGAAGACCTTTTTATTTTATTTTTTTTTCAACTATGGCAGACGGCACAGGCCACCAGCAAATGTCAGGCAGGCCATGTGTGGCATGTTGGACACCCATCGTGTAGTGGATGGGCCCAACATTCGCTTTCCATTCAAGCTACGTTTGGTACAAAGTCACTTGAGGGGCCAGTTGAGCATGCGTATTGATTAGGTGGCACTGCACACACACACTCATTTTGAACGTACAACTTGTGAAGCTGCTTCACTTGACAACGGGTAAAGAGAACACAGACAGTGCAGGCTGGTTTGTAATGTTTCTGATGAGCAGAAAGCTAGGATAAAGAGCCTTGCATGGCTATCTAGCTGAAGTGAGCTGCGGAGGGCAAAGGGGCCAACTTAATTCCCAGCCTTGGTGTCTGTTTTCTTGTGGACGTGGAAAAAGCACGACAGGTCTGTTTTGTATGTGGTTTCAGGGTACGGTAATGAACACCTGGGCAACCTGATATAATCCATACACTGCAAATGAAGCCTTAATGATCAGCTGTGCTTGTGATGCTGAAAACACCATGTTTATGTTCCAGTGGCATTTGTAAATGCTCCCGAGGGACTAATATCTCCGCCGCGGAGGGGATTTAAGTGCGGGTTTTCATTTTCTTCTCTCTGTAGAGCGGGTGAGCATCATGTAAAGATTGCAGGTGTTTTAGTTTTGAAAATGAGCTGAAACAAAGGTGTCTTGGTGGGCGATGCCTGGAGACCAAGAAAAAGGGGAGTCTCAGTTGCAGAAATGTTCACGGTGGTAGTCTTGTGCTGTTGCCATGGTGTTGCCTCTTCATGCTTGTGCCCCAAACATGGTTCCCTATCTCACCCCAGCTAGCAGGGCACTGACGAGCAGTCTACATCTTGGTGGGAACGCGACCTTTCCCGAGGACTAGCAGCGATTGTCGTGGAGGCGACGCTTCCTCATGCCTGTGTGGAGAGAGGGCGTCCTGTCCACCAAAGGGCGTTCCCACCAGGCCTGTGGGCACCTACCCCTTCGTGGCGTTGTCCGGGCTCTAAATGAGTTCCACTGAAAGGTATGAATCTGGCAAGGGCCGTCGTCGAAGTACGCATTATTGGGGAATGGTCGGGCATTGAGCACAGCCTGACTTTTTGTTTTGGCTGTCCGCGACTGGGGTCCTGCTGGATTGGGACTGCGTGAACGATATTGGTGGGCAAATATCGCATTTCTGACTGGGGTCAGATGTGCGCAATCAGAACTCATTAGTACCCGCTGTGGGGCTGCACAACGGTGCGTATTCAACCCTGGTCATAGCGGCCGTTTCTTTTATCTATTTATTTTTATTTATTTTTTGATACTGCAGGCCATTGGTGGCCCAAGCAGGAAGTGGGGGTGTACAGAAATTGTTACATGATCAGTAAAAATAGACATCAAGGGGTAAACATACAGAAGTGCATTGCACAAAAATGCAAAGGTCAGAGAAAAAAAAACACCAGAAGATGCAAGCGTGATTAAACAGGTCAGAGAAAAAAAGAAAAAGGTGGGGGTTCGGGTAAGGGATCATTATGCAAATCTAGCAAAAGAATTAATCTTGTAACTGTTCAATAAAGGAATGTACATTTCTTGACATAAGCATTTCAGGAGGCAGCGCATTCCAGTCACTTATAGTACGAGGGAAAAAAGAGTGTTTGAAGTTGTTTGTGCAAGCAAAAATCGGAGTGAATTTTAGAGGGTGATAGTTCCTGGTTGGCCGGGATGAAAGAGGCTGCAAGTACAATGAAGGATCAAGTAGAAATTCGTGGTTCCAGGGTTAGTAGAGAAACTTAAGTCTAGCTAATTTCCGGCGAGCTTGCAGTGTCATTATGTTGTTTATTTTCATTAAATTGGTTGGGGAATCATTACGACGGTAACGGTTGTAAAAGAAACGTACAGCAAGTCTGAATTCGCTCGAGTTTCTTGATGTCCTTTTTAGTGTGAGGATCCCAAACAATAGCTGCGTATTCTAGAAGGGGTCTTACAAGTGTATTAAAAGCAAGCAGTTTGACATGGGGCGGTGAATTCTTAATTTTGTGCCTCAAAAGACCGAGTTTACGTCGTGCTGAAGTGCAAATGATATCTATGTGTGTTGACCACGTAAATGTGACGCCGAGGTACTTGAAACTGCTAGCTTGGGATATGTGCATGTCAAATGGTTTTCCTTGCAGAGGGAACTAGGCCAAGCATATGTCATTTTTATTGGGGAAAAAGCCGCCCAGTTTTGACAATTTTAACAAATATGACAATTGTGATGTTCACAATTTTGACAAATGGGTTCACTGTTTGTGCAAGATACTTAAAAAATATGAAGGCAAACTCTGATTGAAGGTAATACCGAATATAATATTCGAGCGAGTGTTAAAAAAAATATACGCAGTTTGTTTCGTGCTTATCAGGAATCGATGCCAGCCGTCTCCCAGCGAAGAATCGACGTTGGTTTATTGTGCGCTCTTTTTATACAGTGCAATGCAGAGAGAGGGAAACAGATAGGGTGCGCAGTGGACTGCCTGCGCACGCGCGCTCGCTCAGGCGCGCTTAAACACGATACATCCTCCTTTCTCTGAAGGAAAAAAAAAATAAAACATCGAGAGAGAACGTAACTACGGAATTTGCACAAAATTGTCATCGTAGCCTAGTCGATGGGGTGCTCTCCTATCTCGGGTCGATCTTCTGGGAACTTGCGGCTCCTCCGAAGCCGGGGCCAGTGGTGGAGCTTGTTCTGGTGGTGCATCGGAGTTCTCATCGGCCCAGTCTTCGGCGGAGATGCGGAAGGGCTCAGTAGTTGCAAGCAGGTGCTGTCGGTTACGCCGAAAAAGACCTCGGTCGCGTCATGCTGACCACCTTGGCCTTTGTTGCCCAGTCCTTACCCCGTATGCGGGCGACTTGCCCTTCGCCCAACGGCTTGAGTGGACGACCCGTTCAGCGTGCATAGCTGTGCTTCTGTACGGCCATGTGTGGGACCGCGTTGAAATCAGGCAGGGGCGTGCGTAGCCGCCCCTGGCCCTGTAATTCAAGAGTCCCGAACAAAAATCAGTGTTTCCTTCCGTCGTCTTTTTCAGAATTCTCTTCACTACTTGCACTCACTCCTTTCTCTGCCAGACCGTTTGATCGCGGGAACAAGGGACTCGATGTTGTATGCTTGAAATCAAACTTTCTTGAGAATGCGGCAAATTCGCGGCTAGCAAACTGCGGCCCGTTGTCGGTGCACACTTCCGCCGGTATGCTGTATCGTGCAAACACCGCGCTTAGCTTTTTGATAACTGTAGAAGCCGATGTGTCGTACAGCGCCTCTACCTCAGGAAAATTTGATAGCGAGTCATACGCACACAGGAACGCTTTGCCGGCGTAGTGAAAAATGTCGACACCCACTCTGAACCACGCATGCTCCGGCACGGGTCCCATCATGAGAGGCTCACTTTCTTGTTTGTAAGAATATTTTCTGCAAGTTGCGCAATTCTTGACAACCTGTTCGACGTCTGTGCTAAGTCCTGGCCAGAAAACTAAACGGCGGGCTCGGCATTTGCACTTGTTTATTTCCCTATATGCCCCTCATGAATCCTATCCAACATCTCACGGCGCATGCTTTGCGGTATAACAGCTTTGCATCCTTTGAGCAATACGCCATTGACCACCAAGAGTTCTCCGGCGAAGGGTTTGAGTTCTCCGTCCACGGGTTGCCTGTTTTGCAGGCACTCAAGGACAGTTCTCAAATACCTGCCGTTTTGCGTCTCCCTTGCCAGTCGTACTTGTGTGGCCTCGCTGATCAGTGCCTGCACAGTGTAACGGCACGAGTCTCGACGTCTTCGTCCGCCTCGTCGTCTGGTGGTCCAACGGAGGCCCTCGACAGCAGGTCGGCCAAAACCAATTCTTTCCCGGGGACAATCTGCAGGTGGAAGTGGTATTTCAGCAAGTGCGAGAAAAAACGCTGCAATCTTGGTGGCATGTCGCCGATAGCTTTTTGTGCGATAGCAATCAGCGGACGGTGATCCGTTTCAAGTGCAATGGTACGACCGTATACAAAGTGATGGAATTTTTCGCACCCGAATACAACAGCCATCGCCTCTTTTTCGATCTGCGAATACCTTTTCTGGGCATCGGTCAACACGCGCGAGGCATAAGCGACTGGCTTCCACGCGTCATCATAACGCTGCATTAGCGCGGAACCTATGCCATTCTGTGACGCATCGGACATTGTCTTTGTGTCTCGTTCAGGATCGAAAATTGCAAGCACTGGCTTCTTGCTCAGACGGCCGCAGAGTTGTTCCCATTCCTTGGCGTGATTGGCATTCCATTCGAACGCGGCATCTTTTTTCACTAGCTGTCGCATTTGCAGCGTCTTCTCAGCTAGTGCTGGGGGGTATTTAGAAAAATAATTCACCACGCCTAGCATGCGTTGTACGCCATGCTTGTCAGTCGGTGGTGGCATGTTCTGCTTGACGTTCACAGATTCAGGGCTTGGCTGTATACCTTTTGCGGATATGATATCGCCTAGGAAACAAACTTCGGACACTCGATTTCGCATTTTGCGGCATTGAATGTTAGCCCCGCTTTCAGCGCTGCTTCCAAGACAGCCCGCAGCCTTTCATCGTGCTCGTCCCTCGTTGCGCCCCAAATAAGAATGTCATCGACGTACACGCGTACACCTGGTATGGACTCGAAAATCTGACCAACAGTTTTTTGAAGAACTTCCGACGCCGAGGCTATTCCGAAGAGAAGTCTCAGAAAGCGATAACGCCCAAACAGAGTGGCAAAAGTGCATATTTTTGAAGTCTCTTCGTGGAGCGGTATTTGATGAAACCCCGAAGTTGCATCCAAACGAGAAAAAATGATTGCGCCCGCAAGCTCAGCCTCGATGTCCTCTCGACGTGGCATTTCAAAATGTTCTCGCTTCAAGCATTCATTAATTTTTCTGGGGTCCATGCACACTCTCAATTTGCCCATCCCTTTTCCTGGCAATTACTAAAAGACTCACCCAGTTCGTAGGCTCTTGTACCTTGACCACGATGCCTGCCTTTTCCATGCGGTCGAGTTCCTGTTTGAGGGGCCCTTGTAGTGCCAGGGGCACTCGTCGAGCTGTCTGGATGACAGGAACGGCGTCGTCTTGCAACACCATCCGGTATTGCCGTTGAAGGCATCCCGTGCCGCTGAACACTTCTTGGAACTGCTTGACGACTTGCTCACTTGTATTCGTAGACACTGCGTTCACAGAGCGTGAGAACAAGCCGAGCAGCTCACTTGCTTGTAGTCCCAACAGCGCTTGACGTCCTTTCTTGATGACAAAGAAGTCGATGTCAGCTGTGCTGGTGGAGAGTGCCAGTTTTACAGTGACAATACCCATGTGTTTGATGATTCCTCCGTCATACGTACGTAGAACCGAGTTGCTGGCCCTTAATCGCGAACTGGGCTGCAATTTTTGGTACATGCTGTACGGCAGCAGATTTGCTTGGGCGCCAGTGTCGACCTTTAGGTGCAGTACAGTGATGACTGACATGGGCTTGGATGATCCAGTCTTTTTGCTGCAAAACAGCATCTACGGATACTTCAAGAATCTGAAAATCTTCGTCGCTGTCCTCAACTTGAGCGACCTGCTTGATGGTTTTGCAACGGACGGCAAAGTGATTTTTTCCCCCGCATTTTCTACATATGCGTCCGAATGCTGGGCATTTCCGAGGGACATGCACCCGCCCACACCTCGGGCACTTAAACTCAGAGGGTTGTTCAGCGCCTCTAGACCTCGCCTTAACTGGGTCAACTTGTTGCTCTCGAGTCCATATGTCTTTTCGGGCGGCGGAGACTTCGGCAGCTTTGCATAGCTGTTCTGCTGTCGCAAGAGTCAGCTTGTTGTCACAAAGAAGCTTTTCGCGTACTTTGTCACATTTTGCTCCGAACACAAGCTGATACCTAATCATTGATTCCGTCATTGTGCCAAAGTTGCAGGACTGCGCCAGCTTTCTTAGGTCTCAGAAACTGTTCCGTAGGCTCGCCTTCGTCTTGAACGCGTTGACGAAACACGTAGCGCTCATGCACTTCATTTAGCTGCTCGACAAAATACTCGTCAAACTTCTTGATTACTGTGGTGTAATCATTCCGGTCCTCACCTTGGCCGAAGGAGAAGTTGTTGTACACTTCGAGAGCGTCGTCGCCGGCTATGCTGAGCAGCAGTGCAAGCTTGGTGGGACCCAGCGTTGGCGTTTCCTTGGGTGCCGCTGGCGCTGAAGCAGTCAAAAACAGCTCAAACTTTTGCTTGAACAGGCGCCAATTCTTGCTAATATCGCCATTCAGCCGCAGATGCTCGGGCGGTTTCAACAAAACTTCCATACCGCTTCTGTCCGGTTCCGCCGTGGCCATGGTATCGTCTTTCAATGCCGAGAATCGCCCGTGGCCACTTCTGACGCCATGTTTCGTGCTTATCAGGAACCGATGCCAGCCGTCTCCCAGCGAAGAATCGACGTTGGTTTATTGTGCGCTCGTTTTATACAGTGCAATGCAGAGAGCGGGAAACAGATAGGGTGCGGTGGACTGCCTGCGCACGCGCGCTTCTCAGGCGCGCTTAAACACGATACACGCACTTGACTTCTGATAGGCAAAAATTGTTTGATGTTTAGCATGCAGTCGTTCTCAATTAAAGGGACTTTAGGGGAGACAAGTTGGCCTGTATTAGTAGATTACGTGCCGAGAATCAGCACTAGCAGTTGTGTAATAAGGCAGAAAATGCCAGAAACGTGAAAACAGGTGACGACGCCCTGTACGCTTTTCGGTACTGTGGTTTTTGACGTCACAAATGTTGTGAATGGCGATAGCTCTTTATAGAAGCATCTATAAATGTTTTCCTCAAACTAAACAGTTCCTAATTGGTTGAGCACATGAAGTAAATCAAAACTTTCCGTGAGCTGATCTCATTTAGAGACTACAGCTCTTATACCTTGCAACACAGGCTGCTTCCCTCACGCTTCAGAGTCGGCCATCATGCTTTCAGTTTCATTTTGGAAAAGCACCGGTGCGCAATTAGTGAAGTCAATAACCGACCACGGTGAATGCCCGAGCTTCTGCAAGCAATATCCATGGCAGGAAGTGTGCCCTCGCTCGGTTCGAACCTTATCGCCCGTGAAAGGTTAGGGTACTTACTGCCGGCGGTTATCCGAACAATCTGAACTCGTGTTTTTCCATTCAGTGCGAGCCGCTGGTGATAAATAATCCATAAACCGTGCACGCGTAGCTCTACCCTTGTTATGTTTGGACAGGGCGGAGCCTCGGTCATGAAGATGGGTGCGGAAGGAGTGTGTATTTCATTCCAGGTTGGCACAGCGCGTGAGAGAAGAGAATATGAGATGGACGTATAATTGCCTGACGAGGTGAGGTGAAGGCTCCTGCTTAAAGGGACCCAGAAAAGCCTTTTGTAAAAGTTACAAAAGGCCTGTGTTGTCGCGTAGCACCAACATAGCGATGCAATGCCGTTGGAATTATTGATCTACATTCAGTATTAGCTGCGCCAGAAGCAATTGAATGCACCTCTCCCCCTTGCCCATCGATTCCTCCTCCCTCTCTGCTTCTTTCAAAGCAGCTGGAAACACTGAGAATAGCCATGTGACATCGCGACGCTCGACTTCCGTTCTGCGCTAGCTACATTCCTGCGCCTAGGCACGCGTCAATCGCTGGATTCGCTGCGGACCCGCCTTTGCCTCGGGATCGCGCAGGAAGGAGGAAGAGCAGCCGGAAGCCAATGGCAGTGACGTTGCCGGCGGCCGACGATCGGGCGAATCAGGGGGCGCCTCGCCGTTGCGTCAGCCGCGATGCCAGCCGCGTTGCGTCAGCCGATCGGCTCGATGCGGTGTCGCGTTCATCGGCTGAGAAAGGCTATCTATCTTCAAAAATGTGTTTACCAAAATTATCCGTGACAATACGTAGGGGGCTCAACACGTGGCTCAAAAATCCCCGTTATGTGTTCTCTGCCACGTGAATGCATTTGATTGAAGTTCTGCACGTGAATGCATTTGATTGCCACCGAGTCCACAAGCTTTTCTGGGTCGCTTTAAAGCGATGCATAGCCAGGGCAGTTCAACGCTTGCACGATATTTGAAATAGCGCTTGTCACTTCGCTCGTGGTCGGCGTGATAGGGTCTTGGTGTCCGGTGTAGGCAGGCACACCGACTGTTAGAGGGGTGAAAAGCATTTCTCATTCGGTGGGAAGACAATAATGACACTCCAAGCCAGCCCGCTTGGCCAGACAAACATTGTCGGCATTGGCCAAGGCTTGCCAAAGGTACCACAGCGAGCGTGAGAGCACCTAGACCACACCGGTGCATCCACCCCTAGTTTGTGACACAATGGCTATGTCACGAAAATGTGAAAGGGAAGGGGGTGAGAGAGTTGCCGCCTTTGTTTGCTTATTTCTCAGCAAATACCGCATCGTTGCTCATCGAACAAAAGCCGAGAGAGCTACGAAACATGATCTTTCAGTTAAAATAAAATTTCATTCAGCCTTTAGTGTCCCTTTAGGTTAAATGTTGCTGCACCGAAATTGGCCAGACGCATGAAAAAATTCGTTCCATGAAAAGGGACATTGATGCATAACAATTTTTATTTTCTTCAATAAAAAAAAGAGTAGCGTTAGCAAAAAAAGGCTTGAGCAAAGCAGGGGCGCTTGCGATCTGCAAGTTGTTTTTTTTTTCCCATTTTGATAGGCAGCGAGATCAGGTGCATGCCCTTGTGGAGTGCTCCCGGGCAGGTTTCGTGTGACCTTTGCATTTCCCAGACAACATGCCCACACCTACCACAGGGACTCCTGTGCACGTTTTTCGACCATTTTTGTGCTGTTGGCATGCGGCGCTGTGGAGTTGGTGTCTTCATTCTGCACGAAAAAATAAACGTGAGGAGAATTTTTTTATTCTGGTACTTCTATTGCTGTGGGTGGGGCCATCTTCGATGCTGGGAGCATTTGAAAGATGGCATGTTGGGATCAAGTAATTACAGTAACCACTCGGCGTAGGCTGTTCGTTCTGCTTTGACAAAACTTGTACGAAATGGCTGAATGGCAGGCAGTTTGTGATTGGCTGTGTAGCAGCAATGTGTTCACCACGAGCCAGACAGATGGTTTTCTGGATCGTTTAGGAAAAGTCAGCATTTTGCTTAACACTGCTGTGTTTAAAGTCAAATTGCTGTCACACAAACTTGTGGAAACATTGCTACAATGCACTGGGGCCCTATGCTGGGCCTTGAATGGAATTTGAAGGCCTAAGATTTTTAGGTTTCAGGTTGCATTTGTGAGGTACGAAAAGTTGAAGGTGTGGGTGGCTCTGAAAATCGCAGTACGCACTGGGAAATGGAAACACCAGCACTGGGTTAGAGTATTGAGAAAGGGTGAAGAACGTTCTGGTGCGCCTTGTATACATTGCCGCATGGGCTCAAAGCTTCATTATACATCGCAGTGGGTGACGACACCCCTGGCCCTGGTCACAGGTAGGGAAGACGGAAAAAGGGTGCCTCGATGGAAGAGGCTAGTGCAGGGGAAAACGCTCCTCGTCGTAATTACCGTCGGGTGTAAGCGGACATGCATGGAGCTGTGGCAACAGCTCGAGGAGAGCAGCACGCAAGTTCCAACAGAAAGCTCAACAGCAGGTGAACAGGAGGTCAAATTAGGCGTTCACATTCCTGGGAAGTTCTAAGCGACCCCTGTAATTTTTTCACCGTGTGGCTTGGCTGTAACTGGCTTAGGCTCTGGATGCTTTTGGGGTTTCAGAAGGTGTGCTGACGTGTCCTGCTCTATCCTGTCTCGTGCGCTAAGTACAGTGGAATCTCGGTCATACGAATCTCAAGGGGCGGCAAAAATATTCGTATCACCCGAAAATTCGTATCATCAGAAAACGAGAAAAAAATGGATTAGTGCCGCGCATATGACAGGCGGCGGCACCATGGCGTCGGCTCTTGCCGTGAAGAGGTGCAAGTAGCTTCAGCGACCGCTTGTAACCTTTTGTTAAAACACAGCTCAAGGTGTAAACTAAATTGCTCATGCGGGAAAGGAGCTCACAGTGTGGGAGAAAACTGAGCTATAAAATCCCATCCGCGCCAAATATCCGCAGAGGTGGCCCAGCCAGCTACTGCGAGCACTTCGAAATTGTTGCCAAGAGGCACACGTCTCCCCATTGGCACAAGTCGTGAGGCTTCTCCCACTGCCGTTTGCGGCAACCAAGGCAGAGGCTGGCGCCAAGGTGCCGGCCCGAATCGTCAACGCAGGAGCTCATCATTGACATGACTTGCGCGCACGAACCGCATGCGATTCGTGCGCATCGGCGTTGCGCGCAGGGCGTTATTACGCCTGCGTTGATGATTTCGCCCCCGCAACAGATTCTACCTCGCTCGGAAAATCACGCCGGACGTGTGCGGCAGTGGGAGGGGCCTGCTGACTTGCGCCAATGGCGAGGCGCGCTCTTCATGGCGGCAGTTTGAAAATGCTCCGGACAGCCCGCTGGCCTTGCCGCCGGAGATGTTTAGGCTAGCTACGGTTGTGGATATTTGATTGGCGCTTTTCCTAGCCAGTGCGGACGATGCTTTATAGTGTCGTTTTCGCCTACATTATCAGCTCCTTTACTGTGCAAGCAACTTCATTTGTTCCTCAAGTGGAGTCTTAAAGAGCGGTCAGAAGCGGTTGGTTGAGCTATCCGCACCACATTGTGGCCGGTGACGCCGCCATGTTGGCACCGCTTGCCGCGCCGCGCGCAGCATGCAGATGGTATTCACAGCGTAGCGTTTTCATGAGCAGAAAACACTCCATGCGGTTCACACTTCAACATAATCGACGCGAAAGTGGCGCAGGCAACACGGCAAGGCGACAACGGGGTAACTAGAGCGCGGGGCATAGACCTCAGAAGCGAGGAATGTGAAGGCAAAATGGCGAAGGTATTCACCGTCAGAAATGAGGGAACGCTTCATTGCCGTGGCTTATTCAAAAAGTGTAATACAAAAAAGGAAGCTGGAGGCACCCGAGCTGCAGCCAGGGGAAACGAAAGGTACAGAGAGAAGAGATTGTAGCGGGAGATAAAGGAAGGGAGGGAGATAGACCAGGCGTCGAGAGGGCGAAACGTTCTGTTCGTTCGGAACAGCACCTCTCCTGCCGCTATTGTAAACACCCCACGAGGAGGATTACCGTCAGCGGGGAGGAAGGCTTTTGTGCCCGCGCGCAACCAAGGCCGCACGGCCGCACCAACGCTCCCATCTCCCGTCTCCCGTCCATGCCACAGTCGTCTGCTCGTGGCTCGCGTGTTCGTATCACCCGCATCGGAGTGGTAAATATGTACGGATCATCCTAATTTTTTTACATTGCATACAATGCATTTTCGCCTGGGAATTTCTGAAACTGTATCATAGCGAAATTTGTATCAACCGAATTCGTACCACTGTAGTAATGTTTCCCAGCATTGCCAGTGTTTGATTTGTACTTTTTCTGGCTTCTTCTCAGTGGGGGGATAAGTTGTGAGGTGGTGAATTCTTGCTTGCAGAGCTCGATCAGCAGCGCATTTTTTTTCTCATCTGTTTCTCATCCGACCAGGGGGAAGACTTGATGCCGATAGTTTCCTGGCATAGTATGGTTGCCGTTGGGTGTGCAGTGGGCAGTATTTCAAATTCTAAACTGGCTCATCTTGTGAGGGGCATAGAGAAGAACGGACTGAGTTTGGTCTTGGTGTGCATTACTGCCCTTCTTTGCCAAACTTTACAAAGACCTTGCCGTCTGCCCTTACCCTTGCCACTGCAAACTGCAGGTTGGTTAAAGTGGATCCCCCTCCTGCAGGATCCCTGGCTTTCCTCTTCCGCTGTTTCCTCTGGCTTTGTGGGGACAAGTGCGACTTCGCCTGCTGTGTTTTTGGAGTACTGGAGACCTGCACCCCGAACTGGTAAGCCATGCACTCAAACTACTGGCTGTGTTTGAATGACTGTTTTTTCTACCACCTGGGCTAATCTGAGCAGGCTTTCTCTGCCGGAAACTTGCGGGGTAGCCTTACTGGAGAAGCAGGTATAGTTCAGGGTGGCCGAGTGCCGAGAGACTGGTGTGCCAACTCGTACTCACTGCCCTGAGACACTGTGAACATCACCAGCTATTTTGGAGGTCACATAGCCAGAACTGAACTCTAGGCTTGGGCGAATAGTGGAATTTTGCTTCGAATCGAATTCGAAGCGAATAGTGATTTTTCTCGAATAATTTCGAATCGAATAGTTCGCATATCATTCCTACTTTTAGATGCGACGCATCTCTTTAACTCGCCTTGTCCCTCCATCCATGCATCCGTAGTCCGCATCCCTCCCCCATTCTCCTCGCCACGCCAGCTGTGCGGTAAAGCCGCTCTCACCGCAGCGCCATCTTGCGTTAGCGCTTGCTCTCCTCGCCATGCCATCTGTGCGTCGGCGCGTTAGCGCTCGGTTAGCACGGTGCGCATGCGCTGCTCTCTCTCATTCCCCTCACCGCTAACGCGCGGTACATATAAACGCGATAACTGCGTCGCTCCGCTCCGTCGTTCCATCACCGGCGCTCCGATGACATCCGATGACCACCGATGATTTGAATGGAGACTAACAGGTCTGCTACCGCGATGGTCGGCGCAACCGTAACAAGCACCGCCCAGATGCGTCGCATCACCCCATGGTTTCCCCCCGCGGAAAGATGTGGTCAATTTTTCTCACATACTTTGGAAAATGATAATCATTCATCGTAAAATTGCACGTGCTTAAGTAACTGATACTCATACAATAAGTTTCGTGAGTCTGAACTGTGTTCATGCACTTTTATTTTATGAACACTGGGGGAAGGTAACATAAAATGTTCACGTTATAAAAATAATAGGAGCACTGCAAATGCTGCACATCTCGTGTCAACAGCTGACGGCACAGTTTGTGGTCTCTCTCTACCTCACAATATGCATAACCCTATCATTGCACAAGGCAGGCACTCATGCACACTGCGAGGAACCACCGTGAGTTCGAGCTAATTGAGCACGCTCATGATACTGAAACTCCGTCGTGCCACCTCAACACCGCCTCTATTGGGCAGGGAGAGTAAGGGCGACAAAGGAATATGCCCAAGGTACGGAGGGAAGACGTTTATTTTACACCACTGTCCCAGTTACATACCGTATTTACTCGATTGTAACGCGACCACGATTGTAACGCGAGGGGTGACTTTTCATCACCGAGCCAAAAAAAAAAAAAAAAAACCGAATGTAACGCGAGCTACGAGAGGGAAAAAAAGTACCTTGAAAAAAAAAAACTTGTTAACGCGCATGACCAAAAAAAAAATATACCGCGCATAGCTTTCATACAGCAAGCATTGTCTCGTTTGAAAAACAGATTTAAATGCTGAAGTTGTGATAAAAAAACACCACACACACAAAAGGAAACGGCCCATCTTGTCGTGTACGCCGGCACAAGGTTCACTCGTCGTCGCTGTCGGACAACTCCTTATCGCTGTCGACCACAAAGCATTTCATCCTTGCCGTGGAATTCGATATCCCACATTTTTTAAAGGCCTCTGACCTGGCGGACGGTATCTGGACACGCATCTTTCGCCCATCCATAGTCTTGCAGCGTAACTATTGCTAGGAGTGAATTCTGGCAGCCATCACAAGCCATTCGGTTAGAGCGCCCGAATCCACTTTAACCGGCTTGTTTAAACAAACATCAGGCTGGACTCATGCATGCCACTGGTATCACGAGGAGTGTTGCACGCCGAGCTTGTCTTTGATGCGTTGGTCGAGATGGCACCTGAACGCGTCGCACAAGCTCGCACGCAGGCCCAAACTGCCGGGGCCTCTTGCGCCAGACGTGATCAATCCAGTCGGCGCAGTCCGTCGTCATCCAACCTTTTTCATGCGCGATCACGCCACTCGGAAACACGATTCCCTTCGGGAGCGTCTTGCGTCTGAATATAAGATCCTTGTGTCGCGCCGGTGACGCGTGTTTTTTCGTGGCCGGAAGACAACACGCGCACTTGCTTCGCCCCCTTCTTTTCAACGGTTGTGGTGGCTGGCATGTCGAAGTAGAGCGGTGTCTGGTCGGCATTTCCAATTTGGCCGAGGTGGTAGCCGTGCCTGCGGCGCAAGCTCAAAACGAACCGCTGAAAACTGTGCAGCTTTTCTTCGTATTCTTCAGGCAACTTCTGGCATATCCCCGTCCGCCTTCGAAGAGAAAAGCCTTTTCTCTTCATAAAATTTGTCAGCCAGCCACCTGCTCGCTTTGAAATCGCTCCGCGTTAGCCCTGTTTATAGGGCTAACTGCATCGCCCGGACTTTGAGCAGCTCGGTCGCCACGGGCCGCTGCGCCGCTCACTGCTCTTGAACGTATTCTGTGAGCCGTCTTCTATTTCGGTGAACCGGCCCTGCTTCGGTACTGAAGCCCTTTCGTGTAGCCTTGCTGGCGAAAATAGTCTCCTGCTGCTTGCGCCAGTCCCGCACGCATGTTTCCGGAACTCCGAATGCGCGTGATGCGGCCCGATTTCCGTTCGTCTCCGCACACATTATGACTTTCCTTTTAAAAGCGGCATCATGATGAACTCGGCGTATCTTCGCTGTCGGCACGTCCATGCTGGTAGATCGCAGAAAACGGGTAGACTAACCTAAGCACATGTACTACCACAGCCACGGAGACGCTACCACGCTACTGCAGCTAGGCAAAAGCTAGGCTCGAATGCGTACGAGGCGGCCATTTGAAATGCGATGGCGATATGATACGGAGATTTAGGGTCGTACTCGAAACGCGCTACTGCGGAGTTTTGCTCACTCGTCGCTTTAGCCATCGGTGATCAATACCCCCGAATTTCACTCGCTTTCACCCCCATCGTCGTCGGTGGTCGAGCCCTCCTTGTCGCTGTCCTCCTCCCAGATGCAGTCATCCTCGGTGCCATCCAGTTCATTGGATATGGAGCACTTCTTAAAAGCGCGAACCACCATGTCATGTGGGAGGCTGTACCACGCGGCGGACACCCACTCGGCTATCTTCGCGGCGCTTGGTCGCTTTATTCTGCCCGAAGGCGTCGGAGCCCGATCTTCTCGCATCCAATCTCCGTAGAGCTTCCGCATCCCATCCTTGAATGGTTTATTTAGGCAGACGTCCAACGGCTGCAGCACGGACGTCATACCTCCGGGAATGACAGCGAGCTGCGTCCGAGATTCCTCCATCTTCTTCTTCACTTCAGGGGTCAGGTGACCGCGAAATGAGTCGAGAACTAAGATGGAGGCGGGGTGGAGGAGCGCACCTGGCCGTCGGCACCACACAGTCTTGACCCAGTCAAGCATAAGCGCAGTGTCCATCCAACCTTTCTCTTGGCAGCGGACAATCACGTTGCTGGGGAACGGTTCCTTCGGGATGGTTTTGCGCCGGAAAATGATGTACGGTGGCAACTTGTGCCCATCCGCCAAGCAGGCTAGCATCACGGTTAGCCGTGTCTTTTCGTTCCCTGTTGTCCTTATGCGGACTTGGGGGGCACCTGTTTCGTTAACAGTCCTGGACATAGGCATGTCCAGGTAAACGGGGGTCTGATCCGCGTTGCCGATGTGCCCCAACGGCATTTGCGACGAGCGGCGCAGGTCGATCACGTAGCGCTGAAACTCTAGTAGCTTCGCTTCGTAATCCGATGGCAGCTTCTGTCTAATCGACGTAGTTCGCCGGAGGGAGAATCCATTCCTTCGCATGAACTTTTGCGCCCATCCACGTGAAGCCTTGAAACTCTCCCTGGGTATCCCCATCTCTCTGGCTACGTCTCGGGCTTTCCATTGGATCAGCTCGACGCTGACCCCCAAGAGCCGGTTTTGCTGCTCAATTACGAATTCCGCCACTTTTTTTTCGAGTTCAGTGTGACGGCCGCAAAGCCTTTTCGGCCGGGCTCACACTTGAAAAGCGCTTCACGCTGGAGCCTCCATCCACGGTAGTTGATTCTGACACATCTAGCCGCCGAGCCGCGGCAGAGTTTCCGATTTCCTTAGCTACCAGAATTGCATTCCTTTTAAAACGGGCATCGTACTGAGCTCGTCGCGTTGCCATTTGCTCGAGAAAGTCACAGAAGCACAAAACGGCAGCTTATGAAACACAGGCGCAATCATGGAGAAAAGTCACAAACAAAAATAGGATTGGATTGGATTGGATGTTGGGAGCGTGTAGACGTTGCCAGCATAAAATTGAAAGATCGCTAGATCTGTCGTAGCCAATTTAAAAGCCTGTGCCGCGACATTGCCAAGGCAAATTTTGAGGCGATTGGATTGTACCCCCCTAATTAGGTCAGAAAAACTCTGAAAAAAACTCGCGTTACATTAGAGTAAATACGGTAATTTACAGTACAGTTACGCACTTCCCTTAAGCTGAAAAGGGGCAATGGGGCGCCACGCGCAAGTGTGCGCGTCGTCGGCGCAAAGCCAGTGGGCTCTTCAGTCAGGGCAAAGCTTTGTCATGCACACATTGCAAAACTCGCGTGAAGGAACCAGGCAGCAGTCTGGTGCCAGATGGCCTCTGGCATTGCATTTCTGGCATTTCCAGGCCCCCCAAACCTGGAGCTGTTGCTCAGCAGGCCACGACTGCCACACACTGCGAAAGTGTACCCTCACAGCCAGCGACAGGGGCTTGGCTAGAGCCTTAATGCCGAGGCCTCTGTCTACATGGCACCCATCGGCACCATGCGTGAGAGGCTTGCCAGCAAAGCGGCCCTGTAAATTTTTGAGAACAATGTGGGTCTTGCAGGGCACCAGTGAGGAACACAACAGCAACGTACCATTTTCCCTCAATTACAGCACCCTTCCCTAACGTAAGCACCAAAAGTGTTTCGAAAACTTCCCTTTTCGAGGGAATGCGCATCAACTGAATGAACCAGAGAAAAGGGGGTGCTTAGGATAAAGAAAAGTGGTGGTTATTTCAGGAAAAGGCCTTGCAGAAGCGTGACCCAATCGAAATGAAGTGATCTGAGAACTGTGAATACATCTAAGCCTTCTCATTTCTTTTACACCCGGTCGCAATACTCCTATATTCATTACTTTTGTGGCACTAGTGCATGTTAGTTTATTGTCTTTATTTCTTGCTCACTTATTTGTAAAGTTCACAGCAAAGAATACAAAAAAGACATTAGTGCTCATCAACTCACTCAATCCAAAGTCATTTATACACAAGATTGAAAAGCAGTGGTCTTCACATACCGACTAAGCCCTTGCGATAGAGTGCACAGGTATATAATGCAATGAAAGGATCACACTGCTTCTCCCTAAGCTATTTTTTCCATTCAATGATGGTTACAAGATGAATTTGGTGTCGTTGTGATACATGATATCCGTTCCCTTGGAGCTCAGAATGACACGAAGCATGGTAAATGCACTGAAAACCTTGCCTCTGTGTTGACAAGTGTCACAAGCTCTGTGTCAGGGAGCACTTCTTCAAGATGTCTGCCGAGTCCCACCCGACGCCGCTTCATGATGGTGTCCTCCACGTGACGAGGTACAACTCGGAACAGAAAGACTTTCTCAGCCTTCTTGAGGGCCTCCAGAACAAGAAGCTGAAGAGAAGAAAGCATCACATTTTAGTTCATTATTATAGTTATGCGCCATTTTCCTTGCAACAGAATTCTCATGTACTTATCGGAAACGGGCACTTCGTCTCTAAAATTTTGCTGCTGGTGTGAAACTGTCCCACGTTATTCATTGTAACTTGTTCCTTGCACATGGCCTTTCGTATTTACATTATGCTGTGGTATAATTCTCTCATCTGCATCAAAGACGAAAAATTTTTCAAACTGCCAGTGTAAAGTAAACAGGTAATATCGACACTGTCTGCACTGAACTACGGAAAATTTACTTGCAACTTGACCATTCTTTACACTGTACATAGTTTGGGCCGATGCTTATGTTAGTGAACAGCACGCACAAGGCTGCGAGTTATCTGACGCTGCTGCGTCCAGCAGCTGCGAGAAAGCTGCATGAGATAAGTGCTCGAGAAAAAAATTGTGTCCGTCCACTCCGTGGAGAAGGACGACCAGCGGAGCTGGGCTGCGTAATGCAAGAGTCGTTGCAGTGGCTACTTGCCAAGTAATACTCCCGATAACACGAGAGTTATAGCCGTCTTCTGTAGTCATACTCCGTCCAACGCACGATGTTGACAAGGCAGCTTACAAAAACCAAGCGTGCACAGATTGCCTAAAGTCGGCTTCCTTTGTAAGCACAGGTGCATTGCTGAGAAGTATTTCTCCCGGGAGCAGTATAAGCCGCATATGACTATACGGAGGCCTGAGGATGTTTTCAATTTTTTAATAATTTTTTTTTCATAGTGCGAACCGTTTAGTTCGCGGTGAAGAAACCTCCTCGACAGAGTTCGTGAGACGATACCTGCAAAGGCTGTCATCAAGGCCAGCCCTAGACAACCTCCGTTGTTAAAACCCGTATGGTGGCAATCGGGGTATACTATCTTGATCGCAGCGCGCGCACACACACCACAGGCCACGTGCAGTTACATGTAGTACACGAGGCTTCCTAACACGCCTCCTTGTTCACAAGAGTGCTGCGCACGTTTTTGCAGCGGCCACCCGCTGCGCTCCCCACTGTAGCTGAGGGTTCGTGCACATAACTTTCAAAAGCAGAATATATTTACTCGATAATCTGACTGGCATACTTTTATGTCCAGTGCGATGTCGTCGACTGGCTTGCCGTTCACCAAGTCATTTCCTCCGACGTACAGAGCCACAAAATCTAGGGGCTCAAATTTCATCCCGCGGAGCTTCCTCGTGAGCCGCGCCGCGTCCGCGCCGCCGAAGCTGAGCGTGCACACTTGAGAGTTCTGTCCCATATAAAGCCTTGTTTTTTGTTTAATTAGGGAGACTGATTTTGAGGACATTTTTGTTATTTTTTAACCTGTGTGCTTGAGATTTACACATTGAGCGTATTTCAACATCCTGAGCACAAATATGCAGTCAGTTTTCGTCTTTGGGTGTAAGTTTAGAGTTTGTGTCAACATGCTATGGCTCTCCGTTTCGGGCAATTTTTTTCATTATGTACCTATCAAATACTCAAATAGCTTATCCCTTTGTGCTCTAGAAGTAGCCAGGGAAGTGCAACTTACCACTCCAGTAATTTTAGCATGGTTTCTGCAAACGCTGTAAAATTCGTAAATGTCAGGTCATCAATTTACAACGTTTTTGTAAGATTTAACTGCATAAAATCTTGTGCCAGCAAAAAGAAATTCTGTACTTTTGTGGTTTTAGTTGCCACTGTTCAGTTCATAAGCTTTCGAATGCAGCAAAAATGATGTAAATCGAACCAATACATCCCAAGATATTGTACCCGACAGCTGACCATGTGGGAAAAAAATTGGTTCTGAGAAAACGGGGCACGAAGTTTGCAAACATAGGCAAAAATGGTCAATTAGGCGACTTCACAGGACGACAGCTTTGTGAATACTTATGATACAGCTATGATATTTTGCAGGTACATTCTTTGGGACCTGTAGACTGCAAATAAAATTAATACGGAAAATTGATTTTTGGCAAATTTTCCTCAAGACCAGTGTGCCCCCTTAAAAACTTCATTTCGCTGTCTCCAATAATTGCACCTTACAGCAACCTTGGCCGCGTCGCGGTCATTTCCTTTGTGGGTGCGCACTGCGGCACCGGCTGTTGGAAGGGATGGCTGCGTGCTTTGTTGCAGACGAGGTTGCTCTACAGCTTGGTTGGTTGGTGATGGCTGTCTCAGTGGATCTCTCAATCCGCGATATACGCAGATTCTGGAGTTGCGCAGCGTGCAGCAGCAGAAACCCGCTAGTGTCTCGCCCAGCTGTCACGCCGCACAGCAGCCGCAGAAGTTTCAACGCCGTAGTGGCTTGCCTGCATAGCGTGCATGTCTTGCTAGGCTCATGGCGAAGCACACAGCCAAACCAGCGTTAAAAAAAAAAACGGGGTGCATTTCAAACGCAACAGGCTATCTGCAAATGACTTCATTTCAAAGAACTACCCTACCGAGTGATTTTTTTTACCTGCAGTCCTGCCGTACAACAGACACGAACGATCTTGGTGAACCTTTTTAAGGTGCTGTGAAACGGCGAGTGGTTGAGGTGCATTTCTTACAGGTAGTTGTGTGATAAACTACAATCGCTAACAACAACAATGAATGCCACGTTGAAAGCCTTGTAGATGCTGAGCATGCTTTTCATCCAGGCGTGTCGGCGCCGTACAGTTCTTTCACACTCCAGAACAGCCCATTGCAGGTTAGGCTGCAGCATGCATGCAAGAGAAAGACCAGGAAGGTGACACAACACATGCAATAATCAGCGTATAGGATACACAAGGTCGGCGGCTTCAGTGCCCAGAAGATGCCTGGAAAAGTTCTTCATGATGGTCCTCGAAGTGCAAACGAAGCTCGCTGACTTTACAGCCCTGACGATGTCCTGAAGAAATATGACTGTTGGTCCACAAGGTGCAATCACCGGAGCTACTGCTGGTGCAGCAGGGGCAGCCCTATTCGCCGACTGGGGTCCGCACTCTCTAGCGGGCAGGTTCTGCCGAGAGTACAACTGATTGGTCTGGTTGCCCAGCCGTTGCACAAACAAGAAGATTCCACTCTCAGCACATCCCTTGCCCCACCCACATGCCAGGTTGGTCAAGGATATACAGGGTGTCCCAGCTATCATGCACCAAGATTTTAAAAAAGAGTAATGGCGTAACTCGAAGAAAACCCAATGGATAATGTTTGCAGTACTGTGGAGAAGCGGACCGCATTTTTTCGTTAATGAGACTTAATTAATTAATTGTAATTAATTATCTAACTCGCGAAGTACTGCCCTAATCACTAAAGTGTCATTGAGGCACTTGTAGGTACCCACGAGGGGCATCTAACTGCGGTATTTTCAGCGACGAATAATTACGTACACACTTATTCTGACTGATAAAGAAAACCCGCGAAATATGAAAAATACCACGTGACGGCGCGTCCGCGCGCATCGTAAAGCAACGCCCTCAAACAGGCTGCCTCTGAGTTAGCCAGAATGAAATAAACAAAAGAAAGAAAGAAGAAATCGCCACCGAGTTTGTGCCTTATCTGCACACGCGCCTTATCAAGGTGATGCGCTGTCTCTTCGGGTGGGTAACACCGGAAGCAGTTGCTTTCAATCAGCTTATTTGGGGACGCTGCATTACAATGCGCGCGGATGCGCCGTCACGTGGTATTTTTCATATTTCGCGGGTTTTCTTTATCAGTCAGAATAAATGAGTACGCAATTAGTTCGTCGCTGAAAATACCGCAGTTAGATGCCCCTCGTCGATACCTACAAATGCCTCATTGACACTTCAGTGATTAGGACAGTAATTATCGAGTTAGATAATTAATTAGAAATAATTAGTTAAGTCTCATTAACGAAAAAATTAGTCACCGCTTCTTCACAGTACTGCAAACATTATCCAATAGGTTTTCTTCGAGTTACGCCATTACTCTTTTTTTAAAACTTGGTGCATGATAGCTGGGACACCCTGTATATCTTGAGTGTTATCTATATTGAGAGCCGTTGGCTGAACTGGAACAATTCGTTTTAATTAACTGATTTTCTTTACAACGGTGGCTCGTGTCGGCCCATCGGGGAGCGCTCTTCTTGCTCTCTGTGACGCGGTGGTGTGCGGGCGTGGCTTCCGCTCGCCTGCTCGCGTTGCACGATCGCACCTGGAGCACATCGGTGGCATCGTCCAGCGGAAGCGCTGCGTACATGAGTCACCAGCACATGTGCAGGTCAGCATTTGTACCTGAAAAACAAACAAACAAGCAGACACAAAGGCACACACACACAAAAACAACCGTTTCACGACACTCACCACGGCACAATGGAAATCAAGCACAAAGTGGCAAGCACGATATTGTACAAATGTACAAGTGGTGCTGCCCTGCGCCCCGTCCACGGCACAACAAGCACAGGTGCGGCCGGGCGGAAATCCGGCAGGGTCGCCAAGGGGGCTGTGTCGGAAGAATGGCCGACCACAAAAACGGGGCAGGGTGCTTGGGGCAAGATCACCATTAGGCATTCGAGGAGCAGGGTCCCAGAGTGCAGATGAAGGCACCTATCGCGTGCTAGCGCTGAGCTGCCACCGCACGCTGGCCATCCCTTGAATTCCTAAAGCTAGCAGACTTGCTCGGAGAGAACAGTTATATGGTGGCGACCATAAAACTGGGCATGGCACTTGCAACTCATGATGGGGCATTCAAGAATTGGTGGTGCCCCCAAGTAGTAAACTGTGACATTCCACTGCATAAAGGGCTTCTGCCATCAGGCTGTGCAATTGATTTAAAGTGTAGTAGACCTTGTGGCGAGGAAGGCTATCTAAATCTTTGCCGTATGCCAAGAGTCGACGCTCATTATCAGCGAGGTCACTGATGTGCTCTCGTTTGCAAGTCTGTTTCATGAATTCGCAAGTCTGCTTCATCTGTTGTGCGCATAAAACAGGAAACTTGTTTGTCCTCATCGTATTTCCGGGTGCACTGTGCGCCTTTTCTTGCGCCCCACTCCAGGCACATGCTGTCGCAAGACCTGTGAGGGCTGCAGTTGCCTGGAAGGCGTGGCCTGCAGTAATAGACGTGCAAATTTCAGTGCAAGTCTGCTTCATGAATTCGCAAGTCTGCTTCATCTGTTGTGCGCATAAAACAGGAAACTTGTTTGTCTCATCGTATTCCGGGTGCACTGTGCGCCTTTTCTTGCGCCCCACTCCAGGCACATGCTGTCGCAAGACCTGTGAGGGCTGCAGTTGCCTGGAAGGCGTGGCCTGCAGTAATAGACGTGCAAATTTCAGTGCAAGTCTGCTTCATGAATTCGCAAGTCTGCTTCATCTGTTGTGCGCATAAAACAGGAAACTTGTTTGTCTCATCGTATTCCGGGTGCACTGTGCGCCTTTTCTTGCGCCCCACTCCAGGCACATGCTGTCGCAAGACCTGTGAGGGCTGCAGTTGCCTGGAAGGCGTGGCCTGCAGTAATAGACGTGCAAATTTCAGTGCAAGTCTGCTTCATGAATTCGCAAGTCTGCTTCATCTGTTGTGCGCATAAAACAGGAAACTTGTTTGTCTCATCGTATTCCGGGTGCACTGTGCGCCTTTTCTTGCGCCCCACTCCAGGCACATGCTGTCGCAAGACCTGTGAGGGCTGCAGTTGCCTGGAAGGCGTGGCCTGCAGTAATAGACGTGCAAATTTCAGTGCAAGTCTGCTTCATGAATTCGCAAGTCTGCTTCATCTGTTGTGCGCATAAAACAGGAAACTTTGTTTAGTCTCATCGTATTCCGGGTGCACTGTGCGCCTTTTCTTGCGCCCCACTCCAGGCACATGCTGTCGCAAGACCTGTGATGGCTGCAGTTGCCTGGAAGGCGTGCCTGCAGTAAATAGCCGTGCAAATTTCAGTGCAAGTCTGCCTTCATGAATTCCGCAAGTCTGGCTTCAATCTGTTGTGCGCATAAAACAGGAAACTTGTTTGTCTCATCGTATTCCCGGGTGCACTGTGCGCACATTTCTTAGCGCCCCCACTCCAGGCACATGCTGTCGTCAAGGACCTGTCGAGGGCTGCAGGTTGGCCTGGAAGGCGTGGCCTGCAAGTAATGACGTGCAAATTTCAGTGCAAAGTCTGCTTCATGAATTCGCAAAGTCTGCTTCATCTGTTGTGCGCATAAAACCGGAAACTTGTTTGTCTCATCGTATTCCGGGTGCACTGTGCGCCTTTTCTGCGCCCCCCACTCCAGGCACATGCTGTCGCAAGACCTGTGGAGGGGCCTGCAGTTGCCTGGAAGGCGTGGCCTGCAGTAATAGACGTGGCAATTTCAGTGCAAGTCTGCTCATGAATTCGCAAATCTGCTTCATCTGTTGTGCGCCATAAAACAGGAAACTGTTTGTCTCATGTATTCGGGTGCACTGTGGCCTTTTCTTGCGCCCCACTCCAGGCACATGCTGTCGCAAGACCTGTGAGGCTGCAGTTGCCTGGAAGGCGTGGCCTGCAATAATAGACGTGCAAATTTCAGGCAAGTCTGCTTCATGAATTCGCAATCTGCTTCATCTGTTGTGCGCATAAAAACAGGAAACTTGTTTGTCTACATCGTATTCCCGGGTGCACTGTGCGCCTTTTCTTGCGCCCCACTCCAGGCACATGCTGTCGCAAGACCTGTGAGGGCTGCAGTTGCCTGGAAGGCGTGGCCTGCAATCATAGACGTGCAAATTCAGTGCAAGTCTGCTTCATGAATTCGCAAATCTGCTTCATCTGTTGTGCGCATTAAACAGGAAACTTGTTTGTCTCATCGTATTCCGGGTGCACTGTGCGCCTTTTCTTGCGCCCCACTCGGCACATGCTGTCGCAAGACCTGTGAGGGCTGCAGTTGCCTGGAAGGCGTGGCCTGCAATAATAGACGTGCAAATTTCAGTGCAAGTCTGCTTCATGAATTCGCAAGTCTGCTTCATCTGTTGTGCGCATAAAACAGAAACTTGTTTGTCTCATCGTATTCCGGGTGCACTGTGCGCCTTTTTTTGCGCCCCACTCCAGGCACATGCTGTCGCAAGACCTGTGAGGGCTGCAGTTGCCTGGAAGGCGTGGCCTGCAGTAATAGACGTGCAAATTTCGTGCAAGTGCAAGTCTGCTTCATGAATTCGCAAGTCTGCTTCATCTGTTGTGCGCATAAAACAGGAAACTTGTTTGTCTCATCGTATTCCGGGTGCACTGTGCGCCTTTTCTTGCGCCCCACTCCAGGCACATGCTGTCGCAAGACCTGAGGGCTGCAGTTGCCTGGAAGGCGTGGCCTGCCCGTAATAGACGTGCAAATTAAGTGCAAGTCTGCTCATGAATTCGCAAGTCTGCTCTCATCTGTTGTGCGCGCATAAAACAGGAAACTTGTTTGTCTCATCGTATTCGGGTGCACTGTGGCCCTTTTTTTTGCGCCCACTCCAGGCACATGCTGTCGCAAGACCTGTGAGGGCTGCAGTTGCCTGGAAGGCGGTGGCCTGCAATAATAGACGTGCAAATTTCAGTGAGATGGATCACTACAAAAATGGCAGCAACTATCACTTCCCTTGTAGCTGTAGATAATTTCCATGGTCTTAGAAGGACCACTGGCCTGGCAATGAACTGTCATTAGAGCAAGTGTGCATTCATGTGTGTGCAGACGGTAAAATCTGTGAGCAACGAGCAAATGCCCTGGCTTAGATGCATGAAGTGCAGCCAGCTGGATAAGCACCGTCGTGACAAGACGAGATTATGGGGACAGCACTGTGGCAACTAGGCATGTGAGAAATATTTCCGATGCTTCTGTGCTGTGGGAATTATGGAGGTCCGCCATCTTCCCTATCTCTCTCTCGGCTCGCCGCGGAGGCAAGAGGGGGAGGTCCCTCTCTCCCTCCCGCGGCCCGAGCGTCCCCCGCCGCGAGTGGATGACGGCAGGGGCACGGCCGACCCCGTCACGTGACCGGTTTCTCCGGAAGTTCCGGCGGCCTGGTCCAGGGCGGACGAGGTAGAGAGAGCTTTTTGGATACCTGCCATCACCGGGAGCGGCCGTAAGTACAACTCGCTCCTTTTTGGCCTCCCTTTGTCCGCCGTCGCGCCTGTCTCTCCCATCCTGGCTAGGGTGGTCTTGGCGGTGGAGAGCGACGCGCCCGACGTCCCCTTATTGCAGTGCAACAAACGTCGGAGTGGGCGAATTCTGTGTCCTGTGTTCCTTGCTGTTCGCTGCCGCTACGCCAAGTTGGCGATCCGTGGCGGTGTTCGGCGGAGCTAGCCTTGCGGCCGAATCTCGAGAATCGAGCTAGGCCGCCGTAAGAACCTGGTCCCCACAGTGCCTTGTGGTCAAGGTTTGACCCCACCTTAGCAGACCTTCTAAGCATACGCAACATGTTCCCTCCCCTCCATTCCGGGCGTACCCGTCGCGAGCAAGCAGTCACTCAACAGGTGCAAACATATACACTGCGCACACCCACTCGGCTCCATCTATTGCAGCGCACACCAGACACCCCTGTCCCTGTCCCCACTGCCTTATTCCCCCTTCCCAGGACCACATTCTGTGGCCATGCCCCACAACCCTACCCAACCACACAATTACACCGGAGAGTGGTTGGCTGTTGCGGCGAGTCTCCAAGGGCAACGGAAACTGGCGGCCGACATCGTCGGAGCCCTCAGCGGCTCCCTGGACCGAGGCCGCCGGTTCGCCCTACCGTCCCATGAATCAGTGGTTCTCAGCCATGGATGTGTCGGGGACCCCTTGTGGACTGGTGGAAGTGATGGGGGACCCCTTGCAGCGGAGGGGAGGGTGGGGTACGAGGTAAATTAACACAACTGGAGCGTGAAACAGGTGCCTTTATTGCTACCGAAAACATCAAACAAACGTGCCACATCACTTCATTTTGGACAGTTATCAATACGTGGCACAGTCGCGCTTAAACAGAGTTGCATATCTGCAGCCAAATTCACCTGTTTCGGTATTTGCTTTTCAAGTATGCAAGTCTGGAAAAAGCATGCTCGCATGCATACGTCGTAGAAAACTGTAACAGAAGCTCATGGAGAAGGGGGAAACCATTTCTGCAGTCCCCAACCAAAATGCCTCAAGGCTCACAGTGGCAAACTTTGCCTTCATCACTGGTGTTTCCTGGAGCTCCATCAGCTCATTTTCAGCTTCGACACATTCATAGTAAGCAAGCTACTCAGCCTCAAAAGGGGCCACAAGCCATGTGTCTGGGGCAGATCTGGAAGTAGTCCTTAATGTGGCACCTCTTGATGTGCTCAGATGGGCCGTGATTGTGGCTCTGTCACTTCCAGATACTACCCCAGAGGCTGCAGGACCACCGAGCAGCTTAAAAGAAGAATAGTCGCCTCTGTTTACCCGGCTTCAACCAACTTTGAAGCTTTTTACAAAAGCCTCTCACCTTGTCCCCAGAAGAGACAACATTAGTGCCCATCCCCTGCATGCTGCTGTTAAGATGGTTCAGGTGCTCAAACAGGTCACACAGATAAGCAAGCTTTGCCACAAAAGAAGAGTCCTGAAAGGATCTCCGAGTGCCCTATTTCTGCCAAAAAAGACTCAGCTCCTCTCTAACCTCGAACATCCTTGCGAGCACTTTTCTGCGCGACAACCAACGCACCTCGGTGTGCAGGAGCAGGTGTTGGTGCTCGGCACCCATCTCCTCGCACAGTACCTTGAAGAGGCGAGTGGCCTTAGGCCTTGCCTTTACACTGTTCACGACTTTGACAACATGTTGCATAACACTCGCAAGCTCTGGACTCGACTCCTTTGATGCCAAGCTTCCCTATGAAGCATACAGTGTGTGAACGCTACTGCACTGTTCACTTTCTTAACGAGTCCTAAAAAGCCTACAGAGTTTCCAACCATGGCTCGAGCACTGTAGGTGCACACAGCTACACACATGTCCCAACGAAGACCGCGCGAAACAAAAAAATTGTTAATGGCATCGAAAATATCTTGACCTCTCGTTGTGGTCTCGAGTTCCAGACAAAAGAACTCGAGTTCTTCGGCAATGACAGAGTTATTCACAAAGCGCACAAACACTATAAGCTGTGGGCTCCCGGATACGTCGCAGCTTTCATCGACGGCGAGGGAAAACTTCCCAGCGGACTTCAATTTATCAATTACTTGGTCCTGCACATCAGACGCCATTTCTCTGATTCTCCGTGCCACGGTGTCGTTCGAGCGTGGTATTTTGTCCATTTTTTCACATGCTCTTTCCCTATGACAGCACCGACGACGTCTTCATGCAGGGCATAAGCAGAGTCTCGCAGATGGTGTGAGGCTTCACTTGTTTGGCCACGTGGTAGCTGAGCATTGTAGCTTGCCTTGATAGCATCTGCAGAGGATTGCAGCTGAAACGACCAGTCCTAACTTTGTCACGCTGAACCGAACCTACATACACTGCATCGACAGTCTAAAACTGGTGCCTTAACTCTTTCGTTACCACGCCTATTCAAATCAATCACCGGTGATCGATGATTTATATTGCCTATTTCGACATGTTGTAGTAGTTTATCGTACACCTAATGCGGCCAGTGGTTAGTATAGGCACTGGCCTTTTAGAATCAGTTTTAAATTTTCCCGCTCCGGCGACATTGAGATTTTTGGCAGCGTTTTTTGCGAGCTGAGGTGCCTGTGTTTTTTTGAGGAAGGGGGGCGTGGCTGCTGCACTTGAGAAAAAAGGATGCAGGTCGTGGTTTAGGCTGCATTACCATACTATTTTTTTTGTCAAAAGGCTTCTGGCAAGTCAAATAACAAATAATGGGGTCAGCTTCGTAATCCGACAGCGTTGAGAGGTAATAATTACTTGAAAATGGCCCCAGCTATTCACTAATGATCTTGGTTTCGGACAAAGGGCCAGCTTTATTCTCCCAAAGCTTATTTCTGATGGTCCCCCGCATGTCTAGCAAGTGTGCCTGACATTTGCAACCAGTTTCCAGCAGTTTCGGTTTCGTTTTCGCATTGCGAAATTAATATTTGGCCGCTACTACGCAGTTACCCCAACTACAAGCTCATTTGCCATGGCGCCTCCGTTGCCGCTACTGCCTCCTCAAAACAAGCATGCCGCTCCCGCTTCCAGTTTATCTACGCCTTGCTTCTGCGATAAGAGCTTCCGCTGAAAGTCAGACGATAACAACCAAGTCGTCGGGTGGTCAGTTCAGACGAGGGAGAACGCTTCAATTGGCCTTGAACACCGCCAGCTGTTCACCGGCCAGTTTCGGTTTCATACGAGGGTATTTCCGGCGGTCTAGTGTCGCTTGTTAGTTGTACTGTCTATTCTGACAAAGTCTCCAACCGCCTTGTATTTGTTTCTTTTCGAAATTTTTAGGTGGCGCTGCATGTAGTAGGCTCGTAGTGCTGAACTCGCTTCACAGCCCGACGGCGGCTTGGTGTGAAAGCTTGCTGGCATGATTCTAGCGCATCGTACCTTATTCCTGCAAGCAGGGCTACCCTAGTGAGTCAGAACATGATAATAAACCGCAAATGAAAGTTCTGACTGATAAGTGATCATCAGAACGTCAACAAGCATCCACCAAAGAGTTTGGTTCTCAACTCAAGCAGATTTTTTCACATCGCTTGCTTGCCTTACAATATTATGCCGGTCATAATCATTGACAAGGTGTTTTTTACATCACGTGGAGGCTAATTTTGGGCCTTTAATAATGTCAAACCACCAGATTTCTTCTAGAGAACTATCCAAATAGCAAAACTTGAATAGAGGTGGGCTTCACCACATGGCATGGGCACCACGTGATGCTAACATTTTTATTTATATCTGACAAATTGTACTGCGCAACTCAATTCTTTTTCTAGGACGGGGTTTTTGAAATGTCTACCTACAAAATGTATATTCTAAATTATTTCTACTACTGGTGGTTTTATTATACACAACTTACTTTTTTCTTATTTTCTTCGACGCGTGGGACAAAATTTCGAATTCCGGGTAATTTTTTTCGGAATCATTATTTAGGAAAACATTATTAAAACTGGTGTCGTTGGAAAGCGCGTGGAATAATCTGCATTTTATGTCACTGCAATGTGTTGCCTAACCAATATGTATAGCACAAAAAAATGTTTTGTTAGACCTTCAAAATTGGTCAATTTCCCGCTCGGTAACGAAAGAGTTAACCGGTCGCCTTCCCCACCCCGCGACGCGTTGTATACATGTGGAAAGTCGATGGCACATGTACTAAAGCGAACCAACAAAATCTGCCAGCTAACCGTGAGGCTGGAGCCTCGCCGATCAGCGTATGCACAGCGAACATAACGCATATCGAGGGTCGCTGCCGCCGCGAACCTCGTATGCGCAACTAACGTAAAGCACGTCGAACAAGCATTCGGCGACCGACGAGGCTCGCTGCCGCAGCGAACATCGTATGCGCAACTAACGTAAAAACTGTGTTATGAATTAATTTCGACCTCACCTTGTTTGGATTAATCCGCTTTTGGGATTCCAACTGTCGTTTCTTGGTTTCGAATAACTCTATGTCCTTGTCTTGGTAGCTTGGATGCTTTGTCCGGAGATGGCGTGTCAACTTCGTCGGCACCATGGAGCTTAGAGCGAGTACTTCACAGCACAAAACGCATTGTGGTTTGCCGCCGATATTGACAAAGCCAAACTTCAGATAACTTTCTTTGTAGCCACGTAACTGGACATGGCTACGCGACTCGGACGAACACGTAGCTTCGCGACCTAGGCCAACCGGGTGAGGACTGCACGGCACAGCCACTGATGCCAGGCGAAAATGGCGATATGATATGCGGCTGCGGGGCACGAGACACGTGGTTCGGGAAGGTGTGGGGAAGAGGGAAAGGAGGTGATCGAGACGACCTTGTGCGGATTGCGGATCGCTGCGGCAGTTCCGGGAGCAGGTCCCGGAACTCCAAATGAGTCACGGCCGGATACTAAACTCCAAAAAATGTAAAAAAAAAAAAAAAAGCGGGGTGAGGGTTTTTGCGGATCCTAGACAATGGCTTCGCGGACCCCCTAAGGGGTCCGCGGACCCCCATTTGAGAACCACTGCCATGAATAATAAAGTTCCTATCCATCTACAGCCAAAGACTGCTGTAGAAATTATTTGAGGCTGATAGCTAGTGCAAAAGATGTGACTTGCGCTTCCGGATGCCTGAGGTAGCGAGGCTTCATCAACACTTTGTAGGGAAGCCTCAGCTTCGGGAACCTCCTCACGACCGATTTGCCCTGAAGGGACATCTTCCAACACACCGTCCAGCATTTCCTGCACCTCAACCAAGTCGCAGGCTTCGAGGAGTGGTGGGAACGAAAACGTGGCTCAGTTTCCAGGGAAACATTTTGCTGCAGCAACAATGCCGGGAGCAGCAAAACAGCATACCTTCGGCATTGCCAGCAGCTTCCTGTATCTCGTCGTCAACCAGCGCAGCATCGGCCGCGTGGGTACTGTCGTACAGTTTCTGCCTACAATGCATAAAACAGAGAATGCGTACGTAAGCGCTCAAGCTGCAAGTTTTGCCGATGAGACTGTGTGACATGATGTCGGTGACAATTCAGTTCGGCATGAGGCACACAGTACCGGTGAATGCCCATTGAGACACTGCCTGAATTAATTCCGGCGACCTTTGTTTCTTCCACATATATCAAGATGGCTGCACACGGCTGGTTTTGTAATGCCTCTCGAAAATGTCAGATTTCGCGGCTTGAATCGCTAGCATCAAACAACCCATGGCGGAGCAAGTACTACGCTCTGCACGATCAATTACCTCCGGCTGACAAAGGATGCCAGGAATTCGAGGATTTTGAAGAAACACCAGTCCTTTTTCTTCGC
>CM023450.1:221327131-221807934 GCA_013339765.2 Haemaphysalis longicornis | reverse complement strand
TCATTCACCACGGCCTCCTCTGGTTGCGCGGGGGGCAACAGAGGGCGTGGGGAATGGACTTTTCGGCGGCGTCGAGATTGTGTAGCCGTGAGAGTTGGTAGCTTCTTGGACGTGGAGGTGTCCTATGGAGGTGTGGTGTAGTTGGATTGTTCTCTGTATGGATTTCCAGTTAGCTCGTAGTTTCTTTTGCTTCATTGAACCTATTATGGGAAGATGGACTGCATGGGCCTTTACCTAGTATGTTAGTGAGGTGGGGGAAGTGGTCACTACCATATGGGTCAGTGCCCACACCCCACTCAGAGATGGAAAAAGAAATGCTGAGCCAAATTCGCCAAGTCAAGACATGAGTATGTGTTGTGTCCTATGTTATGGTATGTAGGCTGTTTACTGTTGAAAAGGCATGCTCCAAAGATGTAAGAAATTTCTCTATCAGGCGACCTCGGGCATCCGTACGGAAGAGCCCCAAAGAGGATTGTGAGCATTAAGGTCGCCTGTTAGGATGTATGGTTCGGGCAGCTGGTCAACCAGCGCCTCGAAGTCAGAGCTCGAAAGTGCAAAATCAGGAGGAATGTATATGGAGCATACCGTTATCAACCTATTAATATTATCAAGCGTATTGCTACAGCCTCAAGGACGGTGTTCAAAGTGACAGGGTGGCATGCTAAAGATTTCGGCGGCAATTATGGCCACACCTCCAGAAGAGTGTGTGCAGCCACCCTGTCCTTTCTGAAGAAAACCAGGTAACTATTCAAGAAATTTGTGTGTTAGAATTCAAATGTGTTTCCTGAACACACATTACACTTGGCTGATTGGCATGCAGTATTTCGTACACATCGTCAAGATTTTTAAGAAGGCCTCTGCAGTTCCATTGAATGATGTTTTCTGTTCCCATATTTAGTGTGAGAGCACTGGAGTGTGTGTTGGTTTATGTGTCGTCTTTCGGGGCTGTGACTCTCGTTCTTTTTTGGCTGGTCTTTCTGAGGCTTGGCGTCGGGACGCGTTCCTTGCGCTGCGTTGCAGGCAGGAACGGCCCGACATCCATCTCGTCGTCGGATGTCCGAGGGGGTGCCCGACGGACCGGGCCCCCCGGACTTGGCCCCCTTCGGGAGCCCTTCGTTTGAGCCGCCACCGCCGAGGGCGTCCGGGGCACCAGAGGTGGCACGGGCGGTGCGGTGGCGGTGGGACCGATGCGGGGCCCGTGGTGTCCATCACCTCGGCACCCTCCAACGCATGGAGGAGGGGGAGACAGAGGCGCGGAGCGGCACCGGTCCCGACAGAAGAGGTTGCACCACAACCGCTGCTGCCTCAGCAAGCGGCGTGGTCGGGTTGGGCTGCCTGAGGCAACCCAGGGGGGGCGGGGCAGGGGCCAGGTCAGACTCGCTGAACTGGGTCCCTGTGGACACCAGACGCCGCTCCGCCCCCCGGCGAGCCGCGTCGGCGTACCTCCCCAGGGGGAAAGAGGCGAACCTCTTTCGCGCCTCTGGGAAGGTGATGTTCTCAGTTACCTTCACATTAATGATCGCCTTCTCCTGCTTAAACTTCTCGCACGTTCGAGAGTAGGCGGCATGGGGTCCCTGGCAGTTGGCGCAGGTGAGGGTTGACGATGGACAATTATCAGATGGATGATCATGCTGAGCGCACTTTGCGCAGGTCAGACGACCACGGCAGGAGTTGGTTCCGTGCCCGAACCGCTGGCACTTAAAGCAGCGGCGCGGGTTCGGAATGTAAGGACGAATGGAGCATCGGATGAACCCTGCGTTGATATGGTCAGGAAGTGAGGAGCAGTTGAAGGTCAGGATAATATGTTTCGTGGGGATTACCTTATCATCTCTACGCATCGTGATGCGGCGCACGGCTGTGACACCCTGATCCTTTAGACCTTCAAGAATGTCGGCATCTGTCTCGTTAAGAAGATCTGCCTCAGAGATCACACCCTGCGAGCTATTCAGGCTGCGGTGGGGTGTGACCCTGATGTCCAGATCGACCATTTTCGTCTGACCAAGAAGTGTGGTTGCCTGCTGTTGGTTTTTACCTCAACAAGGACTTCACCTGTGCGTTGTTTTTTGGCATTGTAGGTTTTCCCAATTATTCCATCAAGGTATTTTGTAATCAAAAATACTGATTGTGAAGCAAGAGGGCGGGCTGTGTCAAGAGATTCGATAACAAGAGAGAAACGAGAGTATTTGTCTGGCTTTGGGAAGCTCATGCTTGGAAGTGGAGGGAAAGATACTCGGTGTGCGGCCCCTTTTCAGGGACCGATCACGTTTGGGGGGGGTTTTGAATTTTCCATACAGCATAGAAAAAAGCAGGGGACGGGGGGTACTTTTCTCTCAACCTTACCCTGATAGCCTGAGAGGTCCCGGAGCTCCCTGCCTGGTAAACAGACAGGGAGCCCATCCGCCGGAGCTTGACCTGGGCTCCGACGGCCACCGTTTGAGGCTTCTACCCTTCACCTTAAAACACATCACCACGGTTGGTTACAGTTTATGTTGGGGGCTCGGGGTCCGCGGTGTCGCCAACACGTCACCATGAATACTCAAGGTGCCCCGTGCGGGGTTTTCTTGTGCGAATGGTAGAGTCACCTTGCTGGGAATTGTCATATAATTTGGTTCGAGATACTTTTATTTTGCTGTAGTCACACTCCCTCAGTAGGTGGCCGTGCTGCACTGCACAAACAGGCAATTTGGGAAAGCCAGTTTACAAGAACCAAGCTTACCCCAACCTGCTTAAAGTTGGCCTCACATCTAAAACTGCATTGCTGGGAAGATGTTTTTCCAGGTTCCAATATAAGCAGTCTTACGTTAAAATAGGAAGGCCCTGGGACCATCCTGTATTTTTTGAAAATTTTCTATACTCGCGACCCGTTTCTGTGGGGCAGAGAAACTTGCTTTCGAGGGAGTGTGACACGACACCAGGACAGGGACAATAGTACAGTCAAGTACGGGCCCTACAACGTTCAACAAAAAACCAAACCCAGTGGACTTGCTGATGATGATGATGGTTGGATGTTAATGGCGCAAGGCCAACTAGGGCAAAGAGCGCCAAAACAGTGGTTAAATATGAGAGGTGAGAACTTAGACACTGAAATCAATAAGCAAGAACAAAAGTAAAATCAATAAAAGACAGTGAGGATGGCTGGTGTAAAGGGCCAGATTTCATGATGCGTGATAGGAAATGAGGTTTAAAAACTTGACTTCTGACAAATACTCAAACACACGTTTGACGGAAACAATGGCATCGTCACCTAGGAAAAAAGATGGATGTAGGGGGAATATGTTGTCTGTAAAGTTCTCTGAAGTGTTTGTGACGTGTTGTGTGAAGTGCCTCGCATGTGATTAGTATGTGCACTACGGATAGGGCCTCTCCGCACCTGCCGCACTGGGGTCTAGAAGATCCCGTCAGCAGATACGAGTGCGTTGCATGGGTGTGCCCTATCCGCAGCCTACCAAGGCGACTTCAATGTGCCTGTTGTGTGAGTCAGTAATGTATTGTCCCAAGTGTGGTTTTATTACGTGTAGTTTGTTGTCTGTCTGTTCGCTCCAGTCTGCTTGCCAAGTTTTACGGAGTTGGTGTCTAATGTGTGGCTTGAGGTCTGTGTAAGGTAGTGTTGCCATGTCGACTGTGTTTCGGAGTGCAGCATTGGCGGCCATTTCATCCGCCACTTCATTACCGCCAATGCCAGAGTGGCCTGGCACCCAACACACAGTCAACCCAAGGTTTGAAGAATAAGCTACCATAATCGTTTTGAAGATAAGATTAATGACATGGTTTTTTGATGACTTTCCGGATGATAATGCACGGACGACGCTCAACGAATCTGTATAAATGACGGATGTAGGAATATGATGTTCAACTATGTGACTTACAACTAGAAATATGCCATATGCCTCTGCTGTAAAAATACTTGTATTAACATTCATTGTTTTACATGCTTCAAAATTAGGCCCATGCGCAGCACAAGACACCGCAGTGGACGTTTTAGATGCATCGCTGAAAAACTCTGCAGCCCTGTATTTATTCTGTAGATGCATGAAATGCTGCAAAATCCCACTTCTTGGTGTCCTGTTCTTGTTGTATTGTACGAAAGACAAGTCACATGCCACAGGACGAAGATGCCATGGTGCTACAAGATCAGTGTGAGATGATTTGAATGTGTCTAAGAGGGAGACGTCATGAATAGTCATCTCGTCCCTCACTCTCTGCGAGAAAGGAACAGCAATAGATGGGCGGTTTAAAAAGAGTTTAGTTGTGGACGTATCATTAAAAACCGGTTTAAAGGGATGGTTATTCATTGATGAGATTTTGGAGGCATATAGAAGGTCAACATAAGTTCGCTGGTACGCTAAGCACCATTTGTCGCACTCTGCATAAAGACTGTGGACAGGACTGGTACGGAACGCCCCACAAGACAGGCGAAGCCCTAAGTGAAGCACTGGGTCGAGCATTTTAAGTGCTGTTTTTGTGGCTGACCCATACACAACGCTTCCGTAGTCCAACCGTGACCCTACCAACGCGGCATAAAGTCGAAGCAGGAGTTGTTTGTCTGCACCGTACGATTGGTGAGACAGGACTTTTAGGATATTCATTGTTTTTAGGCATTTTTGTTTAAGTCGTTTTATGTGGGGTATGAATGAGAGTTTCTCGTCAAACACCACACCCAAAAACTTGTGTTCTCTTTTTACTGGAATCGAGTCACCAAAGAGTTTTACGTCGGGATCGGGCAGGATGCCCCGCCTTTTTGCGAATACAACGCAGGTACTTTTAGAAGGATTAAGTTTAAATCCATTTTCATCTGCCCAGCGAGAAAGTTTATTTACCCCAAGCTGGACCTGACGTTCACAAATGGATATGTTACACGATTTGAAAGATATTTGAACGTCATCTACATACATCAAGCAGGATATGGTTGGCGGCAGTGCCTTTCGGAGAGAGTTCATCTTAGCTATAAACAAGGTGCAGCTCAATACGCCACCTTGAGGCACGCCATTCTCCTGCACGTGTACATTTGAAAGTGCCGAACCGACCCTGACACGAAATGTTCGTGAAGACATGTAACTACAAAGAGTGTTCAGCATGTTACCCGAGATACCAAAAGCTTTTAGGTCTCTAAGAATGCCGTAGCGCCATGCTGTATCATATGCCTTTTCAATGTCAAAAAATACTGTCATACAGTATTGCTTATGAATGAATGCATCCTTTATGTAGGCCTCTAGAGAAACCAGTTGATCATTTGTGCATCGCCCCGCCCGGAAGCCTGCCTGGCAGCCCTCGAGAAGACCATTGTACTCAAGAAAGTACACGAGCCTACGGTTTATCATCTTCTCGAGGAGCTTGCACAGGCAGCTTGTCAAAGCAATGGGCCGGTAACTGGATGGAGAGGAAGGGTCCTTCCCTTCCTTTAGGATAGCCACTACTATGGCCTCCCTCCAAGAGCGAGGAATGTGCCCCGAAAGCCAAATCTTGTTATATAGGTGGAGGAGTGTTAGAAGAGTGTCTGAGTGTAGGTGCTGTATCATTGTATATGTGATGTTGTCTGGGCCTGGAGCTGAGGGTTTACAAGTGCTCAGAGCGGTCCTCAGCTCATGAAGTGAAAACTCCGAGTTATAAGAGGAGGTTGACTTATCATTATCACGTAAAGACTTCTTTTCGGCCAATTGTTTGTGTTTCATGAAAGTGCTAGTGTAGTGTGCTGAACTGGACACGTGTTGGAAGTGTTGTGCGAGTGTGTTAGCCTGGTCTTCCAGTTTGTCCCCTGTTGTACTGACCAGGGGCAGGCTGTGTGTCTGTTGTCCTTTTAGTTTGCGTATTCGTGTCCATACTTTCCTTGTGTCTGTGTAGGAGTTTATTGATGTTATGAATGTACGCCAACTCTCTCGTTTTGCCTCACGGCGCACACGTTTTCCTAACGCCTTGGCCCGTTTGAACAAGAGGAGGTTTCCCGACGTGGGGTACCGACGAAGGATACCCCACGCCTTGTTCTGGGCCTCTCGCGCCCGCCTACAGTCCTCATTCCACCACGGCCTCCGCTGGTTGCGCGGGGCACCAGAGGCGTGGGGAATGGACCTTTCGGCGGCGTCGAGGATGTGCGCCGTGAGGAGTTGGGTAGCTTCTTCGACGTGTAGGTGTCCTATGGATGTGTGGTGTAGTTTGGATGTCTCTGTAAATGTATTCCAGTTAGCTCGTGCTTCATTGAACCTATTATGGGAAGATGGACTGCATGGGCCTTTACCTATGTATGTGAGTGAGGTGGGGAAGTGGTCACTACCGTATGGGTCAGTGCCCACACCCCACTCGAGAAGAGGAAAGAGAACTGCGGAGCCAATCGCCAAGTCAAGACATGAGTATGTGTTGTGTCCTATGTTATGGTATGTAGGCTGTTTATTGTTGAAAAGGCATGCTCCTGAAGATGTAAGGAACTTTTCTATAAGGCGACCTCGGGCATCCGTGCGAGAAGAGCCCCAAAGAGTGTTGTGAGCATTAAGGTCGCCTGTCAGGATGTATGGTTCGGGCAGCTGGTCAACCAGCGCCTCGAAGTCAGAACTCAAAAGTGTAACATCAGGAGGAATGTATATGGAGCATACCGTTATCAACCTATTAAATATTATTAAGCGTATTGCTACAGCCTCAAGGACGGTGTTCAAGGTGACAGGGTGGCATGCTAAGGATTTGCGGGCGATTATGGCCACACCGCCAGAAGAGTGTGTGCAGCCAACCCTGTCCTTTCTGAAGACCATGTAACTATTCAAGAAATTTGTGTGTTTAGAATTCAAATGTGTTTCCTGAACACACATTACACTTGGCTGATTAGCATGCAGTATTTCGTATACATCGTCAAGATTTTTAAGAAGGCCTCTACAGTTCCATTGAATTATGTTTTCTCTTCCCATTATTTAGTGTGAGAGCTACTGGAGTGTGTGTGTTTTTATGTGTCGTCTTTCGGGGCTGTGACTCTCGCCTTTTTTGGCTTGTCGGGAGGCTTTGGCGTCGGGACGCGTTCCTTGCGGTGCACCGCCGGCAAGAACGCCCCGACATCCATCTCGTCGTCGGATGTCCGAGGGGTGGCCGACGGACCGGGCCCCCCGGACTTGGCCCCCCCTCGGGAGCCCTTCGTTTGAGCCGCCACCGCCGAGGGCGTCCGGGGCGCCAGAGGTGGCACGGGCGGTGCGGTGGCAGTGGGAGCCGGTGCGGGGCCCGTGGTGTCCATCACCTCAGTACCCTCCAACGCACTGGAGGGTTGGGAGACAGAGGTGGGAGCGGCACCGGTCCCGACGGAAGATGTTGCCACCACAACCGCTGCTGCCTCAGCAAGCGGCGTGGTGGCGGGTTGGGATGCCAGAGGCAACCCAGGGGGGGGGCGGAGGAGGGACCAGGTCAGACTCGCTGAACTGGGTCCCTGTGGAAACCAGACGCCGCTCCGCCCCCCGGCGAGCTGCGTCGGCGTACCTCCCCAGAGGGAAAGAGGCAACCCTCTTCCGCGCCTCTGGGTAGGTGATGTTCTCTGTCACTTTCACGTTGATTATTTTCTTTTCAAGATGAAATTTCTCGCACTTCCTGGAGTAGGCCGCATGTGGGCCCCTGCAGTTTGCGCAAGTGAGGTTATCAGAATTGCAATTGTCGGTGGGGTGGTCCTGCGCTGCACATTTCGCACAGGTTGTTTTGCCGCGGCAAGAGGTTGTGCTGTGCCCGAACCGCTGGCACTTAAAGCAGCGGCGCGGGTTCGGTATGTACGGGCGAATAGAGCATCGGATGTAGCCTGCATTTATGTACTGCGGAAGTGTCGATCTGTCGAAGGTCAGGATAATGTGCTTGGTGGGGATTATCTTATCGTCCCTGCGCATCGTGATGCGGCGCACGGCTGTGACGCCCTGGTCCTTTAACCCTTCAAGAAGGTCAGCATCTGTTTCCGTCAGGAGATCTGTCTCAGAAATCACACCCTGGCAGCTGTTTAGGCTCCTGTGGGGCGTGACCCTGATGTCCAGATCATGGATGCGAGTTTGGGCAAGAAGTGTGCGGGATTGTTTTTCAGTGTTGAGTTCGACAAGGATTTCTCCTGTCCTGAGCTTTTTGGCCTCATACTTTTCACCTAATGTGCTTTGCAGAAATTTCGAGACAAGGAATACCGACAGTGAAGCGACGGGTCTCGTTGGGTCAGCTGATTCGATGACAAGAAAACGAGAATAGTTATCCCCGTTTGTTGAAGAGACAGTTGCTGACAGAGGTGGGAATGGAACTTCGGTGCGGCCCCTTTTCGGGGGCCGATCACGTCTGGGGGGGGGTTTAGAAAATGCCATATATCATAGTATAGAAGCAGGGGACGGGGGTACTTTCTTCCACAACCTTACCCTGATAGCTGAGGAGGTCCCGGAGCTCCCTGTCTGGTAAACAGACAGGGAGCCCATCCGCCGGAGCTTGACCTGGGCTCCGACGGCCACCGTTCGTGGTTTCTAACCCTTCACCTATAAACACATTGCCACGGTTGGATCCAGCGTATGTTTGGGGGCTCGGGGTCCGCGGTATCGCCAGTACCGTCACCAAGATTGCTCAAGGTGACCAGGGACTTGCAATTGTTGACGAGTACACATGCTTCTTGGATTCCTGCAGCATAAATTTGCTGAAGGGTAAAGAAACAGTAAAAACACAAATTTGTTTGCAATCGCGAAACAAAGCTTGTTTACATTTGTACGTTCTATTTTGTACCATGCCAGCCAGGCTCTGTGGCGAGAGTGCAAAACTTTTTCGCACAAAAAGGCAATGTGGGAAGATATGGTACAATACATGAACATTCAGTTCCCGGATGACACAATCACACCTATTCAAGCCGACAACAAATGGAAATCACTCGAACGAGCATACAAGAGGGCTTAAGACAAACTGCATGTGTAGTTCGGGGAAGAAGGCGTATGCCTTTAGAGGGGGTATGCAATTGAGTTTAGATTTCATTTGCCTCTATATATCTGCGGACCCGATCATTTTTAAAATGCAGGCAGCTGTCAAGGATCATTGACAAGCAGTACCATTTCAGGCCAGTTTGTTGCTTGGTCCGGCCGAACCCTGCCCAACTCCAGGTATGAATAACTCGCAGGTATATATAGTCGTCCACAGATGAATTACATAACTACTCTTATTTCTGTTCACACTGTCCTTTTTGAAGTCCAGCATGGGATTTCAGTGCTCTATTTAAAAGGCACAGCTGGAAGCTGCAAAATTGCATAAATTTCATAAGTGAAACTGTTACGTGACCCCAGCTGATTGACGTTCAAATTAATCCTTCAAATCAAGTTAGCTGGTCTCAGCTACCAGGTTTGCTTGGTTAATATATGAACTCATACGCCGTTTGAGTTGAACTCATATATGAACTGATACGAAATCATACGCCGTTTTTGAAATTGCTGCTGTCGAGGCACAAATATTTCTTATTGTATTATTCCTTACATATCTTTGAAGAGAATTAGTCATCACTCATCGTTGTTCAGTGTTCTGAATGAATTAGGCCTTTCTCAGGTAACTTCCAGCATGTTTAATTTATTACTAATACACCATTCCATTTTCGTACAATAGAAATTTAAAAGCAGTCTTTGGCAGTAAAATGATATTAAATTAGAAGACACCACTTTGGACTCTAATGTGGCGTCTGTTTGTGTAATTTTAAATTGAAATGTTTTTTTATCCCTTTAGCCGCATGTTTTGTGCTGTCTGGCCCCACTGGTTTGTCGCTTGCTCGCCTCCATGCTTGTGCTTGATGTTCACTCTACCTCCATACTCACATGCTCGCTCCTGGTTCAGGGTTATCGCCGCTGCATTTCATCTCCATTGCGACATGAACAATGAAGTTTCCGGCGAAGACGCTCGCGCATGCATAGCAGTCCTGATGACAGCAGTTATGCAATTGGAAGCAGAGGCGCAAGCGAAGTACGAAGAGGTCGATGGCAGAGGACAGGATGGTCCGAATGAACGCAGTGACCGCTGATGCCGTCGCAGATGCCTCTCTTATCAAGAGAGGGAAGACAGGTCTGGGTGCTCCCCCGCAACGAAGGATGGTTTGAGTGCATGGCTCCTGAACTTGATGAGCAGGCATTCACAACATACTTTCGAGTGTCGTGCACCACGTTCCGCTTCATCGTGGAAGCGTCTAGAGGTGCTCTGGAAAAAATTAACACAAAGATGCGAGGCAATACCCATCGAAAAGCGGGTGGCCATTGACCTCTATAAGCTCTGTCGTCTGCGGAGGGACAGGTCAGTGGCCATAATTTTTTGCAGTAGGTAGGTCTACCGTCAACAGCATCTACCGAGAGTTTTTCAAAGTTGTGATAGACATCATGGGAGACAAGCGGATTGGCCTGCCCACAGCACAGGGGATGAGGGACCACATAGGGGAATTTGCAGCAGTGGAGACTTTCCCAATGCTGTCAAGGCCATGAACGGATGCCACTTTCCTATGTCGCCACCAAAGGAACATGCCAGCGACTACATCAATTACAAAGAATGGTAAGCAAATCATGTCCAATCTCATCAAATAAACTTTTATAGGTCTCAATTCATTAAAATGTAGCATGCCACACTTAAATTACAATGCTGTGAGAACTCTGGCGTGCACCTTTTCAGCCTATATTTCATCCTTATTGCCTTACTTCATCCTTATATTGCCTTATTCAGTATGCATGAATTTTGCAAAAACTGTGTCATGCTTATTGTCTTATCACTTCTTCCTATGTTACTTCTGCAGGCACAGCATGATTTTCCTTGCCTTGGTTGAGGAACGGTACAGATTTCGATTTGTCAACGTCAGCTCTCCAGGCCGTTGCCACGACACGTTCCGTGCCCCCAGAGCTGTAATTACTGGTACAGCAGTTGCCCCACTGGTCCTGTGCGAACAAGCCTTCCCTCTCACGCCGAACCTGGTGAAGCCTTCCCCCCACCGGGGGCAACTGAGTGATGGGCAGAAGGCCTACAACTACCACCTCTCAAGATGAAGGTGCATTGTGGAGAATGCGTTCCGGAGGATGAAAGCCCAGTTTCGCCCCTAGCAAAAATTCCAATAGAAATTTGTATTGGTCCAATAGAAATAATGTATTGGTCCTATAGGTCAGGCTATTGGTTCTATTTGAGTATCTATAGGACCAATACAAAATCTATTGGTCCGATAGAGTGACATGTATTGGTCCAATAGACCAATTCGTATTGGATCTATTGGTCCCAATGGGACCAATAGCTATTGGTTGTATCAGCCTAATAGACCAATAGGGGATATCTATTGGTCAAATACATTGTCCAGTGCTATTGGTTTACAGGCACTAATAAAAAAGGAGGGCTGTTAGTTTTTTTTTAGCCGGTGTGCTGCTAAGCCCAAGGACGGGGGTGCGATCCCGGCCGCAGCGGTTGTTTTCCAGATCAAGGCGAAAGGTAAAACCGCCCGTGTGTCGATCTCGCGCTGCGGCGCTCGGTACACACCACCGGTGGTCAAAATTAATCTGCAGCCCTGCAAGCAATGTTTCTGCCCGAAGACATTCGATTCACGTTAGCTGCAAGCATTTTGCATTTAGCACGCCTCAAAAATAATGCCCCTGTAGCGCTTAAAAATTTCCTGGTAGCAACGAGTTGCAGCCGCCGGCGCATGGTGTTTGCCCGCAATGCTTAATTTCGACAAGCAAAAAACACCGCGCGTGTGATTCTGTGCCTACAGTAGTTATAGATCTTTTCGCGAGCGTCAGTGATCGCCTTCATAACCATCGCCTCTAATTTTTCCAATCTCGCTGTGCCACAGAGCAGCCATATTTGTTTTGGGTGCCGATTCAACGGCCGACTCTTAGGATAAGTGTCGTACTTCATATATGTTTGCAGAAAATAAAGCCTACAAAATCAAAATTAACACCAAAATAGTTAACCCCACATTACAAAATTGCATAATAATTTTAAGGTGAAACACATTAATAAAAACTGCTAAATAATGCTCTCTGACAATGTGAACCTGGCGGAGGTTTCGTATGCAAGACAAAGCAAAATGGCTTCTTCCATGTCCGGCGCTTCCGCACGATCCTCGGCGCGGGCGTTCATCTCAGTGGCCAGCCACCGTGTTTGTGAATTTTAGTGCCACACATTGTATTTGTTAGTTTTAAAGTTACGAGGGCATCACCTGTGGAGCACTAGAATGTAAAGACACCTTCGACGTCGCTCGTATTCAGGATTCTTGTCTTCACGCACGACAGGGTGACGAACGTGCACGCATTACGCAGCTCGGATTTTTGCATTTGAAGGTATGTATACATTTCTTTTCACCGTGAAGCTGTAGAAGCTTTTTATTTCTGATGTTTTAATTAAAAATAGCAGAGCAGGTCGACAAGCGGCGCTTTCATTTTTGGCAAAGCCACTAACGATGCAACCACGTGTGAACTGAGTACAAATGCATGTACTTTGTGTTCCGATTAACGAAATGAAGTGCCGCGGGTAATGTTTCATCCAGATGGAATCGAAACGGAATGTCTAACTTTAGAAGCGTTGCGACCACATTGGCGTATACACGCACCGTAGTTCGTCAGGGTTGAGCGGCGTGCTGCCGTAGAGTGGTATGTTTCGCCTGGACGAAATGCTAGACACACTTATAAAAATGTGCAGTTATTGCGGAAGTTCCTAATTATTGCCATACTGTTTTTGCAGGTCTTGCAGCTCTGACTCGAGGAATATATGCACCGGAAATTCGACAGCCTGTTGGGCAATAAAGCTGCAGTCAACCAGCACTTACGGCTTTGTGGTATTTGAAGGGTAGTGGGACCACGTTGTGTTTAGAAACTTGCTGAAGCAAGTGTAGCATGGCCAAATGAATGCAGTGAACTAAAGGCCTTGGCATGCATTTGGCCATATTTCAATTGGTGCTCCAGTGGGCCCATGATACCAATACACCTATAGGTACCAATACACCTATAGGACTAGACCAATACACCAATAGGTACCAATACACCTATAGGACTAGACCAATACACCAATAGGTACCAATACACCTATAGACTGATACACCAATAGCTATTGGTGTCAATAACCCAATAGGCTATTGGTTTTTTCTATTGGTAATTTTTGCTAGGGGCTTCATTTTGAAGTACATGGAGTGTAACATCGACAACCACCCGCCTGGCCATCCATGCATGCTGTGTCCTCAAAAATGTGCGTGAACATTTTGGTGATGCAATTCTGCCTCAGTGGTGTGCCAACGTTGAGGCCAGCAATGTGGCTTATGAGCAGTAGGCCCACAGCACTGATGCTGTTGAAGAAGTATCCATTAAGTGAGGGCAGCCCTTGCTGACTTTTATAAGAGGCAGCCGTGAGGGAAGATTTTTTTTTAGCTGAGTGCATGGTGAAGTACTTTGCAATGGTGTTGTAGGGCTTTTCTTGCATAATGAGCTGGCATTCGCGAAGTGCAAACTCCTTGGCTCGAGCTGCTTTGAGGTGATCGCGCATCAACTTCTGCTCCTCGAGAAGGGCCACAAGTTGTGGGGTAATTGTGGATTTGGGCTTCTGCCATGGAGGCTGCAGCTCAATGGTTTGTTCCCTGGCCGGCTCAACTGTCCGTGGTGGAGCCAGCAGGGTGACTGTTGGCACATGTATAATGCCACTGTCATCTGGAACATAGTCGACGTGGTCTAAGTCGCTGCACCAATGCTCAGCCTCTGCTACGCCGTTACTTAAAGTGCTGGGTGCAAAATCGTCTCAATAACCCCACTTGATGCTCCCCTCTCAATTTCAGTGACGATCTATAAGAGAATGAACAATAGTGTCTAGTGTCAACAAAAAGCGTCACAATTGCCAATACAAAACGCCACTGTGAACAACTTCCTGAAACAGTTACTTCTGTGGAACTTGGCGCTGTCATGAGGCAGCACTAAAGATAAGAGAAGCTTTTTTTCGACAGCCTCAAGGCTATCTGAAATGCCTTTAATCATGCTTTATGTGTTTGTCTTGTGTTGTAACTTTAGGAGTTATTACATTTTTTGCATTGTGTTTGTTGGCTTCCTTTCATAGTACTCTTTCACATACTATGTCAAGTGGTACGATTGTTTTTCTGTCTGGTGCCACTACATGTCTACTGAGATGTATTTTATGGTGTCGGATCATCTTTTATGTGACAAGTGTGCTGGTAAGAAGAGCATCAGTGCAGCATAAAAGTCAATACGATGCCTGAAATTGTCCGAAAATGTTCATACTGAACTATGTTGTCATATCTGCTCAACACTGGGAACGGCGCTTTCACGCACGAAGTCTTGGCTGTTCCTTGGGAGTTTACCAACGAATTTGCCTACCCGGCTAAAAAACGTCCATGAAATGGCAGCTCTTGTTTGTTGTTTCTGATAAAACATGAAATAGATGGTGTACAAAACTGAAATGCACAATTAAGACACATTGTGCAAAAATTTGCAAGGAGTGCATGATGTACAAAGTTAAAGAATGATGCAGTGGGTGAATAAACATTGGTTCAAACAGTAAGTTAAAGAATGATGCAGTGGGTGAATAAACATTGGTTCAAACAGTGTGTAACACATCGTGTTGTTGTACATCATTTTAAGCGCATCTTCATTTTTCCAGCAAAGGCTTCCCACTGAAGCTACCGATGTTTGGCTTTACAGTTCTGCGAAACAGCTGACATTTAACTGTCACGATTTAGACCCGCGTTCGTGAACCTGGGAGGGTAGGGGTACCCTCCAGCCGAGAGACGACATGCAGCGTGCTGGTGGTGACGGTGACTAACCCCCGAGCAGCCGTGCTCGGCGGTGTTTATTGCCCGGCCACACACAAGGTTGCCCACCGAGCCTGGTGGGGCCACTGAACTTAGCAGCCAACGAATATCAGGGATGGGGGGCGCCACACTTGTCACACCCCTCACCCCCAAGTTTGTTTGTCGTACACAAACACAAAACACCTGTCCCCCCGGCGAGTACCGGTCCGGAGGTCTCCGCAGTCTCTCACTCCGCCGGAGCACAGGTGTCGAGGCCGTTGTGGCAGCATTGGGTGCTGCCTGTGTCACACTCGCACCAGCTGTCAGCCTTCCCGGTGTCGAAGGACTTGCAGGTGGCGCCACAGTGGCGCGAGTAGCACCAGCCCCTGGTGCTGTGCTGGCAGTGGTCGGTGAAGCTGGCTCCCCTTGAAGGAGTCCAGGCTGAGGCAGTGCAGCGGGCCCGTGGCCAGGCAGCCCGGCTGCGCCATCAGGGGCGCCAGCACCTGCTCGGGCGCGTACGGGTCCCCGCACACCATGCACAGCATCAGCCGCAGGTCCGGCCGGGGCCCCGCGACCCGCGGGCAGCGCCTGGTAGATGCGAAGCCGGCCCGCCCGCCGCTCGATGCTCTCCACCAGCGCGCACAGCGCCTGCTCCAGTCGCACGGGGTCTAGGCCGCCGCTGTCGTCCACGAAGGGGCACTGCAGGCTCTTGGCCCGGTTGATGCCCTTCTCGCGCAGGAAGTCCCCCTGGCCCGCAAACACCACGACCAGGGGGAGGCCGTGGAAGGGCAGCCGGTCCTCCTGCTCCAGGTTGGCCAGCAGGGTCTTCTTGAGGCTCTCGCGGATGTACTCCAGCCCCGGCTGGCTGGCGTACACGCACAGGCAGCCGTGGGGCAGGGGCTCCGTGCGGAACGAGTTGTGCGGCAGGCCCATGTCGCCGTCGATGATCCCGAAGTCCAGCGCATACTGGGCCTTGTCGAGCCGGAAACCCTGCGGGAGCACCTGCCGCATAGCCTTCGCCACCTGCTGGGCGCTGGCCCTGGCACCCAGCACCACCAGGTGCAGCAGGCGGCCGTTGGTGCCCAGCACCCCGCCGCCGTTGGTGCCGGCCTCTCGCCGGTGCAGCAGCTGCTCGATGACGCCGTCCATGCAGGCGGGCTGGACGGGGCAGTGCTCCCTCTGGCACCTCAACGCTTGCCGCCGTGCCGGTGAATGTCCCCACCTCGGGCTGGAACAGGGCCTCGAACTTGGTCAGGAGGCTCGGGCCGTCTGCCACTGCATGCACTGCTTCCTGGTACTCCGGCAGCCTCACGCCCAACGCCAGGATCCAGTTCCGGCCCAGCAGCGTCGGTGACGGCCCCTTGGTCAGGTACAGGGGAAGGGTGGCCTCCCTGTCGCCAAGGCAGACGCTGACCTGGGCTTGACCCTCGACTTGGGCGAGCTGTCCGGAGTAACTGCGCAGCATGACGCCCAACGCCTCGACGGCCACGCCAGGGAAGGTGCGCTTGAAGGCTTTCCCGGCCATGACCGACACACTGGCCCCTGTGTCCAGCTCCATGGAGATGGGGCGCCCGCAGACTTCGACGGTCAGCCAGTATGGTGGCACCGGCGGTTGCACTGTGGCCGCGTGCCACGTGTCAAAAATCTGCGGGTCTTCGGCCACGACGTGAAGCCTAGCCGCTGCACCCGAAGCTGCTGCCGCACGCCCCCGCCGCCTACCCTTGCGCCGACTCCCTCGGCCGTGGGCTGGCGCGGAACTTGTGCTCGACGCTGGCTGCTGCTTCCGTCCATTAACCGTCGTCCCCCCTCGGCACGCCCGAGCAACGTGCCCAGTTCTTCTGCAGGCAAAGCACTCCGCTTCCGCGAACTGGCACTGTGAAGGGGGGTGGTCACCACCGCAGCGAACGCACCTGCCATGCCGTGCCGCCATCTTGTTCACCGCCGCCTCTGCCGACGGTGAGCCGGCCGCACGCGCTATCTCGCCCGCGTCCTTGGCCGCAGCCTCCATCGCCAGCGCTGCCTTCACGGCGTCGTCCAGCGAGGGGTCGGGAAGCTCCAGGAGTCGCGTCTGCATGGCGGGGTCGTTGATGCCGCAGACGAAACGGTCCCGGAGCAGCGAGTCGACCTGCTCCCCGAAGGCGCAGCCGCTCGCCAACCCTCGCAGCGCTGCGACGAACTGCCCGAGCGTCTCTCCGTCTCGGCGGCTCCGGTTATTGAAGCGAAAACGCTCCATTAACGTCGACGGAGCCGGGCTGTACTGCGAGCGTAGCGTAGCGAGCAGCTCACCCAGCGACTTGTCGTGCGGCGTGGCTGGCTTGAGCAGGTCGAGCAGGAGAGCGAAGACGCGGGTCCCGCAGCTGGCCAGGAAGATGTCGCGCTGTTTCGCCTCGGGTGTGTCGTTCGCCCGGAAAAACACGCCGACTTGCTCCTCGTAGACCGGCCAGGCGGACCCTTCACCCTCGAACGGGTCGAGCCTCCCGTACAGTGGCACGGCGTAATGGCGGCTGGCTTGAGGGGGCTGAGGGGGCGGTGTCTCGGCGTTCACGGTGGCTTCGGCCGCTCCGCGGGCTTCTTCCCTCGTCGCCAGTGTCACGATTTAGACCCGCGTTCGTGAACCTGGGAGGGTAGGGGTACCCTCCAGCCGAGAGACGACATGCAGCGTGCTGGTGGTGACGGTGAGTGACCCCCGAGCAGCCGTGCTCAGCGGTGTTTATTGCCCGGCCACACACAAGGTTGCCCACCGAGCCTGGTGGGGCCACTGAACTTAGCGGCCAACGAATATCAGGGATGGGGGCGCCACACACTTGTCACATTAACATTCAAGCTCACTTGTTCCTGCATATGCACTCTATCTATTACCTAAAGCAAAGTTAATCTCACTTTAAGCGATCAGTTTTACACACCAAGAAAGATAAAATAGCCTTAAGTGATAATCAACCACTCTTAAATTCTTTCTGCCTGCCTCTAACAAAAAAAATCCTGCGGGGTTTAACAAAACAGAATTTAAATGCACCTAATAATTTACCAACAACAATGCAAGGGGCAGTGGCCCGTACATATTTTCAATAGGCTACACTTTTAATTTGCGGCCTAGATGTCCGTGTACGTCACGAAATGCATTTGCAACAGGTTTTCCTGGGCAGGTATTCACAATTTCCAGTCATTTGCAGGTTGCACGACGGGACAATTTTGTGTTGTGTTAAAACTTCAATAATGTTAGAAGCTCAAGAGTGATGAACAGGCTTTTAGAAGAATCTTTGTCCATCAAATTAGTGCTCTTTTGATGTCTGTAGGCCATCCTAAACGTTGAGTAAAAATAAGCTGTCACTTGTGCCTGATATATCATACGAACTAACTGTTTTGTCTTTCATGATGATCAGCACTCCATTAGTGTGTGTGTGTTTATTTTGTGTACTGTTGTTTATTAAGGTTCCAGAATGTCGTCCCTACCACTGGCCACAAAGTGAGTGAGCATTTTGAAGAAGGCCCAAAGTCATACATGGTATGGGTGCCTACAATCTTGCCCCTCAAACAGAAGAAGATTGTCAAGAGGCGTCTGTTGATACGAAAGAAGGTATGAGGCGAAGACATAGAACATTCCTGTAGTGAGCAAGCGATGCTAACAAGTAAACATTTTGTTAAGCACCTTGCTGTGCCCTGTAATCTGCTTCAAAACTGTAGTCCTAAATTTGTTCTCATTCTTCCCATATGGTAGCCTTCACAATCTAATGATGCGGATCAAGTGTAAGTGCAGCCTCAGCAGAAGGGAACTGTGACATTAACATTGATAGCACTGAAGGAAGACGTGTTGGAGAGGAGGCTGGCTTATTTGCAGAACCCTCCTATCCATACGACAAAGGAAATGAACATGCAGTTGTGAACAGGCTGAAGGAGGCAGTTACACAGCTCGAAGAAGCGCTGGAAGAGGCCAACAGGACTGCAGCAGTCAAGCAGCAGCTGGAAGACAGCAAGAAAGCTCATGGGGAAGCCATGAAGTGGCGCAACAGTATGCAACAAAAGAACAGGTGCCCGAAATTACAGCTATCATGCACCTGTAGTCAGCTCAAAGAGGCTCGTAGCAAAAAATAAAGCGAGTTTCAGTATGACAATCTTGTTGAAGACGAGAAAAGGTTGAAATATTACACTGGATTTAAGATGCAGAAGTTGGTGGAGGCATATTGGTCAATGCTGGAAGGAGGCGTCAACTGGAAAAAGGAGACAACGAATGAAGACCAGAAGTTTGTGCTTGTTACGAAGATGCAGTTGATTGTAGTGTCAATGCGTCTTCCATTGGGCTTCGAAAGTGCAGGTTTTGCCTTTAGGTAAAATAGCTCTCTTACCTACAAACATATTGGTAAACATTATTTAACCACACGAGACAACACTCAATCCATTGCTTTCAATATGTAGGTTTGAGGTGTCAGCAAGGATGGTGTCGCGCATTTGGATAACCTGGTTTGACTTTCTGAACAATAGGCTCTTCCGGGAATGTAGATACTTTTCCCATTTACTGTGATCCAGCTTCTGAAACCTTTGTCCATGAGACCATTCTACTACTAGTGTTCTGGGAACAATACACGCAGTCTTGAGACCTAATGAAATATTTTATTTGCAATCTTATCGCATATGTACTTCTTGCAGCTTTGTTGCTGTTCTTGTTTCATTGCAAAACCTAATATCCCTCCATGCACTCCTACCTGTAGTAAGACTAACACGCCCCAAAGCCGCAATGCTACACATGCTACACATTTTTTGTGCAAGTGTCCATGCATGACTGTATTTAAAAGAACAGACAATTGGACGAGTTGGTACTGATTCATGCTCACTAACAGCACACGCAGATGAAAATATTTCTCAGCAACACTTTTCTTGGAAGAGTTGACAGGGCACTGAAAAGGTTTAGAGGGCATACTGATACAGACGTTCTGGTTTGTGGATGACTACCTGGTCTTTATCAAAAAAACAGGGGTTTGGGCAAAAGATGATGGACATTCTGGATTTGTTTAAAGAAAAGGGGTTAGGAATGCGCTTCTCGTTTCAGGTGCCCCAGGCCTATGAACTGCAGTACATGGACTTGACTGTGTGGTTCTTGGGCAGTCATACGTGCTGGTTATACAGGCCAAGATCTGTTAACCAACTGATGAAGTTTGATTCGGGGCACCCTAAAAATGTGAAAAGTGGTATTGCAAAATCTTGCCTTTGGTCTTCACTTTAGAAGTCTTGTATGCACACGGTCGATGAGGCTTCCTTGGGGCAGGTAGCGAGGCTGAAGTCAGATGGATAACCATGATGTTGTGTCAGCAGGACCACCGAGCCTCATTACATGGCTGAAGGGAACCCGGTCGGCAAGACGTTCTGGAAAGTACGACTCAAAGGAAAAGGTTAGCGGTCATCCCCTATGTACATAAGCTGTCCCACGGATTGAAGATGTTGGTAAGCGGTTATGGTGTTGACAGTGGTCCTATTAGAGCTTGCGAAGGTAAGCAGTGTGTGTTCGGCAGATGAAAGGCGAGAAGTCCCTGCAGCTAGAGTCACCTTGGCTGTGGGGCCCAATTTGTTCAGTGTTGCAACAGGGGTTGTTTAACAGTAGACAGTTTTAGTTAAGCGCATGCAGCAACTCTGCATGTGCAAGAAACTTATGCGGTGCACAAGTGCGCATGCACAGTACGCAAGCGTGAGCCACACGAGTTGCATGCGCCTGCCACATCTGGGCTTCTTGCATTAGTTTTAGTGAGATTTGCCTTTGAACACATTGAACGACATTCCCAATGGCCCAGATTCAAGCACCCCATTGCGGCTAAAATGTTAAGCGCGAGCCACAAAGCATGGGGCTGCTGCGAGATTTGCCTGCCTTGAGCCAGGCCCCTCCCTCCCCTCTCGGGTCTTCCTTGAGAGTCGCGAGAGCTCCAACACAGCCACTTGACATTCCGAAATGGCATCCACACGGAATGGCTCGAGCGGAACAGCCTGGATTCGGTTCAACATACACATCGATTTGGAAATGCTAATGCACATTTGAAATTTAAATCCTTTCAGAGGCCCCATGGAGTGGACAAAGCCTCCAAAGTGCAAAAGCTGCTTCCACAGCCGTTCACTGCTCGTGCTCTGCGTGACTGCACAGAGCTGCTACTCAGGCAATACGCATTGGCTGACCAGACTAACCTTCCCAGGTGAGTGCGCTGACTGCATAACTGTAGCTTACAGTAAGAAGAGGTGCCTGAAGCTACTGGTGTACCTATACATGACCTTCTTTAATAGGCCATGAACCCAAGAGAACGAGAAGCGGGAAAGCTTCCTGCAAGAGCTGCTCCATATGGTGTGGGAGCATGGAGTGCGCATTCGTGCCTCGCACACAGCGAGCACTGCACCAGCCGTACGGACAGTACGGACACAGGAGCAGCAGACTGCACCTATGACGGCCTTGGTGCGCATCTCAGAGACGCAGTCGAGGGTCATCTTTGCTGCGCAGCACACGGCCCGCAATGCAGACACCCGCCGCGCTGGCGAGTACAAATTTATGATATGCAGAGACACCACTGTCACCGAGTTACGCACTTTTCCTTCGTTAGCAGCGTAGAAGTTGGAGTTCGCTAATAATCGAAACTTCCATTACTTTGCAAAAGCGTCTGCTATTCAAGCTCTCCTGCACAACACCGCTGCTGTGCAAAAAAACCTGATCTGTGTAAACCTTGCGCCAAACAAATGTGTGCTAACCTTACGTATGTATACTTCTTGGATGTAAAATTTCAAACCCAAACGCATGTATTTCTATTCACAGTGACATGTCTACATTAAGACTAATTGCTGCCGCTTACTTATACTTGCAATATATTCTAGCGGCTAGTGTGCCTAGAAAACATCTTTTCAGGAAATGGAAGGATTGCAAAGGTCACGTATAATGCATCCATGCAAAACATGATAAAGTGGAAGTTCAGGTTCACCCGAGAGGTTGTAGGGGCTTACAACATACCACGGCTGGGTGACCTTGCGCCAGCATGCAGCTTATCGTCCTCACCAAAAATGAAACCTAGTATCTGGCTTTAATACGATGGGGGCTTCTGAAAAGTGAAATGTCTGACATCATGCCATCTTTTTGTTGTTTTTGCTAGTGCCATGGGTATATATTTTTGGCGGTTCATCAGTACTGATTAGTTGAAGTGATGAATGTGAACATCTTTGACAGGACTCTGCCTGTTAAATTAAAAATGTCTGTTTGGTTAAAACGAAAAGGAAGAAGCAAATACTTCAAGGGCCTTATTTAAAGCAATCCCACTCATACAAGAACACCATAAATGATCACAATAAATCTTTTCTCTCTCTTTGTTCCTACAAAGTGACTCATTGGCGTCCTTGTGCAATGTGACTTGTTTTGTGAGATTTCTACATTCTTGTGTGCATGCGTGATGCATACAACTATTTTTGTGAGCCGCCTATACTTGTAATTGGTATCAATCAATGCAGCAGGCGTTTCCATTGTACGATTTGCTTGCAGGCACCGATGGCACTGAAACAGCGACGGAGGTGTTCAACCGGATTCTGAATCATGACGACAGCACCAGCAACCATGTCGAAGACGACTTCAAAAGTTCAGCACCTGCACGAACAACGGGACGACCAACAGGGCCTGACCCCCTGGAACAGCCCGTCAGACAGAACCAGCAAGCCAGGCACTGCCAGTGAACCAGGTGCCACCAACAATGGAGCGAGTAAGCACACCAAGCACAAGCCGGCTCCCTGGCCCTGCTGCTAGCCTGGGCCCGACACCAACACGAAATGAGTTGGTTCGTGGTACATCCTCTTATTTACCTAAATTAGTTCCTAATTGACCTTTTGCTGTAACAACTGTCATGCATCTGTTTTTACGCTCAGGTTGCTGTCTTGGCATTCGTTTATTTTGCTTTCACAGTTGCCCTTTGCTTTCATGTTCAGATTACTACATTGGTGTTCTTTGTTACTTTTGTTAACTGCTGCATCTTGCCTGCGCCCCCTTTTTGTTTTGTGCCTGATTTTATGTACCATTTTTTAAATTATTTTCTTTCGGAAAAAGGGAAGAACAAACAAGAGGCTCGGTACAAATTTCTGAAAACAGGATGCATCACGAAATCATAATGAAGGAAAAGGAGACCGTGACAGAATCAAAGCTCATTGCACTGGAAGAATGGCTCCAGTTGGAGAAAGATGCTGCTGAACGTGAACTGCGTTCACACAAGAAATACGAAAACAAATCTCCATCTGTTTTCGTGGAACATGGCAGAATGTGCTACAGAGCACGCGGAGGAACGCCAGCTGTGTGTTGAAGAAAAGAAACATGAAAGGTCAAAAAGAGTGAAAGAAAGGATAGCCCTTCTAGACATTGTAGTGCGTGCTTCTAGAGACAGAGGGAACCACGGTGACCATTGATGTAGTGGGTGCTACAGTTGCCCTTTACTTTCATATTCAGATTCCTACATTGGTGTTTCTTGTTACTTTTGTTAACTAATGCATCTTCCCTGCGCCCCCTTTTTGTTTTGTGCCTTATTTTACGTGCCATTTTTAACTTATTTCCTTTCGGAAAAAGGGAAGAACAAACACGAGGCTCGGTAGAAATTTCTGAAAACAGGATGCGTCACGAAATCATAATGAAGGAAAAGAAGACCGTGACAGAATCAAAGCTCATTGCACTGGAAGAACGGCTCCAGTTGGAGAAAGATGCTGCTGAACGTGAACTGCGTATCACACAAGAAATGCGAAAACAAATCTCCATCTGTTTTCGCGGAACATGGCAGAATGTGCTACAGAGCACGCAGAGGAATGCCAGCTGTGTGTTGAAGAAAAGAAACATGAAAGGTCAGAAAGAGTGAAAGGATAGCCCTTCTAGACATTGTAGTGTGTGTTTCTAGAGACAGAGGGAACCACGGTGACCATTGATGTAGTAGGTGCTACCGAGAGAGGGCACCACAGCCCCGATTGCTCATGTATGTATTCCAAGGTAAATAAAGCCTTGGGGTCAGTTGCCCGTTACCCGGCGTCGTGTGTTCGTGGTTAGCCAGGCAAGTGGAAGTATGCCCCACAACAGTCATCATAGAAAAGTTGATTCAAAATAATAAGAGGCCAAAGCTTTCCATGCTCTTTAATAAGCAAAACTTTCCTATAAGCAACAAAGGAGACCTGCAGCCACTGTGATCATCGTTGTGCAGGTGAGAGAGGTCGTGAACCTGTAGGCTTGGAAAGCAGCATTGTCGCAAGCAAATCGGACGTGCTGTTGTAGAGCTAACATTTGCTGCCAAAGCCTCGGTGTCCGGCGAAAGTGCTGAGTTCACTGAACAGGCCTGCCAAACAACGGTGGATTGTGTTCTCATCACCAACGAAGCAAAAACGATCACTGGCTCACGGCGAAAGTTGCTCATCAGAAAGGTACTTTGCAGAAACTACAAAGCAAGTATGATGATTTAAGAGTGCTCTTCCAAAGATAAGAAGCCAATGAACCTGTTGAACAACCCCTCCTACAAGTATTAGAGGCAGCTGAAGAAGGTAATACAACTGCATTATTTATTGTGTACAAGTCAGCAATCAAGTCAACAATGACTTGCAAAGTCTGAATCCTGGATATCAAAATCTAGAAAGTGAATGAGGCCACAAAAGTGAGATCACCACTTTCAGTGAAGGCAAGTGCCACTTGCTGCTGCGAATAAACTAGTGGCCAAGCACAGCCACAACTATAGTGAACTAGAAAAGCCTGGTCCAGTGGCATGAACGAAAGCACTGTGCAGCATACCAGGTGAAGCGAAACGTACTTGCCGCTGCCAGCTGTGCCCCTGCGCCTTCTTCCAGCAGTGCTGTCATTTAAATCATCTTTGCTTGTCGTGCTCGGCAGTTATACTGCTGTCGTTTTTCTGTGGTACAGTAATTAACCTTCATAGAATGGCAGAAAGGTGATCACCTTTGTTGTCCCCATACCTTTCTAGGATCGCTTTCTTGCTTATCCAGCATGTTTGAGCCAATGTACAATGACTACAAACAGAGTTGCTTGGTGTTGTCTGCTAGCGGCGCAGACTATACGAGCAGATGGTCATGTGTTGCCGGCCGCCGGCACGTGGTCGGAGACTGTCCGGCTGTTTATGGCTGATGCTTTGCACTTTCTGCGTGTTCTATGTTTCCATGATGTTCATCTACAGCAGCAAGAGGTATGAAATTGCCAGAAAAATAGTTCTTGTGAGCGCTATCGATTACAGGTGAGACAGGCCGGGCAGCCGCGGTGCAAAAATTAGGAACAGACACACATTGCTTTTCTCTAGGTTGCCACAGCGGTTACCCAGGTACTCCCACGGCATCTCTGTTCATTGTTCCCCAGAGCCATGAACTTCGCAAAAAGTAGTAACAAAATCTGGAAAAACTGGACAAACCTCAACCACCTGTGAGGACCACTTTGAGCCCAAATGCTTATTGCGGGATTACATTCACGTAATAAATGGTTCTGAAGTGGGGCTTGCCTGCAGGAAGCCACCACTGGCTCCCTGTGCAGTAGCTACAATCCTGTCTGACTGTGCCTCTTCTGTCTGGAGTGTGACACAGAAGCGGAATAAAAGAGGCCGGTAACAAGGGTCCCAGTTTCGGCAGTAACCAAGAAGTCAAGGCAAAGCGCAAGTGCCTAAAAGAATGAGGGGTTCCAGTCACGCCACGATGTTTCTCTCCGCAGGGCTCACGAAATTTAATGAAGTTGCAGGTTCGATGGAATGTGAGCCTTTCACAATTGGCCTTCTTCAAGGAGTGAAGCTTCCTTTGAAGCTCCGCTGCTGTCTAAATTGTGCCAACAATTCAAGCGTTCTTTTCGCTACCTCTTCGGGCCCACTGCTCGAGACGTTCTCGCTCGACGCCGAGTCACTCGCCTCAATTCAAGCGGTTGCCGCCCGCTTCACCGTCCGCTTTGTGCACCCGGCAAACAAACTCTACGAGTTGTCGCGTTTTCCCCAGCGTGTTCAGTTGCCCGACAAAAGCATCACTGCGCGCTGAGCTCTTCCAGGGATTGGGCACCCTCAAGGACGAGTACACTATCCTCCTTAGACCTGATGCCATATATTTCTCCCTAAGCGTGCCTCGTAGTATTCCGATCCCGCTGCATGAGGTCGTCCGCCACGAGCTTGACAAAGTGGAGGAAGGAGGCGTGATTCGCAGGGTCGACAATCTAACGCCGTGGTGCTCTGGTTTCGTCGTAGTCCGGAAAGCGGACGGTTCTTACCGACTTGACTCAGCTGAACAAGGTTGTCCTTCGTGAATGCCACATTCTACCACATTCTACCAACCAATATATAGGAGGCTAAATGGCCCATCGCGATAAGCGAACAGATAATGTCACGAGAACCAAGGCGGACTGGAAAGCTTCGTCACTGTGACGGTGAAAGAGAGGGTAGCAGCACCTGATGGACGAAATGATAACGGCTGCACTTCTTTCCGTGGCTGTGAAATCATCACTTTTTTACCCCACCACGTAAGGCCACGAAGTTCAAACAATGAGAACAAATCCTGCACTGCAAGGACAAGCACCTTACGCAAAAATCCAAAGTTTGTGAGTCACATTTTGAACAGCAGGACGTTTTGAAATATTTCAAGCCCGTTGCAAAGGGTCACGGAGTTCTGGTTCCCCATGGCAACTAGCAGTTAGTGCCAGGAGCATTGCCGCGTCTCTTCCCCGGCTTGCTGGAGCACATATCTAAGTCAAAAAAGACGACATGCACACGAAAATCACCAAAAAGTGCAATGAGATCGGCTTAGAAGTATCCATGGAAAGTGCGCCTTGTTCGAGTGGATCATGCGAAGAGGCCTCTTCTTTCTCCATAGGGATGCGCTTGGGGCAGAGGGCATCACGCCGCACCCTAGCACCCCAGCAACAAACTCTGGTGTTTGTCTGAACAAACTTGTGACGGTGTTGTTACCTTGTAAGGACTGGAAGCTTGAAGTGCCAATGAATGTTCTGGGTAAGATTGTGGTGACCGACTTCTGGTGCTCACACAATTATGCCATGGCCAAGGAAAAGCCACTGCCAATGGACCTTTTCCAGGAGAAATCTGCCTGCGCAGGGCGGGGGCGCGCGTGCTTGTGGGAAGGGCGACGGACGCCATGTGCATTGGTGGCCCTAAGCAACCCCTCAGTGCCTCGAGTCCCTGCGCTCTGCCTTGTAGCCTAGGACTGCTAAAAGCATTTCAATGCCTAGCGGTGCTTGAGGCTGCATTGCAGTAACAATGTTTCAACCAAGGTTTTTGTCCCCTCAGATGCATTTCACGGTGCGAAAAAGAGTGGGTCGTGGTTGTGGTGAACGAAGACAGACCGACTTGCCGACAGGGAACTCGCGCGTCTGCATCAAACATTGCTCACAGGTAAACACTGCCTTGTATTCTTTTTTTTTTCGTTTATGACGGCATAAATTAAGTGTCAGTAGTGTAAAAAGCGGCGAGGCCAGTCAGCTATGACCTCTTCAAAGTGGGGCTGCGTAATTTTCCCATGGCGTGCGTCTGGCACAGAGCCAATGTTTTGATTCTCCAGTTTCCGTTCTGTCTTTTGAGACCGCAAAGACCGTCTACTTGTCATTAGGAAAACGGGTGGCTCGCGCTGTCAGTAATGCGCTTTGGGGGAATGAGTTGTGATATGCGCAGCCTCGGCATATTTATTTACTTTTCGCTGGCATCGCGCGTTTGCAATCTCACGCGTTATTTTTTTGCAGTGCTTGTTGCCCACCCGGACTAAGGTCAATATTCAAGCGACGGATGCCTCGGCGTTTCCCATTTTCAGAGTCCCAGGAGAGCAAAGTAAGTTTGCGTTTACACTGATTATACTTACGTGGTTTCTCCAAAAGGTATGAACACAAGCTGTTTGTTTACATGTACCAAGGAAATACTAGAACAGGTCATTTGTGCAAATTAAACATTTTTTTTGGGGCACCCGATCCTTCCACCTTCACTAAATTTCTCATGTTTTTGTCAAATACCTTTTTGCTTTGTCTAACACTCATTGAATGCACCTCGTATGTTTACTTCAGCACAAAAGCGCCGCCCGCCACAACTTCCAACCTCGAGCCAGTAAAATGGGGTCTCTGCCTAGACTATGCATGGACGACTTATTTGACTGGACTGTCAACACATGGTGCGGCAAAAGCATTTTTCGCCATCAACTCCTATTTCGGGCAACCTGTCCCCAACCGGAGAAAGTGTAGTGCAGACACCGTTGAGCAGTGGACCACCGGCTGATGGTCATGTGGTGGTGACTTCACCATCGAATGAAGAGAGCATGTTAGAGAAAGGGGTTGCAAAGTAGACGATTTTGCGTCACAACGCATTTTTGAGTGGAAGTCATTCTCTCGGCTGAAAGGGAAAATAATCAGCAAAACTAGAATCTCTACTTGAATATTCAAAGCGCAATTGACACGAGGACGAAGAAAGAAGACGAGACAATGTGCAAACTTGCAACAAACTTTATTAGGAAGAAACGCGTTTTTATAAACACCAAATAATCACATCACCTTGCACAATCTGCCGCACATACGACAGGGGAACGTTCTCAGAATGATCATTGATTACACGGCAACACCTTGGCTTAAAACGTGCATGTGATATTAAACACAAGGCCAAGTTCGTTGATTGCAGTGAGAGCGTGGTCTATGTTATCCCATTGGATTGTGGCAAAAAGTATATTGCGCAGACTGGGCGGTGCCTCAACGAAAGATTGCGTGAGCACGCCAATAACGTGCGTAACGACACAACTGGACATTTGGCCGTCCGCTGTCGCGACCATCGTTGTACAGCTTTGTTTGACAAGAGCAGCATTATCGCCAAACACAGGAGTCCACGAACTCGCGAAATTATTGAGGCCCATGAGATCACACGTGCCGGTGATAATTGAGTGAGCAAGCCCTCCCTCACGCTCACCGAAAAAGAAGTGTATTTTTTAAGCCAAGGTGTTGCTGTGTAATCGATCAGTCTGAGAACGTTCCCCAGTAGTATCGTGCGTCAGATTGTGCAAGGTGATGTGATTATTTGGTGTATATAAAAACATGTTTCTTCCTAATAAAGTTAGTTGCAAGTTTGCACGTTGTCTCGTCTTCTTTCTTCGTCCTCGTGCCGTTTGCGCTTTGAATATTCAAGTACGATACCAACTTGCCCAAACCTTCACCTTGTTGGAATCTCAACTCAGTGACGCCCGAGAAACTGCAAAGCAGTGGCAAAATTGTTACTATGAGATTAAGGCTTCCCAGCTGTCCATGCGCAACATGAAGACACCAAAAGACATGCTATATTACACCGGCTTGCCATCTGTAGCAGTGTTTGAGCACATTTTGCACTTCGTGTCTAGCAGAAATTTACCCCTTAGGGAAAATAGTGACAAGAAGTCGCACGGCTTTGAGGAGCAGTTTTTCATGGTTTTGGTGCGATTGCGCACGGTCATGGCAAGCAAGGAGATCTGTCGAAACTTTTCTGTTTCTATGGCAGTATTTAGCCGCACGTTCATGCAGTGGATTCTTGTGCTGCAGCGAGAACTCACTACCATGACGAGCTTTCCAACGCTGGCAGAAGTGCAGCAGCACATTCCTTGGAATTTCCGGGCTTCCCAAATACACATATAATCCTTGACACAACGGAAGTTCACATTCAGAAACCTTCCAGTCTTTCCTGATGACAGTGCCTGCACAACGCTTAGGGAATCTGTGTACACGCCGGACTTGGGAATTTTATGTTTGATGATGTGATTTGAAATGAGTAAGATGCCATACGCTTCTGCCGTGTAAATACTGTTATGAAAATTCATTGTTTTAGTAACGCTAAAATTTGGTCCGTGCGCTGCACAAGAGACAGTAGAAGCAGTTTTGGACGTGTCGCTGAAAAATTCTGCACACCTGTACTTGTCCTGCAGGAAGAGGAAGTGCTGCAAAATTGCACTGTCTGGGTACCTCTATTTTGATGTGACAGGTCGCATAATATAGGACGCAGATGCCATGGTGGAATGAAATTATGGATGGGTGTCTGTCCTTGTGCGTGGTCTGAAAGGGGACATTGAGTGCAGAAGCATCCTCCCTCCCTCTGAGAGAAAGGTAAGGAAATGATGGCCTGTTTAAAAAGAGTTGCAAAGTTTAGTAGTATCGTCATGATTGGATGAAAAAGGATGGTTTTGAAAGTATTTTTGCTGCACTTCAACATCTGACTTCAACTAATGCAGCAATGCAGTGGGCCAACTGAAGCCGCAGCCATAGCCCACACTAGTGGCAAAGCGTTGGTGCAGCCATTTCCTTTGTTGTACATGTGCGAGCATCCTCGTGTAAACAATGTATGTTCTCGTACAGTACATTTTGGAAGGAATAAAGAAGTTGTCTAGCACCATGGACGTGCGCGGATTTTTTTCCACAGAGACGTAGACGACTACGAGGGAGAGACATTGTACGAAGTGTTTTTGGTCCGGCGATAGGCAAGACGCAGGGTAGATACAAGGGACGTCGGAGATTTTTTCTGCAAGACGTAGACGACTACGAGGGAGAGACATTGTACGAAGTGGTTTTGGTCCGGCGATAGCGAGACGCAGGGTAGATACAAGGACGTCGGCAGATTTTTTCTGCAAGACGTAGACGACTACGCGGAGAGACATTGTACGAAGTGTTTTGGTCCGGCGATAAGCGAGACGCAGGTAGATACAAGGACGTCGGCAGATTGTTTTCTGCAAGACGTAGACGACACGGGGAGAGAGCATTGTACGAAGTGTTTTGGTCCGGCGATAGCGAGACGCAGGGTAGATACAAGGACCTGCGGCAGATTTTTCTGCAAGACGTAGACGACTACGAGGGAGAGACATTGTACGAAGTGTTTTGGTCCGGCGATAGCGAGACGCAGGGTAGATACAAGGACGTCGGCAGATTTTTTCTGCAAGACGTAGACGACTACGAGGGAGAGACATTGTACGAAGTGTTTTGGTCCGGCGATAGCGAGACCGCAGGGTAGATACAAGGACGTCGGCAGATTTTTTCTGGCAAGACATAGACGACTACGAGGGAGAGACATTGTACGAAGTGTTTTGGTCCGGCGATAGCGAGACGCAGGGTAGATACAAGGAACGTCGGCAGATTTTTCTGCAAGACGTAGACGACTACGAGGGAGAGACATTGTACGAAGTGTTTTTGGTCCGGCGATAGCGAGACCACGGGGGTGGATACTACGAAGCCACCATTTATCACATGACCGGTAAGTGTACTTATCCATAGATTGTGCATAATATTGTCTTATCTGAGCGTGCTTTAACATTTTTAAACTCGACACTAATCACAGAAAGTAGGAGGAAATGTCTTCATGGCAGTGGAGTCATCTCAACGCAACCGACGAGGCCCGCTACTTCGTGCGGGGCACCCTCGAAAAACTTGATGACGGTAATGGCGACACACGGACCACGAGCCCCCATACATAAGTTGTAACCTACTGTGTGTGTGGTGGTGGCGGCACTAACCCTACTAACTCGCTAACCTATTAACCTAGGCGCCTATGTCTGTTATCTATGACTGTTGTTCTGCCGAAGCGACAATAAAAGCAGTGGGCATTGGCCCATGGTGGTTATTGCGCCGTGATCACTATGGCGTGACTCACTACATGGTGTCAGAAGTGGCGGGGCGGTATCAGTTGTCATCTGTTGAGTATGATTTGAGTGAGTGAGGTGTATGCCGCGCCCGCGGCTGCGGGCTGGGCTAGCTTTTCGCGGCAATGGCGTAAAGTGATCTAAGCCGCCTGTTTCATCAACAGCGCGCTCCTCGCTAGCAAGATGGACAACGACGCCAAGGTCAATGCCAGCTGTGGCTATGGTAAACCTCTGCCCCCCCACCCCCCTCCCTTCGACAACCCTGGAGAGTGGCGACATTGGCTTCTTCAGTTCGAAGAATACAGCTTCGCGTCAGGACTGCACGTCGCTGCCACGGAGGTACGCGTGAGGACCCTGCTGTAGTGCATGGGCCCAAGAGCTCGGGAAATCCTCTCTTCACTTCGTGTTCCAGAAGACCAGTTGAAGGATTTTAAGGCGGTCACCAGCAAGTTCGACTCTTATTTTGTCCACCCGGCGAACGCGCTGTACGAGAGCGCAAGATTTCACCAGCGAACACAGCAACTTGGCGATTCCGCCGAAGCATTTTACACTGCTCTCTGGGCAAGAGCATGGTTCGGCGATGCAACTATACGTCACGGGAAATAGAAGAGCACCTCGTGCGTGATCGGTTCGTAGTCGGCCTTTCAGATAGCAAGCTGTCAGATAAAACTTTGTAGAAACTTGAAGCTATCGCTAGAGGAAGCACTATTACAGGTGCGGCCTGCGCAGCAGTTTCCTCAATGGGCCTCAACAGCGATGGCTCAGAAATACAGCACTCGCCTCGTATACGGGAGGTACCGGGTTCGAATCCTGGTACCGCCGGGCATCCACCAGTTTCTTGAATGGGTACAGGCATCCCTGGTCAAGTGCGGACACTTCAAAGCATACCTGCCAACCTGGTGACATAGAAATTCGTAACATCTGCGGACTGGGAGAAGTGTTGGGCAGCACACTTTAATTTTTAAGTCTAAAATGATTCACGTTTTCTTCACGCGTTCTCATGTTTTCATAAGCATACATGAAAACCGTCAGTGTTGAAGAGTAATGAGCAGCAACTTCATTGGGAAGGGCAGCAAATTCGGATATCTACGATTTCGAGAACACTTGGTAGTGCTTTCGCGGCTTCGAGCCCGCATTTGCGCTGCGAAGAAACTACCGCAGTCGTACCATGCACAGGACGCGGCAGCCATACAAAGAGCGCCATGAACATGGAAGTCGTAACCGGCCCGTGAACAACATGCTATAAGCAGGCTTGCCGAGGTAGCAGCAAGTTCACCCCGCTGCATAGCCCACCCCGAGAAGACGACAGAAATCGCAGCTTCGCAGATGGTGATAACAAGACTACGTATTGCTTTCTCGTGGTAGCGCAGGTTCCACAGTGTCGTTTAAATCGATGGTCCCAGTTTTTTCGAAAATTCGTAAAATTTCAGGCAGGATTCGTAAAATCGTAAGACGCGTCAAAATTCGTACATTTTACGGAAAATACGGAAGAGTTGGCAGGTATGTTGAAAGGGGAATTCACGTCTGGAAAGCTGCCTTTACCCTTGCGAGGGGCCCCTGACCCTTGTCCATCTGGAGGGGCCCCGGCCCGGCCAACATTCCTCTTGATCTTGCACTTTCGAGCTATGACTTCGAGGCGCTGGTTGACCAGCTGCCCAAACCATACATCCTCACAGGCGACCTTAATGCATACAATTCTCACTGGGGCTCTTCTCTCCTCTGCCTTTTCAACAAGAAATAGCCTACATAGGACACACACTCATTTCTTGACTTGGCTATTGGCATCCGCAGTTCTCCTTTCCCTTGTCTCGAGTAGGGTGTGGGCACTGACCCATATGGCAGTGACCACTTCCCCACCTCAAGAACATATTAGGTAAAGGCCCATGCAGGTCCATCTTTTCAAACAGATTCAAAGAAGCAAGAGCTAACTGGAATACATTTACCGAGCCTCACTTGTTACCGAGCATCAGTTGATAGCATCAGTTGTTCAACAGACACTTGAAACTGAAAATTCAACGAATGTGACCGAACACAACATTGAAAACTACACTAGTATGTACTTGGTGATGGGAGTTGTTTAGATTCCAAGCGTGAGGTGTTAGTGAGAGAATGGAACAAGGATTCCTGTCGCGGCTGACAAGTGCCTCAGAAGTGATTGCAGAAGCTCAGGAAACATCTCAATTTTGAGGACAATTCCATTGCCTCAGAAGACAAGAAGCAAGACAAAATCTGGAAAACACGAAGGTGGATACATGCATTCAGGAGCTAATATCTGTTCAGTTGACCACGAGGCGTGGATGAGATAATTTTATTCACAGGATGCTGCCCAATCATACAATACTTGCCAGGAAAACCTCACCTGTAATGCAGAAAGTTGTAGTGCTGTGCAGGTTCCTCTGATTTCCTCTGCCAGACATCAGACTCCTGATATATCAACTTATAGTATGTGAGAGAATGGCGGGACTCCTGAGTTTGCAAAATGTGTTTCTATGGCCAGAACCTTTCAACGAAGGTAGACAAACACGGAAAACCTCCAAAAGCAGACTGCGTGCCATAAACTAGCTCCAATGGTTCTTACACAGCCATTAACAACATTCAGTAAATAGTGTGAGCATGAGAAGCCTGCTTGCCCGCTTACACCTCGACGCAGGAAGTACTTCTTTATAAAAGAAATTCGCACAGGCACCATTTCATTTACAAATGCAATGGATTGCTAATGAGAATTGAATTGAAACATTCAGCCAGGTAGGCCACTTAACTCTCCTCAGCCAAATCCATTGTACGCGCAGAAATGTCGGCCAGAGTCCCGAGGGCGCATGCATTTGCTTAAAGTAGCCAAGGCAAAGCTGCTTCTGAAAATCCCCTCATGGCAGTCTGCAATGTGAATGGAAACAATGTATCTAGGTCTCACCCGCAAACTACTGCCCAGTGCATCGTATATGACATACATTTTTTATTCTTGTATAATGGTTACAAAAATAAAACAATCACTGCGAAAAAAAATGCTACTGCTCAATACTTTCTGAGCATTGGCCATTACAGGGAAGGACGTGTGCCCAGACAGAACAATGTGTAAGCACAGCAGGCTGCTTGGTGCTTTTTTTTGCGTACCAAGGGGCACTACAAACAAAACTTTGGGCTTCAATCTTTCGAACTCGTGTACAGCTAATGTGTTCGAGGGGCTTATGACTATCTCCCAAAACTTTGGACTATGACACGGTTAAGGGAGTAGGAACCACCTGTACCTCATCGAGCTATGAAACAGGCAGGGGGGACATGTGTAAGGCCTGCCAAGGACTGAAGAAAGCAAAACTAACACAGGAAACTGCAAACAGTTACACAATTCTCATGCACATCTTTTTTTGCAGAAACTTGGCCTTAAAGTTGCATGTGCATTAGAATTGGTAGAAGCTGAAATTGCTCCATAGATATTTGTCATTGCCATAATGCAGTGGTAGATGTTCACTTATTGCTGGCAAAAATAGTAAAACATTTTCTCATAGCTTCAAGGACTTCAGGGATGCCATTTGTGATTAGGTTGTGAGGCCACCATTGTTTGTTCCATAGACTACTTTCCTCAAGAAAGGGATAGCAGGAAGCATGGCCCAGAGCAAAAGGGCCTCTTTGCCAACTTGCAAATTCTTGCCAAGGACTGTTCCTGAGGTGGGTGTGTGCATATCCAGGGGCCAGCAAACCACTTAGGATAACTGAGATATTTATGCAAAGCACATTGGTAAGGTAAGCAGTCCTAGCATGTTAATGAACCTTAATGGCTTTAAAACAATGTACAACTACAATGCTTTGCAGCTGATGTAGCACCGATTGTGGTTGGCTGCACATCCTTCATTTAAGTGGAAGACATGCTGCTCACAATGTGGGCCTTCACCAAAGAGGCACATTTCGTGGGAAGGACATAAACGTGCAAATCTGGACTTGATTTCCTTTCTATCACCCTGCTTTCCCTCTTTGGCCATAGCACCATCCTTATGAAATAAATTTATTCATTCATTCATTCATCTGCATTCTAATGATAGCAGAACTTCCAAGCACTGATTCACACCACCTTTCCTGTCTCTCAACCGGTAAATCCAAAGAGAGTTCCTCAATGTAACAACATTGAGGTTGTAATACCACACGACATTCCCATGTTACAGACGATGGAGTGCCAACCATGTTTACGAACTTGCCAAAAGGAAAACAAATGAGGCAGGGTCAACAGAATTCTGTACCTCCAAACAAGAGGCATATAAAACTAGAAGCACGAGCATATTTGGAAGACGACAGAATGACAGCACATGTAGAAGAGGCGACAGGAGATAGCCCTTCCAGGCACTGTATAACTAGCAACACGCATCAAAAGACTGGCGTACACAGACATTCAGAAATAAAAATGAGGTTTCCAACCAATGTGAGATAATGTGAGCGGCGACATTACACCTGTTATTTTTCAGAAAATTGCTTTTTTTGAATTTCTCGAAGAAGAAGCGTTTGTGAAGTACAGGATCTTCCTCTCACGATTCTTGCACTGTCGACATGACAATCAGCCCCAAGAAGAGCAGGAACCTTTTTCTTACACAGTGAACCTCCGAGTTCATTGAGTAGTCAGGAGGATGCAAGAGTTCTAGCAGGTAAACCTGTCCATTGGCACGAAACCAACAGGACAAAGTCTGCATCCCAGGCAATGCAATGGATAGTTTACATAGTGTATGTTGCTTTTTATAATGAGATAAATGTTCATGTTATGGGCGCTCTCATGCAATGAGTAATGAAATGCTGTTTTGTGTGAGCTAATATTTTTTTAAGCGTGTCAGAAACAACCCCCAAATGTTAAAGAAATTACAGAATTCAGTCTAAAAAGAGGTCTCTATTAAGTAGTAGAATGGCAGATCGTCGCCCCCTCTCTAGATGACCCCTCAAGCACACCCTTTGTGGCTCCCGAACGGCTCCGTTGGATAACTGGACGATCGTCGTATCACAGTGTCCTCTCCACTACTTCAACTGTGCACTATGGTACCCCTATGGGCATAACTAGATATAACGTGCTAAGTGAACGTTCACAGTGCAGTGAAAAGTTTCATGGACAAGTGTTGCTGAGATTCTCTTATACACAACACAAGACAGCCACTCCATTTCTGGGAAATGATTAGAGAAGATCTGGCATCTATCACAGTTGTAATGTTTTGTATTGCACCCCTTTTTACTACTTGACCATCACCAGCCATAGAGTTTATTTTATGTCTTCAACCATGGCTTGTCAAGATCCCGCCATAGAAAATGTAACCAAGAAGTACCCCAAATACGCGGCAACCACTATGATTGTCAACAACTCACAGTGCAAGCACCTCTTCAACCATTTTGACCCCGGACACAAGGGCACGCCGGCGTTCATCTCTAAGTCAGGTACAAGCTTCGGAGATTTGTCCCGGCTGCTGGAATTCGTGCTGCAGACGGTTACTACCTTGATCCTGCACATTGGGACGAAGGATATCGCCAAGGGCCTAGCAGACGCTGCATTCGAGAGGTACAAGAAATTTTTCGTGGCCACTCAACATCTGCGACCAAATGTGCGAGCATTTTACGGGACGCTCATGCTCCCACGGAGCCAAAGTCAGCATCGACATTACCTGAACCAGCGATTTGTCACCCTCTGCAACCTTGAGGATGGGAAGTTTGATTACCTCTTGCGGAAACCCTGCTGCAACATGAAGGAACTCTTCTACCTCGACCATGAACTGCAGTGGATTCTGCCAGTGTGTGTGCTGGTGGCCAATGGTCTGCACCCTAGTTTCGAAGGTGCAGCCATAATGGCAAGCCACCTGCAACAACTCCTGCGATGGGAACAAAGGAGGGCACCACCTACTTGGCTGTACAAACCCGTGACCTTGCCAACAGGACCACTGCAGCCGGCAGCACAGCGGCCACCGGCTCCCCCCCCTTCCGAAGACCATCAGGACCACCCAGATTGGCAGAGCCCGAGAACGACAGCAGAGTCAATGGCACGACGTCAAGGGCGAGATGAACCTCGCAAAGGGGGCCTGTGGTCGTCCCCTACGTGCACAATTTCTCCCACCGCCTTAGAAAGGTGGCGGGGAAATGTGGTGCCGATGCTGTGTTCCCCGCCCCTGAAGAACTAGCACGAATGTGCTCTGCTGTGAATGGCGAGAAAAAGGGCAACCGCTGTGCTAAGAGGCATGCCACACAGTTTGTTGGCGGCAAACAAGGTGTTGTATACGAAGTGCCTCTATCTTGTGGAAAATGCTATATTGGGCAGACTGGTAGGTGCATTAATGACAGGCTCCGGGAGCACCGTACAGCTGTTCAAGCGCTCGCTGCGGGGGGCCATTGCCGCCGCTGCCGGTGTGTGTTCCACTTTACGAGAAGACGATAATATTGCGCTGTTTTAAGGACCAAGCCAGCCGTGAATTGTTTGAAGCGTGGCGCATCATGAAAGCCGGTGAAAAGTGTGTAAGCACGGCATCTATTAGTTTGTCAAAAAAAGAAATAGATTATCTGGATGCTAACTTGCAATGTGCGTAACAAAATGCACCACTTGACCTTGTCATTTTTCTTCGCGCTTTGAGAATGTTCACGCATGCGCCCTTCCTGTATATCTTTTGATGTGTGTAGTAAAAATTTCAGTTGAAGTCTAGCACTAGTCCTGTGTGGTCTCTACTTTTGTCCCATCTTTACCGCGCCACATAACCATATTCCACAGCAGAGCAGCAGGACAAGCCCCAGAAAAACACCACCACCATGGCTGTACTCGCTCCAGGAACTGCTCAACCCCAACCACACTTACCTCCAATAGTCGATGATGTGCTGACTGTCGCGGTATCGCGCTACTACCTTCGAGGGGCATACAAGGACGCCGCCCAGGCCAACTAGTGAAACTGACTACCAGCCCAGGTGAACCTTCTGTAAACGCAGTTCCCAGGAACTTATTGAAAATATGAAAAGTTGGTGAAAAAAAGAGTTAGGTTTGAGTGCCATGTTAACACTCATATCTTCTATGAAAAATCTGATGTTGTTTCAAAGGGTCTCCGGCTCCATTTAGAGCCGGCTACATCCCACTTTATCACCTGAACCTAAACAAAAATGAAGAGACTCTGCAAAGCTACTGCACTATGTAATTCGGCATAACCGATCCTACCTACTGTTTCTCCAAAATCAGGAAAACAAGCTCACCAGAGACAATCCCCTCACAGAAAATGAACTCCACGTCTTGAAACTCTTTATGCAAAACAACGAGCGTGAACTGCAGAAAACAAAGTGTAAAAAGCTCCATCGTGGCGGCGTAGACTCCACTGCTAACAGCCGATCTGAAGCAGCCGCGACATCTTTGTGCACTGGTCATTCCAACTCACCCTAAACCATTGACAAGAGTGAGGACCCTATTGTTAACCTCTCAGACGTAGAAATATCAGAAGAACATGAGTTCTTTCCAAAGGTCTCAACTTCTGCCCTCCTACAGGCCCTGTGAAAGAATTTCAGCTCTACAAAAACCTCCAGCGCAAAGAGACAAATGCCTAGACCACTATATTAGGGCAGTTCAATGTGAAGTTGTGTCATCGTATAAGAATCAGTCTCCATACCGCAAAAACCTTTCCTGCAGTGAAGAAAAGGCGCTGGAGGCTTTGAGCACCCATACCGACATAATAAAACCGGCAGACAAGGGAAGGGCAGTAGTGGTTATGAAGCGGTCAGACTACATAGCCGAAGCCCAAAGACAACTGGATAACACTTCCTTTTACAAACTATTGCCAAACGATGCAGCTCCTCACTCTAAAGATAGGATTAAAGAAAATACATCACCGCCTTGTGAAAGAACAAAAAATAACTTAAACGGTGGCGCAGCCTCTCTTACTACTAAGTCCAGTACCTGAGGGGTTCTATACTCTGCCTAAAATCCACAAAGAGAACAATCCAGGACGACCGATTGCGTCTAAACACAGGTACAACATCCGAATACATACTCCAGTTTTCTGGATGGCTTGATACGGAACATACTATGCTCTCTCCCCTTTTACACTAAAGACACCACCTATTTCCTTGCCCTTAGCATATTTGCAAAGTCTTCTCGTGACCCTTGATGTAGCCTCGCTATACACAAACATCCCTCCCGAAGATGGCATAAATTCCTTAACACTTGCTTATGAGGAAATGAAGCTGCTTAATAGACCTTTCCACCTGAAACCTCAAACTGGCGGGCAGCACCACCGCGCCATTAGCGATCGATTGGAAATTACTGGTGGCCCCAGTGCTGCTCGCTGCCTCCAGACTGTTGTATGTAGCATGCTCAGTGCATTCCTGCACGCATTTCCGAGGTATTCGATCCAGTTTTGCATTTTTCGAAGGTATTTATGCCGTACAGAAATGCTTTCTCAACCGGACAGCACTGTGCTGCATACGGTTGTAGCAACAACCAGAAGAAAAGAAATGTCATGCGGAAGCAGCCCTGCGGCACTCACGGTGTCGCCCAAGAACAGTGCGGCTGCAACATGTTTTTGCTACATCGTTTTCCTGCCGACCTGGATTTGAGGCAGCGATGGTTAAGCGCGATCAACCGTAAAGGTTTTACACCGACGGAATCGTCGCGTCTGTGCTCGGAGCACTTCGTGGATGGCAAGCGGAGCAAACGGAACCCGGTGCCGATTCTCTGTCTCGGCTACAAAAGAAAGGTAACCAGTGTGTTGACCGGGATTAATTTTCCCGTTACTAAAAACTGGAAATTATTGGATCATAGGTGGTAGTGGGAAGGCGACGCCTAGTGAAGCACGAGTACCAAATGGCTACAAAAAGGTTATGTTCACTTCACAAGTGCCGCAAAATGCGACCGTGCTTACCGGTGACTGTTTTGCAGAGAAGAGATGAGAATACGCCGGAAGCAAGGAACTCCGAAACGATCCTGTTGCACACTGAGGGATCAGATACAGAAAAGGCCTCGACATCTGCACCAAAACAGAAGGTGAGATGGAGACTTTCATCTAGAAGATCAACTTTTCACAATAATACATAAGACTTTTTTTGCGCACATGCAGGCTTCATGGTGAAACACGGGCTTAGAGGTACTGTGTGCAGCTCTGTGCACTGCCCGGTTCAGCTTAGCCATGGACTCGCGTTCGCATCTAGTTCTATAACACTATGGTGCCGCAAAACCCAGGAAGAACGGACCAGCGGACTTCATGGCACAGCGCTGTCAAGTTAGTGCGCAGCCGCAGGTACATCGGCTCTTATTTCGGAGGCCTCACTCTTGAACGCTGCCTGCCATGGCTGCGTGCTGGACGCATTGCACCACAAGGGGACCCGGAGATGAACCCCAGCCATCAGACACCCCCGACCCGTTTCACCATGTTCCCTAGGTCATGGACCGACTTATCAGATCACGGGTCATCCGCCAGGCGGGCATAATCAAACAAGCCAACAGAGCTGTTCGGGTGTTGGAATCATCACCATCAAATATAACTATGCTAATTGATTTGTGTACCATGGTAGAACAAAGACATTTTGGACTTCGAAAGCTGAACGGACATATTCAGAGTCGTCACAACGTTGACAGCTTTACAAAGGACTCAGAAGAGGGCGAAGAGTATTCATACATGATTAGTCGCACTAAGGTTTTTCTAAAGGGACGCGGCCAACACAGTACTCCTATTTCCAATAAGGGCTGCCTTCAAAGCAGTGGGTTCGTTGTAGTCACTGCAAAAACGGGCGGAGCAGTGTAGTGCCCCTACCACTGTGGCGTCAACAGTGAACCAGACCCCAGGACATAGTGGGATGCCCAAGTGCGACGAAGGAGCCGGCACCATGGCAATTTGCCCAAGCAACGACAATATCATAGGAGACTCGGATGCTCTTGGGGCCAGGCCCAGGAAGACATTCACTCGCCTGCCCCATTATGAAACGAGCGGCTTCGCAGCAGACCGTGGAAGATGCGAATACAAGCACATAAAAATGACACATCTATTCGAACACAAGAAGAAAAACCCGATAATGGCCACAATACAGACACAAGTGGGGAAAATTCAGCCAGTATGCAGAAAGGAACATCGAAGATGAATAGAAAAAGGAAAAAGAACGACTGACGAGAAGGTTCAAGCCGTATCCCGAGTGCGAATCATCCATGCTCGAACGACTAATTTAAATGCATCATTCCTAAGACAGTCCAACTCAAGAGAAACAGCGCGCCCTGTCCTATTTAAGAGGGGACAAGGATCTTAAAACTAACTTTTTTATTTATGGGTAGAAAGAAACTTATGAAATTTGCACACAAATGTATTTTTCTCTGTAGATTTCAAATATGCAATTATATTTGAGCTGCTCCTGTTAGTTTGAAAATTATCGTGCAAAGTCTAAACCGTAATTAGGTAATTCCTTACGCAGCTTTAATGAACTTTCGCATTGCATTTTGTAGCTTTTTATTACATGAATTGATAGCCAGAGAGTTCCCATACCCCGATGACATAAGCAAATCCCTACCACAGATACAGGCAAACTGTACCTCCACTTCTAAACTGCGCTATTTATTAATGCAAAAGCATTACTTTAGATTCAGAGAAAAGCCGGTGTCGCGCCGTCGGAGTCTGCAGCAGAAAAACGCGTTCCCTGCGACTGCCAAGGACCGCTCCAACAGACAACGCCTGGGCGTGTAAGCCATGTGGAGAGCGGACTGCGCAGCTGTGGATGTGAATGCAGTATACGGCAACAGCACGCGCTCTGCTGACTTCACACAGCGATGCAACAGAACCACCCGCATGCAGCGTTGTTTAATTGGACATTACTGCATTCGCATTCACAACTCTTAAATTAAGTGTGTAGGTGTACTCGGAGTTGTATTTTTCTGAATATTGAAAAATTTATTTGCTATGCATGGTATTCACCAACATTTGCGATTTCCACTTTTTAGATGTTCCCAGTGATACACTTCACCGTGTCCAATGAGGTAGCCGTGGTCCCGTTTACCTGGGTGGAGAATGACACGGCCTTTTTGCCCATTTTCAAAAGCACCTCGAAAGTCACCGCAGCAATAAGGAGCAAAGCAGCACACAGCAAGGACTGGGAACAATTTCTGGGCAGGGTGTTGTCTACTACAACCACGCTGTGCCATGAGTGTCGCGCCTATTTGAGCTGCCCGAGGAAATCGAAGCTGTTGATATGAGGGATTAGAACCTGCACTTTAACGCAGTGCATAATGTTAATTTACCGAGTTTGGTGCCCCGGTGGGTTTAGCGACCACTTGTAATAGGTAAGAAGAGGGATAGCGGTGCGGAAGCAGTTCAATATAGGCAGCAGAAAAGCTTCTAGATGCATACCATTCAATATAGGCAGCAGAAAAGCTTCTAGATGCATACCATACTTAGGAACAAACACTATTTCCCTAAATTTTAGTTAAAAATGACAATGAAAACGAAAGCTTTCCTGGTTTCAGATGAAAATTATGCACGGTCACAATGTTTCTTTTGACTGCCCCCATTAGTACATTAGTTTCCACCTAGGGTGAACTTGCTGCCTTGTCAATGCGTGATGGCACATTGTCATGTGTAGTATTACCTGTGCCTAGCAGATTACTATGAGATTGCACGACAAAGGTCCATACGGGCAGAAGACAATTTCGTCCTGACTTCTGATCCAGAGCAATCTCAAACAAGGGTACGGCGCCCTCCAAAATCTTTTGAAGACTTCGTAGCAGGAAGTCCCGAAGAAAGCACTAATGAATGTAACAGCAACCCACTGTACACTGACTGCACACAGTTTGGGAACCATCCTCCTAAACCGTGCCAATCAAGGAGCTACAGTACCAGCAATCCACGGCGTAAAGCTGAAGGCAGGTGAAGGGTTGTGGCAGGTGTATGACACTCAAGGTGGGGGTTTCTGTGTTGCAGAAAATTGAAACATCCACTGCTATAAAAACCATTATTAGCTACTCTTTGTACTGTTTTCGGCCTTGAAGTAAAGCTTGCATGATAAAAAATGCAGAAACATCGAAAAAGATATGTAATAATAAAACCTAATTGTCTACTATTGAAAACCCGCGTCATAGGCCTACTATTTCTTCACTAAATTGAAAATTTAAGAAAAAGGAAACTAATCAAAAACTATTTTACGAAATTTGTTTATTCTGTGTATAGTGTTAAATGCATAAATGCACGACTTAAAAGCACAACGAAGCAGAGTGTCGGAACAAAAGTCTGACTTGAAACACTTGAGCTGCTGTGTACAAATGTACATTATGAGCATACTATACGTAACAAAGCTCCAGGTTTATGTTACAAGAAATCAGGTGTCCTACTTCGTACCGTAAAGGCACAACAACGAGCTGCTGGTAAACAGTCGAATCCACTTCCATTTGCAGGTAGTGGTTTTCCCGACGCTATGAAACAGGGGAGGCCACAATCTGCATCCACTTTGAGTGCCAATCGTCATCCCACAGAAAATGGCAAGTAAATATTGCTTTAAATCTGTACTGGATGGTAGAAATACGTATATGGAGTGTTGATTGAACCTCTATTGAACCTCTGTATGGTGCAAGGGCCAGTTACCCCGACATTCCCACTTTTATTAAATTTGTCGTGCTTGAAACCAGATGCAACGAGATGATTGGATTCGGAGTTAGATTAAAATAAGATGAGTTCGAACTTGGCTCTGTCCATGGGCGTCGGCAGGGGGGTGAAAAAGGGGCAGCTCACCCCTCAAGCCGCATCAGCATTGGTCCCTTCCCCTCATCCCTGCCCATCTCCCCTTGCTATTCAATGCATTTGCCCCTCAAAACAAAATCAATGCCTTTTGCCTCGAGCATTGGTAAAAACATGTATTCATTTAACACAAATGACACTGCTGACACCGTTACTTTGGAGTAAATTTACTTTTACCCAATTGCTCGCGTTGCTTGTCCACTGCTGAGGGGTTGAAAATATTTTATTTGCTTGAGTGGAGAGGGTGCAAATGCACCCTCCCCACTCCTGAGCATGAAAACTCCGCCCACATGGCGGAAATTTTTATGCGTTCGTGCCAAAGCCGTAAAATAACTTACAGCACCTGTTGAATTGTTCCAGTACTCTTGGTAAATGTAGCAAAAAGCCTGCCATTGTTTATTTAATGAAGACACACTTTTCAAGAAAAACTGGTAAACTGGGTAACCTTAAACTGCAAAAAAATGGCGTATGCCAAACATATTGTTTTTCTCTCATTTTGCTTTGAATTAACTGCCTTTGTGCGCAAGTGAACAACTCACTTACAGTTCTATATCTCACTATACATACTATTTTAAATTGTTGCTCTTTTTTTTTGTCCCTCAGTCTTGATCACAGCCCCTAGGGAACCGGACAGCCTTAAGGCAGAGCTTAAAACACAGAGCAGGACACTGACTAAAATAGAAGCGAGAATGGCTGCACAGGCAGCAACTGCTCTAGCTGATACAGTACAGCCAGAAAATATTCCACTACATGCAGCCACAACAGAAGATGAGCTGGCCTCGTTAAATGCCAGTCTGGAAGATGAGGCAATTTTATCGGCTATGGTAAGTTCTTTCTCAGGCACTTATTAACATTCAGTTTGTAATAATGCGAAGCTTTCCATGTTTCACTGAAGGTGGATGTCGCCTCGGGAACACCCGCAGAAAAGGCAACTTTTTCTAACGATGATGATGATCGTGGGTGAGGTGAAAAAAAAAAACGTGTTTCTTGGTCGGAATCGAATCTGGGCACTTCGTGTAACGACAGCAACTTTGTTGTTTGCGTGTTGTTTGATTTTATGCATTGTCGCGAACTTCATATTTAGTCATGTACGAAGCGATAAGCATCACTTGTTGAGTTCTGCCCATGCGCAGCTTGTTGTGGTTGGGGGAGGTTCTTGTTTTCTTCATAAAATTCAGTTGTTAGTCCAGCATCGTCCTGTCTGGACGATGGCGCCCATGGTGCCCGAGCTGCCCCCTTTTATAGGGAAATCGCTTGCGCTATCACCCTGCTAGAACAGCAGTTCTCGTGGAACTATCTTCTTACGGTTAAGCCTCGCCGATTATACTGTGACCTTCTTGCAAAGCTCCTCCCTCCGCTCCCCTCCCCTCTACCAGCAATCACCAGTTGAGGTGGCTAAGAGGGGCATTCTGAAAAGGGTCATGTGTCTGCCGGTTCCAATTGGCTCCAAAAACTTTTTCTTCCGGTTCCACAGTGGAGTTTTGCCAGTGGGATCCCGACAGGAGGAACGTGGCTTCTCACCTCACGGTGCAGGCTGCCCCCTCGTGTGCGAGGCTGGAGACAGCAGAGCATGTGTTCTGGGAATGCAACACCGCACATTACTTCTCGGATGAGGTCACGCGTTCGTGAGTGAAGCATACGAGATATTCCTGAAGAAGAACGGCGTGAAGAGGATGCTGGTGCCTCCCTATCATCCTGCCTTTAACGGTGCTGCAGAGAGAGCTGTGCAGACAATTAAAGGGAAGCTACAGAAAGTTGGCAAAGGGGACCTACACGCACAAATTGCCCGAATACTGTTCACCTATCGGTCTACTCCCCACGAAGTCACCGGGTGTGGCCAACACCGTCTTGAAACAAGGCCTCTCCACTTCCCTTCGCCGGCGGTGTGACGTCACCCCACCATGCCCGAGCCAGTACGGCGTTCTGTTTCCCTTTTTCTGCAACAGATGGCGCGACGAGGCGAGGGAGACAGACCGTACGGACGCGCCGGCGAAGCCCACGTTTTTTTCGGCGTGTTGCGTCAGCCTGCTAGTGGTGTTTTGTGGTTGTGCGGTTTGCAATTTGCTTTCACGATTTGTTGTGACCTACTACATGTACAGCGCATCACGATGGGACGCTGTTGCGTGCCCAACTGCAAGGGAAATTACGACAACGGGCCTAAGGTGCGTTTGTTTTCGTTTTCGAGCGATCCTGTGCGGAAAGCGAAATGGCAGCGTGCCGTCCGGCGCGACGACATTGACGTGTGTCAACTCAAGAACCCTCAGGTAAGCGTTCGAACTCACCCTTTTCTTGAATGCGCTAACATTCTGTATTTAACGCGCTGTGATTGTTATAGCTGCTCACGCGTTTTGCATGTGCTTTACGCGTTGGTCGTCGGGGTGCTGTTTCCTAAGCAAGCTGTGCAATCGCCCATTGCGGCTCTTCGTTATTGTTTATAAGAAGAATGCTGTATCACTTTTGCTTTATGAGGTGGACGGTGTCAAGCTTCACGGTGCATTACTTCGCCCCTTCTCTGTGTTGCAATATGCAGGTCTGCGAGCTTCATTTCAAAGCGGAGCACCTTCGAACGACGTCGAAGTACACCGACGGCGATGGGCGGACTATTGAGGTTCCGATGAAGCTGACCCGGCTGATGCCTGATGCTGTTCCTACCATTTTTCCTGGATGCCCCGAGTTATCTCTCTGATTCTCAAACGTCACGAGAAGAGCCCGACGTCAAGTGAAGGCGAAAGGAAAATGAACAGTTGCTCGAAGCCATCCAGGAATCAGCGCTGGCATTTGCTGCGGAGCAGGACGAGAACAAGGTCGAAAACTTCGAAGATATAACTTCTAGGCTGACTCGATTGCATCAAAAGAAGTTCCGGTCACAAACAGTCTGCGAAGGCTGCGTCATCTTCGCTCACGTCAGACCTACAGATCACGCCCCGGATCTCCTGTCGTCAGTGTGTGTGTCGTCAGACCTGTGCGTGCGCGTGTTCTGGAAGCGTGTTCTACTGACATCGAACGACAACCTGAAGATTCCGGAAAAAATCCAGGATTTTCGAAGGTTGGTGGAGCTTTTAGATAATGTGGAGTACTTCTGCACGACAAAAGCCCCCAGGAGGACGATGAAGTGAATTCAACGCTCCGTCTGTGTGCACCCTTTTGCAAGACGTTACAACTGAAAGGTTGGTGGACGATGAGAGGGCTGATGTTCTGAAATTTCTAAGGAGCAGTGTTTTCTTTTGTCGAAGAAAATCAATGGTTTGAGTACTCCTCTGAACTGTTAGTTCTGGCTAGCATATATTTACCATTTCACCACATGCGTACAGGTCCTACGAAATAGCGGTGTGGTCATTTTTGCCACATCCTAGTACTGTTAAAAGAGTGTGTGGCCGACATGATGTTAGCCCATTACAGGAGCAGTCCGAAGACGGTTTCTTGCGGTACGTGATCAGAAGGGCGAGTTCACTGAAGTCACCTGAGCGAAATGTTACGTTGATGGTGGACGAGATACATTTGCAGCAGTAATTTGAGTATAAAGGCGGCTGTGTGACAGGCTCTGCTTTCCAAACAGTGCTGAGCCAGCAAAAACTGCGCATGTCTTCATGGTGCAGTCTCTTCTGTCATCCTACAAAGATGTAGTACATGTCCTGCCGGTGTCTAGAATTACAGCAGAGGAGCTGCATGATGTTCTGAATAAGATAATCATAGGCCTAGAAGATGCTGGCATTCATGTAGTCGCAGTGATAACTGACAACTCAATTAACCGAAAATGATGGCAATGTTTGGCAAAAAAAGGTACCAGTCTGGATATCGTATACCCACATCCTGCGAATGCGCAGCAGCCGTTGTTTCATGTTGTTGATTCTGTGCATTTATTAAAATGTGTTCGGAACAACTGGCTTAACCAGAAAAATTCGGGCAAGTGTCTGTACTATCCCACGTTTCAAAGCGACTCGCCGGACAGTCGAAAAATGGAGGGTGCTTCATTCAGTTCCCTAAGAGAACTCCATGAGGCAGAACAGAGCAGCATTGCCAAAAGTTGCGTACGGGCTCACCCACAAGGCTCTGCACCCCAGTAATCTCGAACGACAAAATGTTCGACTGGCCCTTAAGGTTTTCAGCGGTTTTGTCTCGGCAGCTTTGAGGATTCGAGGTGAAGAACTAAGGCTCGATAGTGGCAGAAGGCACGGCACAATTTATTGATGTCATTGTGAAGTGGTGGGACATTGTGAATGTTAAAAGCCCTCACAAGGGTCAGCGATTGCGGAATGTTTGGCAGGAGCCTGTAAGTGAAGTAAACTGCCACCAACTGAAGTATCTGGATTAATTCGTTGACTGGCTCGATAGCTGGAAGGCAGTAAAGCAAGACACAGGCAAGCTGACAACTGAAACACACTCCGCCCTCCGCCAAACAACGTATGCTCTCATTGAAGTTTCCCGGTACTGCTTGGAAGAACTTTGCTTCAGATATGTTCTCCTTGGTAAATTTCAGACAGATGGCCTGGAAGCAAGGTTTGGCAAATACAGGCAGCTGTGTGGTGCACAGTACCACATTTCAATCACACAACTATTTGAAGCAGAGGCAAAACTTCGCTTGCAGGATACGTTGATTTTAGAGGATTTTCCTGAGGCTTCAAAAGAAGGTGAGAAAGAGCCCAACCCTGAGGTGCTTCAGGCCAAGTACAACATACCAGTGCTAGACAGCGAGCTAAAGAAGCCTCGCACAGATATTCCGGCTGTTGCGTAAATAGCTGGCTACTGTGCCCATGCTGCCTTAAAGCGTCAGCCATGCGAGGATTGTTGCATGCAGCTGACTGTCGCAGAAAGAGTACTTGACCAAAGCGAAAATGTGCTCATAGACGAAGTGAACCGGGGAGGTCTGAAGTTCCCGCAACCTTTTGTGGTACCCGCTGTACTGTGTACGAAAGTTGTGTTGGAGCATGTACAAGTGACGAGTACCTGCTTGTTTTCCACAAAGAGAATAACCAAAGGTTGTCACTGCTGAGCATTATGATGTTTTTGTTGTCTGATAGTGAAGGCCTCGAAATGTGCGCTAGCGGTCACTGTCCTGATGTTGTCCTCAAAAATATATTACGGCCTGCTGTGAACACACTGTTAAAAAATTATGCAAGTACTAGAAACGACGCCTTGACAAAAGCAAAGTTAAGTGTCAAGCAGAGGAAATGTGCTCTTGAAGTTGCATGCCTGCCATTTTACTAGCTCGTTCAAAATGAGTACCATACATCATTTTATTTTGTCCATTGTATACCTCTGTGAACGCTTCCATACATAGGTGACTTCTGATCTAAGTTCATAAATTTGCCTTTATGCTCAGCAATAGTGCTACATGTGCTTATGCTCTTCTTTTCTTTGATGTACTCATGATAATGTATTCCTAATATCCACATTCGCAGCTCTTGTTTCTGTATATATGTTCCACGTGCTGTCATTGGATATAAATGTGTTCACATCATGGTTTTCGTCTCCAGTTGATCTTGTGAGTGCTTGAAAAATATGTAATTGTCCTGTAAAACCAAGACAGTGAACGCTGGTTTCTTTGCCCCACTCCTGTCGCTCTGTTATATATTCAAGAGTTTCAAAATAAACTGGAAAGGCGACCGCTTGCATGACAGTGGCGGCGGCACCGCGCGCTGCCCAGCTAAGGAGTCGGGCAAGGTGCGGTGACGTCACGGCGGCAGTGGAGGGGCCTTGACCCTTTTCTAGATGGTGTTGGTGTGGCCCGTCCGAACTCCTAATGGGACGGAAGCTCAGGACTGCGTTGGATCTGCTGCGGCCAGATCTACGAAGGTAGAGCGCGGACCTGTGGGTCAGAGTGCCTACGTCCCCGACAGCGGCTGTTGTGTCCTGACTGCCACGCGCTATGTTCGCAGGGACCGGTCACCACAACTGGCCACGAGGATGGGATGAGTCATGTTACGGCGACGCACGTGCAGCCATGCCGGTCACAGGGAAGATAGACGAGTTTCAACGCGGACACCATGGCAGGGTTCGTACAGGATTGGAAAGCAAAAAATTCAAGGGTTTTCACGGATTTTCAAGGACCAGTAAACACATTTTCAAGGTCCCCCTCTAATGTTTTATCTGGGGATTATTTATAACTTTTCCAACACAATGCAAAATGTTTTTTATTGCACGTTACGAAAAAGTTAATGTGTTTAAACTTATCACAAAACGCTTCGTCCTTGTCAGGTGTGCCTGCAACCACTTGCATCCCTATGGGGGAAGCAATTGAATGCCTCTCCTACCGGGAAATCCTAGAAATTTGGCGCAGGCTAAGGCGGCACCAGTGCGTCACACTGACGCGGAAATTCAAGGCGGTATGCTTGGACCGCGCAGTTCTAGGAAGTGGCGCTGAAACAGCGCAGGAGGCGGCTGCCCCCAGCTGGCGATCTGGACAGCAGGAACAGGCAAGCTAAGCCATGGCACCCAGAAATCAGGCGGCTTTAATTGGCGCATGCTTTGTAATAAGAAAAGATGTACCTTCTTCTGTTCTAGCTAGCATAGCCTGCTATTTGTTTCCATAACCTAATGCATAATCCTTTCAAGCAATCTACATGCAAGGGGAAAAACAGTAGGCCACACCTGTTAACCATTACCCACTTTCCATAGCACTAGGAATTTATTTGCCCTCCTAATATTTGGTTTGCTGTTGCTTCCGTGTCTTGCAAACAGTTTGAGTTAAGCAAGCAGCTTATTCTATATTTTACGTTTTGCAGGAACCATCTGTGCCCATTGCCGCTATTTGCGAAAATCCCTGCTGACATAGGAGTCCTTGTAAAGGAAGAAATGTGTGACGCAAAACTTGCCTTCGCAAGCTGCGAGTGGCCAATGAGAAGACAAAGCGAATTGCTTCACCAATTGTGTACCCTGGCAGGCCAAGTACGAGCCATGAAAGAAGGAAACTCTAAGCAAAGTGATGAGGCTTTCTTTGGCTGAATTAAAACAACTCCCCAAACCCAGCAGCCACAGGCAGTTCTGAACATGTTTAAGACTGCGAAAAGGAAGAGTGTTATAGGGATGAATGAGGTACTCGAAGGAGTGGATTTCGGAGTGCCTCATTATGTGCCTGAAAGGGCCAAAGCTTTGCGAGGATATGTGGAAGCAGAATGTTCTTGTTTTGCCAAGCAAAGTGACTCTATAGACGTATCTCTTGTCCTACAGGACGAGATTTGGCTTTAATGCGAAAGTGATGAGCATGCTCAAGCAGAAAGCATCTTCCATGGATGCCTTCAAAAGGCACGGAGGACTCATTGTTGACGAAATGACGCTGTCCGAGAATCTGTCAGTCTCATTGTCAGGGCACATACAAGGCTTCGTCAACATGGGCCAGTTTACCCCTAGCAGTGGCAAGCATAAAGTGGCAGACCATACAATGGTCATAATGTTAGTGCCGTTCACTGGCAAGTGGACCCAAATACTTCCTCCTTTTGCCACACACGGCAACATGAAAGGAAATTTGCTGTCAAAAGTGATGCTGAAGGCAGTTATCTTAGCAGGAAAGGCTGGGCTGTTTGTAGATTTCATCTCATCTGACGGTGCGACCTGGAATCAAAACATGTACTCCATGATAGGTATTTACGCAACTTAATCCAGCACAAAATGTAAAGTGAAACACCGAGTTGACAACAAGCGGTTGTCACTGTATTTCATTTCCGACTTCCCACATTTTGTCAAATGCATCAGGAATGGGCTACTCTAATCAGGCTTTATCGCTCCAATAGGACCAGTAAGTACAGAAATTTATGCCTTTGTCATGATGAGCATGCTTTTATCACCAGGATAACATAAAAAAACAGCACTGCAGTGTCTTATGAAGCATTTTGCTCTTCCATGCAGGCATCACTTCATGCGACTGCCGCTTTGCGGCGACTGGAACGTCAATCTTCAAGTCGGCTCTGGCATGATCACAATTTCTTTGGATGAACAGCGCCTGCCACCCCACTGAACTTCAACACCCCACCAGTAGCATCTCTGGAACATTCAAAGTGAGTTTCGTGCTATATCCAGGCCTTTCCAGCTTTTGACAGCGCTATTTGAACCGCTGCAAACATAAGCCTTACAATAAAAATGGCTCTGTTTCGCCCACACCGGCTCTCCGCCCAGCGCTGCACGTAACCCCACATTCCGGCGGGAACGCGGCGCCATCTACTGGGTCTTCGACAAACTCCTCACCCATTCGGCCGCAGCGTTCTCCGGCACGCTGGTGAACTCTGCCACTACCTGTCCTCCCAGATCTCAAACAACTAAAGACGATGCCCCCCAACACCCCGCGCACGTCCACTGCGACCCAGTCTCCCGAATGGAGTACAATGTCGAAGGGGAAGAAGTCTCCCTTCACGAACTCCTAACATCAGAATGGAAGGAGATTCACCGTCGTACAGCACCTGCCTCTTAGTCGACGACCACAACTCTCCCCGACTCTGACGCCCATCCCAGCAGCTCCAAACATCATCAACAAAATAAAAGTGACCCCAACTGTCCCCTGAAGACCCCCTCCCGGACGACGACATCAAAAATGTTCTCCGTCCACAGGGAGGTCTTGACCTTTTTAAAATAAATGGCCGTCCTGCCCGCAGACACCGTGATGGCACAAGCCCGTCTCCACCCCCAACCTACTCGACCAACTCCAGATGCACTGCCGCTCCAACTTTATAGGTGTCAGCACTCCTTCCGAAGCAACAATCCTCTGAAGGAGAGGAAAGCAGCTAATGATGATGAGAGGTCCCACCTTCTCAAAGTGATGAACCCCGATAATAATTTCACCACTATGCCTCATGAAATCACCACGTACTCAGTGGAATTGGGTCAACTCGTCGAGGCTCAACGTGAGATTCGTCGCAACCTTTTCACACGTATGAAGAGGTCTAATGCGACAAAGAGGTCTCTTTAGAGGGAAAGTGAAGACGAGTTCCGCAAGACATGCTCATTGGTGACGAAAGTCTTCGAAGCGGTGGATCCCATTTCTGCTCTACTGACTCCTAAGATGACCAAGGATATGGGCACGCTCTCTTGCGGGTCGTGCGGTGCAGGAGGGGCGCCCTGGGGTCTGTGGATGTTGGATTCGCAGGGGGGGGTGGAGATCAGGGTGGCGATTCACACCTTGGGGGGAGAAGGAGTTGCTTGCGTCTTAAGAAAGCGCTTCAGCCGCGAGCGTGTCGTTCGGCCACCTGTCGCGGCTCCTCAACACTGGCTTGCTGAAATATTTGCGTCACAGTGAGGGCAAAAAGTAATGCGACTTGTGGGAAATCGGCACTTGCACGTCAGGCTTCAGATGCTTCCCAGAGTCCCGAGAAGAACTGGGTGTACCCGCTTCGTACCGCTCCTCCAGAACACGTACGAATAGTTTACATTGGACTTTACGAGTTATACTTAGGAGAAGGAGTTAGCAGTGACAGCTCGTTATGAATAACGAATTCGTGCTGTCACGGCGAATTCATTCTCACACCAGAAATGGACTGCAAGACCGCCTGCAGCAGTGATGACTCGATGACTGTTTTTTCTGCTGTTGACAGCATCACTCTCCAAAGGAATTTGCAAAGGTTGTACGACAACATGAGCCAAGACGTACAGCCAAGCCGCGCAACATCTGGTAAGCCCCAGGCCTGCTCCCCCACTCTTCCTTCCTCCCACCAACACCCAACCTTCCACTTCTCCTCCCTCTGACACTGCATCTATCCTCCGCTAAATGCAACACCAACATCTGTTCGAGAAAATGCCTGCTCTCAAACAACATATCTCATCCCAACCTCCAACCCCTCAACCCACTCCTATCAGCACTGACCCACCCTTTTTTAAACGCAAGGCCACTGAATCCCCTCAGTTGGAGAATGAAGAACTCCATGAGGAGACACACGATCAGAAAACATGAACTCGTACCAACTCGCCAACTTGCCATCTGGTGAGGAGATACACACACTCCTTACCACACACCACACAAATACCCAGGAAACGATCTCGTCCTTGCAAACCTCTATTCAGGAGCTCCACAAAGAAGTCATGCATATGGGGTGCGTACCATCACACCACAGGTCCCCATGTCTACCTTCCGCCCCCCTGTAGACCCACACACAAGCCCCCACCTCCATAGACATTGACCATGACCAGGACCTCTAAATCTCCTACTTTCTGGCAGTGGAACTGCCGTGGCTATCGCACTTAGACGAGCTAACCTTCAAGCCAACTCTTTCCACCCTTGACCTCCTCCCCCCACCGTCATTGCTCTTCAAGAGACTGGCACCCCGCTGAGCTCTCACACTACACTGCATTTCATGACGCATGTTTCCCGCACAGTTGCCACTCTCACCCACCGAAACGTCACATGTCACCCAACAACCCTGGCCTCCGACTCCTCCCCGTCTTTAATATCCGTCCCACCCTCTGAACTCTCCACTCACAGCGGCTGCACACCAAAAGCGCCACCACACCTCCTCTCCTCCCTCTTTCAAGCCGCACTCACACATGCCCAACAACACCCCCTCCCCATCCTGGGGAATTTCAATGCCCCGCATGCGGCCTGGGGCTACCCTCGAACCATACGTAAACGCCGCATACTCGCGGACATTATACAAGGCCTCCAGCTCACCGTACACAATGATTCTACTCTCCCTACTTGCATTGACAATAGCGTCCCGCATCACCCTACTCCCGACCTTACAATCTCCCACTGCCTTGGTCATGCAACACGGCAAGTCCTCCCCCAAAACCTCGGCAGTGATCATTACATTGTCTGTATCGCACCTCGCCTCCAGTTCCATGGCCCCGACACTCCCATTCATGCTGCACTTACCAACTGGTGATGGGCACTTCCACAAAGTTCAACAGGAAGTTCCGGAACAGATTGACAGAAGTTCCAACTAAGCTTTCACCGTCGCATTTTTGGAAAGTTCTAAGCACCTCCGTAACTGTTAAAGCGTTCCTGGTATTTTTACCGTGATAAGTGTAAAGTAGACAGCTCGTTTCATTTATTGTACTCGTATTGATAATTTGTGCAACCTGACAAGCTATTTTTGTTTGACAATCCATTTGTTCATAGCTACATCGCTGTCTTCCAAATCGCGTCTTTGAAATTTCTTTTGAAAGACGCACACCCGCCGTGCCTGCCCGCACGGCCGACGGAGTGGCTCGACCCGACGCAGGTGATGGCAGCAACACCTTGTCGCACTTTTTAAAATCACACTAGTCGCGGAGAAACGTAATTCCACATTGGTGAAAGTGAATGTTAAGTGTGGTGAAAAATTGTGCTAGGTAGTGTCATCAGCTGTGGTTTTCAAAGCGAGGCTCAAATATCTGCCACGATCTACGCCGACCAGCCGCAAAGGTTGGCCCTGGCACCGCTGGCCCGTTCAAGCACGGTGTGGCGAGTGGCTGAAGGATGGCAATACCTGCGCTTAAGCATCGGCCGAGGCCGTGGCAAGGTATCTTGACCATCGATCGCTTAAACAGCAATCACCGCAGATACAAAGTTACATACAAGAAAGGGGGTGACAGTGGGGTGAAAAGTTGTATTAGGAACTGTCATTCGCGACTGTAATGATAGCGTCGATGAAATATCTGCCGCGACACTAAGCTTTAGGTTCCCAACATTCGATTACGCGCATCCGAAACAGGCTGCGAGCTGTTGAAGAAGGAAGACCCTCTCGTCGCACACGTGTGTGTTGCGTTTGGGCTCTCCTAATTTGTTGGGGGCCCCCAACACTCAGTTCTTCTATTCTAGAACTCCTCATTACCCAAAATCATTACAACGTGTTTGGCCTCATACACAGCCTCGCCTTCTGTGAGCAGTCGTGAGTTTTGAAACTGATGCTAGAGAAAGGCAGGCTCACTGTAAACAGACAAGACCCCACGTTGCAATTACAAATTCCCACGCCAACGTCCTAATGAAAAATAAATATAGCCATGTTCAAACCTGCTCGAAGGCATTGAAAACTCGCGTTCATACCATTCATACATTGCGGACAAGTTGTTGCAACAAATAAATATATCAGCCTTGCAGAGCACATGCTACGGCAGTGATCCTTAATCAAATCCGGACATAATTATGAAAAACACTGTAGGGGAAATAGGCACTGCTTAAGTCAAACTGCAGATCATAGCAGCACTCTTAAGCATATGCGGTGAAGCTATCCGATCACCGTTCTCACATAGTCATTCATTTACCAGGCAATGGGAGCAGTATGCGTGGTGAGACCACAAGTAAGCGACGCGTTTCCGTCTCTGTTACAAGGTGTTTTCTTGCACACACAGTCTCGCGCATGTCCTGTCACAAGTATTTCATAATGAATTTGCAGTGTACTTTTCTCGGCATCAGTTGCATTGTCCTTGGCCGCAGCTTGCCGAGTATGATGTGTGGGTCGCGATACTACCTTAACGCAGCGGTGTCGCCGAGAACAAGCGAGTCGCTGATTTGTGATGGTCGCTCGCCAGGATTATTTATTTGGTCTGCAGACATATTTTTTGGGTTGCATCAAATCCACAAGACGGGGAGAGACGGTGGCCACACACAAAAAAAGAAAGAAAACACGCAGTTGCATACGCACAGGAAATGTGTTGTAGCAGAAGACAACCCGACCCGGCGTCAAACAAGTGACATCATTCGTAGGTGGCGCCACGGTATGTCCTGGAAGCCAATAACAATTGAGGAAGCTAAGGTTCATTTTACATGTTTTAAAGCCGTCACCTAAAAACTATATAATTCGTGTATGTTTTGCCCTTCGATTTCACCTGTTATTTTAGATAAACCTGCCATAAAAGTGCAACAAGTGGAAACGAGAAGCTGCTTCAAAAAAGGTGCTGTCCCCACTGAAGGTGGCATTTCAGGAGCAGGCCAGTGGGGGAACCTGTGGTCTGTCAGCAGCGCTTTTATGTCAGCATGTCTGATAAGGACAGCCATTGCAACCATAACATTGGCACAGATTGTGCACACTATGTCCAGCCTGTTAATTGTACAGCTTGTCCAGGAGGGTGTGACTTCTGTGAGAAGAGTAAAACGTTGTATAAAATTCTACATTCAACAAGTGCCGTTTGAAAACAGGCTGTGTCCCTCATTAGCACATAGGGATTTTCATCCTACCAGAACAGATACCAAGAACCACATCCAAAAGCACACTCAGGAATGAAGGTGCAGCTCTGTAGACCAGGAAAATGTTGCCTCATATAGGAGCAGCTGCAACTACAGAGCACCGACAACAAAATGTGTTTTTTGTCCCTATCAGATGAAAAATAGTGAGGCTAGCGTACCCAGGGGAAGAATGAACAGCAGTCGCACCACCTGATGCAGATGTTCTGCACACTGTACAGAAGAGGTGTGTGAAACTCTGTTGCTCTGCATCCAGACAGAGTTATTGCGAAAGCTTTTGCTGAAGTACGATGGCAATGTAGTTTGCTTGGACGCTACATACAAACGTAAATATCTCTTACCTAGTTTTTATTATGGCGAAGACTTTGAGCAATTTCGTTGTTGTAGGGGCCTTTGTGGTTCAGTTTGAGACCGCTGGGGTGCATTGAGGAAGCGCTTCAAATCTATTGAACCCACCTTAATCCAAAGTACTGGATGTAGATTAGCAGTCATGCAGAGATTGCTGCTTCAATGGAGTTTTTCCGTTGAGCCGCACTGCATTGTGAGCATTTCATCGCGAGCAGGCATGGAACAGATAGCTGACAAAAAGCAAAATGAAGTGGAGGACATCCTCACTGTGAAGAAACTTATGAGGAAGGTAGCGTAGAGCGCAAGTGAAGGCGAACTGAAAATTGCGCTTGACAATAAGAAGCAGTCCCCTCAGTGGCAACAAAACCAGAAGCTTCAGTCATGAATGACCGAGAAATGGCTGCCTGTACTGGGGACGAGGGTGAAGATGTATCGGTTAGACCTTCCATTCAATACAAACGATAGAACAGAGTCCAAAAACAAGACACTGAAAACGTGCTTGGCTGGAAACAGCGGGTGGCGTGGCCTGCAAGGCCTTCTTCAGTGCTAGTAGAAAAATTCTTCCCTGAAAAGAGACGACAGCTCATTCAGGCAAGCATCAGCTTCTCATTGAGTTACCGCCTCTACCATGAAAGCGTGCCGAGCTACCTGCATGAAAGGCCACCTGCTGTAATACAGCCCATCATGGAGCGCTTAAGAAAGGTGTTAGAATATAATAGTAAGGATGCAACATCTGGAACCAAGGAGGGAACTTTTCATATTAAGTTTGAATGAGAAGGACGTGGTTTCCATGAAGTAGACTTCAACTTCCGAAGTTGTTCCTGCTTGGACTTCAAGAAGTCCAAGCTACCGTGCAAGCATTTCGATGAAGTCTTTTTGCTCGTCGATGAATGGACCTTTTCTCATCTCCCGGCGGCTTACAGGTATGGACTGTATTTAACTTTCCTCAATGTCATCCGAACGGCACTGTCTGAAATGACTCGGAAGCTGACCCGCCAAAGGACGGCGAGCAGCAAGTAGCATCAGCTGATGCTGATGGAGGAGAGGCTGCCAAAGGCTGGGCATCAAATTTGCCCAGGGCCTCTCAGCAAACCAAGCACTACCTAAAGTCGCAGATAAGAGCTAAGAGCTCGCAAGTTCTATTCTTCCCTTCACAACGTTCACGACCAGACAGCGCTACAGCACAAACTTTCTCTGCTCAGTGAAGCCGAAAGCATTGCCCAGGAAAATGTGGCCACAGGAAAATGTGGCCACAAGTAGTGGAATTGCTATAAGAGGTTCACCTACAAAGGGGTGGTCAGGATTCAAAGAGAAGAAAAGAACGGAAGTGTCAGTGGATGGAATGGAAGTGAAGAATCTGCCCATGAAGAAGTCCCTGCCTTTCAAGGAACACTGGCTTTCTCATGACCGGGAGATCACGTGACCTTCCGGCCAGCCCAGATGGCTCCACATCGACTCCATGTTACTTGTCTGAATAAGCAGTTTAATTGTGTGGAATCCTATAACATAGGTATCAACGAACTCATGAAGTTCTGTGCTTTCATCTGGCCGTCAGACGCCCGCAAAACCACGACAATAGTGCCACGAGGAACAGGTACAGATCTTCAAGACGCTAAGCCTTGCATTGGTTGAGCATGTGGATTGTGGACAGGCCATCTCCACACCCACTCACTTGGGCCTTGGTGATCCAGTGAGCAGGTGGAAGTGTGTTACATGTGTGTGGCCTATCCATAACCTTGCTAAGGTCACTTCAGTGTGTCTGTTGTGTAAGTTATGTATGGTCCCAAGCGTGGCTTTACTACATGTAATTTGTTGTCTCTCTGTTCACCCCAGTGTGATTGCCAGTGTCTTGCGAGTGGGACTTCGCGGAGCATGATTTGGTGTAGCACACGTGAACCCATTTGCGCGGGTCACATGCAAAGCTTATCTCAGGGCTGACGCTCAACAAGACGCACGTTCACGGTTAAGGGAGTCTGAAGTGTTATCGCTGAGTGTGGCGTCTTTTTCTCTGTAATTTAGGCGACGAGTGCAAGAGGAAGTGGCAGAGCCTACGCGACAGGTTAGAAAAGAACTGGCCAAGAAGAAAAACTAACCAAGCGGCTATGCAAACGATGCAAAGGCGAAGAAAAAGGACTGGTGTCTTCAAAATCCTTGAATTCCTGGCACCCTTTGTCAGCCGGAGGTAATTGATCGTGCAGAGCGTAGTACTTGCTCCGCCATGGTTTGTTTGATGCTAGCGATTCAAGCCGCGAAATCTGACATTTTCGAAAGGCATTACAAAACCAGCCGTGTGCAGCCATCTGATATATGTGGAAGAAACAAAGGTCGCCGGAATTAATTCAGGCAGTGTCTCAACGGGCATTCACCGGTACTGTGTGCCTCATGCCGAACTGAATTGTCACCGACATCATGTCACACAGTCTCATCGGCAAAACTTGCAGCTTGAGCGCTTACGTACGCATTCTCTGTTTTATGCATTGTAGGCGGAAACTGTACGACAGTACCCACGCGGCCGATGCTGCGCTGGTTGACGACGAGATACAGGAAGCTGCTGGCAATGCCGAAGGTATGCGGTTTTGCTGCTCCCGGCATTGTTGCTGCAGCAAAATGTTTCCCTGGAAACTGAGCCACGTTTTTGTTCCCACATGCTCTCACATGTTCCTTCTTGTTCTCACATGCCTAGTTGCCAGAGTGCTGTCCCCATAATCTCACTTGTCACGACGGTGCTTATTAGCTGGCTGCACTTCATGCATCGAAGGCCAGGCATTTGCGCGTTGCTCACAGATTTTACCTCTGCACACACATGAATGCACACTTGCTCTTAATGACAAGTTCATTGCCAGGCCAGTGGTCCTTCTAAGACCAATGGAAATTATCTACAGCTACAAGGAAGTGATAGTTGCTTCCGTTTTGTAGTGATCCATCTCACTGAAATTTGCACGTCTATTGTTGCAGGCCACGCCTTCCAGGCAACTGCAGCCCTCACAGGTCTTGCGACAGCATGTGCCTGGAGTGGGGCGCAAGCAAAGGCGCACAGTGCACCCGGAATACGATGAGACAAACAAGTTTCCTGTTTTATGCGCACAACAGATGAAGCAGACTTGCGAATTCATGAAACAGACTTGCAAACGAGAGCACATCAGTGACCTCACTGATAATGAGCGTCGACTCTTGGCATACGGCAAAGATTTAGATAGCCTTCCTCGCTACAAGGTCTACTACAATTTAAATCAATTGCACAGCCTGATGGCAGAAGCCCTTTATGAAGTGGAATGTCACAGTTTACTACTTGGGGAATTCTTGAATGCCCCATCATGGGTTGCAAGTGCCATGCCCAGTTTTATGGTCACCACCATATAACTGTTCTCTCCGAGAAAGTCTGCTAGCTTTAGGAATTCAATGGATGGCCAGCGGGCGGTGGCAGCTCAGCCCTAGGACGCGATAGGTGCCTTCATCTGCAGTCTGGGACCCTGCTCCTCGAATGCCTAATGATGATCTTGACCCAAGCACCCTGCCCCGTTTTTGTGGTCGGCCATTCTTCTGACACAGCCCCCTTGGTGGCCCTGCCGGATTTCCGCCCGGCCGCACCTGTGCTAGTTGTGCCGTGGACAGCACCACTTGTACATTTGTACAATATCGTGCTTGCCACTTTGTGCTTGATTTCCATTGTACCATGGTGAGTGTCGTGAAACAGTTGTTTTTGTGTGTGTGTGTGCGTGTGTGTCTGCTGGTTTGTTTGTTTTTCAGGTACAAATGCTGACCTGCACATGTGCTGGTGACTCGTGTACACAGCGCTTCCGCTGGGCGATGCCACCGATATGCTCCAGGTGCGATCGTGTAACGCGAGCAGGCGAGCGGAAGCCGCGCCCGCACACCGCCGCGTCACAGAGAGCAAGAATAGCGCTCCCCGATGGGCCGCGCGAGCCACCGTTGTAAAGAAAATCAGTTAATTAAAACGAATTCTTCCAGTTCAGCCAACGGCTCTCAATATAGATAACACTCAAGATATATATCCTTAACCAACCTGACATGTGGGTGGGGCAAGGGATGTGCTGAGAGTGGAATCTTCTTGTTTGTGCAACGGCTGGGCAACCAGACCAATCAGTTGTACTCTCGGCAGAACCTGCGGGCTAGAGAGTGCGGTCCCCAGTCGGCGAATAGGGCTGCCCCTGCTGACTGGTACTCACGTGCACCAGCAGTAGTTGTGGTGATTGCACCTTGCGGACCAACAGTCATATTTCTTCAGGACATCATCGGGGCTGTAAAGTCAGCGAGCTTCGTTTGCACTTCTAGGACCATCATGAAGGACTTTTCCAGGCATCTTCTGGGCACTGAAGCCGCCGAACTTGTGTATCCTATACGTTGAATAAATGCACGTGTTGTGTCACCTTCCTTGTCTTTCTCTTGTATGCATGCTGCAGCCTAACCTGCAATGGGCTGTTCTGGAGTGTGAAAGAACTCTACGGCGCCGACACGCCTGGATGAAAAGCATGCTCAGCACCTACCAGGCTTTCAACATGGCATTCATTGTTGTTGTTAGCGATAGTAGTTTATCACACCACTACCTGTAAGAAATGCACCTCAAACACACACCGTTCACGGCACCTAAAAAAGGTTCACCAAGATCGTTCGTGTCTGTTGTACAGCAGGACTGCAGGTGAAAAAAATCACTCGGTAGGGTAGTTCTTTGAAATGAAGTCATTTGCAGATAGCCTGTTGCGTTTGAAATGCACCCTTTTTCTTTTTAACGCTGGTTTGGCTGTGTGCTTCGCCATGAGCCTAGCGAGACATGCATGCTAAGCAGGCAAGCCACTACGGCGTTGAAACCTCTGCAGCTGCTGTGCGGCGTGAAAGCTGGGCGAGACACTAGCGGGTTTCTGCTGCTGCACGCTGTGCGACTCCAGAATGTGCGTATATCGCGGATTGAGAGATCCACTGAAACAGCCATCACCAACCAACCAAGCTGCAGAACAACCTCATCTGCAACAAAGTACGCAGCCATCCCTTCCAACAGCCGGTGCCGCAGTGCGCACCCACAAAGGAAATGACCGCGACACGGCCAAGGTTGCTGCAAGGTGCAATTATTGGAGACAGCGAAATGAAGTTTTTAAGGGGGCACACTGGTCTTGAGGAAAATTTGCCAAAAAAATCAATTTTCTGTATTAATTTTATTTGCAGTCCCAAAGACTGTACCTGCAAAATATCATAGCTGTCGTCCTGTGAAGTCACCTAATTGACCATTTTTGCCTATGTTTGCAAACTTCGTGCCCTGTTTTCTCAGAACCAATTTTTTTCCCACATGGTCAGCTGTCGGGTACAATATCTTGGGATGTACTGGTTCGATTTACATCATTTTTGCTGCATTCGAAAGCTTATGAACTGAACAGTGCAATAAAACCACAAAAGTACAGAATTTCTTTTTGCTGGCACAAGATTTGATGCAGTTAATGTTACAAAAACGTTGTAAATTGATGACCTGACATTTACGAATTTTACAGCGTTTGCAGAAACCATGCTAAAATTACTGCAGTGGTATAGTTGCACTCCCTGGTCCTTCTAGAGCACAAAGGGATAAAAGCTATTTGAGTATTTCATAGGTACATAATGAAAAAATTGCCCGAAACGGAGAGACATAGCATGTTGCACAACTCTAAACTTACACCCCATAGACGAAAACTGACTGCATATTTGTGCTCAGGATGTTGAAATACGCTCAATGTGTAAATCTCAAGCACACAGGTTAAAAAATAACAAAAATGCCCCCAAAACCAGTCTCCCTAATTAAACAAAAAACAAGGCTTTATATGGGACAGAACTCTCAAGTGTGCACGCTCAGCTTCGGTGGCACGGACGCGGCGCGGCTCACGAGGAAGCTCCGCGGGATGAAATTTGAGTCCCTAGATTTTGTGGCTCTGTACGTCGGAGGAAATGACTTGGTGAACGGCAAGCCAGTCGACGACATCGCACTGGACATAAAAGTATGCCAGTCAGATTATCGAGTAAATATATTCTGCCTTTGAAAGTTATGTGCACGAACCCTCAACTACAGTGGGGAGCGCAGCGGGTGGCCGCTGCAAAAACGTGCGCAGCACTCTTGTGAACAAGGAGGCGCGTTAGGAAGCCTCTTGTACTACATGTAACTGCACGTGGCCTGTGGTGTGTGTGCGCGCGCTGCGATCAAGATAGTATACCCCGATTGCCACCATACGGGTTTTAACAACGGAGGTTGTCTAGGGCTGGCCTTGATGACAGCCTTTGCAGGTATCGTGTCACGAACTCTGTCGAGGAGGTTCCTTCGCCGCGAACTGAACGGTTCCCACTATGGAAAAAAAATTATTAAAAAATTGCAAAACATCCTCAGGCCTCCGTATTTTCATATGCGGCTTATACTGCTCCTGGGAGAAATACTTCTCAGCAATGCACCTGTGCTTACAAAGGAAGCCGACTTCAGGCAATCTGTGCACGCTTGGTTTTTGTAAGCTGCCTTTTCAACATCGTGCGTTGGACGGAGTATGACTACAGAAGACGGCTATAACTCTCGTGTTATCGAGAGTATTACTTGGCAAGTAGCCGCTGCAACGACTCTTGCATTATGCAGCCCAGCTCCGCTGGTCGTCCTTCTCCACGGAGTGGACGGACACAATTTTTTTCTCTAGCACTTATCTCATGCAGCTTTCTCGCAGCTGCTGGACGCAGCAGCGTCAGATAACTTGCAGCCTTGTGCGTGCTGTTCACTAAAATAAGCATCGGCCCAAACTATGTGTAGTGTAAAGAATGTTCAAGTTGCAAGTAAATTTTCCGTAGTTCAGTGCAGACAGTGTTGATATTACCTGTTTACTTTACACTGGCAGTTTGAAAAAATTTTCGTCTTTGATGCAGATGAGAGAATTATACCACAGCATAATGTAAATACGAAAGGCCATGTGCAAGGAACAAGTTACAATCAATAACGTGGGACAGTTTCACACCAGCAGCAAAATTTTAGAGACGAAGTGCCCGTTTCCGATGAGTACATGAGAATTCTGTTGCAAGGAAAATGGCGCATAACTATAATAATGAACTAAAATGTGATGCTTTCATCTGTTCAGCTTCTTGTTCTGGAGGCCCTCAAGAAGGCTGAGAAAGTCTTTCTGTTCCGAGTTGTACCTCGTCACGTGGAGGACACCATCATGAAGCGGCGTCAGCTGGGACTCGGCAGACATCTTGAAGAAATGCTCCCTGACACAGAGCTTGTGACACTTGTCAACACAGAGGCAAGGTTTTCAGTGCATTTACCATGCTTAGTGTCATTCTGAGCTCCAAGGGAACGGATATCATGTATCACAACGACACCAAATTCATCTTGTAACCATCATTGAATGGAAAAAATAATTTAGGGAGAAGCAGTGTGATCCTTTCGTTGCATTATATACCTGTGCACTCTATCGCAAGGGCTTAGTCGGTATGTGAAGACCACTGCTTTTCAATCTTGTGTACAAATGACTTTGGATTGAGTGAGTTGATGAGCACTAGTGTCTTTTTTGTATTCTTTGCTGTGAACTTTACAAATAAATGAGCAAGAAATAAAGACAATAAACATGCACTAGTGCCACAAAAGTAATGAATATAGGAGTAAAAGAAATGAGAAGGCTTAGATGTATTCACAGTTCTCAGATCACTTCATTTAATTGGGTCACGCTTCTGCAAGGCTTTTTCCTGAAATAACCACCACTTTTTTTCATTCTAAGCACCCCCTTTTCTCTAAATCGATAGGGGCTGGTTCATTCAGTTGATGCGCATTCCCTCGAAAAGGGAAGTTTTCGAAACATTTTTGGTGCTTACGTTAGGCAGGGTGCTGTAATTGAGGGAAAATGGTACGTTGCTGTTGTGTTCCTCACTGGTGCCCTGCAAGACCCACATTGTTCTCAAAAATTTACAGGGCCGCTTTGCTGGCAAGCCTCTCACGCATGGTGCCGATGGGTACCATGTAGACAGAGGCCTCGGCATTAAGGCTCTAGCCAAGCCCCTGTCGCTGGCTGTGAGGGTACACTTTCGCAGTGTGTGGCAGTCGTGGCCTGCTGAGCAACAGCTCCAGGTTTGGGGGGCCTGAAAATGCCAGAGAAATGCAATTCCAGAGGCCATCTGGCACCAGACTGCTGCCTGGTTCCTTCACGCGAGTTTTTTGCAATGGGTGGCATGACAAAGCTTTGTAAGTGCGGAACAGGCCACCAGAGTTCCCTGGGGCCTCTAGGTGCACATGTTTGTCGTCGATTGCTCCAATGCAATTCGGAAATTGCCAGAGGTTTTCAAAATCACTCCCTATTTCTCTCCACCGGGCAGCACTCATGTCTGGCAAGTACACTCTTAATCTGGTTCCATATAAGTTCCAGTTAAAAAGGGCGATCCACATATTTTATGTGGATCCGAACGAAAAAATAACTGGAACGAGGCATATAGGTAGATCTTATCTGGAACCGTCAACTTGTTTTCTTTATGTTTGTGGTTTTTATCTGGAACCGAAAAAATGGGGTTATGCGGTGTCGGCGGTTCCGGTTACTGTTCCACTTATGTTCCAGTAAACGGTTGTGGAGAGTGCGTTGTATATTTTTTGCTCGTGGCTTGTTCCACATAACTCGTGCACTGCAGTGAAGTATGCACTCTTTCATGCATCAACTGGAACAATGAACCACATATATATTTGGTGCTTCTTGACCGAAAATGCACTTGCGCGTTTAATATACACGCGCACCGCATATAAAATTTAATGAACTTACCCAACATCCATGAAACTGCCTTGCAGCAGTTAACTTCCATAATACGGCTAAGGTGTAGTTTTAGTGATGTCTTTTGACAGAAAACGAAATCCCACTTCTTTGCCAACGCCGCACAAAGCACTGAAAATGTCGAGAGAAGGATATCTTATATAAAAGAAGAAATTGCGGGAACCCATTTTCATGGTGTTCTGCGGCACTCAAACCGCTTTCGTGAACGTCGTATTTTTCTAATTTCAGGCGTGAAGTACAAAATCACCAGTGACTTGAATTTGAGAAGGACTAAACGTCTTCTCTTTACCCATCTGCCATTCGGGTGAAGCCATAACTGCTATAGTGCTGAAGAATTTGTGGTGCTTTTGTGAGCACCTTCATAACGACATACTTGTTGAGGCTATTACATGTTATGCATTTGGTTTACAAAGCTTCGCAGAAACGGCAGTTTTTGCTCAACGCTCAGTCATCATGTCGCTGTGGTGTACTAGGCGCACAATTTTAACTGCTTCTTAGGAATGCATAAATGGCTACATCCTGCGGTGGAATGGGTACTTAGTCCACGTTACTTGTGTTGTGATGGGGTACGTACATAATGTTAACCGACTGCGTCACATTTTTACAGCGCACTACATCATGCTATGCATGCAGTTATATGCTTAGAAGTTCGTTTGTGTATTTCTTCTCGTCCCGGATATTAATTTCCACAAGCAAACACGAAAGCCTGGAAAACGAAAACTTGGAGAACTAAATCTACCACGAGGCATTTGCCTTATATTCTATATATTAATACTGAAATAGTATTCTTATTTTAAATTATGCAATGCAGTATCAGGAAAATCCGCAGTGTTACCCTAATGTTGTTACTTATCATAGTAATTCAAGTTCACCGAATGATCTGCCTTCTCCTGCTGTTTCCCGTTGCTGTTTTCCTGCACTATTGGGTTCAGGAGAAAAACTGCCGGAAAACGGGCAGATTGTATATTACACGCTAATTAGCTATGTCGGACTGGATTCACTATACGGAAGTAGTTTTTCTATAACGTGGGTATCAAAGAGCGGCGCTCTATATTTTATTGGTATTGGAGAGGCTTGTTAAGAGAACGCAGTCAATAAAGCAGCGTCGTTTTGTTTTCACTGCAAACAGCGAAGTAAAGCTGCCATGAAAGTTTATGCACACATATCGCACGCGCTTACGGCCCGCGGCGAGAAACAACTCTAGCCCAACTGTGTTAAATTGGCTAATATCTGAGCTCTTTGTTCCAGCCTCAGAGCCACATAGACGTCCGCTTAGAGGCCTATCCCATTTTCCGAAGCAAATAAAAGCGATCAAGGGTGCCGAGTTTGTGAACTCTTTCGCTGACTGGTCACTGGCCACGGCGTGCATCGCCCAACCCACGGAGGAAGAAAAAGTTGGCCAAACCATTACGAAACGACCGCCACTTCAGTGTAGCATGCCGTACGCATGCGTTGGCAGCCGCAAGGCCGCGCCGTTTGCGTTGATGCATGGTATAGTGGGACGGCAACGGGTACAACGACGATGAGTGAAAAACAGGACTGCGTCAACCATTTAAACGACAGCAGCGCCCCTATCTGTTGGCGTTTACTACCTGCGCTAGTTTACGTTCCTTCTGCATGCAGCGCCACAAGTGGCGTTTCTACAGCGGTTTCTCGATTGCTCGCGTTATGCGCCTGATGTACTAGAGGCATTGTTAGTCAGAGTGGCGGGAACCGTTAGCAGTTTGGGTTGTGGGCGTGAAAACTGCGGATTTCTTCATATCCTCGGGCTGTATTTACTGTTCGACAAAATGTCGTTTTGCCAGGAGGCTCAAAAAAGGTCAGTGCTGCTTATTTATGTTCTGGTAACGGTTGTTGTTCATTGACTTGTTCATCACTGCGTCCGATAAACATGCCGCTCCGCAGCCTGTTGTTTGTGCTCAAGAAACGGTTGCTGCCGTTATTCACTTAAGCTTGCGTGTTTGTGGGGTCGGAGTCGGCTTGACATTTCTGACTGCGTACGTTAGCTAGTGCTATTTAGAAGTTGCTGCTGCGTGCATTTCTCGCGTCTGCATGTCCCCTTATGGCGTGGTGTTGCTTAGTTGTATATTGACGGTTGCTGTACCTGTCAGCGTACTGAATCTTCTCGGGTTAGTCGCTTGCTATTGTCTCGCACGCACGCACTGAACAACTTGTTTTTCAGAGCGTCTGTCGTTAGACTTATTATTTTCAAACTTTCGTGTTAATTGCGCTGTGTTTGGTTGGCTGAGAACCATAAATTTACTGTGCGATCACGCTATTCCGCCTAATGTTGATGTGCGTCCAAGGCGTTAGCGGCAGCACTGCTTCCCTTTATCTGTGGTGTGTGTGTGTTGTTCCGTGTTTCTTCCAATGCCTTCGATGAATTGAAATGTTTTAGTTACACTAGTCAACTTTAGTTGCCTCTGTGACGTGTAGTGAAATGCACGGGGAAGTGGTTGTCTTAGCAGTACAAAACATTCCTTTTGTGGGGGGGAAGGCAGGTGGAAACACGTAGAAAGTGTGGCGCCGCTTCTGCTGTCAATGTCAGTAGCAACCTGAGACCCAAGAATAAATTACACATAAGGCTCACGTGTTTGACTGTTAGAAGTTCTAACATCACAAAGTGTAAAAATATTCATTCCTGCAATTTTATTCTAGTCAATGTCAGTGGTAGCTTGTTCGAGAGTCGGAATAATTTTCAAAACGCTTAGGTGCAAAGTTTGTTGCATCACGATGTGCACCAAACATTAATCCATTTCTGTTCTTCCTTGAAAGCAGCTTGCTACATTCTGTATTCATCCTCTTTGACCTGTTCAGAAACAGTGTATGGCTGAATGTTTTGTTCACCTGCAAAACAGAAATGAAAACAATTTTTTTCCATTCCTTACATGAACCTGCGAAGTCATGGCTGTGGCATTCACTATGGCTGAAGACATCTTCGGCATGCTGAAGGGTCGTCGGGGCGAGTGTGGCGGATTATGAATGCCCTGTCGGAGCTCATAAGCCACAAAAGAGTACCTTTTGAGTCGTGCAAATTGTGCAGATATTCACCAGTTTGCATAGACCAAGGACAGGTGAGCTTAAAGTATGTTAAAATATTTTTATATCTCAACTTTTTTAGCAAGAAAAGATTACCAGGTCTTGCGGTGTAAAAAACATTCAACCTTCGCGGAACGAATCAGACATTGTTCAATATTTTGTCGTGCTCTCTGGGTAAAGCAAGGCATAAATTTATTCTCTAATGTTTTGGTACTGGTTATTTTCTAGGCAACAGGGTGAACATAGACTTAAAACAACGGAACAAGGAATGCATATGGCCATTTCAATTGTATTTGGACCCCTTCTTGGAAGTGTATGATCCCAAGGCAGCACATTTAAGCTCTTGCACAGGATGAAATCATTGCATTCTACAAGTAAGTACGCAATGCCATTTTTGGATGTTTCATGGTGCGTTTTTAGGTAGTTGCTTTATAAATAATGGTTTGAAACTTCTTTTCAGTGACAACTTGGACTGTGGTTCAAGGTGACAGTAGGAGCTTTTTGGAACACGTTGGCAAAACTTTCCTGGAAGTGCACTTTGGGACGGGCCTGGCAGAAACACCCAGATCTTAATTTTGGTTGGGTAAGCTGGCATTTTGTTTTTGCGGGACTCAATGTTGGGAGTGTTCATTCTAATAAAATCTCACTGTTTCGAAGTTATAGTGAACAGCAATATTGGCCATTGCGTTCTCATTCCGCCTTCTACGGATGCTCGAACAGTGGTAAAAAAGACCTCTATTTTGTATGTAGGTTTTGTTAATGTTTAGCTTTTACACCTTGAGAGTTGTTGCTGTGATATGCCAGCACCGCGGACACGCCAAACGTGGTTGCTGCTGCAACAATACGGTGGCAACTGAAGATTTCAATTTCCCGCTTTTAATACTCCCGTAGTACCAATAATACTCCCAAATACAGGTGTAGCATGAGTAATGCTTGCATTGGATTTTGATAGGTGGCTAAATAAGGGGTAATTGTTTTTTGAAGGGATTGTTCAGAACACAGAAAGTGACGTCTGCAATAAAATGTTGCTATAGTTGGGATTTAAAAAAAATTGTGCAACAGCCGAGTTCAGCATTAATCAGCTCAACTTCTGGCTCATACCACTACGCCACACTGGAGGTAATACATATCGAGAGGGAAACATTTTTGGTGGAAATAACTCCATAAAAAATTTCTGCCACTGTGCGACATTTATGATTGCTATTGACTGACCAATTTATTTTCTTTGTGATAGAAACATCATTTACTGCAAGTTATATTAAGACATGCCTCACTACCACACAGTCATTCTAGGGGGGCAGATTATACAGTAACAGAGAACATTTTTGCTGTGAGAGGTGTGGTAAAATATAATGCAGAAAGGTTATTATACTAGAAATATAACAACCTTTCCAATAATATTATTATTTCATTATTAAACTAAATCTCTCAAGGTTAAAGACCTTATATTCAGGATACCCAGGCAGCAAATGGGATACTTTCCAGAATTAGAGCAATTTCATTGATTGTTCTGATATTGTTTAGAGCACTTTCCCCTTTAGCAGCACTCCCAGAAAAAAACCCAAGAAATCACTGATTTTAAATCACTTTACTGTTTTATGAAGGGCCTAAGCAACTCACTCATTTAAAGCAACCATGTAACCAAATTTTCTTCTTGTTTCCTTAAAGGTACATGTGGTGAGCAGTAAGTCTTCTCGATGGCCGGTTATTCTGAGAGAAGGGAATGGCGGCATCAATGTTGTCCTCAAAAAACACATGACGGATTCGCCGCCTGCATTGTCACTTCAGGATGTGGTCATCCTCCTCACCGCATGTCATCTTTTACATGGTGTTTTCATGTGTCTTATGGATATGTGCCTTTGGAGAGTTTTTCGGACTTTTGCAGGGAGTTCTTGGACAGCATGACAAATGAGAACAGTGGCGTGGCGTCACTTAAGTTGGAGTCTGTTGAAATACTTGAAGTGGTCAGCTCTACTTGGGATTTTAAATTATTGGTAGAGGTTAAAGTATCTTTTGAAAGGCATGAAGGTGGTCAGGTGAAAGGCATGTAGGGGGTCAGGTCTGATGAGAGTTTAAGCTACTGGCACTTGCAAGGTTGCATCTCAACTGAACCTGAAGTCCGCGCATTGCTTACGATTTTTTATCATTGGCACAATTCGCAGGCTGCCTTTGAATCTAAGTGAGTGTTAATGTAGTTAATGGCACCGCATTTTAACGTCCTTATTATTCAAGTGTAGCTCATGAGATGTTTTTTCATGGCAGTGCTGCTGCGGCTGCAAAAGTAACAGTGCGTACTTAGGCAGACGGCTTCCGCCTTCATTGATAAATTTGAGTACTGTATGTGAGCTGACACCCATGTCCTAGAAGAATGGAAAATGTGCGTATTTGGCTTGAACAAGTCTTCTCCTTTGAACAGAGTTGCATTTCTTGCTTGGCAGAAGCAGGGCTTTGGTCACAATTACACTGACAGCAAGACGGGAGGGTTTTTATAGCACGTGACTGTGAATTTTACCTCAGGTAAAATGTTGAAGCTGGAAAAAATACTTACAGGTCTGCTTTGTAAAACTGGTCACCTGCATTTTTCAACGCTGGCTTGTTTGGTTCTTAAGGATGTCTGGCTTGTTCCCGCTTGAATTGATTACGTGTATAAAATTAGTCTACTTGTTAAATTTTAATATGTGTAAAATGCTCCCAGCTGCTGGTTTGCAAATTATATAAGATTCATGCTGGCTTTTATGAGATTTTTTGGATGAATTATTTTAAACAACTACAAATTGTTTGGGCAAGTAACGTGCCTTAAGGCAAAGGCCTTTTCAGGACGCTCATAAAGTCTGTTTTGGCTACAAATAACTTGATGTTACACTTACGTATGGTGTCAGGAAACTGTACTTTCTTTAATATTGCCGCGAACCATACATTGGGTTTGTTTATTTGTGTTTTGCTTTTACCGCCCGGCTGCGCCGGTCTGCGTTATCTCTGCGCCAAGGGAAGCGCGTGTTCCATTCTTTCTTTCTGTACCGCATGTGTTATCTGTTGTGATAGCGAGAGCATTCCGATCTAAGGTGAACAGCCCAGAATAATCTTCTTGGATCTACTATGTTCTCGATGCGAATCGACGTTTCGAGAACCACGCGCGCCGAAAGATAAAAAGCCTGCAGTGCCGACGCCGGGGCATTCGATTCGACGACACTCGCCTGTGCAAGTCACTTTGTTGACCGCTGCTTCGCCGCCTCTGTATTCTTTTGAGTTGTTAGGGGGAGCACAAGTTCGCTCCAATAAACGTGTTTCTCATTCAACACAACTGCATCGTCCTTGTCTTCGTGACAATATTCATGTTTTAGTTCGTGGCATACTGCCACATGTGACCGTGTCGAAATGTTTTATCGTTGATGTTGGCTCGAGCGTTCTTTTCCTAAGCTCTTTCACTGCACTGTTGTAGGCTTGTGATAATACAACCGTGCATGGCTTGTTTTGAGGCCTTTCCTTACAATTTAATAGCAAACTGCATTTTCCCAAACAGTTATGCGTAAACATGGTATGGCAAGCGCAATGGGTACTTCCGCCATTGAGTTACCTTGTTTTCTCTGATAAGGCAGCATATTTGATGCTCACTGTTGTATAATGTCTGTCTCAGTGCCGCGGTAGACGCACAAGTCTTATTTATTTGTGACGCAGTTGCCCCTACAACCGTCTTTATTACCCATATTTTTGAGTAAAGGTGAATATGTGAAAATGCCACTTTGATGCTGGTGTTATCGTTAGGATATTTATTCCTTGTACGTTGGTCATTTTCTGTTCAATTTAAAATAGACAGCTATCCATATCCGGAATGTATGCATATTTACACCCAATAAAGTTATATAGTATATTTAAAAGCAGTGTATGAGTCATGATAGTTGGTTTCATGTGTATTTTAATGCCAGTACATTTTTCTTTTACATGCAGCTAAAACTCAGAACAGGATTCTGCAGGTGAAGCCAAAGACTGCGTGATGCTCTAGGTGCCTCAGACCGATATTTATATAGAACTGTGCTCCGATAGGCAACTGTTGGGAACTGTCAGGGACCACAGTGCTGCGGTGGTTTCTGCGTTCCAATTATTGGTATCACTGCGGGTCATATATATGGGCTGCGTTAAAATGGTGCTTGCGGTTTCCTGGTGATACCAATGCATCCGCCAGCCTGCATATGACCTCGGTGTATACCGACAGGAAAGCAGAAATATTGGAAAAGTGGAGTCCCATAGACATCTTCCCAATGTCTATAGGAACACCGTTTTATATAAACAGCTGGTCTGAAGGTACCTGGAACGGCGCACCGGATAAATTCCATAATCATTTTACATGGATCAATGTTCCAGTAACTAAACTACCCTTTTATTTGGAACAGTGATCCGCATACTTTTATTTGGAACAACGATCCACATAATTTAGTCACAAAAATATGTGGTGCACTGTTCCACTTAATTTTCGGGATATGTGGAACACGGTTCCAAATATATAACTAAAACTTTTTTGCAAAAAAGTTCCAGTTACTAAGTGGATCTTACGTGGAACCAGATTAAGAGTGTACAATGGCTCCAGAACCTTGTGCAAAGCTTTGCAAGTCTGCAAGACGTAACGGCCCATAGAAGTCGCGGAGACCCGGTACGATTTAGCAATAATTTGCACTGAGGATCCGTGGGCCAGCAACCTGAAATGGGGGATATCTAGACGTCAGACACCATTGCTAATGGTTTCTGCATAAGTACATAAAATTTAGAATATAATGGCATTATAGTAAAGATGGGTGAATATTCGACAAATTCGAATATTTGATCGAATATTATATTATTCGAATTGACTTCGACTTGAATTCAAGAATTCGAAAATGTTGAATTATTCCGCATCACCGAATATGCTGGCACGGTCTCCGAACGTTGGCACGGACTGCAAGTGGCGCAAGCAAAGCGGCACTACAGAGTAGCGGCACACAGCCAGCTATACACGTATAGCTGCTGTCAGTCCTATCGCCATCGCTAACACGTTTTGCTTAAAGGTGGGAGACAGAAGTCAATCCAATCCATTCAGCACAGCTCTATTTCCAAAATGGCGTCAACGTCATTTGGCGCGTCGGAAGACGATTCACGCTCAACGTTCGCAAATCCAATATGGAAATACTAGTCCAAGCTTCCCCGTGGCGGCACAACGCGGTGCAAATCATGCCAGTCCCTTTTGAAGACCCCGACCAGAACGACTACACCACTAGTGAGCCACCTGAAGCGACACCCTTGCAAGTACAATGCTTACTTTTCCGACCGCCAGCGTGAAGTAATGCATCCATTTTCAAGCCAAAGCTCCAGCCGACGTCCCCAAGAGCGAAAGAGATGACACGAAAAATCGCCACTTTCATTGCCCACGACCTTCAGCCGTACAGTGTGGTCACAGCTGAAAGCTTCGTGGATATGATCAACTACGCAATGCACGAGTACGTCCTCCCTTCTCGGCATAAGTTTTCAAAAACGATTATTCCAGACGTATATGCAGCGAAGATGAACGAGTTGAAAATGGTGTTGCGGGAAATTTTCTCCCGGGGAGTAGAGTGCTACACGCTCACAACGGACGCGCGGACGTCGCGAGCGGGCGACAGCTACGTGAGCGTGACCGTTCACATGCTGGATCGTAACTTCGTGCAGCATGCGTTGGCCTTGGCATGCAAAGCAATGCCAGAAGGTCACACGACAGACAATATCCTGCGTTTTCTTCAAGTGGCCGTAAAAGAGTTGGACCTTCCCGAAGACACCCATATCTTTGTTGTCACGGACAATGGAAGAAACTTTTGTTCGGCTGTTGCCAGGTCGTCGGGGGAGGGACTGCAGTGTTTTGGACACACTCTACAACTGTGCATTAGTGATGCAAAAAAGGAAGTCTCACGCTTTGCCCTACTCTGTGTGAAATCAAGGTACATCAAAAAGCCACTACAAGAAAAGCATGCAAGCACGAGGCAGGCACCCAGAAATACAGAATGACGTGCACATGCCGGCCCTTGAAGTTATCCAAGATGTCCCAACCCGCTGGAACAGCGAGCATGCAATGTTGGCAAGGCTGCTAAAGCTTCGGGCTCCTATTTCTCTAGAGCTGTCCGAGTCAGACTAGGTTGAAAATCTGAGCGCGCAAGAGTGGAAGCTGATGAAAGACACAGTCAGAGTGCTTCAGCCCTTAGAGCAGGCTACTGCCGAGCTTTCTGCAGACCACTATCCAACTCTTTCACAAGTTATTCCACTCCTGCACTGCACGCGTGTGATGCTTGAGGAGCACGTATCTGGAGCAGACGAAGCAGCACCTTTTGCCTCCAGTCTCCTGCGCAGTCTTTCGACATGATTCCCCGACATCAAGATGGCCAAAGTGCCAGCACTTGCCATGCTGACGGATTCACGCTTCAAGAGTATCGGCTACACCATGGAAGCTGAAAAGACGTGGGCAAGAGCACTGCTTGTGTCTACTTTGGAAAAGCTTTTGCCATCACAGCAGAAACAGGACCAAGGATGTTCTGTCGTGCCAGAATCGGCAATGGGTGCGACAAGCACTGTGTCGACTATTTTCTCTAAACTGAGCTCCACCGCATGTCAAGAAACTGGCAATGGTCATACCGCTAGGTAAGTCTGCGACTACCTGAGTGCACCGCTGCTGCCTCGAGCAGAGAACCCATTGGACTGGTGGAAAGGTCGTAGGAGCCCATCGTACCCAGCCCTGGCTAAAGTAGCTCAGAGGTACCTCTCCATCCAAGCCACTCAGACAAGAAGTGAGAGACTGTTCTCAACTGCAGGCAGTGTAGTTAGCAACAGGCGGGACCTGCTTCTCACAGAGCATGTCGAGCAGCTTGTTTTCCTTCATGAGAACCTGTAACTTGTGGGGATCCTGGCGCTCGAGCCATTGCGCGATCTCTACGTTTGTGCCATTGCGCGGCGCTTTTCCCCTCTCTCCCCAAAATGCCGGCTCGTCTCGGCGCCACTGTGTAGAGACTTAGGTATCAAACTCCTGCCTGAGGTGAAGGCTGCAGCGACCGTTGCAGCGATAAAACACTGTCACGCAGCGGGCGCTCCACCCTGGTGGTGGAGCTAACCTCACCTCATTGGTTCGTCTGAACGATGCCCGAACCCCACTCTCGCCGGGATGCGAACGCGCGCCCTGCGCGGGGGTCGGTTCGGGGAGACGCTTCCAGGACGCTGTAGGTGTTGGCCGAAGGTAAGTGACGCTTTCTTTACCAGCCGGCTGCAACTCTGTTGCGCCGGTGAAAGCCCACCAGCCCTCCCGGCTGCGGCCCGTGCCTAAGGTTGCTCCTGTTGCCCCTACGCTTGCATATAGTAAGGCCATACCTACCACTCGACGATCACGCCGTGCGGTACGCGCCTGTGAGCGAATGGGCCCCACCTCCCTCGCTGCTGCGAGCCGATCTGGCCAGCACGGCGATGCGCGCGCGCACCCCGGAATTTGCCCTGACTGAAGAGCTCACTGGCTTTGTGCCGACGACGCGCACACTTGCGCGTGGCGCTCCATTGCCCTTTCAGCTCAAGGGAAGTGCGTAACTGTACTGTAAATTATGTAACTGGGACGTCGGTGTAAAATAAACGTCTTCCCTCCGTACCTTGGGCATATTCCTTTGTCGCTGTAGAAACTTTCTAATCATCATCGCGGCACAGATGCAAATATCATCATCGGTGCCCGTAATCTCTCGTGAGCAGCTATAGCTCGAGCTGCTTCATCTTTCTCCATCCGCCATCTTGTAAATAGAACACCATCGCATCATCGGGACGTCGCGGCTATTGGTCTCTCCTTTTATTCTATATTTTGGTGCCGATAAACCCGGGAAGAAGGCCCAGTGCGATTCGGATTCATCCGAACTTTGGCCTATGAGGAGGAGGACCCCTCGAAGCCGACGACGGACCATTTGATGGACATATCGACGATGGTGCTACCGAAAGCCGACCGACGTGATGGCCAGATGACACGACGATGCAACCTCACCTCCGACGAGACTGCCCGATGGGTACAGAAACCAATTTTGTGAAAGGTGAGGTGCACGCTAGAGCTCATTGCATAATGGAAGATGCATTACCAGAACAGAGTATTCCTGTGTGTACGATGCGTCTTGACGAACTGAAAACAAAAAGGGAAGAGGTGCGGTTCACTACTCGAGAACTGCGCCGAGGCGCAGAAGCGGCACTACGGTTGATCACAAATACCGATGATGTTTACGATGGATTGAAGAGTTTCATGCGCCAGTTGAGAAAAACCGAAAATGCCTTAAGATCTCTAAACGACCTAATTGAACCATTCATCGACACTGACTCCCTGGATGATGAATATGCCACCAACTTTGACTATGAAGATGAAATTACTTTTATCATGATCCGCTTATACTATCAACTGAAAACCAAGAAATCCGACACCACAGAACAGTGCGAAATAATTGAGAAAGTGCATTCATCGGCCAACTTCGCGGAGTTTTTTACATTGACTGAACGGTGTTATGGCCAACATGATTTGAAAAACCCTGATGAAAAAGCTTTGACGACAGGAACTACGCATCTGTCAAATGTCCCGACCCAAGCAGACAGTGAGACGATGACCTGCTCTTTGACAGAAAGGGACGTTCAGACAAAAAATAGCAGGGTTTTGTGTTCCCTTCAAGAGTTCTCGGCAAAGAACCTGATTGAGACAGGCTCTCCACCTACTGGCGTAGCAGTAGAACACTCGTCGTATTCCTTATGTGTGCCGACTAAACCCATGGACACTTTTCCTCGGAAAAAGAAACGACAAGATAAAAGAGGAATATTTGTCATAAGCAGGAAAGCGATGCCCGAAACTGAAGATAGCGACACTGAAATTTTCCGGAGACATCCTAAGACTGCCCCTACGCGAACACGACACATTCTAGAGACAACAGTAGACGGCAGACATCATCCGAAGGAAAAAAAACATCTGGCAGCAGTCGAACTGCGACACTACAGAGACTGAGAAAGGACCGGCGGCATTCCAGACACTGTTTTCAGGGCGCAGTGAAAAAACCCGAAGAGCTTACATCAGGGTACAAGACCGTTCAAGATGGGCTTCGAATTTCGACATGGCTACGTGGACTGCGCCGACAGACTCGGCGCTTGCTCAGAAAACGGCCACACCGAGTGTTTTGCCGTCGGACTGCCACACTGTATCGAACTGGAATGAACCTATGTACTCAACGGACACGGACTGACAAGAGATTGTTTGTGGCCGGAGAAGATGTAGAAACTTTCTAATCATCATCGCGGCACAGATGCGAATATCATCATCGGTGCCCGTAATCTCTCGTGAGCAGCTATAGCTCGAGCTGCTTCATCTTTCTCCATCCGCCATCTTGTAAATAAAACACCATCGCATCATCGGGACGTCAAGGCTATTGGTCTCTCCTTTTATTCTATAGTCGCCCTTACTCTCCCTGCCTAATAGAGGCGGTGTTGAGGTGGCGCGACGGAGTTTCAGTATCATGAGCGTGCTCAATTAGCTCGAACTCACGGTGGTTCCTCGCCGTGTGCATGAGTGCCTGCCTTGCGCAATAATAGGGTTATGCATATTGTGAGGTAGAGAGAGACCACAAACTGTGCCGTCAGCTGTTGACACGAGATGTGCGGCATTTGCAGTGCTCTTATTATTTTTATAACGTGAATGTGACCTTCCCCGAGTGTTCATAAAATAAAAGTGCATGAACACAGTTCAGACTCACGAAACTTGTACTTAAGCACGTGCAATTTTACGATGAATGATTATCATTTTCAAGGAATGTGAGAAAAATTGACCACATCTTTCCGCGGGGAGCAACCCTGGGGTGATGCGACGCATCTGGGCTTGTTACGGTTGCGCCGACCATCGCGGTAGCAGACCTGTTAGTCTCCATTCAAATCATCGGTGGTCATCGGATGTCGTCGCAGCGCCGGCGATGGAACGACGGAGCGGAGCAGCGCAGTTATCGCGTTTATATTGTAACATGGCGGCAGAGCCAATGACTCGAACGATGGTTGACGGACGAGGAACGATCTATTTACAGAATTTACAATGCGGCCATAACAGTGGGCGCTGCGAGCCAGCCACTTCTTCGTCGTCCTCGTCGTCTTCTGTGATGAGCCACGATGGGGCATTGGCCGCCTAGGTGTCCCGTGACAATATGTACCGTGCGTTAGCGGTGAGGGGAATGAGAGAGAGCAGCGCATGCGCACTGCGCTAACCGAGCGCCGACGCACAGCTGGCATGGCGAGGAGAGCGAGCGCTAACGCAAGATGGCGCTGCGGTGAGAGCGGCTTTACCGCACAGCTGGCGTGGCAAGGAGAATGGGGGAGGGATGCGGACTACGGATGAATGGATGGAGGGACAAGGCGAGTTAAAGAGATGCGTCGCATCCAAACGTAGGAATGATATTCGAACTATTCGATTAGAAATTAGTACTGGGCGCATGAGACAGGATAGAGCAGGACACGTCAGCACACCTTCTGAAACCCCAAAAGCATCCGGAGCCTAAGCCAGTTGCAGCCAAGCCACACGGTGAAAAAATTACGGGGGTCGCTTAGAACTTCCCAGGAATGTGAACGCCTAATTTGACCTTCTGTTCACCTGCTGTTGAGCTTTCTGTTGGAACTTGCGTGCTGCTCTCATCGAGCCACAGCTCCATGCATGTCCGCTTATACCCGACAGTAATTACGACGAGGAGCGTTTTCCCCTGCACTAGCCTCTTCCATCGAGGCCCCCTTTTTCCGTCTTCCCTACCTGTGGCCAGGGCCAGGGGTGTCGTCACCCACTGCGATGTATAATGAAGCTTTGAGCCCATGCGGCAATGTATACAAGGCGCACCAGAACGTTCTTCACCCTTTCTCAATACTCTAACCCAGTGCTGGTGTTTCCATTTCCCAGTGCGTACTGCGATTTTCAGAGCCACCCACACCTTCAACTTTTTCGTACCTCACAATGCAACCTTGAAACCTAAAAATCTTCGGCCTTCAAATTCCATTCAAGGCCCAGCATAGGGCCCCAGTGCATTGTAGCAATGTTTCCACAAGTTTGCGTGACTTTAAACACCGCAGTGTGTGGGGATCCTGACGCCCAGGCCATTGCGCGATCACTGGGTTTGTGCCATCACGCGGCGCTTTTCCCCTCTCTCCTCCGAAATTCCGGCTCGTCTTGGCGCCTCTGTGTAGAGCCGAGCCGTCTCTCAAACTCTTGCGTGAGGTGAAGCCTGCAGAGACCGTTGCGGCGATAAAACACTGTCACGCATCGGGCGCTCCGCCCTGGTAGCGGAGCTAACCTCACCTCATTGGTCTGTTTGAACGAGGCCCGAACCCGACTGTCGCTTGGACGCGAACGCGCGCCCTGCGCGGGGGTCCGTTCGGGGAGACGCTTCCAGGACGCCGAAGGCGTTGGCCGAAGGTATGTGACGCTTTCTTTACCAGCCGGCTGCAACTCTGTTGCGCCGGCGAAAGCCCACCAGCCCTTCCGGCTGCGGCCCGTGCCAAGGCTGCTCCTGTTGTCCCTACGCTTGCATATAGTAAGGCCGTACCTACCACTCGACAAACACGCCGTGCGGTACGCGCCTGTGAGCGAATGGGCCCCGTCTCCCTCGCTGCTGCGAGCCGATCCGGCCAGCACGGCGATGCGCGCGCGCACAACGTGCGTGCACCCCGGAATTTGCCCTGACAGAAGAGCCCACTGGCTCTGCGCCGACGAAACGTGCGCACTTGCGCGTGGCGCCCCATCGCCCCTTTCACCTAACGGGAAGTACGTACCTGTACTGTAAATTATGAAATTTGGGGCTGTAAAATATGTGACTAGAATGTTAGTATAAAATAAACGTCTTCCCTCCGTACCCTGGGCATATTCCTTTGTCGCCCCTTCTCCACCTGCCCAACAGAGGCGGTGTTAAGTTGGCGCGACGGCGTTTCAGTATCGTGAGCGTGCTAAAATAGCTCGAACCCCGGTGGTTCCTCGCAGTGTGCATGAATGCCTGCCTTGTGAAAAGCTAGGTTATGCATATTGTGAGGTAGAAAACCACAAACTGGCGCCCAACGTGGGGCCATTGGCTCATTAGCCTTTGGCCGCTAATTAAGCTGAGTACGCAACCGGAATCAGTCTTAATGCTTATCCGCTAGCGGTAGCTGCTACGGGGACGAGGCGACTGCCCCTCCGTACGCGAGTGTGCGTGCACCCCTCGTTAACGCAGCCCCACGGGGCAGTGCGAGGGTCAACCGCGCCCCACTGGAGCGGCGGTATACGTATTCCGGGAGAAAGGCCACAGCCGCCACTCGGAGTAGTGCACGCGAGATATATGCTTGTTGCCGTCCCCTGAGAGTAGAGCACGAACGTGGTAGTTGACGCGCTATCTCGTGCTTCGTAATATATCGAGATTCTTTTCCAATGTGACTTTAGCCGGCGGCGCAAAAGCGTGTGCCGTAAAGGAGGCAAAATTACAGCCGTTCAGTAGAGGAAGAGGGCCCAGAGTTGAGAAGGAGCGCGCGGACACCCCGCAGAGAGGGGCAGGCGCTTTTCGCGAACTCCATGCCGCCGGAAAGCGGACGGGCCTCGGCTGAAAAAAGGGGGGGGGAAGCGATGCCCGTTGCAAGGCGGTTGTATTGAGCCGAAAAGAGCTAGTAGCCGGCCAGCAGAATGACCCGTTTTGTCGCCGGATTGCGACGGTCTCTGGGAGACATTTTTTTTTATTTTGATTTTTTTTTAGACGCCGAGACGTAGCTTGTCCTGCTGCGGGCGTGCGCCGAGATGCTACTTGTCTTGTAGCAGGCGCGGGAGGGGGGCTGAAGTCAGCGTGTGTCGCCGACGCCCCGGGGACTCATTTCTGCTGGACGGTGAAGGACTCGTGCTTAACTACGTAGCCACCGATGATGAGGCAATTGAACCATTCAGTGTGGTAACCCCCTAAGTCTGAGTTGCGCACTGCTGCGCTAAGCTCATGACGAACCATTCGCCGGGCATTTAGGCGGCTCCAAAGTTTTGGTAAACTGAGTCGCTCCGTGACCTGGCCCGGGACGAAGCGAGACATTTTCGCTGTTGCCGATCCTGCCATGTCTGTCAAACGGCGAGGGCGCACGGTGGGAAGCCGCCTGGAATTGTGAAGCCATTTGACAGTGTGCGTCCTGGCAGGTAGTTGCTTGCGACTTGAAGGGACCTTTGCCGAGAAGCAAGCAGAGCTTTACTTATATGGTGTCACGGGCTGACTATTTGGCGCTGAGCACAGTGGCTCTGCGCGGTATGAAAAAGGCCCCCACTTTTAATCCAGGCTTCTCTCGGCCGGCTCATCAATATAACGTCACGAAGAGGTCACCTCAGTGATCATAGCACACTAAACGGCAGGCGCTTTCGCCCCCGTGCTGACTTCACTTCTCTCAGTCTCAGTCAGCGCGGCCGCCCCGGCCGCCCCAGCCCAATCTGTGTGGTCAGTTGTCTCTCCCCTCCAGCAAAGCTGTAAGCGCATGTTTTCTCTTTTTACTCGGTTTGTAAGAGTGTGCATGTTACGTGGCACTGTCTGTATTAGTGTGTCCCCATTTGGGCGTTGATGACTGCACATAATGTATCTTGTCCTAATTTGTTTTGTTATTGTTTAGAACACTAGTTTAATGCACAGGGTGAGGAAGTTTCCGCTTAGTATTTTGAGCGTTGTACCGCGTGATGTAGCATGAACCCATTTTGTTGGCTTAGTTTCTGGGTTCGGTACGGTTCGTGTGTTAGCCTCGTTGAAGGCGTTAGGGTTGTTTTCTTTTTGTGTGTGTGTGTGTTTGTCGGTGCACGATGTAGTGTTTTCTTTTTCCAGTGCTTTAACTTTTTTATTTGGTACAGGAACCCCCTTAGTCTGCGCATGCGGGACGAAGTGCTTGTACTTTTTTTTTTTTTTTTATCCAGTTTAGCAGTGAGCAGGGCTAGTTTCTTCTCTTCTTTTTTTTTTTACTCGGGCGCAGTCTTGAAGAAAGAGCGAATGCCGAAAAGCGGCGGCTAGGTCGGTCGCGGGAGTGCCCTTCGAAGACTGTCATGGCTTTCGCGCGCAGCCAGGGTCGAGAGTTATGGGCTTGTTTTGAAGGTGTCGGATTTCGGCCGTCCACGGCCCCGGTGTTGGGGCGAGCAGCGCGTACTGGAGGCCGTTGCGTGAACTGTGTGGGTTGGGAGAGCAGGCCAGACTTTGGGGGACCATATACTCAATGCCAACGGGAGGTTGTGTTTTCCTGGAAAACGCGGGCCGGGCGTACGCTACGAGTGGGGCGCACCGCGTTGTGGCGAAGGAACTTGGCCCCGGGGCACGAACACTGTGACGCGCATGTTGTGCGGGTCGTGAGTGCGTGTGGTGTGTGTTTCTGCCGGCTTCAGCGAACCCAACGGTGCATTCCGCGAGTGGCTTTGCTTCGCCGGTGCGCCCCCGTCAGTGGTGCCTCGCCAGTGGGGTTAAGGGTCCGCGGGCAGAAAACCGACGGATTGAAAGGTTTTCCCGCGTCGTGAACTTGCCCGCCTTCAGCGGGCGAACGTGGCCGGGCTGCCCTGCACCGACGAGGGGGACTCGGCCAGTTGCGAGTTGCGGTAGGTGCCCTCTCCAGATGCGGACAATATGGCGGTGTCACACCATGCGTATCGGCACCACGGCTGCCGCCCGGGCCCGCTGCCTCGCTCGGCTGGGCGGCAGCCACCACCAGCGCCGCTCGTCGCCCCTTGGGCGGGGCACCCATCGAGTGCCACGCGAGGTCTACACCTGAGCAGCGCCATCTGGTCTCATACCTGCCGGCGGCTCCCAACCCGCTGTCCTCCTGGCTGGTCCCCCCTTTCGTGGAGGGCTATCTCGCGCCACGGTGAGGTCGTTCCGGCACTGGTCCCCACTTTTTCTCTCCTCGATTGACCACAACGGACGTTTCCCAGAAAAACTTTTGTGTCCCACCGCCGAACTTTGCACAAGCACCGCGGAACTGATCTCCCGAATTTTTGTAAAAATATTATTTTCGTAACTCAGCGTAGTTTTCCCCTAATTCCTTTGCCCTAACTTTTTGCCCTAATTTTTTTATCGTAGTGTGTTTCTTTCTTTTTTTTTGTAATCCTATGTTGCATAGTGTCGTCCTGCATGTATATATTATTACCATTATTGTTTTAATAGTGTCGCGTTCATTGTAATTGTATATTTCAATAGCTTCATTTTGTGATGCATGTGGAACCAATACTATGTATTATGTATCTCAGTGTCGCGTGTAGTTTCCTGTGTGTATCATTCGTGCTGGGGGGGGGTAGTGTTGGTAGTGTAGTTTGTAAATATTTTGTATGGGCTGGGGACTGAGACTGCCCTGTGCATGCATTCTTTTCTACTCTTGCCGTCTTTTGCATGCCTGGGCGATGGCCGGTCAACTCTTCTCAGACCGGCGAGGGCATTTAAGGAGAGGGGAGTGTGGGGATCCTGACGCCCAGGCCATTGCGCGATCACGGGGTTTGTGCCATCACGCGGCGCTTTTCCCCTCTCTCCTCCGAAATTCCGGCTCGTCTTGGCGCCCTGTGTAGAGCCGAGCCGTCTCTCAAACTCTTGCGTGAGGTGAAGCCTGCAGAGACCGTTGCGGCGATAAAACACTGTCACGCAGCGGGCGCTCCGCCCTGGTAGCGGAGCTAACCTCACCTCATTGGTCCGTTTGAACGGGCCCGAACCCGACTCTCGCGGACGCGAACGCGCGCCCTGCGCGGGGGTCCGTTCGGGGAGACGCTTCCAGGACGCCGAAGGCGTTGGCCGAAGGTATGTGACGCTTTCTTTACCAGCCGGCTGCAACTCTGTTGCGCCGGCGAAAGCCCACCAGCCCTTCCGGCTGCGGCCCGTCCCCAAGGCTGCTCCTGTTGTCCCTACGCTTGCATATAGTAAGGCCGTACCTACCACTCGACGAACACGCCGTGCGGTACGCGCCTGTGAGCGAATGGGCCCCGTCTCCCTCGCTGCTGCGAGCCGATCCGGCCAGCACGGCGATGCGCGCGCGCACAACGTGCGAGCACCCCGGAATTTGCCCTGACAGAAGAGCCCACTGGCTCTGCGCCGACGAAACGTGCGCACTTGCGCGTGGCGCCCCATCGCCCTTTCACCTAACGGGAAGTACGTACCTGTACTGTAAATTATGTAATTGGGCTGAAAAAGTTAGTTTTAAAAAAATAAACGTCTTCCCTCCGTACCCGGGGCATATTCCTTTGTCCCCCCCTTCTCCACCTCCCCAAAAGAGGCGGTGTTAAGTTGGCGCGACGGCGTTTCAGTATCGTGAGCGTGCTCAATAGCTCGAACCCGCGGTGGTTCCTCGCAGTGGGCATGAATGCCTGCCTTGTGCAAAGCTAGCGTTATGCATATTGTGAGGTAGAGAGACCACAAGTGTTAAGCAAAATGCTGACTTTTCCTAAACGATCCAGAAAACCATCTGTATGGCTCGTGGTGAACACATTGCTGCTACACAGCCAATCACAAACTGCCTGCCATTCAGCCATTTCGTACAAGTTTTGTCAAAGCAGAATGAACAGCCTACGCAGAGTGGTTACTGTAATTACTTGATCCCAACATGCCATCTTTCAAATGCCCCCAGCATCGAAGATGGCCCCACCCACAGCAATAGAAGTACCAGAATAAAAAAATTCTCCTCACGTTTATTTTTTCGCGCAGAACGAAGACACCAACTCCACAGTGCCGCATGCCAACAGCACAAAAATGGTCGGAAAACGTGCACAGGAGTCCCTGGGTAGGTGTGGGCATGTTGTCTGAGAAATGCAAAGGTCACACGAAACCTGCCCGGGAGCACTCCGCAAGGGCATGCACCTGATCTCGCTGCCTATCAAAATGGAAAAAAAAACCAACTTGCAGATCCCAAGCGCCCCTGCTTTGCTCAAGCCTTTTTTTGCTAACGCTACTCTTTTTTTTATTGAAGAAAATAAAAATTGTTATGCATCAATGTCCCTTTTCATGGAAGGAATTTTTTCATGCGTCTGGCCAATTTCGGTGCAGCAACATTTAACCTAAAGGGGCACTAAAGGCTGTATGAAATTTTATTTTAACTGAAAGATCATGTTTCGTAGCTCTCTCGGCGTTTGTTCGATGAGCAACGACGCGGTATTTGCTGAGAAATAAGCAAACAAAGGTGGCAACTCTCTCACCCCCTTCCCTTTCACATTTTCGTGACATAGCCATTGTGTCACAAACTCGGGGTGGTGCACCGGTGTGGTCTAGGTGCTCTCACGCTGGCTGTGGTACCTTTGGCAAGCCTTGGCCAATGCCGACAATGTTTGTCTGGCCAAGCGGGCCGGCTTGGAGTGTCATTATAGTCTTCCCACCGAATGAGAAATGCTTTTCACCCCTCTAACCGTCGGTGTGCCTGCCTACACCGGACACCAAGACCCTATCACGCCGACCACGAGCGAAGAAGTGACAAGCGCTATTTCAAATATCGTGCAAGCGTGACTGCCTGGCTATGCATTGCTTAAAGGACCCAGAAAAGCTTTGTGAAGGTGGCAATCAAATGCATTCAGGTGGCAGAACCCATAACGGGGGATTTTTGAGCCAAGTGTGAGCCCCCTACGTTGTACGGATAATTTGTAAACAATTTTTGAAGATAGCCTTTTACAGCCGATGAGCGCGACACCGCAGCGAGCCGATCGCGGCTGATGCCAATGGCGAGGCGCCCCCTGATTCGCCCGATCGTCGGCCGCCGGCAACGTCACTGCCATTGGCTTCCGGCTGCTCTTCCTCCTTCCTGCGCGATCCCGAGGCAAAGGCGGGTCCGCAGCGAATCCAGCGATTGACGCGTGCCTAGGCGCAGGAATGTAGCTAGCGCAGAACGGAAGTCGAGCGTCACAATGTCACATCGCTATTCTCAGCGTTTCCAGCTGCTTTGAAAGAAGCAGAGAGGGAGGAGGAATCGATGGGCAAGGGGGAGAGGTGCATTCAATTGCTTTCGCAGCTAATACTGAATGTAGATCAATAATTCAACGGCATTGCATCGCTATTTGGTGCTACGCGACAACACAGGCCTTTTGTAACTTTTACAAAGGCTTTTCTGGGTCCCTTTAATTAAGCAGGAGCCTTCACTTCACCTCATCAGGCAATTATACGTCCATCTCATATTCTCTTCTCTCACGCGCTGTGCCAACCTGGAATGAAATACACACTCACTTCCCGCACCCATCTTCATGACCAAGGGTCCGCCCTGTCCAAACATAACAAGGGTAGAGCTACGCGTGCACGGTTTGCTGATTATTTATCACCAGCGGCTCGCACTGAATGGAAAAACACGAGTTCAGATTGTTCGGATGACCGCCGGCAGTAAGTACCCCAAACCCTTTTAGGGCGATAAGGTTCGAACCGAGCGAGGGCACACTTCCTGCCGGATATTGCTTGCAGAAGCTCGGGCATTCAGATTGGTCGATTATTGACTTCACTAACTGCGCACCGGTGCTTTCCCAAAATGAAAATGAAAGCATGATGGCCGACTCTGAAGCGTGAGGGAAGCGGCCTGGTTGCAAGGTGAAAGAATGAATTTGGGTTTTATTGGCGCAGCAGCCAAATTTGGCTATAATGCGCCAGACACAAGGTAAATATTTTGAACACACTACGGTAAAAGGCTCATGTAAAAATCATGTAAAGTGGTAAAATCAAAGTTTCTGTAAAAGCTTGAGTGCATCAAAAATTTAAAAACCGCTCAAGAAAAAAAGATGTAACATGGTAATATCAAAGTTTATCTAAAAGCTTGATGGCACTCAAAAATTTAAAAACCTTTTCCAAGGGAACCAGGGGGTTTATCGCCAAGCAGTAAAGCAGGGTGCAATGGAATTTGAAATTTTTAAAAGTGGGAAAAAAAATTCCGACGTTTGTTTTCGTAACTAGGACACTCGATAAGTATGTGTATTACTGTAAGGCGCTTCCCACATTGCTCACATTCTGGAGGGTCTTCTCCCAGCAATAGGAAGTTGTGGGTCAAGCGCGTGTGCCCAATTCTTAGGCGACATAACACCACCTCTACAAATCTTTCTTTATGTCTGCAGCTCTGCCACTCTCTCAGGTGCGGCTTCACAAGGTGGAGCTTGTTTTCATTGAGTTCTGTCCATTCAGACTGCCACCCTTTGTTATTGATAATTTTAGTCTCCGTCTGTAATCCTGGTAGGGTAAACGAGTTTCTTTACCTCGAGCTCTTTTGTCTGGGCTGCGAGGGCATCTGCCTTTTCATTGCCGTCAATTCCTACATGACTCGGTACCCAACAGAAACTCACGTCTAAGTGATTTTTGCTACAGTCCATTAGTTGGTTAAGCACTTGTTGGACAAGTGGATTTTTGGTTTTGTTTCCTGAACACAGGGCTGCTAGCGCGCTGAGAGAGTCAGAGAAGATGATTGACTGGGTGTCCTTTCAGTGCATACTTTGTTTAAAACGAGCTGTATGGCATGCAGTTCGGCAGTGAAGATACTAGCGTCAGGTCTGAGCCGTTGGCATTCTTCTAATAAGGTCCAATTTCAGCTGCTCCCACATGCCCTTTTTCCTTTGGGAAACCCTCCTGAAGTAAGTAGCACATCCGATACCTGAACTGGATATCTAAGAACTCTTGCTGCAGTAGTTCCTTTGGAGTGTTGTGCTTATTGTACTTCAGCAAGGAAAAGTCACATTGTGGCTTGCGGTATTCCCATGGAGCATAACCGGTACTGTGGGTGACCAGCATGGTATCATCTACATAAAAGTCAAGGGCTTCATTAAGAATGCGGTACCTGAAAAACATGGTTGGAATAGTCCGAGGCCTGTTGGTAAAGAGAGTTTCAAAGTGAGGTTTCAGAAACAGCTGTCGACAAGGGTGAGTGGTGCAGGAAAGAATTCTCATTATGTACATGTTTCCGAGGAGTACTCTCCGTTTGTTAAGTGACCATTGATTGGTTTCTGCATACAGGCTTTGACCGAAGATGTCCGGAAGGCTCCGTGCTTATTCTCAAGCCCCAGTGGTGAAGGTGTCGAGCGCTTTGAGTACAGATTCCCGACCAGATCCATAGATAAAGCAGCCATAATCCAACTTGGAACGAAATTTGACTGTTGTACAGCCGCAAAAGGCAGGTCGATCTGAGCCCCACGTTCTGTAGGATAAATGTTTTAAAACATTCATTGATTTCAGACATTTTTGTTTTAGATAGTTAACATGGCTTTTAAATGTTAACTTTTGGTCAAATATTAAACCAAGAAAATTTTTGCTCAGTTCGAACCGGGATTTGGGCCGATTTTATGTGCAGCTGAGGATCTAACACAATTCCTCGGTCAGACTGAAAGGCACACAGACTGTTTTTTCTGCACAAAAGTTATATCCATTTTCCTCGGCCCACTGCACAGACGGTTTATGCCAATTTTCAGTTGCCTTTCGCAGGATGCTAAGTTGCACGAGGAAAAGCTGATCTGAATATCGTCCGCATAAAGCGAATACATCAAAGATTTCGGTATTACACGTGCGACTGAGTTTAGCTTGATTAGGAACAAGGGAACACTAAAAACACCTCCCTGAGGTACGCCATTTTCCCGAGTGTACACATCCGATAATACTGTTCCAAATTTCACTCGAAAGGAGCGATTGGAAAGGTAACTTTTCAGCATTCCAAGCATTCTGCCTTTTACACCATAACCCCGCAGATCTAGCATTATACCATGTTTCCATGTGGTGTCATAAGCCTTCGACAAGTCAAAAATACGGAGACCAGTGTTGTCGTTGAACAAAGGACTCCCTAATTTTGTTTCTAACGGAGAAGGTGGTCAGTTGTTGAGTGCCTTGCACGGAAACCAAACTGAAGGGCATCAATAACGTGATTTTCTTCAAAAAGGGGGTGAGCCGCTTGTTGATCATCCGTTCAAAACATTTCCCGAGGCAGCTTGTCAAGGCAATTGGCCTGTAGCTTGCTGGTTCACTACGGTCTTTACCTGGCTTCAGTAGTGGGAGCATAATGGTTTCCTGCCACGCTACTGGAAAGTAGGCTTCAAACCATATTTTATTAAAGAAATGCAGTAGACTTTTAAGGTTCTTGGGGTTAGATGTCTTAACATTTCATAATGTATTCGGTCTGGTCCTGCAGCCCGACTGCTTCCCTGAAATCGCCAGAAGTAGTTCAGCCATGGAGAAAGGTGCTTATATGCTTCTTCATTACTCAGGGTTTTTCTTAATTATATTTTTTTTAGCCCGTTCTTTATACCTGAGGAATGATTCAGAGTATTTGGGGTGAACTGGACACTTTGGCAAAATATTCAGCTAGAATGTTTGCCTGCTCAGCAAGGCTTTTGTACCATCAAAAAATGGCATAGTAAATGCACTTAAGTTCCACCCCTTTCCTGACCCTATCCCAGACCGTTTTTTGCTTACGTTACTACTTATGGAACTTACAAAGTCCTGCCATGAAGCCTTTTTCGACTGCCCTCTTATCTTGCGCGCCTCTGCTCTGAGTCGTTTGAAGTTTATTAGACATTCGGCAGTGGGGTAGCGTCTGAAACGGGACCATGCGCAGTTTTGCTTCCTACGGGCGTCCCTGCAATCAGAGTTCCACCACGGCTTTGACCTCCTGGGGAGTGTCCCGGAGGACTCGGGAATAGACACTTTTGCAGCTTCCAAGAGCCGTGAAGTTATTAGGCTGCAAGTTTCATCGGGACCAAGTCCTGTATTTCGTGCAATTCGATTTTCATGCTTGTTCGAACAGAGACCAGTTGGCCTCCTCCAACTTCCACCTTTTGGTGCGCTCTGGTAGCATGGGTACTGCCGTGTGGAGTCCAGAAAAACCGGGTAGTGGTCACTGCCGAGAGGATTTTGAAGTGTTGACCAAGTGAAAAAAGGACTTAGGGATGGCGTTGCAAGAGAGATGTCAATGCATGATTCGGTGCGTGTTGATGAGATATGTAAGTGGGACTCCCATTATTGAATAAATGCAAAGGAGTTGCGGACACTACAGCCTCGATAAGTCGGCCTCGTGTGTCACTTCTTGCACTTCCCCACAGTACATTGTGCGCATTGAGATCCCCCCGCAACAGGAAAGGCTCAGGCAACTCATCTATGAGTCTGAACAGATCGTTCTGGGTCACTGGAGCGGTTGGTGGATACAGGGGCAAATCGTGAGGGCTATTCCAATGTGCGTTCTTATGGCTACTGCCTCCAAAGTGGTTTGAAGTTTTAGTTCGTTGTTGGGATCGACTGGGGAGTGACGATTGCCACTCCTCCGCGATACAAGTGAGTTTGTCCTGTCTTTGCGGTGGAGATTGTATTTTCTGAAAGGATTATTGTGCACAGGAGATAAATGAGTTTCCTGAAGACAGAAATAGATGGTTGGGGACTTCTCCAACAATTCGTGAATGTCATCTATGTTACACAATAGCCCACGACAGTTCCACTGTATTATTCGCACCATACCAGTCTTTTTGGGTTTTCTCTTTTGTATTCAAGGAGGTTGGGTGAGGTCACGTCCATCTCCTCCCCTCCCTCTTTCCTAAATCGCCTGCAGGACGCCCAGGCTTCCCGCGGCCCTTCGGTACCCTTCGAGGGTCGGGGGGGTTTCCCCCGGCCGTTGCCGTGCAGGAGCCGCACCTGCAGCAGTGCCACTTCCCGCGGCGCCTTCTTCTGGGGCGTGTCGACCGTCCCCCGAGAAGGGGGAGCCGACCGTGCAGCCGGGGCAGAACCCGCTGAGCTGCGTGTAGCCCCGAAGCCTCCTTCACCCCATTTGGGAGCCGGTACAACGGCATCTGGCCCGACTTGTGTAGAGGGCTGCGGGAGTGAGCAGTCCGCTGAGCGGTCCACTCGGTCCACCTGCGTGGACTGAGTCAGTGCCGGGCGTTGGGGCAGCCCAGCCTCTGGGACAGGAGGGGGCCGTACCGCTGACACCAGGTCCCTCAGCTCGACCTGTGTGCCTACAGACACCAGCGATGGCGCCGGCCCCCGCCGCACCACCCCGCAAAAGTTCCTTTTTGTTGGAAACTTAGCCTTCTCTTAGCCTCAGGGTAAGATAGATTCTGTGTCGTCTTGATGGTCATTACTTCTTTCTCATTCTTCCAGACCGGACAGGATCTGGAGTACGCACCATGGTTGCCAGAACAGTTAACGCAGCGGGTTCTTTTTCGCATCTTTCGTTCTCATGCGCTTTTCCTCCACACCTAGCGCATGTGGGTTTGCCGCGACAAAATCCAGACCCGTGACCAAACCGTTGGCACTGAAAGCAGCGCCTTGGGTTTGGAATGTAGGGCCGCACCCTGCAGCCAGATACGCTGCATTTACTGAGTCCGGTGGCGTAGTAAACTGAATGTTAAGACAACATGTTTGGTTTTGATTTCCTCTCCATTTTTCCTTATCAATATTCTACGTGCTGCGACCACTCCTTGTTCTGCCAGTTCGGTCTCAATCTCCGCGTCGGAGCAGTGGAAAAGCTCGGACTCGGAACACGCCTTTAGATAAGTTTAGTGATCGGTGCAATGTCACTGTCACGTTCGTGTTGTCGATTTTTTCGAGTTGCACGATTTTTGCACTCTGCTCTCTGGTGTGTACTTCTACCAGTACATCTCCATTCTGGAGTTTCCTGGCGTTGTAGTTTGTCCCGACTAGCTGATTGAGGGCCTTGGCAATTGCAAAGGGAGACTTTTTCTGCATGGGCTCCTCTACTCCTTGAACCACAAAAATTCGGGGGAATTTGTACCGTTTTTTTGCAGCAGGTACTGGGAGATGACTTCGGTCCGGGCCCTTTTCAGGGACCGATCAAGAGGTGTCTTATTTTTAGCCATGTGGATAGCTGGTGTTTTTCGGTGGCCACGCTGGCCGCCCACCACGGAGCCCAACCAGGGGAGCGTGCAGGTAGTCACGCTAGCCATACGTGGCCACTATAACTTTATGAAAAGTGGTCTAGGTAGGCCATTTTACACAGTTAACCCTTGCCGCCTGAGGGTAAAAGGGAAAAAACAGGAAAAGAGTAGGTGACAGGACAGGCATGGAAAGATGACAGGACAGAAAAAGAGAGAGTGAGGAAGATAGGAAAAGGCGACTGGCTGCTTTCCCCAGGGCGGGTCAATCCTGGGGTACCGTCTGCAGGAAGCGGGGGCCGAAGTGGCGTGTTCCCGCCACCAGGGGGCCGTAAAGGTCCAAAACAACCCTGGCTTTGGCTCAGCCACCAGGATCCCCTTTTTCCCCTTTGGACACGGCTAAGCCACGCACAGCCGGGGCGTGGGTGGGTCCAACCCACATGGGCTCGGGGTCCGCGGTGTCGCCACTACCGTCACCGTAAATAGACAAGGTGCCCCTGCGGGCCTGTGTTGCAAGGTATAAGAGCTGTAGTCTCCACTTCTTAAATGAGATCAGCTCATGGAAAGTTTTGATTTACTTCACGTGTTCAACCAATTAGGAACTGTTTATTTGAGGAAAACATTTATAGATGCTTCTATAAAGAGCTATCGCCATTCACAACATTTGTGACGTCAAAAACCGCAGTACCGAAAAGCGTACAGGGCGTCGTCACCCGTTTTCACGTTTCTGGCATTTTCTGCCTTATTACACAACTGCTAGTGCTGATTCTCGGCACGTAATCTACTGATACAGGCCAACTTGTCTCCCCTAAAGTCCCTTTAAATTTAGAACGACTGCATGCTAAACATCAAACAATTTTTACCTATCAGAAGTCAACTGCGTGTATCGTGTTTAGGCGCGCCTGAGAGAGCGCGCGTGCGCAGGCAGTCCACCGCACCCTATCTGTTTCCCCCTCTCTGCATTGCACTTTATAAAACAAGCGCACAATAAACCAACGTCTATTCTTCGCTGGGAGACGGCTGGCATCGGTTCCTGATAAGCACGAAACATGGCGTCAGAAGTGGCCACGGGCAATTCTTGGCATTGAAAAACGATACCATGGCCACGGCGGAACTGGACAGAAGCGATATGGAAGTTTTGTTGAAACTGCCCGAGCATCTGCGGCTGAATGGCGATATGAGCAAGAATTGGCGCCTGTTCAAGCAAAAGTTTGAGCTGTTTTTGACTGCTTCAGCGCCAGCGGCACCCAAGGAAACGCCAACGCTGGGTCCCACCAAGCTTGCACTGCTGCTCAGCATAGCCGGCGACGACGTTCTCGAAGTGTACAACTTCTCCTTCGGCCAAGGTGAGGACCGGAATGATTACACCACAGTAATCAAGAAGTTCGACGAGTATTTTGTCGAGCAGCTAAATGAAGTGCATGAGCGCTACGTGTTTTGTCAACGCGTTCAAGACGAAGGCGAGCCTACAGAACATTTTGTGACACCTAAGAAAGCTGGCGCAGTCCTGCAACTTTGGCAAATGACGGAATCAATGATTAGGTATCAGCTTGTGTTGGGAGCAAAATGTGACAAAGTACGCGAAAAGCTTCTTTGTGACAACAACCTGGCTCTTGCGACAGCAGAACAGCTATGCAAAGCTGCCGAAGTCTCCGCCGCCCGAAACGACATATGGACTCGAGAGCGACAAGTTGACCCAGTTAAGGCGAGGTCTAGAGCCGCTGAACAACCCTCTGAGTTTGAGGCGTGCGAAGTCTGTGAAACACCAGAGACCATACGACATGTCCTCTGCGATTGTCCACGGTTTTCAACCGAACGCAGCCAGCTCTTTGCCACTCTACGAAAGTTAGACTCTCGGCGCCCGTTCTCTGAGGAGACAATCCTGGGCCACTGGCCTTCTCCGTCGTCTGCGGACAAGGCGACAAAAGCGCTCCTGTGTTTCCTCAAAACGACGGAATTGCACAAAAGACTGTAGCGCAAGACTACTCTCTACGAACTGTCTGAACTTTAGACAATGTCTATAGTGTCCTACCGCTGGGCACACCACTCCACGCTCTGTCCGTACCTTTCCCCTTCTTTTTCTATTTTCCTCTTTTTCCTCATTCTTCCCCTTTCCCCCGTGCAGGATAGCATACCAGGCTGTAGCCTGGTTAACATTCCTGCCTTTTCTTTACTTATTCTCTCTCTCTCTCTCTCTCTCTGAGTTTAAGTGCCCGAGGTGTGGGCGGGTGCATGTCCCTCGGAAATGCCCAGCATTTGGACGCATATGTAGAAAATGCGGGGGAAAAAATCACTTTGCCGTCCGTTGCAAAACCATCAAGCAGGTCGCTCAAGTTGAGGACAGCGACGAAGATTTTCAGATTCTTGAAGTATCCGTAGATGCTGTTTTGCAGCAAAAAGACTGGATCATCCAAACCCATGTCGGTCATCACGTACTGCACCTAAAGGTCGACACTGGCGCCCAAGCAAATCTGCTGCCGTACAGCATGTACCAAAAATCGCAGCCCAGTTCGCGATTGAGGGCCAGCAACTCTGTTCTACGTACGTATGACGGAGGAATCATCAAACACATGGGTATTGTCACTGTAAAACTGGCACTCTCCACCAGCACAGCTGACAATGACTTCTTTGTCATCAAGAAAGGACGTCAAGCGCTGTTGGGACTACAAGCAAGTGAGCTGCTCGGCTTGTTCTCACGCTCTGTGAATGCAGTGTCTACGAATACAAGTGAGCAAGTCGTCAAGCAGTTCCAAGAAGTGTTCAGCGGCACGGGATGCCTTCAACGTCAATACCGGATGGTGTTGCAAGACGATGCCGTTCCTATCATCCAGACAGCTCGGCGAGTGCCCCTGGCACTACAAGGGCCCCTCAAACAGGAACTCGACCGCATGGAAAAGGCAGGCATCATGGTCAAGGTACAAGAGCCTACGGACTGGGTGAGTCCTTTAGTAATTGCCAGGAAAAGGGATGACAAATTGAGAGTGTGCATAGACCCCAGAAAAATTAATGAATGCTTGAAGCGAGAACATTTTGAAATGCCACGTCGAGAGAACATCGAGGCTGAGCTTGCGGGCGCAATCATTTTTTCTCGTTTGGATGCAACTTTGGGGTTTCATCAAATACCGCTCCACAAAGAGACTTCAAAAATATGCACTTTTGCCACTCTGTTTGGGCGTTATCGCTTCCTGAGACTTCTCTTCGGAACAGCCTCGGGGTCGGAAGTTCTTCAAAAAACTGTTGGTCACATTTTCGAGTCCATACCAGGTGTACGCGTGTACGTCGAAGACATTCTTATTTGGGGCGCAACGAGGGACGAGCACGATGAAAGGCTGCGGGCTGTCTTGGAAGCAGCGCTGAAAGCGGGGCTAACATTCAATGCCGCAAAATGCGAAATCGGAGTGTCCGAAGTTTGTTTCCTAGACGATATCACATCCGCAAAAGGTATACAGCCCAGCCCTGAATCTGTGAACGTCAAGCAGAACATGCCACCACCGAACATGCCACCATGGCGTACAACGCATGCTAGGCGTGGTGAATTATTTTTCTAAATTCCTCACAGCATCAGCTGAGAAGACGCTGCAAATGCGACAGCTAGTGAAAAAAGATGCCGCGTTCGAATGGAATGCCAATAACGCCAAGGAATGGGAACAACTCTGCGCCCCTCTGAGCAAGAAGCCAGTGCTTGCAATTTTCGATCCTGAACGAGACACAAAGATAACGACGTCCGATGAGTCACAGAATGGCATAGGTTCCACGCTAATGCAGCGTTATGATAACGCGTGGAAGCGGCGCCAGTCACTTATGGCTCGCACGTGTTGACCGATGCCCAGAAAAGGTCGCAGATCGAAAAAGAGGCGATGGCTGTTGTATTCGGGTGCGAAAAATTCCCTCACTTTGTATACGGTCGTACCATCGCACTTGAAACGGATCACCGTCCGCTGATTGCTATCACACAAAAAGCTATCGGCGACGTGCCACCGAGACTGCAGCGTTTTTTCTTGCGCTTGCTGAAATACCACTTCCACCTGCAGATTGTCCCCGGGAAAGAATTGGTTTTGGCCGACCTGCTGTCGAGGGCCTCCGTTGGACCACCAGACGACGAGGCGGACGAAGACGTCGAGACTCATGCCGTTACAACTGTGCAGGCACTGATCAGCGAGGCCACACAAGTGCGACTGGCAAGGGAGATGCAAAACGGCAGGTATTTGAGAACTGTCCTTGAGTGCCTGCAAAACAGGCAACCCGTGGACGGAGAACTCAAACCCTTCGCCGGAGAACTCTTGGTGGTCAATGGCGTATTGCTCAAAGGATCCAAAGCTGTTATACCGCAAAGCATGCGCCGTGAGATATTGGATAGGATTCATGAGGGGCATATGGGAATAAACAAGTGCAAATGCCGAGCCCGCCGTTTAGTTTTCTGGCCAGGACTTGGCACAGACGTCGAACAGGTTGTCAAGAATTGCGCAACTTGCAGAAAATATTCTTACAAACAAGAAAGTGAGCCTCTCATGATGGGACCCGTGCCGGAGCATGCGTGGTTCAGAGTGGGCGTCGACATTTTTCACTACGCCGGCAAAGCGTTCCTGTGTGCGTATGACTCGCTATCAAATTTTCCGGAGGTAGAGGCGCTGTACGACACATCGGCTTCTGTAGTTATCAAAAAGCTAAGCGCGGTATTTGCACGATACAGCATACCGGCGGAAGTGTGCACCGACAACGGGCCGCAGTTTGCTAGCCGCGAATTTGCCGCATTCTCAAGAAAGTTTGATTTCAAGCATACAACATCGAGTCCCTTGTTCCCGCGATCAAACGGTCTGGCAGAGAAAGGAGTGAGTGCAAGCAGTGAAGAGAATTCTGAAAAAGACGACGGAAGGAAACACTGATTTTTGCTCGGGACTCTTGAATTACAGGGCCAGAGGCGGCTACGCACGCCCCTGCCTGATTTCAACGCAATCCCACACATGGCTGTACAGAAGCACAGCTATGCACGCTGAACGCGTCGTCCACTCAAGCCGTTGGGAGAAGGACAAGTCGCCCGCATACGGGGTAAGGACTGGGCAACAAAGGCCAAGGTGGTCAGCATGACGCGACCGAGGTCGTACCACGCCGTCACCGAAGACGGCAACGTTTTTCGGCGTAACCGGCAGCACCTGCTTGCAACTACTGAGCCCCTCCGCATCGCCGCCGAAGACTGGGCCGATGAGAACTCCGATGCACCACCAGAACAAGCTCCACCACTGGCCCCGGCCTCGGAGGAGCCGCAAGTTCCCAGAAGATCGACCCGAGATAGGAGAGCACCCCATCGACTAGGCTACGATGACAATTTTGTGCAAATTCTGTAGTTACGTTCTCTCTCGATGTTTTTATTTTTTTTTTCCTTCAGAGAAAGGAGGATGTATCGTGTTTAAGCGCGCCTGAGCGAGCGCGCGTGCGCAGGCAGTCCACTGCGCACCCTATCTGTTTCCCTCTCTCTGCATTGCACTCTATAAAAAGAGCGCACAATAAACCAACGTCGATTCTTCGCCGGGAGACGGCTGGCATCGATTCCTGATAAGCACGAAACAAACTGCGTATATTTTTTTTAACACTCGCTCGAATATTATATTTGGTATTACCTTCAATCAGAGTTTGCCTTCATATTTTTTAAGTATCTTGTACATACAGTGAACCCATTTGTCAAAATTGGGAACATCACAATTGTCATATTTGTCAAAATTGTCAAAACGGGGTGGCTTTTTTCCCAATAAAAATGACATATGCTTGGCTTAGTTCCCTCTGCAAGGAAAACCATTTGACATGCACATATCCCAAGCTAGCAGTTTCAAGTACCTCGGCGTCACATTTACGTGGTCAACACACATAGATATCATTTGCACTTCAGCACGACGTAAACTCGGTCTTTTGAGGCACAAAATTAAGAATTCACCGACCCATGTCAAAGTGCTTGCTTTTAATACACTTGTAAGACACCTTCTAGAATACGCAGCTATTGTTTGGGATCCTCACACTAAAAAGGACATCAAGAAACTCAAGGAAATTCAGACTTGCTGTACGTTTCTTTTACAACCGTTACTGTCGTAATGATTCCCCAAACAATTTAATGAAAATAAACAACATAATGACACTGCAAGCTCGCTGGAAATTAGCTAGACTTAAGTTTCTCTACTAACCCTGGAACCACAAATTTCTACTTGATCCTTCATTGTACTTGCAGCCTCTTTCATCCCGGCCAACCAGGAACTATCACCCTCTAAAATTCACTCCGATTTTTGCTTGCACAAACAACTTCAAACACACTTTTTTCCCTCGTACTATAAGTGACTGGAATGCGCTCCCTCCTGAAATGCTTATGTCAAGAAATGTACATTCCTTTAATGAACAGTTACAAGATTAATTCTTTTGCTAGATTTGCATAATGATCCCTTACCCAAACCCCCCCCCACCTTTTTCTTTTTTCTCTGACCTGTTTAATCACGGTTGCATCTTCTGGTATTTTTTTTCTCTGACCTTTGCATTTTTGTGCAATGCACTTCTGTATGTTTACCCTTGATGTCTATTTTTACTGATCATGTAACAATTTCTGTGCACCCCCACTTCTGCTTGGGCCACAAATGTCCTGCAGTATGAAAAAATAAATGAAAATAAATAGATAAAAGAAACGGCCGCTATGACCAGGGTTGAATACGCACCGTTGTGCAGCCGCCCAAAGTCTCCACCACTGAGCCACCACAGCGGGTACTAATGAGTTCTGATTGCACACGTCTGACCCCAGTCAGAAATGCAATATTTGCCCACCAATATCGTTCACGCAGTCCCAATCCGCAGGACCCCAGTCGCGGACAGCCAAAACAAAAAGTCAGGCTGTGCTCAATGCCCGACCATTCCCCAATAATGCGTAATTCGACGACGGCCCTTGCCAGATTCATACCTTTCAGTGGAACTCATTTAGAGCCCGGACGACGCCACGAAGAGGTAGGTGCCCACAGGCCTGGTGGGAACGCCCTTTGGTGGACAGGACGCCCTCTCTCCACACAGGCATGAGGAAGCGTCGCCTCCACGACAACGATGCTAGTCCTCGGGAAAGGTCGCGTTCCCACCAAGAGGTAGACTGCTCGTCAGTGCCCTGCTAGCTGGGGTGAGATAGGGAACCATGTTTGGGGCACAGCATGAAGAGGCAACACCATGGCGACAGCACAAGACTACCGTGACATTCTGCTGAGACTCCCTTTTCTTGGTCTCCAGGCATCGCCCACCAAGACGCCTTGTTTCAGCTCATTTTCAAAACTAAAACACCTGCAATCTTTACATGATGCTCCCCGCTCTACAGAAAGAAGAAATTAAAAACCCGCACTTAAATCACCTCCGCGGCGGAGATATTAGTCCCTCGGGAGCATTTACAAATGCCACTGGAACATAAACATGGTGTTTTCAGCATCACAAGCACAGCTGATCATTAAGGCTTCATTTGCAGTGTATGGATTATACCAGGTTGCCCAGGTGTTCATTACCGTACCCTGAAACCGCATACAAAACAGACCTGTCGTGCTTTTTCCACGTCCACAAGAAAACCGACACCAAGGCTGGGAATTAAGTTGGCCCCTTTGCCCTCCGCAGCTCACTTCAGCTAGTTAGCCATGCAAGGCTCTTTATCCTAGCTTTCTGCTCATCAGAAACATTACAAACCAGCCTGCACTGTCTGTGTTCTCTTTACCCAGTGTCAAGTGAAGCAGCTTCACAAGTTGTACGTTCAAAATGAGTGCGTGTGTGCAGTGCCACCTAATCAATACGCATGCTCAACTGGCCCCTCAAGTGACTTTGTGCCAAACGTAGCTTGAATGGAAAGCGAATGTTGGGCCCATCCACTACACGATGGGTGTCCAACATGCCACACATGGCCTGCCTGACATTTGCTGGTGGCCTGTGCCGTCTGCCATAGTTGAAAAAAAAAATGAATGCAATGCATTAGAAATGCAATAGCCTCGGCCTGAACACTTTTACTGTTTCCTTAGTTCCGCATCGTGACGTCAAAAGAGTTCAAGGCAGACATTTTTTCACTTGACGCAACACAATTCCAGTTGGCGTCTCAAGAACTTGACTCCTTCATAGTCTGTGTCTTGAAGAAATAAGCCTATTTCAACTTCCTTCGATGGTGCTAGGCCAGATATTATGATACACTGCAAGGTAGGACACATTTTATGAAAGTTATGTAACATTTCACCCCCATCGCCTACGTAGTCCTGGCACTTGGGGTATTTATTTTGTATACGCGGCCTGCTTCCAGACATTAGTTTGAGAACCCTGCACGGGGTTATTCAATGGCGTTCAGTTCAAATGTGTTTCAAGCCAAATGACCATTGCAGGGACACTCGAGGACCTAAAATGCCTTTGAGACCAAAACGCTTGTTCCCTTGCCCCAGTGCCTTCACGTAACATTAAAAAAAACAATACTGAAAACGAAATACTGAGTTAACATGGGCAATTTTCTAACAGCTGTGTCATCCAATGAATTTTTTTCTGCAAGTTAAAATACTTGTTGCAGATTTAGTAAGGAAGACGGCAAAGACGGCTAACTGCCTACTATCACCGTCACTGGAGCTAGAGGAGAAAGAAGCTAATAAACCTCGGTTCGGCACAGCCACTGGTCTGCGTCCACGTCCCGTTCCATACCTTTATGGTGCCGTGAAACCCGGGATGAACGGACCAGCGGACTTCACGGCGCAGCGCCTTCAAGCTAGTGCATGGCCTCGGGTACGTCGGATCTTCTCATTTCGGAGGCCTCACTCTGGACAGTGCCTGCCATGGCTGCGTGCTGGACGCAGACCCCCCGCCTAGAACCCGGAGATGGCAGCGAGTTCTAGGCAGCAGCAGCAGGGGCAGAACTGCACGCTTAAGACAACGCTTCTGTGTTGCAGGTTATTATCAACACGTGTGGTCAGCGTTCGTCTTCGCTGCGCTGTGGGATCAGCCGCAAGCCACCACAGCCACGTCACCGGATCACCAGTGGCAGAGCTGCTGCTGCTGACCACCAGGCGCAAGCGCATAAAGGATGCTAAGCAAGGAAAGCCCACTTCCAGCGGCAGCGGGGGCAGAACTGCACGCTTGAGACAACGCTTCTGTGTTGCAGGTTTGAACTCTTGTTTGCGCATTTTTTTCTTTGCTGTTGTACTTGCTCCTGCTGCTGCTGCCAAGAAGTGCCTGCTTGTGTTGTCATGAACCCTGACATGTTAAAAGAGTTGAAAGATGCTAGGCAAGAAATTCGTGACATGCGTGCAGCGTTGGAAAGGGAATTTAGGAAAGAGAACAGGGAGGTGAAGTCTAGCATTGAATATATGAACAAATCCTTTGAGGAAATGAATGCCAACCTCAAAACTATTCGGATGAAAATGCCAAAATAAGGGCTGAAAATGCTTCTCTAACAAGGAATGCGCTGAACTCAGAAGGCAAGTGCTTGAAAGCGAAGAACGGCTCACGCAAATAGAACAGTACTCAAGGAACAAAAATCTCGAGAAAACCCCCGTTCCCTGTTGCGACGGGGAAAATCTGCCCGACAGGGTGGCAATTATCGGCACTGCCATAAAAGAACCAATCGGCGCTGCTGATATCGACGTTTGCCACAGGGTGCCCACAAAGGATAAAACGCATTCAAATATCATGGGCAGTTTAGAACGGGACAAAAACAACGCCTTTCTTAAAAAAAAGCTCGGAAAAGGGCCTGTTACCCAAGGTTTCCCAAACCAGCTGGGCTGTGTCCCAATGAGCACTTTTGCCCTAAAATGAAAAAACTTCGGGGCATGACCGTCGCGAAAAAGAAGGAAAAGAATTGGCGCTATGCATGGACAAAGGGGTGGCAAAATATTCGAAAGGGAAAAACTGACTCTTCGCGCACGCTCAGGGAAACCCCGGGTTAGCGACCTAGAAAAGATTGTCTGAGCACATCTCCTCCCTATCTGATCGTAGCGTCCGACTGGTTCAAAAATGGATGCCACTATCTTACACCAACAAGTAGGCGTTCTGGGGGGAACAATCTTAACTTTGTGTTTCGTTCACTTTTAATCTGGTCTCCCGCAAAACAAAGAGGAAGAAACTTGCGTTACATGCGAATTTTGGCTTTGATCCAGATGTTTTGATGAAAACCGAAACGTGGTACCAGAAGGGCCCTAGAAGTTTTAAAATCACCAGGTTACACAACATATTTTTTAAATAGGGCTTCACAAAGAGGAGGAGGCGTGCTGTTAATGATTAAAAACACTATAAATTGTTCTATAGTTGAATCTCGCTCAGCGATCACGTGCGACTATGAAATACTGACGGTTCAATGCGGTAATACTGTGTTTTGTGTCCTTTACCGCCCCCCAAACGGGAATGGTAGAAAATTTATGTCCTTTCTTGATGACTACCTGGGCTGGATTAATGACTGCAACCATCAATTAATACTGGGCGGTGATCTGAACATCGACCTCCTTACGATAGCGTCATTGCAAACCGAACTGTGTAGGTGCTTGGTCTAATGGTTTTAGAAATGTAATTAACGCTGCAACTCGTGTATGTGGTACATCACTCGCTGTTTTGATTTTTTCATTACTAACATTATCGACTCGAATTTGCGCTCAGGCATAGTCATTGCTGCAATAAGTGACCACCTTCCAATATTTCTTGGGTAAAAAACCTGTACACAACTCCGGTAAAAAAAAATTCCCATCAACATTCGTGACATAAACGCAAGGAGTCTAGACATTTTTCGTCAGGAAATAATGGGAACTGATTGGTCCGAAGTACGACAAATAACTGATCCTGAGATTGCCTACGATTGTTTCTATGAAAAGTTTAAGAGCGTTTACGATAGATGTTTCCCATACAAAACTATAAAACGGGCACGAAAGGGAAAAAAAAACCCTGGATGACCAAGAAATGTCCACAAAAATACGCATTAAAAAAACCCCTATACAAACGTTTTTTTAAAAAATAGAACAGAGCCACATTAAAAGAATTTAAATTCAAAGAAACAAAGTGACCAACCTTCTTCGCTCTGAGAAGCGCCGGTCATGCATAACCTATCTAATGAAGATGTGCTAAAAAGATCGGATCTTATTTGGAAAAGGCTCAACGGTATTTTAAACCAAAATAGTATGCATACTGAAATAATTAATCACTTAACTTTGGACGGTGAAACCACATCTAATTCGGCACTGGCAAATGCTTTCAACGACTACTTTCTCCTGTAAAAAGGGAAATGCTCCGACCGAGCGTATGCTAGTTATTTAAGTACGAGAACAAATGAAAGTGCATTCCTTTTCCCCCACAACTGCAAATGAAATAATGAACGCTTTTACTTCGGTAAAAAACAGACATAGACGGACTCCAGATTCGGCCTATAAAGCATGTGCTAGATATTATATCACCTTCGCTGGAACATGTATTTAATCTTCCCCTTTTGGGTGGAATTTTCCCTAAACGACTTCAGATAGCCAAAGTTATAGTTCTTCATAAGGGCGGTGAAAAAAACAGCTAAAAAATTATGGGCCAATTTCAATACTACCAGTTTTTTCAAAGGGTTTAGAAAAAATACTGCATAACCGCATGCCCTTTCCTTTTTACACAGACAAAAATTTAATTACAAGTTCTCAATTTGGGTTTACTAAGGGCTTATCAACTGAATCCGCTCTCTTAGCACAGAAGGAAATTATTCTAGATCCTTTGAACAACAGCAGTTACCCTAGGCATATTTATAGATTACACGAAAGCCTTTGACCAAATTAACCACTCAACACTTTTAAAAAAATTGTGCCACTATGGCTTCCGGGGCCCCCTTTCAAATTTCTTGAATCATATCTTCAGCACCGGAGGCAGTCAGTCCATATAAATCAACACAATTCAGATCTGAAAACAGTTAGTGTCGGCGTGCCTCAGGGAAGCATTCTTGGGCCTTTGCTTTTCTGCATTTACATAAATGACGTAGTAAACATTGACATCACAGCCAAATTCGTTATTATGCTGATGATACGACGATCCTTCTGAGCGGATCAAGTTCAAGTCCTTATTTTCTCACGCAAAAACACCCTGAAGAGTCTGTCATCATGGAGTAGTGCTAATTCGCCTAAAATAAATGCAAATAAAACTAAAGCTGTCCTTTTTAGGGCAAGAAATAAGAGAGTTGAAATACCCTTTGCCCTCCCGGGTAGACAATAGAGACATCGAGCTCGTACCTGTTTTTAAATGCCTGGGTGTACATTTTGAGAACATATGTCATGGAATTTTCAGTTAGATTCATTTTCATTTAAACCTCGATATAACGAACCTAATTTAACGAAATTCGCGATCTAACGATTTTTTTTTTCTAACAAAATTTTGCTAATGAAATTATTTTTTCTCGATTTTCCGAAGTAATTTTGTGCGGCGCTTTCGATTTAACGAAGTCACGGCAAAAAGGAAGAACAAATTCCGGTCGAGGCACTTTTTTTTATTTTCCTCTCGGGCCCCCACATTGAAAAAATTCAGTACTCAAATTGACTTTTAAAGGGCTAAAATAAAAGAAACGGTAAAATTACGGTTAACCCCTTTAAAAGGGGAAAAAAAGGTTTGCACAAACCGCTAGGGGTTTCATAACGGTTTAATAGTGCACCAAATTTTTGACGTCTCCATCGTTGCCTAGCCAGCGCCCCCCCCTTAATGCTTAGGCTACCAAAGCCTATTTTCAAGCTTTTTTTTTTCTACGCGTCATTGCCCACGGTGCTGCTGCCCCTAGGTTGTGCTCGCTGAAAACCCAAAATTAATATTTTGTTCGTGCATCTTAGGTGAGTCTTGTAAGCGCATGAGCATCCAAGGAAAAAAAAGTGTTCCGAACAAGACCCTGGGGAAAGGGTTCGGTGAAACTGTAAAATGGAGGGCCATCGATGTTCTGCGGAGGCCCGGGTGCACACGAATGTTTAAAAACCTTGTTAGCGCTGTCAGCATACGAGCGTCACGTAAAGCCCGCCCTGGTCAAGAAACGCCAAGCACTGCTTACGGACTTCTTCACTACGGCTTGAACATCGAGTGCTGGTGGCAAAAAAATTGCTCTTTTTTAAACGTGGTCATCTTCGTTTAAACCAGCGTCATTAGACAGCTGCGGTGCGGAAAAATCAGTTTCGGGGGGTCCGTTGATTGATTGATTGATTGTGGGTTTTAACGCGCCGCCCGCAACGCAGGCTTGACCCGCGCCGAAAGGGGAGGGCTCCGGTTTAAATTTTTTGACCACCTGGGGGATCTTTAACTTGCGCCAAAATTCGTACACAGGGGGTTTTTTTGCTTTTCGCCTCCATCAGAAAAGGGGCCCCGCCGCGGCCGGGAATCGAACCCGCGCCCCTCTTTCCGCAGCGCACGCCTTAGCCACTGAGCCACCGCGGCGGGTGTAAGGGCTCAGTGGGCATAAAAGAAATTGCTTAATCGAATTTGGCCGGAAGTTTTTTTAATGAAAGCTTTCCGTTTTCCCGGATCACGTAAGCGCTGCTCCACACAGTGAAGGGGTCCCGTTCCTCCGCTCAACTCGCAATAAAGGTTTTATCTCGAGTGTTTTTGGTTGAATCACGCGCCCATACTGGGGAGCCCTTGTACATAAAAAAATTCTTTCGAAATTTTTCATACCCGCCTTCCGCTGTTGGCCCCCCGCCCCCCCAAGCCTACCATTTAATGGACGAAAAGGGGCCCGAAACCTTCAAACCCAGCACCTCGCCGGGTAAAGTTCACGGGAATGGCCCGGGGTTAATTGACTAACAGCGGCATTTAGTAGTGACCGAAATGAAAAAAAAAAAAAGTGGAAACCTAGTCTGCTATCATATTTAATGAGGCGTTGCGGAAAAAGCACCGGTTTTACGATGACACATGAATTTCCGTCGGCTATCCGAATTCCATTGCCCAAGTGTTAAAACCCAATTTTTCGCGGCCAGTTTTAGTACAAATTTCGCTTTTTTGGGAAAAGGGGTTAACTACATAGCAGTTTTTGCCTGGCGAGGGCCAAAGTGTTAAAACCCCAATAACGGGGTTAAATGAACTTTAAAATCGAAACCTCGATTTTACAAAATTTCTCGATTTAACGTTTTTGGGCGGCCCCAAGTAGACTTCGTTATATCGTTTTTTAAACTTATTACTAAGCTTTCTAGAGTTACCGGTATTCTGTCTAGACTGAGATTTTGTTTACCCAAAAGTGTTAAACTTCTTATTTATAACTCGTTATTTTTATCTTACGTCAACTATTGTCATCTGGTATGGGGCACAACTACGCAATCCAATATCACTAAACTTCATGTATTGCAGAAAAAGGCAGCCCGAATAATTGTAAACGCAGCATATGATAGCCACAGCTACCCTATTTTTAAAGATATGAATTTAGTTCCAATGCCTGAGTATTACAGAACCACACTAATCAAACGATATAAAAATGGACTAAGAAAAAGTAACAATTTTCTGCCGAATATTTCAAAACTAACTGCAAACCAGTACCAGCGTAACTTCCGTACTTTTGCACGCTGGGAAATGCCGCGGGCCCGCACGAACTACGGCACACAAATGCTACGTCACCTTCTTCCCTTTTATCTAAACAAGCTTTGACACTGAATAGTCTTTGAAAAATCAGTGCCTTTTTATTTTTTTACCGTGCTGTTCAATTGACACCCACTTCTCGTCTAGTGATTGTATACCTATATGCTTGATGTAATTTATCTTTTTTCTCCTTTTTTCCTTTTTTTTATTTTAAACAACTTCGGTTGCGTTTTGCTTCGTCTTGTTATAGTTTGTTGCTATGCGTACACATATCTTGCGATGGGATTTGTGTTTTTAATATCCATGCATTGTAACTTTGTATAAGGATGTGCATGCTTATGTTGGCAGCAAACCGCTGCTGCCGTTTTTGCCTTGTACATGGGGCCGTGGACCCTGTCAAGCCCGTTTGGTGGCTTTTTGTTCACGGTCCCCAACACAGATGTTGAAATAAAAAAAAGATTGAAAAAAAGATTGATGAGCCCCACCCATCGGACAGTCCCGACCCTTGCTTCGCTGCGCTCTCTGGTTTAGATGACAGGCAGCTCGTGGACCGACTTATCAGTTCGCAGGTCATCCTCCAGGGGGAAATTAACGGAACTAGCCAACACCACTATTCGGGTCTCAGAATCGTCACCATCGAATATAAGTATGCTTATTGATTTGCACCAAATGGCAGAACAAGAACAAGACGAACTTCGAAAGCTGGACGGTCATATCCAGAGCCTTCTTGACTTTGACAGTTTTGTGGCTGACTTAGAAGAAGGCAAAGAGTATTCATACGCGATAAATCGCATGAAGGTTTCGTTAAAGGAACAAATTTCTCAGGCAACTTTGAGGACGTCGTCCACCACAACGAAGACTTTGTTGCCACCTCTACACAGGCAGGGGTCTCCCATTCAGAGAAAGGACGTGGTTGACTTCCCATTCGCAATAAGGGCTGCCTTCGAAGCCGTGTTTCGTCGTCTTCAGTGGAAGAGAAGATGGAGCAGCACAACGCCCCTGCATTTGCAACGTCAACGGTGATCCAGGCCACGGGATGTAGCAGCAAGACTGAGTTCGACCAAGCAGCCGGCGCCGTGGCATTCCGCCAAAGTGATGACGATAACATATCTCAGACTCGGATGCGCCGGCGGCCAAACCCAAGAAGCCATCCCGCATGGGCAACACTGAGGTAAAGACAACGGATGAACAACGTAGAAGTGATCCTGCGTGCAACAACAGCAAGACATTCAGCCATGCGCCGTCGTTCCCAAACGAGTGGCTCAGTAGCAAATCTTGGAATATGCATGGACAAGCTCGTGAAAGTAAAGGGTCTGTTCAACCACAAGAAAGCCAAACCAGATCCACGCCGGCGACACAGACGCAAGTGGGAAACACTCAGCCAGCATGCATTAAAGAAACATCGAAGGTGAATAGGAAAAGAAAAAGGGACCACTGACCAAAAGATTGAGGCTGCATCCCGTATACGAACTACACATGCTCGCTCGAGGACTAATTTGATCGCCTCATTCGGAAGACAGTCCGATTCAAGCAAACCAGCGTGCCCCATCCTAGGGAAGAAACCAGCAAGAAAAAGACATCGCGCCTCGAAGCATCGATAAAGGATAAAGCAGAAGGCATCTGCCACCTCTCGATTTCAAAAGAATGACATCGGACCACCACCTACGGAAAACCTGACCTACCATGTTCTGCACTTCCCCACTAGTGTCACCGTCAGGGCTGGGAGTATCTTGCAGATTTAGTAAGGAAGAGGCTAGCTGCCTACTATCATAGTCATTGGAGCTAGAGGAGAAAGAAGCTAATAAACCTCGGTTCAGCACAGCCATGGCTTCGCGTCCGCATCCCGTTCCATAACAGTACTGTTGCAAGCTGTATTGAATTACACGCCATTCCACATATGCACAGAGCAAACATTTTGAGTGTCAGTCGCAATTTGTGGGAAAAAAATTACCAAATGCTTAAACTAATTACAGATGGTGATGCTTTTGTTACAAGACCTAAGATTTCAAATGCCCAAAGTCATAAAAAATGTGCTGCCGTAACTGTTAGCGCTCATGTGCATCCAACTACGGTTACCTACCCTTTGATTCTGTTCTGGGCTGCCACCAATAAAGCAGCATGCACAAACTCTGAGGCCATGCTTTGTATCCTTTGCACAATGGAGGGTCTCTGTGTTTTTATTTACGTTGACGTTCCACACGAGCAGAAGTGGGACAAACATGCCCTCCCCTCATTCGCAGCCGGCACCGAGCAAAACCGCTGGTAACCGTACGATGCCTCCTCAAAGAAGACTCTATAAGCGGCAGAAGACGGGGGGAGCATGTTACCTGGCCGACCCAGGACAGAATCCACGATGCACTTGCTGGCTCTGCCGTGTGGTTCCATGCGTGTTGAGCTTGGGCTCAGCTCCTCCAAACCAAGTGCCGGCAATGCAGTTTCCACGGCAAACCATGACAGTCGACTGGAGTCCACTCCAGGCAGCTTTCAAGCACAATCACCTCCCCTCGGCAGGCCCAGGACATTCCTTGGCCACTGCATCGGACAGCAAAGAAACAACTGCTTCATACTGTGCCCACAAGCTCTCTGCCCATTTTGATTCAAGCACATAAAATTCCCACCCTTTCCACATTTCCCGAATTTTCTGCACACTCTCCAGGCCAAAGATAACGCGCAATTGCAGATAACTGCACCTGCAGCAGAGGTGGCGTGAAAGTAAGATGTTTTGTATAGGATAACCCCAATGCATCTGCTTGGGGCAAAGTTTTAAGCAATGCTCCCAGTCATTTCAAAAAACCACAATGCATTTTGGCTAATGCACCCTTCTTAAAAAAAAAAAAGGAAAACAATACATTTTCATCTGTTACAGCCGATGAAATAGTGCTAACGGTGCTCCACTTATGGTCAAAAAAAATTTAAACGGTCCCTAAAACTTCTCCTTGGCTACTGTGATAAAGCCACTCCTTGATAAATTTGATAACAATATCGGCTTCAAACTTTTCGTTGTGCTGTGTTATTTTGGATGTTCACCCTCATTCGTAAGACTGCCATATTTAAATGCTGAGGCACGGTTTATTTCGTATACGTAATCCACACTCAAATCGGTACCAACCACCTCCTTACCCCACAGATCAATGGTGTCCTAAGTCACAAAACAACCGCTGTTAGCAACACACTGCCACTTGGAATAAAAAGATAACAAGTACAGCTGGCTTCCTCACCTTGAAACACGTAACAATACGAATTCGATGCCGTCACATCTGCAGACAGCCCTCGACGTTCGCCTTGCACGGTTGCAAGCATTTTGAATACAGTTACACCTGGATGAAACAAAATTGACAACAAAAGTTTGCAATTTTTCGTTGCATGAAGGTATTCGTTACATGCAGGTTTTGAGTTTAGACTCACATGAATGAATCAGAAACAGAAGCAGAAGGCTAGAAAGGTGAGCTCACCCTTCAAGGATTTTTTCCCACAGTAAAAAACTGCACGAGTTACACCTGCTGCTTTCACACGAGCTTAGGCACTAGTACGAAACACTCCAAAGAAGCAAGGTCACTTACCGTGACACACGGCAACGCTAGATCTCCTTTAAACTAAACCCCTTTTGCCACGTCAAAAGACATTTTGTGGAAAGGAGTGGCGCTCCTGACACACAGCAACCACCGATCTCCTTTATGTAGTTCCCGTAACTGACACCCCAATTAAAGTGGCGCTAGCAGTTCTGTGGAAAAAGCATGCACAATAACAAAAATAAAGTGCGGCTAATAGGTCTTCTTCATTATTTTAGAGAGAAACAATGCGTTTGTATTGTTGTTTAAAAAAAAAAAGGGTAATTTCACATATTTGTATTCAACAGCAACGATGGAGTGTTTTTTTAGTCGATTTTTTGTGCCTAATCTGGTAACAGTGGGCAGATGTTTACAAAAATACATTACGATTGGGCTTGTTTAGTGCAATTTAATTTCATTGCATTTTTAAAAAAAATTTGACAGTATTATGAAATCGCATTTGGTTTCACTAAGTTCTGAGAAGCTTATGATTTGAAAGTGCCTGCTTACGAGGCTGCGCCGCTAGCTGCTCCTTTTCGTTCGGGAAAGGAGATAGGCGAACACCCCTTACGGGAAATGCCCGCTGCGGTGAAGGAGATTCTCCTTTGTCGTGTGTCATCGAGGCGAACGCCGTTTCGGTAGCAGTCCTTCTCTGCAAAGGCCCTTTAGGTGCCCGTGTGTCAGGGGTATTACCCTGTATTCACAGGCGTAACTTAAGTGTTACTTTTGTCTTTGGACACTTTTCAGTGACTTAAAACGTTTAAAGGACCGTTTTTTTGAAAACACAATTGTGCCGGACGGCGACATTCTTCTTCTCACCAGCAGATATGGTTTTTTAAAATTGAGAGTTTGTCAAAAAAAAGACAAAACTTTTCGTTTTCTGGCAGCAGAACTCATCACCGATGGACCAATAACACAGGAGACGCACGACTACACACCAGCAGGCGGGCCTAGCACCTCAAAACTTAGGTCTCGAACCGACACCAAACTCACACGTGGAAACGCACAGTAGTTACTGGTGCGGGCAAAAAAAAAAAGGGAAGTGCAGCTATTGTTGCTACCTGGTGTGGCGCGCAAAACCAGAAGTGGTTTGTAAGTTAGCCATCGGATGGCGCTAGCCACTCCGTTCATAATTATCGTCATCACATCATCATAAGAATGATATCACAATATTAATAACCATAACCATGAACATCATGAAGAATTTTGTTTTGTAGAGGCACGAAGCTTTGCGAAAGAAAAGCTGCAAGCGCAGTCACCGGCCAATCCACCATCAGAGCGACGAGGACGGCGGCCGACTGGAAGCGAAGAAAGAAGAAGCGCGAGGCTCGTTCGGAGAGAATAAACATGGCGTCGTGAGAATCGGACGTCCGTTCTTTACAAGTGGCGCAGCCGACAGGATTTGAAGCCCCGAGGCGACCCAGCCTCCGGACCTGCTCTCCCTCGCGGCGATCCAGCCGCAGGGACGCCCCTCAGCAGCGGCCAAGGCCTGGTACGCCTTCCAGCACTGCTGCCCGAGTTCATCGGTGGGGCCTGCGGTCCCAGCACGAGCGCCGAACGCAAGGACAGCCCCCCAGGCGAGCCAGCCGTGGGCGCGACATTCCCAAGCGGCCGACGTCTTCTTGACTCGGCGCTGCGTCCGCCGTTCGCGTGTGATTTCTGCACTTCGGATTCCTCCAACCGAGAGTGACCGACCTTTCCCGATGGCGACCAGTGCTGCGCGTGGGAGGCTACCCTTCTTGGGCTGCCCAGGCCCTGACAGAGGTGTGCCGGCGGCTTGCCGACGTCGTGCCTGCCCCTGAATACGCGGTCCGTGGCAGCACGTTTTCATCGCCTGCCGTCGCGGACGTACCGGCGTTTCATGGATTCCAGGACGACGCTGTTCGCTGGGTACAGCTCATTGACAGCCTTGCCGCATGCCATGCGTGGCCTGAGAATATCAAGCGGTCAGTCGCTGAAGAGCGCCTGCGCGACGCTGCTCGGGGCGTGGCATCTGTACGAGGGAAACACGCATTTTACCTGGGCAAGCTGGAGCGGGGCGTTGATCGCAGCGTTTGGTAACTTCTCAGACACCTACAACGCCCGCTACATGGAGATGCGCAGCCGGTACCAAGGCCACAGAGAGGACATCAAGGCCTACATGTATGACAAGCTCCGCCTGCTCGTAGACTGTGGCCTCCCTTGGCTGTCTCCCGCAGCGAGACAGTACGTCATAGATGGCCTTGCTGACCCTGCCCAAGCGGCAATCCTCACATTGCAGCCACCAGATGTGAGCCTGCAAGATTTTATCGACCTGGCCGTAGAACTGCAGCAGAGTGCAATCCGGCAGGCACAGGAACATCCCCTTCAGGCATCGCTACATACCCCGGCGGAGGCTCCGAGCCCTGGTCCTGAACTAAGTGACATGGCTGTGAAGGAGGAGGAGACAACCAGCAAGACGACCCCAACTGTGACTGAGGAAGGGGCCCCGCGACCAAAGTATCCGCACCAAGCCCATAACCAGCCGATGGTTTCCTGCGTGCCGATGGAGGCCTCCCCTGAAGATGAGCCACCTTCGGCTCCCGAAGTTTCGGAGAGGTTGTCACCGACGGAGGGCCAGTCACCTCCGCCACTTAACCTCTGCCTTCTGGAAGGCCAAGAAGCAAACGAGCTCGAAGTTTCCCAGAGCTGGAACGACGAAGGGGCCAGTCCAGAACTGAAGTCGCTGAAAGAAGAGGAGGTGAACATCCAGACGACACCGAAGGTCACGGAAGGCGGGGAACCATGTCCAGAATCCCCCGAAATGACGCCGAAAGACAATCTTACGTTCTCCGCGACCGCGTAATGCGAATTACCCAAGGAAGCGTATCTTGTGTCGACCAGAACGCGAAGAAAACGATCGAGAACGACCCTGGAGCAATTCCTCAGCAATGGTCCATGAAGACTCCGTTAAAGGCAAAGCCATCGTTTCGATTCAAAGGGATGACGCCGAAGCCAGAAACGAGTTAATGTCAAACGTCCAAACAAAACACGAAAAGCAAGTCCCAACATCAACGATGCACTTGCCGCAGACAAGGACTTTTCAGAGACCCTCCTTGAAGCATACAGCGACAAAACGGGAGGCAAGAACACCCAAGAAAAGATGGACTTACTCAGCAAGGACAAAACCCGAACAAGATAACCGCGGCGGGACAAACCCACAGGACATGATCATTCCGAAAGCCGCCGTGGCATTCTTTGCAACGACAGCAAGCATATCCCTTGCACAAGCTAGAGAGGAAGAGATGAACCACAGAACCACGAGACCCCGCCCACCGAGAAAAGATGTACAACGACCCTGGTGTCAAAGTCAAGGACCCACGCCAAGAGCTCTTTGTGCTCGCCATCGCAGTGTGGCCGAGTGTAGAGGCACGAAGCTTTGCGAAAGAAAAGCTGCAAGCGCAGTCACCGGCCAATCCACCATCAGAGCGACGAGGACGGCGGCCGACTGGAAGCGAAGAAAGAAGAAGCGCGAGGCTCGTTCGGAGAGAATAAACATGGCGTCGTGAGAATCGGACGTCCGTTCTTTACAGTTTTTTGAAATTTTCTCGAGATTTTCGTAGCTGCTGGTTCCTTACATTAGTGCTAGTATTCGCTAAATCGGTGCATTTCTCTGGCAGATTTTTCAGTAAAATAGCAAAAGAACGACTGATAAGCGACTTCGTTGCATCAAGGTTAACCGCCGGAACGCCTTTGTTACATACACGTTGCAAGGACATGGGCTTCAGTGGGGTGGCAATGGGCAATGGAAAAACTTTGTTAAATCCAGGAATGCATTACGTATCGACGTCTACGATGTCATGCGCGGGCACCCGCGGCTTCAGCATGCCACCCCCAGCGAATTTCAACACCTTTGATTTTCCCATACAACTGAACCGCTTTGCCACATCTCACAAGCAGACACGACTCGCACTCGAAGCCTGAAGCAGCAAAACAAAAAATAAACAAGAGCTGCATCAAAACTAAGCTCGAAGTTACCGAGGGATCTCGTAACCGTCGCTTGTGCCAGGACTCCGGCAACAACAAAAGTGGACGACAACTTAGTGCACGAACCTGCACTAAGCGGCACAGGTTACTGCGCCTACGTTACCTTTCGTTGGCACACTTCGGGACTCGAATACACCACCCACACACGCCGGGACACCGACAAAAACACGTGCACGCCGTCGTGCCCGTGACAAACAACGCCGCTAAAACTTGTTTTGCTGTTCCAAACTGCGGCTTTCCCCCCTTCAAAAGCAATAGGCATTTTGAAACCTAGTGAATATCCACTAACTACAATCATTTGTCCTAGAAAACTAATAAAACAATCCTTCCAAAACTTTTTAGGAGCTTCTGAGACGAAATACCATACACTACAGAGAGAAAGCAAAAGGCGCGAGTTTTGAATATGATTTTGATTATCTGCGTGCACCAGGTAGAGTGAGAGCGGGAGAGAAAGAGAGATAATCGAGAAAGCGTTGTTAGACGCTTGGCTTGCTCGGCTTGCTACACTAGATGTGAAAAACACAATCTATTATACCCAGTGCTGAGTGTTCTTCCCTACTCGACACAGTTTTTTGTCAGAACTTTGTTGTTTCTCGTAACCATTCACCACCTGTAATTCAGCACAGTAATTATCTCGCCGTGTACCCTACTGTTACTGACCCAGCTTGTATAAGTAAAATAATCCAGTCATTGAAACCTTCATGGTGACCGTGCGTTGACGTTCCTGAAAAGTACTGCTGTGTATTTTTCCGTTAATTTGTGCAGGATATTCCAGAAGGCCCTCGACACGAGCGTCCTGCCTGCGGGCCTGAAAGTCGGGAAGGTTGTGCCTCTTCATAAGTCTGGTAACAAACACACGCCTAACCATTTCCGACCCATATCACTAACAAGCATTCGATGCAATATTCTTGAACATGCACTTCTTTCCCATCTGGTCGAATTTTTTAAATTTAACTCGTTCTTCTCACCCGCGCAGCACGGTTTCCGCAAGACGGTCTCGTGCGAAACGCAACTGCTTTCGTTAACCCACAAGCTAGACTTCATTTTAGATCGCCGCTCATCCGCTGACAGGGACTCCGAAACGTTCTGAAGCTGAAGGGCAAGTATTTTCGTCCTTGTATGCTGTGTTTACTATTTATTTTTCCACAATGCATGTCAATTTTTTTTTTGCCTACATTACATTATATTATTTATTCATTAGTGTAATTTATTGACATAAATTAATACTGTTTTAATTATTTTATCCGTATTATATTTAATTAGTTGCGTCGCTTATTCTGTATTCGTGCGGTACAGACTTTTAAAATGGTTGAAAGATACAGAAGTACTGAAAACTTCCGCAGTCCACGCAAATGACAAAACTGGTTCAAAAGCTGCAAAAAAATATTTTTAATATTTCTGCATTCGCTCCTGCAGTGCGGCAAATTGAACTGACAAACGTACACAAATGTGATACAAGTAGACATGAAAGTAAGCACTATGTACAAGGCTATTATCGCAGGTTGACGATTTCAAGAGTGGCTTTAGCATAGCTTGTTTACTGGCTCTAGGTGGCCCGACAAGAGGACGTTGTCACGTTGGGCAGGAGAAGCTTGTTTTGCTGTAGACATGAACTCTATCAAAACGGCATCCAAGTGCAGTTCCGCATCTCTCTTCTTGTGCGCGCGGGGGAGGGGAAGGTGTGTCGGCCTCCTCTGCGTCGTTCGATTGCGGAAAATCATTATCATCGGTGACGATCATCACGCGGGTGGCTCGCTCGAGCTGCTTTATTTTTCTTATAATCACCATTAAAGCCATTGCGATCTACAAGGGCGCTCTTCTTTGCACGGAGGTCTTTGTCCCTTGGGCTTCGATTCCCAAAAACGGGAACGGTGCCACCGGCCTGGAAAGCAGCAGAGATTCGTCTCCTTCGAAAACAAGCAAAACACCTTGCATGCACGGATAACCTTCGCCCCCTCTCCCTCACTTCGCGCATCGAAAAGCTTATGAAACACGTCGTTCTTAACGGCGTTCAAATGTTTGTTGAAACGACGGACCAAATGCCTCACTCGATGTTCAGGTTCCGCCCGCACCTCTCCGCTCAAGACATACTACTGCCGCTGAAGAAGGGCATATTTGAGGCAGCCAGTCGCCCCATACCCAAAGCGCTCCTGGATTTAGACTTCAAAGGTGCATTCGATAATGTAATACACGAAGCAATCCTCACAAATCTTGCCAACCTGGGTTGCGGGGAAAAGACGTACTCCTACATCAAGAATTTTCTGTCCGACAGAACTGCCATCATTAAAATTAGCGACATCCAGTCTTCCCCCATACAATGCGGCAGTCATGGTACACCGCAAGGGGCAGTGCTATCGACCCTACTTTTCAACATAGCCATGATAGGCCTTCGCAGAAAATTAGAGAAAATCCCCAGCATTAAGCATGCCCTGTATGCGGACGATATACTAACTATCTGGATTGCCAAAGGCTTTCCCGGCGTTATGCGGGACAGCCTCCAACGGCAGCGGATGTCGTCCACATCTTTGCCAGCCGATATGGTTTAACTCATAGAGATAATATACTGACTGTTTAACTTCAGCCCCAAAAAAGTCAGAACTCATCATAATAAAAAATGGAGCCGGGACCCTTCAGATTGTTGAGGGTGGCCGAGTGGGTACGCCGAGGGACCGCCCCGGCAGAGCACACAGCCCTGAGACACACACACACTCGATGCTTCCAGCAGTGAACATAACCCCCCCGGACGGGGGAGCTTGCTTTATTAGCGCACCTAGAGTGCTAGTTTGTCCCTTGATGATGATGATTCTGGCCGGGGCGCCATCTAGTCGAGACCCGACACACTAACATCCCCCTTCAGACCCCTCCACAAGTCCAGCCTTCTTGGCTCGCGAATGGTTCCGACCGAAACGTGACACACGCCAGTGGGCTCCCGCACAGTTGGTGGTGTCGCGCCATGTGACGCAGAAGTGGACGCATTGCTCACTCCTGGTGGCCACTGCTGGTGAGGGGTGAAGTAGGACAAGGTGACTGCGGTTGCGCTACAACCACCCCTTTGGGTGTTTCTACCACATACGAGCGCGGACGCTGCGCTGGGATCAAGACGACAGCTGGACTCTTGATATCCCGGACCCAAACATGTTCACCTGGCTGAAGCAGACGAAGTTCACGATCAGCGTGCCTTCTGTTGAAGTCCTTCGCTGTCTTTGCCTGTTAGCACGATCCCGCTGGTCCACTTGTACCGAAGACGGCCAACCTGGCTTCAGCTGGTTACTTGATTTGGGTATGCGAGTTTGCAGGCGTCTGCCCATTAACAGCTGTGCAGGGCTATGTCCATTGACGCCCGGTGTGTCTCTGTAGGCCAGCAGGGCCAGGTACGGGTCTTCCGACTTGCCTAGGAGGTCTTTGACAGTTCGGACCATTGGCTCCACCTCCCCATTTGACTGCGGGAACCGAGGACTGCTGGTGACGTGACGGAAGCCGTAGGCCAGTGCAAAGTCCCCGAATTCCCTGGCCGCAAACTGAGGACTATTGTCTGTGCGCAATAACTTGGGGATACCATGGCGGGCGAAAACGCTTTTGATTGCTGTGATTACTGCTGCTGCTGATGTTGACCCAAGGCTAATGACCTCGGGGAATCTGGACCTGTAGTCAACCAGAAGAATGTAGTCCCTGCCATTCAGGTGGAAGAGGTCGGCGCCCACCTCATCCCAAGGAAGACTTGGTGTGACTGTAGCCATCATGGGTTCTGGACGTTGGACCCGAGTCTCAGCACACTTGGGGCAGCTGGAGACGGTGTGTTCAATTTGGCTGTTGATGTCAGGGCCACCATACTGACTCTCGTGCCACTGCCTTGCAGCGGTTGATCCTTGAATGGCTTTCATGGAGCAGTTCCTGCATGTACCGCTGAGAGAGGTGGGGATGACAATGCGAGTGTTCTTCAGGAGCAAACTATCACACACAGTGAGGTCTCCCCTGTGTTGCCAATACTTTTTCAGATGAAGTGGCAACCGAGACTGTCTGGGCCAACCCTTGGTGCACTACTCCACGAGAAGGTCGCACTCACCGTCAGATGCTTGGGCTTGGCGCAGGTCGTCCCACCGTGTGGAGACAAGGCCTGGAAGGGAGCGGACGAGTTCTTGCACGTAGAGTTCCACCTGGTCGGCCTGCTGCGACGAAGGAGCATCCACAGGAGCTCGAGAGAGCGTGTCAGCTGTAGTCAAGAGTTTGCCGGGTACATAGACTACCTTGTACTGGTAGCTCATGAGCTTCAAACAGAAGCGCTGGATTCTAGGTGGAAAGAGGTCGATTTCCATGATGCCTAAAAGTGCAACGAGAGGCTGATGGTCGGTCTCCAGGATGAAGTCCAGACCACGGACATACTGGTCGAACCTCTGCACAGCCCAGATGGCTGCCAATGCTTCCCTTTTTGGTTTGGCTGTATATTGTTTCTGCCGACGTGAGAGACCTTGAAGCGAAGGCAACTGCTCGACGCTCTCCGGATAGTTGCTCTTGCAGAAGCACGGCCCCCCGGCCAAAGGAGCTTGCATCTGCTGAAACAGTTGTCTTGTACTGGGTGTTGTAAGTTGCAACGCACCGTTCGGAGCACGGCAGTTCTTTTAGCTTCCCAAAAGCCGACTGCTGCGATGGTCCACACGTCCATTCAGAGTTCTTCTAAAGCAGGGCGCGAATACGTGCAGAGAGGTCTTCGGGAGCAGGCAGACGCTTGATGGCTGCCACCTTGTCAGGGTCGGGTGAAATACCGTGGGCACTCACTACGACTTCTAGGAACTTCACACTGTTGGTGCCGAGGGAACATTTGTCTCGGTTGAGCGTGATGCCTGCCTTGGAGAGCCGTGCGAGGACCTGCTGGAGGCGCTGGTCATGCTCTTTACGAGTCTTGCCAAAGACAAGGATGTCATCAATCATGTTCACTACGCCGGTCTGGCCTTCTAGTATCCGGGACATTTGCTTCTGGAAATACTCGGGTGCCGATGTAATGCCGAATGGCATCCGCAGAAAGCAATAGCGACCAAACGGGGTAATGGACATTGTGTACAGCTGTGACTGTGGAGACAGCATGACTTCATGAAAACTTGACTTAGCATCCAGCTTAGAAAAAAAACTTGGCATCTCCAAGGAAGCCTATAGGCATTGTTCCACCGTCGGTAGCATGTGGCGTTCGCGAATAACGGCTTTGTTAAGCTGAGAGAGATGTACGCAGATCCTGTAATCGCCATCACCTTTTTGCACAGCTACCAGTCCAGCGCACCACTTTGTCGGAGCGTCGACGCGGCGGATCACTCCTTCCGAATCCATCTTGTCCAGTTTTTTTTCTTGATGGGCTCATGGAGAGGTAAAGGGAGATGTCTCGGGGCACTTAGTGAGAAGGGCGTCGCCCCGGGTTTCAAACAGATTATGTAGGCGTCAGGCAATGTCCCCGGTCCCTTGAAAAGGACAGGGTCTTGAAAAGGACAGTCCCTTGAAAAGGACGACTCCTGTGAGCCTGAGACATGGTCAAGGAACTTGCATACCCCCAGGGCCTGAATTGCAGGGAAGCCTAACAAGGGAACTGTTTTGGATTCCAGAACGTACAGTTTCTGCTCCACGGACTTGCCTTTCCACGAGAGTGTGGCTTGGTCAAACAACGTTTGACAAACAACGTTTGATTACCGGGACCTTTGAGCTCGCCTTCTGGAACTTGAAGTTTTGGCGGAATTCCGGAAAATGAGCTTGGTACGACCGTAACTTCAGCTCCCGAGTCCACCTTGAACGACAGTGGGGAGCCATTCACCATGTACTTCGATGAACTTGGCGTTGGGGCGGTTCTCTGCCACCGCATGAAGCTCAACGGAGCTTGCTGAAGACCGAGTGCGCTTGGAGTTGCATCTTTTAGATGCGACGCTTCTCTTTGACTCGCCTTGTCCCTCCATCCATCCGTAGTCCGCACGCCTCTCCCCCATTCTCCTCGCCACCCCAACTGCGCAGTAACAACGCTCTCACCGAAGCGCCATCTTGCGTTAGCGCTCGCTCCCCTCGCCATGCCAGCTGTGCGTCAGCGCGCGTTAGCGCTCGGTTAACACATGCGCATGCGCTACTCTCTCTCATTCCCCTCACCGTTAACGCGCGGTACATATAAACGCGATAACTGCGGCGCTCCGCTCAGTCGCTCCACCGCCGCCGCTGCGATGACATCCGATGACCACCGATGATTTGAATGGAGACTAACAGGTCTGCTACCGCGATGGTCGGCGCAACCGTAACAAGCACCGCCCAGATGCGTCGCATCACCCCATGGTTTCCCCCCGGGGAAAGATGTGGTCAATTTTTCTTCATGCAGACGGTTTCGAAATGACCTTTCTTGCTGCGCAAATTGCAAGTTGCTTGTCGAGCCGGACAGTCTGCACGCTCGTGCTAAGAACGTCCGCAGAAAAAGAACCCTCTCTGGTTGGGCCTGTCCGGTGACCCGGTCTTTCCTTTGGCGTTACGAACACGCGCGGCGGCGTCGACGGCAAGCGGTGACGAGTCGGCCTAGTCGCGAGCCCGGCGCTCGTTTTCTGCGTCTTCGTGTTGATGGACATGCGTAAGTGCCTCTTGCAAGGTGAGCTTCGGACTTCGGCACAGTTATCCGAGAGGTTACGGTCGAGCAAACCGACAACAAAGCGGTCGCGGACGAGCCTTTCCTCGACTTCCTGCGACGCGTAGTTGCAGCGTTTTACCATTGAGCGGAGAGCCGTGTAGAAGGCATCGGCAGTTTCGCCGGGCTCTTGAGCACGGCGGTGAAAGCGGACCGTTTCGAACAGCTCGTTGGGCGGATGAATGAAATGGTCGGTAAACGCTTTTTTGACGGCGGCAACGTCTTTGAGCTCGGAGTCTCCCAGCAGCGTGGTTGCGAGTACGACGCGGGCTTGCGGACCCATACAGTAGAGCATAGAACGCACCTGAACCTCCGGCGGTGCTGTCTAGTGGCCCGTGGCGAAAGTGTAATCCTCATACTGGAGCAGCCACGTAGTCCAAGAGCCGGGGTTGTCGAAGTCGAAGGCCGGTGGTGGGCGTAGCTGGTCAGCTGCGGCGCGGCGGCGGCGGCGATGGCAGGGGTAGTCATGGCGGGGGCGGCGGCGGTTGTCTCGTGACGGGCGTACGGGGTTGAACTGGTTGAACCGTTGAACTACGGACGAGCGTTGAACCTAAGAACTAAAGGCCCCTTGTGACACCATGTTGAGGGTGGCGGAGCGGGTACGCCGAGGGACCGTCCCGGCAGAGCACACAGCCCTGAGACACACACACACACACTCGATGGTTCCAGCAGGAACATAACCCGCCCCGGCGGGGAGCTTGCTTTATTAGCGCACCTAGAGTGCTAGTTTGTCCACTGATGATGATGGTCCCCGTGGCGCCATCTAGTCGAGACCCGACACACTACACAGAAAACATCGAAATTTGGCTTGACGGCATACTCATGAAACCGTCATCCTCAATCAAGCTATTAGGAATGACGTACCAGGAAAACTGCAAAAACGCCCTGCTCCTCAACAAGCTTCAAGAAACCACGGCTCAAATTGTTCGGATGCTGCGTAGGATATCGAACAGGACCCATGCACTGAAGGAAAACCACATGGTCCGCTTTGTGCAGGCCTTCTTCATCTACAGAACCGTTTACGTGGCTCCTTATGCAATTCTGGGGGCATCGGAGCGCGAAAAGCTAGACGTCCTTAGAAAGTCATACAAACAAGCCCTGGCAATTCCTACGAGCACCTCTACGGATCGCCTCACGGCTTTGGGACTGCACAACACCATCGAAGTGCTCATAGAGGCCCACGGCGCCCACGGCGCCCATAGAGGCCCATAGAGGCCCACGGCGCAGAAAGTAAGACTCGGAGCAAGACCAACGGGTAAGGAAACGCTAGCTAAGCTTGGGTATACGCGGCGCCGCACATCGCGTAAAACGCAGAGGACATCCCGCCTGAAATAAGGACCAGAATTCTTGTCCGTCCAATAGCCTGGAATATGTCCCCTCAGCATCATCAGGGAAGGCGCCTAGAAAGAGCTACTGCATTAGAAAAAAATAAAGCCGTTCCACTCAATGTGAAAGCTGTCGGAAGTTCAGAGCATTGATTCGCCATAATAGGCGGTAACACCGTTATTCACTGGAACCCACCACAATACAAATAAAGCTTCAAGGTAGCGACATCCCCGTAGTCACAACCATCCGCATAATGGGACTTTACATTCAGCAAGACGGGGGAGGAACGCTAACCATCCAGCGCCTCAACCACACCTCGCAAATCATGCGTATGGTGAGTCGAGTCGCAAACCGGCACCAGGGTATGGAGGAGGATGATGTCATCACGTTGGTGCAAGCACTGGTTGTCAGCCGCGTGGTGTACTCTACGCCTTATCTCCCACTGAAACCGAGGGAAATAGACCAACTTGATATACTACTGCGGAAGACGTACAAGCAAGCGCTAGGCCTCCCCCCTCACACCGCCACTAGTAAGCTGGAAGTGCTCGGAGTACACAACAAGGTGCGGGAGATCATTGATGCCCACCTTGTCAGCCAACTAGAGCGGCTCAGTCAAACGTCGATCGGCCGCACGGTGCTGAGGCAAATAGGCTACCAGATAGCGGACGCCAGCCGCCTCGACCGGAAACTGTGCCTCAGGACATCCGTACGCTCATCAGGGTTGCTCCGCTCCCGCGAAACATGCACCCTGAGCATAACGTACAGCCCAGACAAGCACGAGTACAATTCCTACAAAGGAAGTACTCTGACCATCCCAACATGCGATTCACGGACGCCCAGCCACAGCAGTAAGCGTCATCGACGGCTCAGGCGATGTCGTTCGCACTGCGACCGTAAAAACCAAAAACATCGTTGAAGCCGAAGAAACGGCCATCGCACTGACAATGACGCCTCCAACTTCGAATAAACCGCTTCACGTAATTACAGACTGCCAACAGGCATGCAGAAACTACGGCAACGGTCGCCATCTCAATATCCGCCCTCCGATTACTAAAAAAGCACAAGGATACCCTGAACCTTACCATACTGATATGGACGCCAGGTCATGCAGGGCTCGGCGGAAACGAGCGAGCACACGCTACAGCCCGAGCATGCACCCTCCGGGCACCGCACCAGTCGCTCTGTGACCCAGAGCCTGTCCAGCAGCAGTACCGTGCACTTCTGCAACACCACCGCCTTCCAGATGTGCCTACCCACCACCGCACCAGAAGCTTACCCGAGAAGAGGCTGTAGCCTGGCGGCAACCTCTTGAATAAATGTTTTACCACCACCACCACCACCACTGTTACCACCCAATGCCATCAAAATTTTCCGCCTTCGCAGAAGCTTTCCACCCCCTGCCTGAAACTGCGCCAGCGGGAGTCCTGTTCTTTTTTTGCTTGCTTTTCCCCCCGCACGTACCGGCGTTGCACTGGCACATTTTTTCGCTTTCTATCGTACAAACCAACCCAACGAACGTTCCTAACTAAACGAACGCGGGCGCTACCGGCTAATTACGTATATTTTGCCTCCAATGTACCTGCAGTTTTCTTTGCGCTAAACAACTGGGACAAGCACCAGCGGTTCACGAGTTTCGAACGGTTATGTATAAACCGCTTGGCTTTCGAAGCCTCTGGGCTACGCCGCGACGACAGCCGCTACGACGGAACGTCGTGTGGCTCTCCATGGGTCCAGCGAACCAGCTACGACGACAAGACGACAAGGCGAGCCCCTAAAGTGCTCTGCACCTAAAACACTATATATAAAGGACAAGAACGCGGCGGAACACTCGGTACGGGTAAGATCGGCGGCCGTTACCTCCGGAAGATACCTCATTTACAGTCTGACGTTTTGGTCGCCGAACACCCAGCAAGCTGAAGAGAGGGCCATCACCCTTGCCCTCTCCCTGACAAAGGCCGAAGTATTATTACGGGCTATCAAGCCGCCTGCGGAGCATACCAAGCAGGCAGTATTTCAAGACAAGCGCTTCGGGTTCTCCACCAACGACAAGAGCAATACCGCAAGTTGGGCTAGTTGGTGCATGATATCGGAAAACTTCAAAGCGCACAAAAAACGGGGCAAAGAGGAGGGACACACACACGCGCTTACTCGCAACTACCGGTTTTATTGAAAAAACGCAAATTTATACATGAACACAAAACAGATTAAACAAACATTGTGCCGATTAGAGCGTGTTCCTTCCGGTGAAGAATAATGGATGATTTGCTTATACACTTGTCATTATGTTCCTTGATAAAGTATGCCTCTACCAATTCCCTGACAGTTTGATCATTATGCCTGTAGAGCACCTCTGTGTCACGAAAAAACGGGTGACACACGTTTTGCAATGAGCAGGCAAATTGGCGCCTGTTGAATTTTTCACAGTTGACGCATGCTCGTTCAAACAAGACAGCGTCCAGTTTGGCCAACATACACTGACTTGCATGATAACGGGATTCTGTAAACGACGCCAATCGCACAACGAACAAAAGACTGCGTTATGGGTGACGCCACACTCGTTCCTCTTTTTCCTAGGCCGGTCCTTGTTGTCAGGGTTTTATGCAGAATTTCGATTTTGGGGGGGTGTCAGTGGGATGTTTGGGGGGTGTTGTATAAATGCCGGGTGCTTGTGGTTGCGGAATCTTTTTTGGGGGGTGTCGAAGTTCTTCTGGGGGGGGGGGGGTGTTGGGGGGGTGTTAGGGGGGTGTTTATAAATCCCTGCTTGTTGTTAACAATGCGGCAGAGACTGCCCACTTCTGTTTTCGCCGAGAGCAACACCCTTGCGCCGTATCGGGACCCCACTTTCTTCAAACCATGCGCCATTTTATGGACGTACGGGACTACAGCACATTTTCTTGCACGCCGGTCCTTCTCCTCCTCTGAAAATTTGCACTTTATCTGGCGCACAAGGCCACCACACACTGCCGACAGTACAGACGGAGGGAAATTCGCAGTACATGCCCTGCCCACGTCCATTTATTATTCTTCATTTCTACTAATATGTCCTTAACACGCGCTTGTTCTTTGACCCACTCCGCTCTCTTCTTGTCCCTTAATAATACACCTATCATCTTCCGCTCCATTGCCCTCTGAGTCGTCCTCAATTTGAGTTTAAGTATAAATCAAGGAAGGATACTTGGATAAATACTTGTTTAGAATACCGGTTAATACAGAGCGTGGGAGAAATTTCGCAGCGAAAGGGAAGGGGTTTTGAAAGAAGAACTCAGTTTCTCGCTCAATAGTGGATACTGGAATAACTTCATATAGCTTAACATATATACAATCAAGGCACGTTTAACGAATTGCACTTGGGGGAAATACGTTCTGGCCATGGAAATGTAAAAAATAAACCCTGATCCGAAATAAATACAGGCTTGGCAGCTCCAGGTGGAGGTAAGTTTGAGCTGTCAGCAAGATAAATCGGACGCTGAGTTCAGGAATGCGTGCCTCTAAGTGCAAAACCCTGTTCGAGACGAACCTGGGAGGCCGAGGCAAAATCAAAGGATGCACCTCACCACCAGGTATAACGGTCGCAGTTTGTAAATAGGGCAACTACCTAACAAGACGCAGCCAAACTTCATGAATGGCCCGATGTAGGATCGCTGCAACAGCAAAAGTGTGTCCCGGCGCATTCGTGTTCGTTTCTTACATAGCCTTTTCATGCGACCAAATGCTCTGTCCCCTTTAGTGATTGATGCATTAATGTGTGTATGCCAATCAAGAACAGAAGTGTATGTAATACAAAGATACTTCAGCGAATCCACCTGCGGAATGACTTGAGTTTTGAAGCGAGAGAAATAGCAACTGGCCCTGCAACTGGGAAGACAAGTAGATCACTCTTCGACACATTTAGCGTCAAATGAATGCTGTCAAGCCATGTGCCCAACAGATATAAAAAGCCCCCAAACGTCGACATATAACGAATGAATGTCGACGGCGGCCTCTAATGAATTAGAGACGATAGAACATTTTTTTCTTTTTTGGCCGACGGTTAACTTCTATACAAAAATGGCATCAATCCACGCTGTGAAGGTGGTTGAAAAGCAAACCTTTAAACGAAACCCATAATTGCCCATGCAATATCACTTGAATTCACACACGTGGCTCTACAAAGAGTGAGACGAGAGATTCTGCCAGCTGTTACATGGAATTCCAGGGGGTGGCGTCCCGAACGCAGCAGCGTCGGCCACGGCCGGGATAGAGCGGTGGACGCCACCGCCGCCACCCGGCCGTGCGTCGGCAGAAAGAAAATGGAGAGCAGCGTCTTTGAAAGGGTGAGACAGCGGAACCTAGCCATCGTGATGTGCTAGCTCGGGGCTACACCACCGCGTGACACAAGCGTAGACACCGAAAAAATTCGGCATGTGAGCTGAGTGATTCCCATTTCTACCGTTTTAAACTAGTTATTTTGGTAAGTTTGAGAATTGCGAGAAAGCTGAGGGAAAGCTGAGGGAACTATCACGACCAGTGGCTCCTTCCGCCTTCTGTAATACTAACTCTTAAAACAGAACCGAATTGGTATTTATCAATTTCGAAAACGGAGTCCCATTCGCGGCAAGCAGTGCGCAAAAGGTAGCGTTACTCTAGAGGCAAGATGTCTGTATGTGGTTTGTACAATTTGTTTTACCGCCCTGCAAACCAATCTTTAACGTATCTTTGCCATACGACCACTTAATTGCGTCGGGTGCGGGTTACCCAGGAGGTGCTGGCGAACAAGTTAATCAAGTCGTGCGAAGGAAGCGCGCAATGGGCGCGAAGCTGCGCCAGAACAGGCGCAAAACAACCGTTGCTAAAGCAGACGACAAAGCCGTACCGCCGACGTGCCCGCCGGCGAGCAGGCACTCCGCGCGAAGAACGCTGGAGATGATGATGATGATTGGTCACGCCGCGAAAGAACAGTTGGCTGGTAGAGGTAGAAAGCTTTGCTTAAAAAACACTTGAAAAACACTTCTAATCAATTATCATATTCATTCTATGTTCCTCTAATATTATCATTCGGGGCGAAGGTGCTGGGTTTTCGCCGTAGGAATCTTTGCTGTGCTCTACACTCATCCATTTCTGAATATCGTCGTCTGCCGTGCTAGCCGCTATACTGCGATGGCGGGCTTCTCTATAAAACACGCCAGCGCCTGTACTCAGTGCCTTCCGGCTCACTGCCTATCCTTCACTGCCGTATCTTCTTGCATTATTCTTTACGTAGTTTTCCCGTCTCTCGTTTTTTCTATCCTTTCCTTACACATTCGTGTTGATTTTATAGTTGGTGTGTTCTCTCTTCTGCCGTGCCTCATTTTCAGGCCCTCTACTTGTTATCATTTTACTCCCATTTCTGTTCACTTTTTCCCCTAAACGCTACTTCAAGTCAGTTCTTTATATTTCCTTAAATCCCTTGCCCACTTTCTTTTTCTCAGCGCCCATTTCCTGGCCTATCTTCCAGAGTGGGCATGAGCCATTCTCCTGGCACCAACCAACCAACAGTTATTCGCATTAAAAATTTTCTTTCAGCTTCAGGTCGTTTGAATTGCTGAAGGGTGCTAATTAATGGGTAATTAGGGTTTTATTTGTAACTAAGTCTCCTTTTACGGCCTCTTTCCGGAAATAATTTAGCATTTTGAGGTCCCCACGTATTTAAACAACCAATTTAGCCCTGGCCAATCGCCCCTTCTGGGTACGTGCCAAAATCTTTGAGGACATCATCATCATCATCACCTTCTTAATCAGGCTAGGAAGGTGGCGCTGTAGTGCCAAACAAGCGCCGAAAAGGTATGCGCCTTCCTATCACGACCAGTCGTGAATGAGCATTGGTGGAGTCAACTTCTCTAAGCCCTGCATTCTTTACGCTCCATGTTCTCCTTCGGCCCAGCGTGCTAATTTCCAGCTTCGCGTTTCCTTCGACCGGACCGCGGTCATGGCGAGCTTCTTGGGCCAGGCGCGGCTCGTCCTCTGGCAGCGGGTGGCCGTGCAGGCCCTGCGCAGGCACCGCTGGGCCTCGCTGCTCGAGGTGCTGGCCACCGTAGCGTGCTTCACGCAGGTGGCCCGCGTCCGACCGGCTCCCTCCGAGCTGGGGAACTTCAGCGCGGCCAAGCTGTTCCCGGCCCGATTCGCCTTCCCCGGCGAGTGGCCGTCGGCCGTGCTGTACGAGCCGCCGTCTGCCTTCGCCGACGACCTCTTTGCCCCGTACCGCCAGAGGAAAGGTACGGGAGCTCATTACTGTCGCAGAAAATAAAACTAATTCGCGAAACGTTTCACGCACCGCCTATAGACGAGTGCGTTTTGCACTTCATACTGACGCTACTTTTTGATGAAAGGGCTATCGTTCGTTGTACCGAAAGAATCGAGCCTGTCCCAAAGGCCACAATATCCCCTTGCCGTGAAAAAAGCAGCAAAAAGCAGAAAGCAGTGCCGTGCTTCTGGAACTACATTGATAAAAATGAATCCCGACTCGAAGTATACGCAAGGGATGTAATTAAGACTTCAACACCGGCCCGACAACAGTTTCATGGAGTCGGCTCTAGGAAACCCCAAATGCAGTTACAATGGCTGTGACTCTCTGCAGTCTAACTTGCATACAACTGCGACAGCAATGTGAACAGCGTCTCTAAGAAGCCCCCCTCTCCAAGCTTTCCTTGTTTTGCGATTTTGCTGTCCCGTCAGGGGGAAATATTGGCAACATAGCATGCGCAGACGCAGCCTGCACTCCGGAAACTATTCTCAAATGGTGCCATCGTGGCACGTCCCTCTCATGCGTACCTACGTGCAATGTCCCTGTTGCCGATGATACACCTCCGAATTTGTTTCATCTGATTTGCTGGCGTGCGACATTCGAAAGCGGCCGAAGCACAGCTGATATCCTACAGCCCGCCGCCGCTTACCAATACAGCGCACCTGGAGCTTGTGCGATGTGATGCTGCTCTTCTCGAACGCATTGCAATTTTTTACTCACCATTGGTCCTTGCAGAGCAGTCCAGAGCTGTTTGACAGCCTTAGTAGGGCCTGGCTACGGGCAACACGTGTCCGATTCCTTTCATGAGAACCTAATTCGGACTTTCGCCTCCTCTTTCCTGGGCTCCCAATGAGCCCGCGGGGCCTCAAACGTACTGTTAAGGGGACACTGAAGTGATTTGTAAACATTGCGGGATTACTAGCGCAAATTGTAGTCCGGAGTCCTTAGGCCATGTTTGACCACTCTGAGCGCGTTTACGCGAATTCATTTAGTAGAAAAATCAATGCGAAAATGCTGTCCTCCTCTCTGCACCCTCGCCCCTTTTCTGTGGCGTTTTTGTGTGACGTCAGGAGGAGATGAGCTGGCAATTGGCTGCGCTACTGCACGGCTCGCCGGCCTTCCGACAGAGTCAGTCGGCCCAGCGTTTCGTCCGCCGGCCGCCGACGGGTCGTAGCAATTCGTTCGCTCAGTTCATACGAAGCCAGGACACGCTTGTGAATGGAAGAATGTGCCTTTCTTCACTTTCTTAGTTTGTAAACTGTATCTAGCTCCAAGTCAAGGTCGCTTCACACAAGCGCAGCACAAGCGCACATGCGACGCTTCGCTGACTGGTACGCAGTAGGAGGTCACTTAAAGGAGCCATGAAGAGAAAACAAAAGTTATTTTTATTCGAAAGATTAGGTGTTTCATAGTACCCCAAGCGCTTTCCCGGAAGCAAATGATTGCTTTATTCACTGAGAATAAGGCAATTTTAAGCCAAAATTTTAAATCTCCCCGCTAAAATTGCACATTCCGTGACGGTGAACAATGGCGTCATACGAGCCGGTCCATGTGAAACAGATACTTAGTATGTCGACTCCATATAGCACCCACACGCGGGAGTCGAACCGAGACGGCGGCCATTTTAAAAATACTAGTAAAACCTAGTGCACCCGCAGCCCCTAGTCACTCTCGCTGAGGAGCTCGGGCTTGCATTTAACAACCTCACACCACTTGAACGCTCAATGCTTCTAAGTGCACGAGCGGCAAGAGTTGTGGCATACGCGGTGGACGGGAAAAGCGACCATTCCGCGATAGCCACAACAGAACGAACGACCCTGCCGTCGGCACCCGCTGCCTCGTCAGCCCCGTCGCGACGGACGAATACAGACCTGGTACGTATGTGCCGTATTTTTATTGCGGTTAATAATAGTTCAATTTCAGTAGCAGTATCACTTATGCCAGTTGGCCGGTGTCGTGTATGGAAAGCCGTTCGCGCGAGCTCTCTGCTTCGACCAGAAAGATACGAGCGTCAATGCGCGGTGTTTACGGCATTTTTTTCCCCCAAGGTCAAGAGCGATTTGACGAAAGTCGGCGACGAGCGCCAGCATGTCCCAGGAGTGAGCTACGTAAGGGTCCCTGCCGTAATCACTTCCTCGGAAATGAAGCGAGCACACTCGTACTTCCTTTAGCTCTCTTTCTCCTCCCATTGCAAAGTTCACAAAACGTAGCCACTTGCTTCGCCGAGGTTCGTCGTTGGGCAGCACATGAAAGGAGATCTCCTCACCGGCGGGGATGTCACTCCTTCGACCGATTTGCCCGTACTACATGGCATTTCAAAACGCAGCAACGAAAATTCATTGTAAAGTACTCGAACCAAACTGAAAGTTTTCAGTGATTGTAAACTGGAAACGAGCGTCGTAACGACAGCAGCAAGCCAACACCATTCGAAACTTCTGCGACGACTGGCACTATCTCGTCGCTTCTTGCTGTTTCCTTACTCCCCTCGTTTCTATTTTTACCTTTGCTGGTTGGCGATATGACGGCCAACCTCCTGTCAAGGGATTAAGATACCAGCAAGGTCGCGGCTGTACGTGCTGGAACGGTTCGTTGGACCCTAAGAGCCTCGAACCCGAAAATTCGTCTGCGCGACGGTGGCGACGGCGAGATGTCGAGTTCGGCGGGCGGTAGTTTCGTACGCATTGGCGCACACGCTTGCGTGTTCGTTCGGAACTTCAACCGGTTACTCCACCGTTCTTTGTCATAAAAAGAATGTGCAGTATGTTTCACGGGCATTTAGCTCGCTATGCAAAACTGTAAGCCCTGCCTAACATGCGTTTGCTTTTGCCGGCCTCCGCCAATCGCAGAGCATTTCTCGAGTGACATCATAGGTTCTGTTGCGGAAAATGAGCTGGTGGGTCGCATGGGCATTTCCTTTTTTTCCTAATTATGTAGCTTATTTGAGCGAAGTTTGCGTTATAAATGGTGTCGTTATGGTTCTAACGAGGGCAATCTTTCGAATGAACCAAACTTGTGTTTCTCTTCATGGCTCCTTTAAGGCACTTGAAGGCGGGAGAGAGTCAGCGAAGTCAATATAGGTACCAAGGAAATAAAATCAACTGAAACTTTTACTGTACAGCGCAAAAATAGAGAGCCGGAAGCACATTTTTGCGCTGGGTGGTCAGCAGCACGAACACACATCTGGGAACGCTTTTCTATCTAAGAAATGCAATTGCTAGACGTGAGGTATTTTGGAAGTTTGGGGGACGTTTACTGCACGAGCGCTATACAACAAATAGTCGCCTAAAGTACATGAAATGCTAAAACTAAATAAAAGTGTACACTGGTTGTACATTATATACCTTATATATCTCATTTCGGCAGTGCTGGCTCGTGGCCGAGTTGTCTGAAGCACTACGATTTTTGTTTGGCAAGTCGCACTTTCGAATACCCGAGGGTGCATGCTTTCTTTTTTGTAAGTTGATTTTTTCGTTGGCGGCTGATGTTATTTTACCTGAGTTCACCATTTTTGGGCCGTAACGTTCACTGCTCCACGAGCGAGTTCGCAGAACGCGCGCAGACTTACACTCACGCGCTAGCCAGTTCTCGTTGGCGTGCTGTTGCCACAAGCACCGACTGCTTGCGGGCAGTGGGCACAGGCCAGAATCAGCACACCCTTGGCCTGGTGCGAACACGCTTTTTACGATACAGGCATGAGTGAGGCAAGCTCCGAATATGCGCGAAAAGCGCAAGGCATTTGAGCGTCTGCGGTGAAGCGGAGGGCGTTCATCCACTGCGTAGGCCTCGGCTAGTGATTTCTTCGATGCCATGCCCTCCTGGGAGGCTTATCTTAGGCATATTATAGCCGACAACATGGCAGAAGCGCGGAACGACGATTACTGAGATATCTAGAATGCCCATCCAACGCTGCCGTCGGATGTCAAGCATGTTGTTTTACAGAACCGAAACCAAAACTTGTTTGAAGGCTAACCTTGGACATCGTCCAATCACGGTGCCACCTCCTCCTGACGTCACAGCCTTTAGTTGGTGCGGCCGCCACAGACCGCGCACGGTAGTTTTTCTTCTTTCCCGCCTTATAAAATAATAACCGTCTTATCAACCGGATAAACGATCAAAACGTGTGGTAATTTGAGTCAGTCTACGCAGTGCAAGCAAAACCGGGAGCTTGACAAATTCACTTCAGTGTCCTTTTGAAGGAGTAGTGACACGAAATTTCAAAGCTGAGATAACTATGTAACATGCTTTCTTTTTATCAGGAGACATCCCCCAGCAAGTTTCAACAGTAACCATCCGGTATAATATATTTTAAATCCCTTTAATCACTGCCCGCACGAGAAAGCCCAGAGCGGGCCAGCATGACATCATCTGATACTTGCCCCAAACTGCCGACGTCGGGGCTCCCGTGACGTACCCGGCGCGCTGCCTACGGTTGGCCCGCGCTGCTACACCGTGTGTAGCCGTCATGGTTTCGGACTGACGTCATCCTGCCCGGCCGCGCGCAGATGAAGACCTCGGCCGGTCTGAGCAAGCTCGTGCGCTCGCTCGCGCGCGCGTCCAGACCGGCAGAGATGCGACAAGAATGGTGACGTCAGGTGCTACCTCCTGTCATGGCGGCTTCTCTGCATTCGTTTTGTCGAAACCGAAACTTACTCGAATAAACTACGCCGTAAATGATTGTTTACGCGCCGATCGACCGTCTAATGTGCCATTCTGTGATTAGTTGGCTAACAGGCACCCATAGCAGGGAAAAAAACCTAACACGAAAATTTCATGACAGTATTCCTTTAAATAAACTCGTTCGTTCGTTTGTTCGTGCGTGTGTTCGTGTGTTCATTCATTCATTCATTCATTCATTCATTCATTCATTCATTCATTCATTCATTCATTAATACCTTTTTTTTATTTTAATGTATAACGTTGCGTGAAAATCTCTCTGCTATGTCGTTACCTCTTACTGACCTCGAATAATAGTTTTGTTTCTTGTACCTGGTCCCAGCAGAAGCCAGGCCCAGTTTCGCACATATTTATTTTGATATATACAGCAATCGTAGTTATTATAATCATAGCACGATTCTTAGTTCAGTGACGTTACCCCGTGGCTTTTCAAATTCTTTTAGCATCATGTAATAAAAATGCGCATGTAAGGACGGGACAAGCGAAACTAGCCCCAAAGATCGCTTTGATGAACCTTTTAGCATAGAATCGCTGTAGAAAACGAGTTATTTGCAAAGCGCGCACGTACAGCGAAAAATAAAGATACAATCCTATTCCCATTCGCATATATTCCCACATTGCCAAGGAGTCTTGCGAAGTTTCTGTGCGGAGCGAACAATGCCGCTCATTTACAACGAAGTGCGCTCAAGTTACTGAAGTAGTTGTGTATATCAACAGATTTCGAGTTTTTGGACAGCTTTAAAAGGGAATTAACGGCGGAACGAGCGCACACCGCCAGTTCTCTTTGGAAATTAGGTATCTTTAATTTTCGGTGATTTGTAACTTGAAATGTCTGCGAATTTTAAATTTTGTTATATACTTTTGTGGCCATTAGAAAATAATAGCATTCGACGCAATAAATATGAGAAATACAAGAAAAGTGACCAGGAAAAATTTTACGGGCTCGTCTAGCTGGTGGAGATATATCCGTTTTGTAGTATCAGAACAGCACATCTTCGTTAGTTTTAGTTTAGTTTAGTTTAATTCGAAGAAAAGGCCCGACTTGTAGATTACTGCAGTATCAGCTTGGTTGTGTGTGTAGAAATGATTGTAAAGAATTGTATTTTAAAGAAATGAAAGGGGGCAAAGCACCTGGTGAGTATCAGATAACAGCAGACCTCATGAAGGATGGCGGAAAAATTGTACCTCAACAACTGGCAAACCCGTATACGCAATGCCTAATGACCGCAAGTGTACCGGAATCTTGGAAGAACGCGAACATCCTCCTAATCCATAGGAAAGGTGACATGAAATACTTGAAAAATTACAGGCCGATCAGCTTACTGTCAGTCGTCTACAAGGTACTTACCTTCTGCAACCTTAGATTTCAGTCAACCTAAAGAACAAGCAGGGTTCCGTAAAGGTTATTCAATAATGGACCATATTCACACCGATCATCAGGCTGATAGAGAAGTGCGCTGAGTATACTGAAGCCCTATATCTAGCCTTCATAGATTATGAGAAAGCACTTGACTCGGTCGAAACCCTAGGAGTCATTCAGGCATTACGGAACCAGGGGGTAGCTGAGCATTATGTAAGAATACTAGAGGATATCTACAATGGGTCCACAGCTACTCTCATCCTCCATAAGAAGAGCAGTAAAATACCTATAAGGAAGGGTGTCAGACAAGGAGACACAATCTCTCCAATGTTATTCACAGCATGTTTACAAGAAGTATTCAGAACGTTGGATTGGGAACAGGTGGGAGTAAGGGTTAATGGAGAATACCTCAGTAACCTCAGATTTGCTGATGACGTTGCCTTGCTAAGTAACTCGGTGCCCATCAGAAATGTAAACGATCATGCAAAAATATGCCCTCAGCGCACGGCCGACGTGGTGTCTTAAGTCTTTCTGAAGCACACAATGACAGATTATGAAGAACTAGCATCCCGCGGGTCTATCATAGAGGCAGGCGCAGCATCCAAATCTGTCTTACATTTAAATGCGCGCTCAGTAGGCAATAAGGAAGACGAAATTTCAATTTTTTGAGTGATTTCTCTTTTACATTGGATATAATAATGCTTTCAGAAACGTGGTATCACGACAGCTGCAACATGCTTACATTACCAGGTATGAGCTTTTTTATATTAACCGTGTTAACGAACGAGGTGGTGGTGTGGCAGCTACGGTTGCATCTAGCACACATTGTAACCTAGTTACAGATTTTACTAAACATACGGAGGATTATGAAGTGCGGGTTCTACATAGCAAAAAACGAAATTATTTGTGTTGTGTATCGTCCGCCAAATGGAAATAGTGTTAGATTTTTAGATTTCTTTGAAGGTTTTCTAGGGTATGTTGTGAAAAACAATTTTCGACTCGTATGTGAGGGTGATTTCAATATCACTGTCTTAGAACAAAGTACTGTTCGCCGTGAACTTAACTTATAGTTACAGTCCTGCGGTTTCGTAAATCTAATCACGACAGCGAACAGAATAACGAGCACTACTTTATCTGCAGTTGACCTTTTCCTTACAAATGTTGAAAACAAGATTCTCAGAGTCGCAACCCTCTGTTGTGACATCAGTGATCGTTGTCCAATTTTTGTTATATATACAACACAGACATTAAAAGAAGAATGAGTTAGGCGATGACTTCACTTTTCAGCCAATGACAGAGCTAGGCTTGGCCCTATTCAAATGGAAGTTGACAGGCACGATTGGTCTTCGGTTTTCGATAAAACGACCGCGGATGATGCATACAATAGTTTTATGGAAATTTTCTTGCCTCTGTATGATACATGTTTCCCTCTTAAAACTGTAAGACGTTCAAAAAAAGTCATACAACCCTGGGTGTCATTAGAACACTTCGAGATGATCAAACATAAGAGCAGTCTATATCATTCGGGTCAACGTACACAATCAGAAGTAACCCTAAACGAATTCAAGAAATTGCGAAATAACATAAGTAAAAAAGTGAGGCTGGCCAAAGCAACGTACTATCAAAACTTGTTTGCTGACGCCAGTCAAAAGCGTCCAGCTTCTGCTTGGAACGTTAACAATAAAATTTTAGGTTGAAATTGCACTTCCTCCTACCCCAGCCCAATAACTCACGACTCTGTCGAATTGACGGGCAAATCCCTGGCGGACCACTTTAATAATTATTTTGTAAATATTGTAAAGCCTAGTGCAAATATCTTGAATATTAGGAATAAACAATCTGGACCGGTTCAGAGTATTTTCTTGACTCGAACTGATGAAACTGAAATATATAGTACGTTTATGAACATCCGAAATAGTACAGCTGCTGATGTTGATCACCTGCAAATAAAGCCAAATAAATACGTGCTATCTTCGATTTCCCGGGTACTGGCTCACATCTTTAATGTAGTCCTAGAAACAGAACTATTTCCAGTAATATGAAAAAAAGCCAAGGTTTCTGTAGTTTACAAAGTGAGGATAAAAATGTTGCCTGCAACTACCGGCCAATATCGGTACTTCCTGTTTTTTCCAAAGGACTCGAAAAGACTATTTCCGCCTGCGTAACTACGTTTTTGGAGAAAAATAACACCTTGACAGATTTTCAATTTCGCTTTGGGAAAGGTAAAAGTACAGAAACAGCGTTATTTGCCATAAAGGAGAATGTTCTACAAAATATACAAAATAATCTTCATACTATAGCTGTGTTCATTGATCTTAGCAAAGCTTTTGACTGCATCAATCACGATATCCTCATTAACCAGCTTTCAAATATAGGCATTCGTGGCTCAGCATTATCATTATTTGATAGAGACCTAAGAAACAGAAGCCAGTGCGTATGTATTCGCGGCCACAAATCCTTTTTTTTTTGTCCTTGAATTGTGGTGCACCTCACGGAAGTATTTTAGGCCGACTTTTATTTAGTGTTTTCATAAATGATATAGCTGAGATAGATCCCAAAGCACACCTTGTTATGTATGCGGATATTACTCTGCTTCTGTCTGGCACCGAATTAGATCATATAAATTACTACTTGCAACGAAGTTCTTTCAAAATTATCAAGATGGGCCCAGTCAAACGATATGAAAATAAACCCTAAGACTGAGGCTGTCATTTTTTGTGCACGAAATAAAAACGTTAGTCTACAAAATAGCATTTATCTTGATAATCAACTTGTTGAAATATTCCATGAACATAAAATACTAGGCGTTCACGTTTCAGCAAATTTAAGCTGGGACACCCATATTGACTATATATGCAAGAAACTGGCTCAGGTAAATGGAGTTTTATTTTGTTGCCGTTCCCTAATCCCACTGCAGGCAAAACTGCAGATATATTATGCCTTATTTCATTCACGTTTAACGAACTGCAGCCTAGTATGGGGTACAACAACCACATCCAACATAGACTTACTATGCTTCAAAGGAAAATTATTTTTCTCATCGATAACATCGACCGAATGCAAACAGCAAAAGAGACCTTTGCAAAATACAATATTATTCGATTTGATAACATGTACAAATTCAGGCTATTAGATATAATGTATTACGCTTCACCTGTTCTTGCAAACTTTATAAAACGAATAGCTGGATTGCAAAGTCACTACACGAAATCCAAATTTATGGTATGTACCTTTATTTCGCACAAACTACAAACTACAGTCATTATCATTTAACATTCCAACATTGCTGAACCAGCACAAAAACACAGGCGGAATGACTCGCAAGGAGCTGCGAAATCGTTTAGTGCTGTACAGGAATGATTATTTGTTGCGATTAACGTCTTTCATTTTTTTTCAAGAGCCTGAAGAAGAGGTGATTATAATGTGAATAATTACTATCCTTCTCTTACGCGTGCAAAGCGTATTCTTATCTTGTGCAGAATTCCGTTATGATAAAATTATTATTTAGGTTTTTATTTTTGTTTCATCTTGTACTCTCACATTATTTGCTGTTTGTATATTCCTTATTTTTCGCTCTTGCTTGTTGCCGTAAGTGCATGTATGATGTGTGTACATTTAACGGGATATGTATAGGTATATATGAATATATTATGTCTATAAATATATGTATTTATGTGCGCAAATGTAATTTTATATGCAATACCCAATAAAAGACAAACGGATTCCACTATTTGGTATTTTTATTTTCGCAAACATTGAACACGTGGCGATTTTTTTATCATGGAATGTATTTTGTCTTGTTTCCGTGTAACATGCAAACCGATTGCATACCATTGTCTGGTGTACCGGTTCCTCGGGCTCTGTCAAGCTGCAAAAGGGTGGCTTTTGCACGAGGAACCATTCACTTGTGGAAAATAAACTGATTTATTTTGAAAGCATGCTTTCCGCACTGGACAAACACAGTAGAACCGCGGGCCTGAAAATTAATATGCAGAAAACCAGAGTAGTTATCAATAACCTCGGGACAGCACAGCGGTTTGAGACAGGTGGCGAGGGAGTGGAAGTTGATTGATTGATTGTGGGGTTTAACGCGCCGACGCAACGCAGGCGATGAGGCGCGCCGTATGGAGGCCCGGATTAATTTTGAACCTGGGTCTTTAGTGCGCCAAACTCGTACAACGGCGTTCTTCGCCTCCATCAGAAAGCGAGCGCGGCCGGATCGAACCGCGACCTCGTGCGGGAGTGGAAGTTGTAAGCGAATATATCTACTTAGGCCAAGTTGTGACCCCGTATACCAACCATGAGGCAGAGATAGAAGGATAAGAAAGGGGTGGAGTGCTTACGGCAGACATTCTCAGATAATGAATGGCAGCCTACCATTGTCCCTGAAGAACAAAGTGTATGACAGCTGCATCGTACCGGTACTCACCTACGGGGCAGAAACTTGGAGGCTCACTAAGAGGGTTCAACTTAAATTGAGAACGACTCAGCGGGCAGTATAGCGGAAGATGATAGGTGTAACATTAAGGGACAAGAAGAGAGCAAAGTGGGTCAGGGAACAAACGCTTGTTAAGGAGATATTAGTAGAAATTAAGAATAGGAAATGGACGTGGGCGGGGCATGTAATGCGAAGGCAAGATAAACCGTTGGTCATTAAGGGTAACAGAGTGGATCCCTAGAGAAGGCAAGCGTTGCAGGGGGCGGCAGACAGTTAGATGGGCCGATGAGATCAAGAAGTTTGCGGGGGTAAATTGGTCGCAGGTAGCACAGGACCGGGGTAATTGGAGAATAATGGGAGAGGCCTTTGCCCTGCAGTGGGCGTAGATAGGCTGGTGGTGATGATGATGATGTATATGTAGTTTTTCTTATGTCCCGCTGCTTAAAACGAGTCTTCGCGGAAGACGGGGGCAGGAACTGCGCAATCACGCTGTCGTAAAGCTCGACAGTATTGTGGTACCTCAACTAACCGCGCTACGTCATTGGAGGCGAAACGTAGAAAACAACACGAAGTTTGCGTGCAGAGGCATCACCCAGTGGGAAAAACAATGGCCGCGTATTCATCCCGTATTCATCGCATTCATCGCACACGTCGTCAAAAGACGACATTCATCTGCCGCCACTGACCCGTAAATGCCTATAATCTCTGTCCCGCCCACTTTTCAGGCTCTTCCCGTCGCGTATCGCTCCTCGCGCGCTAAACTGGCTGGAGTGTTGCTGAAGCCAATCCATCTTACAGCTTTGAGCCACAGGCTGCATGAGTTAACATACTTGCCCTATTGTTTTGTGTAATAACCGTATTTTACGCGTTTCTGTGCTTGATATCGCGGTAATTACACCCCCGTATATTTAGTTAGAAAAAGATTGTGGTTGATTCCTCTGTCATAGGAATCAGTAAAACACGAAAGCAAAATGTGCCGCGAAATCTGCACCTGAGCATGATTTGCGGGTCCACGGCTGTCTTCGGCGGCTGTCTCGTGGGTGTGCTTGGCGATCGACGTCCTGCTAGCGGGTCGCTTCGGCAAAGGTGTACTAGCGTTTTCCGTGACCGGTATGACGTCAGTGAACTCTTAGTGTACCCCGGTATAAAACACTTTCGTGTTAAAATATAAAATCCGAAAACGAACGTACTCTTTAGTACTAAAGATTGCTTCCCCGCAAGAAGACTCTGTATGAAGGGTTGCACCCATTACAGGCCGCTTGCTTCGTTGTACTGGGCTTGCTTCGTCGTCATTGAAATTTTGTGTATCCCGGAATAAAACACTGTCGTGTTAGAACACTGCGTCTGGTTGTGCATTAATGTTGTGCTCAGGTATGCCTTGTATTTTATTTTTGCTTAACAATGTTGACACGTATGAAGTGTGCTACCACATTTATTAGATTGCAATTGTTTTGCCTATATAAATCACTGGTTTAAATATTCTTTTTACTTTAGTCCGGGTGACTGAATCGGGGAATATACATACAAGCAGACCAAATTTTCGCGTTTAAGTAGCCCAAGAAAGGCTATTGTCTTTAAAAAGGCCGCCATAACCTGTGCGCAGCAACTGAACGGTTACTGAGCCCACGCTACGGCGAAACATTCCATACCACCCGCTGCTCACTAAGAGAAAAAAACGAGCACGTGCTGTTGGCCAACCCATGGGCATGCGCATTGGTGACGAGGCGTTGCATAGCGCAATAACTTTGACAATTTAATTCATAAACTCGAAACTGTACCCCTCGGACAACTCAAAATGAGCACAAAGTTGCGTTGAAGTTTACTGAAACATACTCTCGCATTCACTGCTCTCAAGGAGTTGTTAGCTGTACCCGCAGTTTTGTGAACTCCGAGTTCGGTGTAACCAGAGGGTAATGCTGGGCTCGCAGAAAAAGAAAAACCCGTTCTACCCAGTGGGAAATGTGCTGAAACCGCGTAGTGGTGCTTCTCTTGTCTCGGCTCGAATTTTAACAGGTGTTCACCGGAGAAAGGCAGCGCTGTCGCCGCCCACATTTTAGAAGGCTGATAGAAACGGTCGATTGTAACAAAAACCTTAGAAGCACAACCCCAGCTTTGTTTTTCTGAGCACTTAGGAATCTAAAAAAGTGATAAAAAGTGATGTTTGGCATAGAGCAGGGCGTCGACATGACTATGAACACTAAAAATGCTATGCAGAGCTGTTAGTTTTTGTGCAATTAGTGGTTAAAGGCTGATGCCCACACATTTTAATGCGATAATTTCCATGACTCCGGAATCTTGTACAGCAACGTGCTAACCTTGGACCTGTGAACAAAGCCAGCTCTGCTCTGAATATTAACTGTGGGAAAATTCTTTAAATTACAGTGAGGAACTTCGGAGTAATCACTTCTGAAAGAACTACGATGAGCCGACAAGCGGAACCTGAGGGCAAACATTTTATCGTGCAAGTTTAGTCATGAGGAGAAAACATAGCAACATTCCAGGCATCTTTCTCACTATATGAACACCTTGCGCTTTAAAGGAGCCATGAAGACAAAACACAAGTTTGTGTTATTCGAAAGATTTCGTGTTTTATAGTGTCCCCAGCGCTTGTCCGAATGCAAACGATGCTTTATTCACTGAGAAATTGTTTCATTTAAGTTAAAATTTTGATTTTCGCGCTAAATCGTGCGTTTTCGTTGTCTGGAATGGCATCACAGGGCCTTGTTTAGTGTTAGTGAACCTAGATGGCGCCAGCATGCCGCGGCAAGCCATTCTCTGCCTTTGGTTGGTTTGTGAACGTATTTTTACCTGGCTTCTTTTGTTCATGGAGACAATCGTTTCGTGAAAAATGGTGCTCGCTCGACAAATACGGTCACGTAAGGCATCGTCGCTTGCGTCAATCGCCCAGTGTCGTCTGAAACAACCACAAAGCCCCGTAGTCCTGTGCAGCTAAACCAAGCATAGTGCGCGCAGTACCAACAGCAGTATACGCATCGGTACTTCCATGTTTAGGCGTGTTTTCGTGAATTCCACTGTTTGTCCCACCGTTCTTAGGGCTTTAAAAATAATGTGCTCTAAATTTAAGCGCCAATAGCTCGTTGGGCAAGCTGATAAGCTCTGCCTCATCTGTGTTTGCTTTTGCTGCCCTCCGCCAATCGCAGAGCTGTCTGGTATGACATCATGGGTTCTGTTGCGGGAAATGAGCTAGTGGGTCGCATTGCCATTCCGTGTTTTTCCTAATTATGTAGCTTATTTAGTGAAGTTAACGTTAAAAATGGTGTCAGTATGATTTTAGCGAGGCAATCTTTTGAATGAACCGAACTTGTGTTTTCTCTTCATGGCTCCTTGAAGAGGGTGGGTGAGACCAACTCAGTCGAACCGATAGAGGGGTGTTCAGCTGGCTAAACTCCGGAGGCTAATTTAAACCATCAGCTGTAGAAACATGTGGGAAAAACAGCACAGGGAAAGCGTTGCTCTATTTGAAGATAAGGGATCTTAGGGTGACGAATAATTTACGAATAAAACATGCCGACAGGTAGGTTGATATTTGGATTGAAGTAAGTTACTTCACATTCAATTTAGGAAACCATGTGGTAAACTTGGTAAACTGTGGTAAACGGCGTTCTTTTTCAGCACGTGGTCAATGCGCCTGATTGGCGGACCACACAAATTACAAACAGGAACCAGTTTTTTTTATTCATTAAGCCCGTTCTACATGGTGCGATTTTCCCTGCGAATTCGCAGATGCAGCGCCGCTCGCGCGGCAAAACTACCTTTTTTCGTTGCTGCGGCAAAGTGCCACATGTTTGGAACGGTCGAGCAGTCCTCGCGAACGCCGCTCGAGCGGCGTAGAGAGGCCTAACACAGCTAGGTGAACGTCACGTCATCAGCATCTGCACGCTTAGCAACCAGATGGAGTTGCTTGTATAAGCGCCGCATGAGCGCGGGCGCACCAAAACAAACGCTCGCGCGTTCACAGCGCTCTCGTTTCCTTCCAAGCCTTCGTGCGCAGGGCACCATGTAATGTTGTGTACACGGTTCAGCTCCCTTGGGATGATATGTTTACAGCCAATGGGTATTACTCCGGCAGTGATGTTTTTGATGGCTCTTGTCGAGTCCGTGATGATGTTTAAGCTCCTGTCATTTGCTTCTCCCCGCCTGATAGCCATCAGAACAGCACTGGTTTCGGCTTCATCAGTGTCCTGTTTTCTAATACGAATCCTACGGAGAACGTCTTAAAAGAAAAAGACGTGAAAGGAGAACGCTACCCGCTCCTCACATGGCACTAAACGCCCATGATGCACAAACACTGAGAAGAATACAAACTAACACATTCCCATACAAATCAAGGCTGGCGCTTATGTTCCCAGTCAGATTTAGTGAGGACTGTTATCAATGCAATGAAAAAGCCACCATTTTCCACACCATATGGAATTGCCCAGTTATATGACAACAGAGAAAAATACACCTCATTCACAAGAAACGTGGGAGGCGACGCTGGCCAGCGAGGCCTTGGAAGACCAGCGCCAGCTGATCGACAGGGCCTGGGCTGGGGCACAAGCTTCTGCGGCCCTGGAAAGAGGACTCCACCCAAGTTTCTCCTTTTAATCCCTTCCCCTACTTCAATAAAGTTTTACTGAACTAAGCTGAACTGCGCGTTCACAACATAATGTTGCGCGCCCTTTCGGTATCATTAATCGGCTTCTTAATCCGTATCTGCGCAAGTGGCCGCGCAATATGTTACAATTAATCCCGGCATGCTTCGCTAGCCGGACGCGGAAACGCCACAATAGCAAGTTGCCTGATTACAACCCATCGCTTTCGCTGTTTTTAGTAAGCAAAAGCTCAGCTGGCAACCTTCAAATTGTTGTATCATGTCTGCCACTGTGTGTCGTACGGTTCCAATGCATTGGCTCAGCGGCGCGCTTTCCCTCTAGAGTCAGTATATTATCTCTATGGCATGAAGGAAAGGAAAGTTAGGCACGCACAACAAACGAACCCAGGGTTGCTTGCTGTGTTTGTCTTCTCTGTGAGTGTGTGTATATTGATAAACAATTGGCGATTGTTGTATGAAACGGCAAAATAAACCCATACTGCAAAAGCCTGAAACATCTTGCCAGAAAGTGAAATAAAACCTTTTTTAATTACAACAAGCTCTCCTCGCGTCAGACCTAATTCAGTCTGCAAACAATGTGCTTGTGAAATACGAAAATCGCGACGTTCGCAGGAGACAATGTGCTTGTGAAATACGAAAATCGCGACGTTCGCAGGAGAACCGCCGCGGCAGCGGAGCAGTGCAGACCTGTCTCGCATGAGCTCCGTCGTTATCTTAGTAAATCGGCCTTCTAAGAGGCGCAGTTTCGAAATTCTCGCGGCGATCTCATCGCCAAACCTGCTCCTGCACCCAGGAATACAAGTATTTCGAGGGCCCAGGACGAGAAAGACCATCCTTTCGTACTTCGCAGACCACGCCGGCGCACGCAACTTTGGCTAGCGCCCGACGTTCGCGCGCGCCGGCGCCGGCCGCGCCGTGAAAGCCACGATGCTCCAGCAGCCGATAGACCAACCCCAAGCGTCTCAAGGGACTTCAACGACGACGAACGGCGGACTTTCGCCTTTTTCTCAACAACAAGCACCAGCGCACGCTGTGCAGGAAAACAACGACGACGCCGGCTGGGAACAAGCACTCAGCCGCCGCACTAAACAGCGCATGAAGAAAGAAGCACGAGGAACCCTCGAGCGGGAAGCTCCTGATAAAGACGGAAACAGCGACCGTGCAAGTAAGCAAGGCAATTTTCAGCAACAAAAGAGAAGACTTCCCTCCCCTGCCGCAAGACGACTTTAAAATCGTCATCAGGCCGAGGAAAGGACTCCCTCTGAAGACCTTTTCATTACTCGAGATAACCCAGGCCGTAGCAAACGCGTGCCCGGGAGGACTGAACAACCTGAGCGAAGCGATTGTTCGCCCACGATGGGGCTCAAACATAATCATCGTCAGCACGCCGAGCGAAGAGGCTGCGAATGAGCTTCGGAGAATCAACTTCCTGACATTCGGCAGCATCACGTATGACACAACATCGTACGTGGCTTTCTCCAAGCATGAAGTCAAGGGAATCGTCCACGGATTTCCACCGGGAACACCATCGGAAGACCTCATGAGAGGCCTGAGAGTGCGGACGCTGAACACTAAAATAATCCAAGCCCGCATGCTGGGGCAATCGAAAACTGCACTGCTGACTTTCGAGGGTGACACGGTTCCCCGGGCGGTGTACTTCCACGGTGGTGAACTTCTGTGCTACCACTACAGAAAGACGCGTCAAGCCTGCCAGAATTGCATGACGGCAGGACACCGGTCAGATGTCTTGCCCTACGCCACACGTCAGCAAATGCCCCCAATGCGGCACGGATAACCCAGCCCGGAACACCCCTGCTCCCCAAAGTGTGCTCTCTGCGGTGAAGAGGGCCACGTAACTGGCACAAAGGATTGCAAGAAGAAGTTTCGAAATTCAAGGATACCCCCTGGCAACATCCCCAAAGGAAAGCAAGCAAAAAAACCCAACCAGCCCAGAGGTTTGCGGAGGAGTGGCCAACTCTGGAAGAAACCACCGACCCACCAGTGCGGAGCAACACCGAGCAGGCGACGATCTCCTCAGGGAATGAAGCCTCCACAGGGAACAAGACCACCAAAGACCGAGTGGCCTCCCAGGAGCGCAAGCAAGAAGGCAACAAGAAGGTGAGTTGGCCAAAAGTAGCTGCCTCCCTACAGAACACAAACACTAAAATAGACTCTTTACAATCCAAACAGGATAAGGTAATTGAAGAACTACGAGCCCAACTAGCCAGACAGAACAACGAAATCGAAAACCTCCGAAGACAGCTATCTGAAAAAGAAAAACGTAGCGAAAGCCCGCACAAAAGTCCAGCCATAAGCACGTGCGCCTTTACCCCAAAGGACATGCCTGCCCCAATACCGCAACCTTCAGTTCCCCCCCAGCTGCTAAACGATCCCAGTGGCATAGGACTCTTCCTAGCACAAATGCAACAAGCTCTAAACAATAGGATGGACCAAATACAGCAAGCTCTCCTCAACATGGCGAAATCAGCAGAACAGAACAGCATAACGAGGCAAAGAGAAAACTCGAACAACAACTAAACCCAAGAGGAAGCAAACAACAAGCACTCGATGCACAGATAGAAGACCCTGAGGCAGACATCTCAGACAAAATGAAGCACCGTAAAAAAGGCCCCTAAATCAGAAAAATTAGAGATATGGCAATGGAACTGCAGAAGCATACGCAACAAGAAATGTTCCCTAGAACAATACATACAAAGCAAAGAAGAGAAGCCCGAAATCCTATGCCTGCAGGAAGTGGAATATATGACGAATATATTAGGTTACACCCGCATGGATATAACGAAAGACCTACGAGCAGCGATATACGCAAGAAAAGACATCACAACCATCAAGCATTTCTTAATGACCCGATCCCCCATCGGCCAACTTAATAGAAATTGTTCCCAACGACAGGAAGAAAAGTTCCGTCTTTATTCCTCAACGTCTATAGCTCACCCTCCAACGCAAGCGAGGATTTCTCAAAGCTCATGGGAGAAACCATGCTCAAGGTGAAAGGAAATAGACTGATAGCACTGGGGGACTTCAATGCACCCCACAGAGAATGGAACTACAATTTTAACTCTAAAAAAGGCGAAAACCTCCTCAACAACATGGACAGATATGGACTAGAATCCATAAACGATCCCAGCAGCCCCACCAGAACAGGAGGCATTAATAATAGAGACAGCTGCCCGGACCTCACCTTTGCTAAAAGCAGTGACCACCGTATAATATGGCACAACACTAATGAAAATCTGGGCAGCGACCATAACATCATCTGCGTCAGAACCACGGTCAGACAACTACAAACTGCAACGAAAGCTGCCAGAATAACAGACTGGGAAAAGTTCAGATCAGAACTGCCACTAACAGAAGATAGAATCCCAATCACCGACATCGATATTTGGAGCAAAGATCTAATTTCCAGACAAAGAAAAGTTACCAATACAATACAATGCGACGAGGAAACACCATGCGTGGACAACCATCTCATGAGCATATGGAAAAAGCGAGCCAAACTCATCAAAAGATGGAAGAGACAAAAACGAAACAAACGACTCCGAAAAAGAATCAAAAACATCACGAAAGAGGCGAAAGAATACGCACATAAGCTTTCCAAGCAAAACTGGGATGATTTCTGCGAAAACCTCAAGAACACTCTCAGCACTTCTAAGACATGGGCAATCTTGAGAAGTATGCTGGATCCAAACAACACCAAAAGAGAAAGCCAACATAGTGTAAGAAGATTAGCCCACACGTTCCAAGGCTCAAACGAGCAGCTTTTAGAAGCACTCAAGAGCAAGTTTGGAGACAAAGACACCCCGGATCACAGCCACACCCAATACAAGGGCGCAAAGAACGACATCCTTGATCAGGACATCACCAAAGAGGAAGTCTTCGATGCAATAATCTCAGCAAAAAGAAAAGGCGCTCCAGGCAGAGATGGAATAACGAACAACATCATCAGAAACCTCGGTAATCAGCAGCTAGAAGAACTTACCGAATACATAAATGAACAACATTGGAAACGTGGCTCCATCCCACCGGAGTGGAAGCATTCGGAAATCACAACTATTCCTAAACCAGGCAAAGAATTAGCAATCAACCATCTGAGACCCATATCGCTTACCTCATGTGCGGGCAAGCTTTACGAACGCATCATAACCAAACGGCTGTACAACTACCTAGAGGACAATGATCTCCTCCCATACAGCCTAATCGGCTTCAGAAAAGGCCTATCCACACAAGATGCCTTCCTGCTCTTCAAGGAAGAAATCCTTGCCAAAAAGAATAACAAAGACCAAATGCTTTTGACTCTAGACCTCAAGGGAGCGTTCGACAACGTTTCCCACGAGGCAATCTTAGAGGCCCTGAACAGTATAGGAAGCGGAGAACGGATCTACAACTTCGTCAAAGCTTTCCTTTCTAACCGAACTGCAACAGTAGGGTTGGGAAACCTGAGATCCGGCTGTTTCCAAATGCCGAACAGAGGCACCCCACAGGGTTCTGTTATCTCCCCCATACTGTTCAACATTACAATGGTCAAGATTGCGGAAGCCCTAACCCGATTCACAGACATAGGTCACGTCATCTACGCTGATGACGTTACTCTATGGGTCTCCAAAGGAAACCTCCAACAGAAAACGGAACAACTGCAAGCTGCCGCAAACGTGGTTGTGGAAAAGGCAAGAGAGAACGGCCTCGAATGTTCACCTGAGAAATGCGAGCTCATCCGAATCTATCCAACAAAAGAACATCTACCTTCCCAAATCCAAATCGGAACAAAGACCATCCCAGAAAAAAAACAAATCAGAATACTAGGCATGATAATACAGAGCAACAACCAGATTGACGCCACGATGGAGAAGCTCAAGAAGACAACAACCCAACTTGCTGGGATTATCAGAAGAATTACAAGAATCCGCAGCGGCATGAGCGAAAAAGAGACACTCAGACTTGTCCAAGCACTCATAATCAGTAGAACCACATATAGCCTCCCTTTCCACATCACCACGAAAGCCCAAGAAGAACGGATAGAGGCAAACATAAGAACAGCATACAAGGCAGCTTTAGGTCTGCCTTTCTATGCATCAAGCGACAAACTATCAGCTCTAGGAATCTTCAATACCTTTCAAGAGCTAAGAGAAACGGTGCTAGTAGCCCAGAGAGAGCGTCTCAACAAAACTTCAGCAGGAAGAGCCATCTTGCGAAGAATCGGAACTCCACAAGAAAGAATCAGGCAAGACCGGATGACCAACATCACCCTAACTCAACGCAAAAGCCTGATCCCACGCCCCTACCCAAGAACATGCACCCAGCCTCCACAAAGACCGAAGGGTTGCCAGAATCAAATACCTACGGAAATCATTCCAGCACCAGAGCAACACAGTCTACACGGATGCCAGGGCGCTAACGAATCAACAGCAGTACGGTGGACCACTAGGCGAGCTAATAGACTGCATAACTATCAAAGACTGAATCGACGAAGCGGCAAGCGCCGTCCTACTAGCCTAAGATGGGCGAACACAACCAAGCGCTGAACATCCTCAGGACTCAAAAAGAGCCATTCTAAACTTAGCGGCAGCAGATTCCCAATCCACAGAGCATTCTTCCTGCACCCTGAAGCATAAGACACCACATTTGGGCCCGGTCACGAGGCCTAACGGAAACGAGATGGCCGATGAGGTAGCGAGGTTCCTAACGTACCCCCGATCAGAGACTCTACAGTCTTCCCCCTCCTGTAACCCACCAAGAACCCCTGCCAGGCTTGTCTAGCGGCAGAAGTTTCCCCCTCCACACAAAGGCCTTAACACCTACGAAAGCCAAACACTAAGAAAATTCAAAGAACACCTTCATCCACAAGTTAGACTTGCTCTGAGGAACACCACAACGAACACTGCAAAAAATGGGAGAGGTGGAAATCTCTTCCCGCATGCTGGGGATCCCCGTTTCTCCCCGGAGAACGCTCACGAACCCATACACTAAAAGACATTGGGGGACCTGGTAATGAAAGGGGCAAAAAACCTATCCTAAAGAGCGAAGATCGGGGCAGCTGAAACTGGGCCTTGAAGAGGGTCCACTACTCTCCTCGCCAGACCTAATTCCTCTCATGTGCTTCAAAAATTTTACAACTGCGACGTTCGCAGCCATGTAGACGAAATTTTCCGGCATTGTGAAGTTCGCAAGTGTGAATGTTCGTTCCACCGAATTCGCAGACTACAAATATTTGAAGCCCTTCCACGCAATGTGAAAGCTGTCGGAAGTGTACAGCAGTGATTCGCCATAATGGGTTGTAGTGCCATTGTCTGCTCACTGCTACCACCCAATGCAATTCAAATTCCCCGCCTTTGCACTGCTGGCGCGCCCCCTGCCTAAAACTGCGCCAGCAGGAGTTCTGTTCTCTTTGTGCTTTTCTCCCCGCACGTGCCCACGTTGCATTGCCACATTGTGCATTTACTATCGTAAAAACCAACCCAACGGGCGTCCTTAACTGAAGGAACGCGGGCGCTGCCGGTTAATTACGTATATTTTCCCTCCAATGTACCTATAGTTTTCTTTGCGCTGAACAACGCGAAGATGTATGACAAGCGCCAGCGTTTCAGGAGTTTGGAACGCTTATGACAATATAACCGCTTGGCTTTCGGAGCCTTTTGCGGTACGTCGCGAACAACCGCGTTACCCCGGGACGCCGCCTTGGTGCTCTATATACTTGGGTCGAGCGAGTGAGCTAGGACGACAAGGCGAGCGCCTAAAGTGCTCTGCACTTAAAACGCACCATGTAGAAGGGCCTTACATCATTCTAAGCGCATTGTGTAGTGCGTTAGTCGCGGTTCGCCACTCGGCGGTCAGTGCCCGCTCTTGACGAATCATGGTTGCCTCTGCACAGATGCATTTGCGTAATCATTTTGTTCTCCTCCCATTTCGCAGAGTTGTTCGATTTCCTCCGAGTCCACAGCCCCGTGCGGGCAGTGAGGGGCGAGCAGGAGCTGCGCGAGGCATGCAGGGAAGCGGTGCGCGAAGCCTACGAGCGCGACTACGTGCTCTGCATCAGCATCCACCCTCCACGGGAACACGACTTTGAAAGCGATGGCAATGGAAGCAGCGCATTTCCGTCGTTCAACTACACCCTCCACTTGTTCGCTGGTGGCCTACCACACGTCGGCTTCCGTGATCCCATCGAGTTTGGCGACCAGGAGCCCACGGCCTTAGAGAGTGAGTACTAATATGACGGCCATTGAGTAGGTTGCAGTTTAAAACGCCCAATTTCAATCAGAGATTAAAAACAATCGGTAGGTCCGCCGCATATCTGGGAATAGATGTTAAGCGAAGGATCGGATGGTGTTTACGACGTCGTTAATGTCAGCGTTCTCAACTGCACGATGGAGCTCAAGTAGCACCGTTTGAAGTGATCACGGGCTTCATGGCGAAACAGAGTTAAGAGAAACCTGCCTGTGCCGCTTCTGTTTCGCTTGACGCTTCTCGGCATAGTTCTCATGATGTTAGTCATCTAAGTTCATTGCAACCCTGCGCTGTTGCCTTGACTCACGTCTTTGAGCCGGCATGCCAAGCATACATTCGCTTTCTGCACCACGTTTTGCTGTAGAGCGAAGACATTACACTCCGCCCCCGGTCACCTTCCAAAAACTACCGCGCCCTTAGACAAACACTCCAGACTCGTCACACCAAACTAGTCACACAGGAAGAAGCAACGTTCCGTAGTGTCCAGGCAAAACCCGCCGCAGTGGCTCAGAGGCTAAGGCGTTGTGCTGCTGAGCACGAGGTCGCGGGTTCGATTCCCGGCCGCGGCGGCCGCTTTTCTGATGGAGGCGAAAAGCAAAAACGCCCGTGTGTACGAGATTTCGGCGCACGTTAAACATCCCCAGGTGGTCAAAATTAATCCGGAGCCCTCCACTACGACGCGCCTCATCGCCTTCGTTGCGTCGGCGCGTTAAACCTCCACAATCAATCAATCAGCGTCCAGGCAAACACTTTCCTGTATCCCTATATCCAACCATGTCCGCAGAATGGAAATTTTGCTCGTCACCAGATACCTTTGCCCACATCATCATGGTTCGTGTTCGCAACTCCAACTACCCTCCTCTTCTTTTTCCCTACCTGTTTGGGATCCCGATGACTACCGCTTGCTGGGACGCCCTGAAGCTACTGGGCCCCAGAAAAGAGACCATGAAGTTGTCACTTGAGGTCCTGGACGAGAAATCCACGTCTAATTTGTTACTGATAAATTTGGTTACTACTATAACTACAAATCCGAAAAACTACTGCGCTACGCTTGAGATCGTGAAACAGCGTTCTAAGCCCTGAAACAAGCTCTAACTTCTCTACGCGTGCTTTGGTAGTTTCATTAGTAGGCATTTCAGACCTTACAATGAAGCAAATTTATCATCATCATCATCACCATCATCATCATCATAACCATCGTCGTCGTCATCATCATCATCAGTCAACTCAGGGCTACTGCAGGAAGAAGGGCCCTCCCATTGACCTCCAACCGCTCCGGACCTGCGCCGCTCCTGTCCACAGTTTTTTAAAGACGATAGTCTTTCTTGGGCTACTTAAACCAAGAAATTTTAGTCTGCCTGTATGTCTGTCCGTCTGTCTGTCTGTGACTCGATACAGCCACCCGGCCAAAGCAAAACAATGCCTGCGTAATAGTCTTACATAGTCACAGCTAAATCTACCCGTCAATGTCCGGTGTAATGTTCATACTTGTCAACATTGTTGAAGAAGAACAAGACATTACGCAAATATGAGACAACAAATCAATGCAGAAATGATATTTGCAGTGTTCCTTTATAAAAATTCAAACATGCTAGGCTTTTGCGAAATTAAAAAATTGGCCGCGTATCTGCCCCTTTTGTTGCAAATGTCGTCAAAAGACGACAGTCTTTATCGACTTTTGCCAAGTAAATGCCTCCCTTCGCTTTACCGCTCACCTCTCATGTTCCTCTTCCGTCGCGCTCCTCCCGAGGTAAAGACACCAAAGGTTTGCTTAAATCATTTTAAATTTCCCGCGTTCCACTGCTCCAAACCGAGTGTCTCGATGCGAACGCTGCCGTACGGCGAAGACGCGCGTTAATCGAGGCACCCTACTTCAACGTTTATAGAACCGCGTTTCCCTACTCCACGTGCGTTGCAAGCAGAACGTGGAAACTATGTAGTGGAACCTTGCATAACTGTTGCCGGTTGATTTCTTAAAATGGCGCCAGAAGCTATAGTGGCGCTGGCGACAGCAGGCGACGGCGGAGTAAATTCTTTTTCTGCAGTTGATGAAGTATTTAATTTCGCAAAAGTCAAGCATGTTTGAATTTTTATAAAGGAACACTGCAAATATCACTTCTGTATTGATTTGTTGTCTCATATTTACGTAATGTCTTGTTCTTCTTCAACAATGTTGACAAGTATGAACATTACACCGGACCAAGACGGGTAGATTTAGCTGTGACTATATAAGACTATTGCGCAGGCATTGTTTTGCTTTGGCCGGGTGGCTGAATCGAGTCACAGACAGACAGACGGACAGACATACAGACACACAGACAGACAGACCAAAATTTCTGGGTATAAGTAGCCCAAGAAAGACTATTCGTCTTTAATACTTCATCAACTGCAGAAAAAGAATTCACCCCGCCGTCGCCTACTGTCGCCCGCGCCACTATAGCTTCTTGCGCCATTTTAAGAAAGCAACCGGCAACAGTTACGCAAGGTTCCACTATATAGGTTCCACGTTCTGCTTGCAACGCACGTGGAGTAGGGAAACGCGGTTCTATAAACGTTGAAGTAGGGCGCCTCGTTTAACGCGCGTCTTCGCCGTACGGCAGCGTTCGCATCGAGACACCCGGTTTGGAGCAGTGGAACGCGGGAAATTTAAAATGATTTAAGCAAACATTTGGCGTCTTTACCTTGGGAGGAGCGCGACGCAAGAGGAACAACGTGAGGGGTGAGCGGTAAAGCGAAGGGAGGCATTTACTTCGCAAAAGCCGATAAAGACTATCGTCTTTTGACGGCATTTGCAACGAAAGGAGCAGATACGCGGCCAATCTTTTCATCCCTCATTCGCCTCCCCCTTCTTCTAGACCAATCTCTTGGTATCCACTCTGTTACCCTAAATGTCCACCGTTTGTCGGTTTGTCTCACTACTTGGTCAGCCCTAGTCCATTTCTTTTAAATGCAGAGCATTTGTTAGTCGCACTATGTCCGGCGTCGGCGTCGGCGCCGTCCACATGCTCACTGCGCATGCGCGTCGCGTCGAGGCGATAGCGAACTCTCTCTTGCGAGGGGCATTGGATTGGATTGGATTTGGATTGGATTGGATTAAAGTGGATTGTGTTGGATTGTGTTGCGTCATAGCCGCGGCACGTTGCGTCATAGCCGCGGCAGACGCGCTCTCTCTTCCGCGGTTTCCGCTCCTTTGGGCGCGCTGCGCATATAACCGGTGTGCCGTTCTCCGGCGAAGCAACATCCGCGCTTGGCTCAAACACCTAGAGTCCACGCCGCTTTACAAGTACGCCAACGTCGTCATCGACTGGGACCGGCTTACGCAGTCCCCTCAACGTACATAAGCGGCGGAGCGCGCGTTCGGAATTCAGTCAAGGGCGTCTTTCTTGGCTTTCGCTTGACGTGACGCTTTGCTTGACTCGAGTAGATGCGACGCATTTACTCAAGTTCCCCCCGTGGGAAGATGCGGGCGGGTTTTTTTTATTGGCACTGTGATACCGTCAACTCTAGTTTGTTCTCTCATCCATGTAGCTCGTTTCCTGTCCCTGAGTGTTACTGCTAACATTATTCGTTCCATGGACCGTTGAGCCGACTAAGTTTGCTTTCTAGTTGTTCAGTAAGCGCCAAGTTTCAGCTCCGTATGTCATAACCGACATATGGACTGATTGTAGATTTTTCGTTGAGTGGCAGAAGTAGCTTACTTTTCATTACTTGGGAGTGCTCGCCGAGTGCTCCGCAACCCATGCTTTTTCTGCGCCTGATTTCTATCTCTTGGTTGGGGAGAGCACTAACCTTCTGCCCAAGGTTTTTATATTCTTCTACTTCTGGCGTTTCGTTTCCTACGCTGAAGAGGACATGGGTGGATATTATGGTCCCATGACTAACAAACTCAACTCTCGCAAATTCATTGAGCATATTTTTATGGGCCTAAATGTTTTTTTTTTTGACATGAGAGTGATTTACTCGTCTGGCTCGGGGCATTTATTTGACCCTGTCCACGCCTGTACCAAGTGTGCCGAGAATTATTAAAATGCCTACGTTTAAGCGACGCTCACTATTTCAACGCACTCATCGTACTGGGGAGTTAGACATGTTTCATGGACTTAGTTAATTACAGAGTAAGTTTTGCAAGCATTGAACAACTTAACTGTAACGTGAAGTTGTCGATGAAAAAGCGTCAGTTGAAGGCTCCAGCATGGGTGTTGCGTGGGATCCTGCATGTAACAGAAGAGATCGTTATTTGTTGCTATACTGGAGAACAGGTTAAGAACGGCAATAGATCTTGTACGCTATCGCTCCGCTATGCGACGGACCCAGATATCAACGGTCGCGCGCTTTTGGAAGGGGGTTGCTATTAATGCGTGATATGGTCTGCCTTTTCTTACATAGTTTGTTTGTCATCGCTGAACTGGTTTATAAGAATATGGAGTTCAAAAAATCACGGAAACGGCTCCGGCCATGTTCAAAATATTCCCAGTAACGCCCTACTTGCTCCACGCGGAGTAACATCCGGCTGCGGGGATGAAGCACAGAGGCAACTCCCCGTTGCCGTTCTCATGTTGTCCCCGAGCATAGAAATGCCCTTCAGCGAGATGTAATGGGGGCACGCATTCCACTGTTTAAATGAAGGAAATAACACTGATATATATATGACCAACTTTCATATACTCTGCGCTAAGGCGTCGTGGAGATTCAAAGCGCTTGGTGATCTGCTTTATGCAGAACTGATTCAGAAGACACAGGTGTGGATTGACACGATGCACCTGGCTCTCGTTGACCGAAACGCGCGCAGAAAGGAACTGTGGCACACGGTAAGTGAGCAGGCTTAATCAGAAATATTCCAGACATACCAGAGACGAACTTGTACACCCGCCAAATTTTTTACCAATATCACGGGAGCGTCGACCGTTCCGTCGATCAGTGCCGTATGACGGGGTGATACGACAAACTCGGCGAGAGTAACCGCATGCGCACTAAGCGAAGGCCGTTGCTTCTGTAGTCTGCTAGGCTGTTCGAAGAGCAGACAGCCACCCCGTACTGCTGTTTCCACTCGCTTTCACTTGCCCTCTTCGCCCCGTTACCGGCGGTTTGGAGGGTAGTGTGATAAGCGAATAAAAAATCGGGGGTGGCTGTCTGCTCTTGGAGCAGCCTAGCAGAAGACGACAACAGCGGCCTTTGCTTAATGCGCATGCGGTTACTCTCTCCGAGTTTGTCGTATCAACCCATCATACGGCGCTGATCGACGGAACGGTCGACGCTCCCGTGATATTGGTAAAAATTGGGCGGGTGTACACTTACGAAGTTGTAGAGACGAAAGGAGGATGTTTTGGGCATGCCAGCAGTTTTGCGTGAAATTTCAGGGTCGCGCGTTGCCGTGCACGCCGAGGTTGCTACGGCACTCTGTGCGCCAAGGCAAATGAGCGTCTTTTAAAATAACTCCGCGTGAGTGGTTGTTTCGGTGCTGTAGACGCCGTCATTGTTAGCTGATGTCTGAACGTTGCCCGTTGCAGTAGAAGCCAGGGTTGCTAGACGCACTGCAGTTGGGGGATGAGGACGCAGTTTCGTTGGCTCGAACTGGATTACAATGAAGTATCCGCGTGCATGATATGACCTACGGAAGCTACGAATAACTTACTTTATTTTACTAACTCTCGTAACAACAAAACCTATTTTTTTATATATGCTCACAGTTTGCTTACTGAAAAATGGTCAAAACTATGATTCTTGCGCCAAACCTTGTTAAACGGCTTTAAAAGTTACTGCGCTTAAGCCTCGCGATGAGTGTTCATTTCTGCCGATGGAGAGCAAACAAAAAAAAAAAACCCTTTGTACGAAATATTCCCACATGAACTTTTCGCGAACAAAAACTAATATTGAGTGCCGTAACATCTCCTGCGCGAGGGATAAATGCGTCATGGTATTCCAGCCAATTGCAAACAGGGAGCACGCAGCCTTTGGTCCAGACGCAGGCAGTAATTTTGGAGGACCAATTGAAGGCACATCACCAGTGTCTGTACCTTTTGCCTTGTTTTCCGCCGGCTGTGGGGATGCTTTACAGTATAGCAAACGAGAAAACAGGTATACCTTGGAGCTGCATGGTCCAGTTAAACTTCATTTGAACTTCAAAACTGCGAATGGGCACACAGTCATCTTTTTTCTGAAGCTCGTAACACAAGAGAGAACCTATGAGAAAACGCCTTCGTTCAAGATCGCGAACGCAGTAACAATTGCTTACGCTGAAACTAGCTTCCGCCCATTCCACGCCATCAAAGTCAGGCACGTCAACCAGACAGCATCAAGTCCGTGCAAGCAGCGACACCGTGCTAAGTGGTTGCCTGGCAGGGCTCTCTAGGCATCCTGCAGCTAGCAGCTAGCTCGTGGTTTTGTATCACAGGGGGAGTCGCTGTTTTTTAATCCTCGCATAGTAGTGGGTGAACACGTGGCGTGCAGCGTCGAACACTTTGGTGCATAACTATCACGGTTTTCGTACCCGCGCGACATGATGAACCTTGACGACGCCATCTTTGAACACGGCTGCCTGGAACGCGCTCCGCTCCGGACTGTATACAGCTACTACATTACGTAGCTTTAACGTTATAATAACAGCCGCCGGGAACGAAAATATCCCAGGTGACCAACGCGGCAGTGATAACCAAGCTCTCTAGTTCTGTGCGAAAAAAGTTCTCCCTCCCTCTCTCTCTCAGTTCCACTCTCTCTTCTCCCCTTCCTCCCGCCCTCTCTCACTTTACAACAAAAGATTTCCTCCTTTCTCGCTGTGTATTCGCTTCGTTTGAGACCTCGTTCCACTAGCGCTGCGTGCGCCTAGTAAAGGTCCCATGATAGTGCGTGGTCAGAATTAGTAAACTTTATAGTCTACTTGTCTGACAATTGGCGTCTCTTGCGTTACTCCTCAGCTGCCAATATTGCGATAAAGAATAGCCGGGTTACTTTTGCGCTAAGCGCGTCACTCCGTTCACGGCAGGTGTACACCCGGCAGTTCCCGCAGCCCGCGCTGCCGCTGGACATCCGTGGCTACAGAGAGAAAGTGCTGCTCTTCCTGGCCCTCTCGTACAGCGTGCCCTTCTGTCTTCGAGTTAGCGCCGCCGTTTCAGAAGAGGCTGCTGGACTAAGGGTGGGTGCCCCGGGGAGTGCACTTGTCGTAATTTGAATAGCAGCACGCTGGTCATAGCGCTTCATTGCGAATGCCCCGTAAGCAAAAGCAGAGTCCTTCAATGCCTTTCTGGTCATGAAACTTCGCCATCACGCCATGGGAGAGCTTCGTATGCTGCCGCGCCGCGGCGCTGGTGTTGATCGGAAGGCAGCCGGGGTGTGGTCAGAGCGCGTTTGGCAGAGAACGGATCACGGAGTAAGATAAAACAGACGCTCGCCGCCTCATCAGCAGTGCGCTTTGGCTTAACGTGTCATGGGCCGCTCAAATGGACTTATCATTTTGTGAGTGGCGAAACAATTTGGTGCGAACGGGCATGCTGCTACTGCGTTCCTGACTGCCGGTCTGGCTACAGAGCAGCGGCGGCCGCCCGATGCCCTCCGATCTGCGGTGGCGCCACTCGCGGTAGCCTTTGTCCCCGTACGAAACTTTGCCGGGAGTTTCATGACCAGAGAAGCATTGAACTCTGGCAAAAGCTTCGATCTGCAGTCGTGTGTTTCTATATCTGCATTGTACATATACCATCGTACCCAAACCTGATATAGCCGTAACCGGGCTGCAGTATAAATAAATAAATAAATAAATAAATAGACAACGATCGCTTTGTCGCTAGGAGCGAGAACAGCGCCGTAAAACATAGCGTTAGTCAACACGTTGGTCCCAGCTTAAGCAGCTTCGCACCGATCGACCCGTAACGAGCACATAAATATTGACTGCATAGGGAAGATGTCAGCTGCTCGTCATGGTAATGCACGTGCACGCTTTACCATCACCGACATTTGAATATAATATAAACGGTGCTTCAAATAATTTCCCCAGGGTAACTGTGAGCACACAATTGACCTGTGCAAAGCCGGGAGACAGTTTAGAAAAGTTTATCATGTCGTGACATTAGATAAATATGTTCGGCTTTAATGAGAGCTTACTCTGGTGCTTTGAACAACGAAGCTGCTCTCACAAAATCGGGACCCTGTAGCACTTCTATTCGATGTTTCTCATAATTGAAGATTCCTTCAGAACGTTGTCAGCAAGCGCATTAAGTACATTAGAAAGCTGTCACAAAGAACCTCAGAAAAAGATTGCTGCACTCGCCCATCAGCTAACGTATGAACTTGCCCAAAGATTTTGGTGTATTTTAAGTCTGAACATTGTCCGCTTGAGCGACGTCATTCGAGCTCTATCGGGCTGTTGGGCGGCTTGTTTTCAACTGCACGAATAAACTCACAAGACAGCGACTTTGAAGAAAATCGCTGCAAAAGCAGGAACTTGAAGGCGTATCTATCTCACGGGCAAATCATGCAGTGTCACTCTGTGCTGGCGATAACGGAATCTGTCGCAGTGCTGCCAAACTTGCATTGCTTCAAACTTATCACGCATTCCTTTGAATTATGGTTCAAGTGTAGTCTTTCAGCATAGTTACAAACAAAAGCCGGAGTTGTATTACCGTGTCGAAACAACCTATTTAATTCGCTTGACGCAGCGATTTTTTTCAACATACCCATTGCGTTTCTTAATATGGGAGCGCGTTCTTTTCTCCGGACTCCAGAAAGTCATGCAGATTTCAGGGCTGTTGGAATCCGCCTACTGGTTCGGTCACCTGGCTGTGGGCGTCATGACGGGTGCCCTAAGTGGCGCCATTATCCTCGTGCTTATGACGTTCTCTGGCCACAAGGGCGTCGCCTACTTCCCGCTAGAGGTGCTTGACGCTGGACCCCTCGCATTCACTTTCCTTCTCTTCTCCTGTCTGTGTACCATGCACGCCCTGCTCGTGGCTAGCTTCTTTAAGACAGGTAAGGAAACCTTATTTATCGACTGTTTTCTACATAGTCTCTTCATGTTTCTTGTGCCCTGTGGCAGATAAGGGGCAATAAAAACACCTTCTTGCCAGTAAATATCTGTGAGCTTGTGCTTTGCTAGGTTAAAAAGAACATTTAAAGGACACGCGTCTTCTCTGATAGACTCGCAACACGAACTTTGTTATTGTCATAATCATCACCATCATCAGCCTGGTTGTGTCCACTGCAGGAAAAAGGCCTCTCCCAAAGACCTCGAGTCTCGTCTATCGAGTGCTACCTGAGTCCACCCTTTGCCCCATCCAAATTTTTGTAGATCTCCTGGGAAGCTCTTGCTTGAGTTGGATCACTTGCTTTTACATACGATATAGAAGCGTGGCCTCGTAATTTTTTCTGCCTTTGATGGTCTATTTTCTCCGCCTCAGCGAGCCTGGCCACAACGTTTGCGATCGTCTACTGGTTCCCTGTCAGCCTGTTCGTGCCGTGGCAGATGGTTGAAGGGTTTGAGTCTCCTCTCGGAAACTACCTCTACGCGCCGAGAAATCTCAAGCTCATTTCGTCTATTACGCCTTGCCTAGGAACTTACTGGGTGCTGAAGATCTTCGGACTCGCCGTTGATTACGAAGGTGACAAGTTCTCTTTAAATATCTTCCGTCATTGTGCACTTTTTTCACTGTGAATCTTCCAAATCTGATTATCCGATCTTCCATCCTCGCCAAAGCATGTAAATTTCGAGGAAGTTGGATGCACGCGTTGCCAGTTACATCATGAGATAATGCCCGTTTCCTTTTGGTATGTGGTATCCAAATGGCTAAAATCAATGCAGGTCGGCCAAAGTGACAGTTGAGGCGGAACAAACTGCCGCCGTAGAAGATAGCCACACATTGGAATGAGATGTGAATGTATGCCGGTCAGTTACTATAGGTAACTAAGCGTTGCGGCGCTTTTAACGATAGTGTTTTTTTTGGCTTGCTAAACGTGAAAATATTCGTCGGTGTCTCTGTGTAACCCAATCAACTACCCTCAACCCGGCCGCCATCCCGCCAGGACCGCTTAGTAGGATTCTCAAATCTGCCATTCCTGTTTTCGGCTAGATTTAGCAACGCCATAACTTCGGCCGATTTTATCGCATTTCGGCGAACCTAACAAGCATCTCTTCGTTTCAACAACGCGAAATATCGCTCGTTCATTTACACCTGACTTTCCCGTTTTAACCTAGCTTACAACGTACCAAACCCACCTTTGAAATTCCCAAATACATTTTCGCAAATACTTCCAGTGTATTCCTCGTAGGAGGAAAGAGCAGATGCAGGTACCTGGCAGGGGCTGCCGAAATTGATTGTCTTTCGGCAGCAGTTCATACTGTCTGTTTATTCGACGAAGCTCTGCCGGAGCGAGTGGACGACGTCAGCTGTAAGCACAAAACTAAACTACTGAATTATTGAACACTGTAGAAATAAACGGCGAGTCAGTGGAGGCAGTGATAAAAAATATTGCGGGAAGCAGAATAAAGTTCTCTTATAATGGCTGGCTTTCTATTGAAGCCTCTGGGCCGAAGGTCCAAGTAGCCACCAGAAACTCTGAGCAGACCCGTAAGGTAGCGCCCGCCGTGCAGGCAATTAACAAGCATAGATTTTGGCGAATGAATGTATCATAAGTTTGATAGAACAGGAAAATTTATATTCATGATAGGAATGTGTAGCTGACTTAATTTAGCGATGAAGATGAACAGACGAAAAAAAATCACGCCATATCCACGGAATGAATGATGATAAGTGGGGCGAAGCTCGAGAGGGGGAGATCATCGGTAACCGTAACTCTCCCGTGAAAGTTCGCCCATTACATCATTAAGAAAGACGTAAGACTGTGTGCGTACATTGTATAAATCAACTTTTATTTTCGGAGTCAATGCTCCCAGGCCCAGACCTGGTGAAAGACCCCGCGCCATCGAGGACTGCCCCGCACCTCCACCACAATTTGTCACGTAGGATGGGACACAACGGTAAAGAAAGAACTTTTATTTAGGGCGAACTTGTGCCCCAACAAGACGAGAGGAAACGAGCAAAGGTCCTTGCGTCTCGTTCGATCTCCGAGAACGACTGCCTGCGTTCGTGGCGTGATCTCTTGCGTGATCTTTCCCTCGCAGTGCACGTGCATGCGCTCGCGCCTCCGTTGGCGAACACAGACAAGCTCGCGCTCCCGGTGCCGAGTTTGCGCTGCCGGTTGCAGCCGGTTCTTGTAGGGTATTTAGGAATGCGCGAGCATCCGGTCCTTTTCCCTCACGAACGTAAGGCTTAACCAGAGCGCAAGCCTTGCTACGGCCTCGAAAGCAAGCAACGGGGCGTTTGTCCCCCGCTTCTCGTTCACAGTTGCAGCCGAGCTTAGCCATCTAACCGTGTCAGTAATCACGTGCGCTCAATTTTGCAGTGGCGGCGGCTGCCTGCCGCTCCTTTTGTTCCCCGCCAGTATCGGCATTTAGTCGCAGCCATTTCCGTTTCTTCGGATTTGGAACGCGAACGGGTGGTCGCGGCGGGCGCAAGTCCTGTCGAGGCAGCGGCAGCTAGCCTCTTAGCTTCTACTCTCCCTTCGCAATATCCCTTCTGCGTCGTTATCCGCACCTCTGCCGCTCCCTCTGGCCACAGAGCCGTGCATACTTTGCCGAGATCCTTCCATTTGATGGCTCACGCAAGAATGTCATTGCCTAATCATTTTCACCGCGTTCAAGCTTGCGTGCCAATGTATTTCATCTGTTTGTTTTTTTCGACAGCCTTACCAGGTAACCAAATTTCAAAATCTTCACTTTGTGTTAAAATCAAAGCTATGGGGCTCATGTACGCCTAACGATAAAGCTTGGCAAGACTAAAAGTGCCGTTTACCTTCATAAAATTCGCTAAAAATTTACTTTATCCTAGTAATGCGTTGCTGCCTTCTGGGGAAACTTAAAAGTTGATGGACCGCCTTGCTACCCCTTGACTGCCTGAAAAGTAAAATCCTTGTCGAGCTCACATCGCTGAAAACAAAAAAAGGTGAGCTGCTGATCCCCCATTCCATGTTAAGAACGATTGTGCACGTTCTAGGAAACCACAAACGTCCTAAAGGAAGTTTCGCCAGAAAAGGAAGTTTGGACAGAAAACTGCCAGGACCTAAAGAGTTTAAAATCTTAGGAACTGTGACTATGGAAACAACATCTTGGAACATAGCGCGCTCAACTTTATTCGACGACCACAGAATAAAAGGAAAAAACGACCACACGAAACGGAAGATGCGCTACTAGCAACTGTGAAACGTTTAATCAACAAGACAACGTATAAATACCCCTGCCACCTCGTATCACATCCCAGTGCGCGTGCGTGTCTCATCAATTCATGCAACTGCTTTTTTAGACACTCTAACTTTCCAGCAGCGAGACTGACGGAGTACTGACGCACTCACCCTCGAGGCCCGAAACCATACAAAATACTTCCCAGATTTCCTTGTAACTCTGTCCCGTGATTTAAAGAGCACCTTCGTGTTTGGGAAATCTGCAGTGCCTTTGCACTTGGCGCAGTGGTATGCAAGGTTGCCCGAACAGCTGTCTGCTGCACAGCACACGGTGCTTCGTCAGCCTCTCATTGAGACATCGTCCTGATTGCCCTATGCATGCCGTTTTGCAAGTAAGCGGGACATTGTGTACAATTCCAACAGAGCACTTCCCAAACTTGCATGTGTCCGCCACACCACAACCAATATCTCTGGTAGTCCCCTTTTTTTGGTCTCCAGCGCTTTATCTGCCAGATTGCACATGTTTCCAACCTTATCCGGCGCAGTACAAACTACCTGTACATCATGTCTGCCCCCTATTTTTTTCAAACGATGTGACAAACCATGAATATACGGTATCACCACCGCACGTATATCCCGTCTTTCATACGTCGACTGTTTTCTATACACAACACGGGCATAACCGTTCTTCCAACAGAACCGATCACTCTTGCCGAATAGCCGCCTTTTCTGAGCTTAGATCTTTGCATATAAAGGCTCTCGCCCATGGAATGAAAACACGATTTTTTTATCGCCTGCGTTAGGCATGCTCTGGCTATGCTTCGCTTTACTAATTTACTATGCGCAGAATCAGAAGGAAGAAGCAGTTTTTCTCTCCTGGTATGGTAACCCCAGCAAGTGTGCCCCTTTTTGAAGTCGAAGTATTGAAGACAGTGGGCAATTGAAAGTGAAATCAAACCCTTCATGCACTTCATTAAACACATCCAACACAGTCTGCACAATGCCTTCAGTGTCACCTCCAGAAGCCACGCACACCAGGAAATCATCCACGTACCTGAAGCATACAACCTTCTTAAGGCTCCCCTCCAACACACGGGCTCCCTTTGCCAAATAGATGTCGCAAAAACAGGTGCAATGCAGGAGCCAATGCTAATGCCATCTTTTTCTACAAACAAGGCACCATATAACTCGATGTACAAGGAGCTTAGGTACAAGCCTAACAGGTCGAGAAAATGTCTGGTGCTCATAGCGCATTCATTTTGAAAGAGAGACGGGTATCTAAAAAACAGTTGCATGAATTGACTAGTGGTAATACCCGGAGGTGCCCGGGTGGACCATTACATTAATGACACTAATGGGTATAACACGTGTTCATTTATTTGTTAGTTGTCATATTTCAATAGTTCATCGCGGAGTTGTACACGCTCGGGAGCTCCTGCCTGCTGTCAATACATTGGCTCCAACCGCAGGCGCGTCGTGGTAATGTGAGACGACTGGCACTCATTGTTTTCTGCAACTCTGGCCAAACAAACTGCACCAAGATGGTGCGCTCGAGCGAGTGAGTCAGTGAATGAAAAACTTTTTATTGAGCCGGTGAAGTGGGAATGGTTCCCAATTTGAGAAAGCCATGTGATGCGGCGGGCAGCCTCCGCTCTGGAGGAAGAATTGTCTGGACATCCAGATGGCTCTTAGTCTCCCACAGCTCGAGGGGGGGGGGGGGGGGATTACGGATGGAAGAAGGGGGAGGTTGTTCTGCTTGCACTCTTAATATGATATGAGGGAGAGTGCCAGGTTGTAGACACAACATGAATCGCAGATTGCGTTGGGAACAAACGATGGAGGCCGACTGCGCTGAAGGGGTGTTGTTCTTCATGGGAAGTGCTATCTCAGCAGATATGAACGATGCTCATCGGTAGCTATCTCAGCAGATATGAACGATGCTCATCGTACAGTTTTATGATAAGTAACATAGGCTGCCTACGGGAGGCGTGTGGTTGCAGGAAGTGCCAACAGATGGCGAGCGCTATGCAAACGCGAGAAAAGTCAACTGAATTTCCTGTGCAGAGGGGTGTAAATTAGAAAACCTCGCTTGCCTTTTTATCCGCATGTTAGGACAAAATCCTGAAATTGATTTTTGGGCAATTGGATGGGCAGCATTTGCAAGCAAAAACGAATGGGATATATCAACTGGCTGTGTGTTTATTAACGAATGTGTAAAAATACAATGTTTTCCCGAAATCCTGCTTGTCTCTATTGGGGGGGTGTCATTGAAAAATGTTGTAGAACGGGGTTTAGATACCTGAGTAAGTTACCTATCTCAACAAAAACCAGTTCAATACCTCAAATGGCGTGCGATAAAAAAATTATCTGAGAAACTATTTTACCGCTTTTCACTCTCCCAAAAAGGAAATTTTGTAAATTCTCAGCAATATTTACCTCCAACACCGTAATCGCAATGTGCTCACGAAACCTGAAACCGTTTGAAAGAGCAGTTTAGCGAAGTGTGGACATCACCTGTTGGGCCTTTTTGGCTCGTCAGCCATGTCATTTGTAAAAAACAATTTGGCCCTTTTAGCGGCGTTGTAGGGTGAAATCCGTAAAAATGGTTCTCTGCATTTGTATGAGAATATATCCTAGCTAAAATCAGTTGGATAAATGAATCGGTGAAAGATTTATTTGAGAATCTTTAGAAACACCATTTTTTCCTGAATGCGGAATCACCTCGATACTGTTGGTTGCGGCGAAATAAAAAAAAAACTCCTTTTTAGATATTTCAAGGGCTACATATATCAACAAAAATCACTTGAAAATATGAACGGGTGAAGGAGGTAATCACGAATTTAAGAAAACACAATTTCCCCCTTTCCCTCATTTGGGAGTGCAATTTCCTAAAAGTCCCCCCTTAGTGAGCCTCTACGCCAAGTCGCAAATGTACTCCCGAAATTTCAAGTCTCTAGATGTAGCAGTTTTCGCTGGGCGTTGATGGGTCAGTCAGTCAGCCGGGAACTTCATTTTATAGGTATAGATAAGACACGCACGCGCACTGGGATGTGATACGAGGTGGCAGGGGTAGATATACGTTGCCTTGTTCATTACACTTTCCACAGTTGCTAGTAGCGCATCTTCCGTTTCGTGTGTCCTGTTTTCCTTTTATGCTGGGGTGTCGTGTGAAGTTCAGTGCTCTATGTTCCAAGCTGTATATATACCAACTAGCCCAACACCAAACTTTTACGGAAACAAGCGATCGGGTAACGAGGCTTTTCTAGTGTACAAAATACTAATACCAAACGAAGTTTTTTTCTTTAGAACGATGCTTGAAATGGTGAAATTCTGCAATCCAGAGGCTCGAAACATTCAACTGCGACAAAAATTAACGAAGCTAAAAACCGGCCGTACGAAGCCCGCGTTAACAGCAGCGGGTGAAATAAGATTTGGGAAGGTCAGTTGCTGGTACACCCTCAACAAATCAGTCTTCGTCGAATTTTTGTGTGTTGCCATAGAGCCGCACTGTGCGGATGTAACAAAAGCCTGGCTTAAAATGTTTTGCATAAACAAATGGCACCACCAAGTAAGAAGACATGTGGAAAAAAGAATTGCACCAGGGGCAGGCGTAGGACCAAAAATTATACCTGCGAGAGTGTTTACTGTATTTCCTCCAGTCGACGACGTGGGATTCTGTCTTCGACATACTTGGAACTTGGTTCACGCGATCACCTTTTTGTGGTTGTGCTCGCAGCCCGTGGGCTAGATGTAACTCCAGGCAGTCAATTTATCAGCATAGAAAGCATTGCATGCCGGCTGTGGCACGATTGTTGCTGGGAGATTCTATTTGCCACAATATGAGCTTTCTGTCGATCGGTTTCATATTGAAAGCTCTGAACCACTGAGCGACGCTATGTGACTGTTTAACCCTTCACATTGATATATGAGCGCAGTAGTGCGACAGAGGTCTGGTTGGAGGGTACTTGAATCTATTATTTGACGGGCCCCTTTTAATTCACAAAACGCTGATTTCGGCCACCGGATAGAATTTTTATAGCCACCTCATGATGTGCAAAGCTCCGAACCGCGAAGCACTAACCATTTCGAAGTCCCAAAGTGAAAACCCCGATTTCCGTACGGCAGATAATGATAGTGAGCTTACTCATCGAATAAGTCACTCAATTTCTCAAATGTTTATGAGCTGCAACTTTAACCTGACTTTATGCAAGGTGTCTGAAGATTGAGGGTAGTTTTTTGGGTTTACAATGTCTCTACTAAGACAAATTTAAATAGTGTTACCCAAGGCTAGTCACGTGAAATATCCACACCAATTCAAAGTAAATTAGTAGCGGCAGATCGCAGACTCTGAAAAATGACATGTCGCAGTTTTACCAACCAAAAATAAAAATGACCCAACATTTTCGAAAATTTCCAAAGGAAGGCATGCAGTGAAGGCATAGAACTGCTAAAGATGTTTGGAAACGTCCTAATTGCCTCTGTCGGGGTCAGTTAGAATCAATATTGCCTGATAAACTGCCGTAAACACACAGAATTTAAAAACAGTACGTCCACTATTACCTTTTTTACATTACGAGGTTTATAAGGATATGTGGCCGCTCCTATTTTATTCCGGATATTTATTCACATCTTGACATAAAGCGACCGTTAACACAGTGTTGGCCTATATGACCAATTTATAGCAAGATGAAAGTCTACAGGCACTCACTAGGTTTAAAAAAGGGATTGGCAACAGTCCTAGAAGATTGTGATGTTCCCTAACATAAGTTTTCCGTCGAGACCGGGTGAAAAAAAGAGCAATTCATACTTTTTGTATTATCTTTGCACACCAGAACATGACTATCTGGTGGTCTCTTAACAAGCAACTAATAAATGTTTTCAGTGGTATTCACACAAAATATTCAAATGTTTACGACTGCTACACAATAACGAACTTGCCTACTGAGCTACTACAGTCTGGCCCCTTTACCTTCGAGAACCTGGGCCAGGTAGCACGTTAAAATGTGCGTGCAAACTCATGCACCGCATGTTTAACCTAAACGTATAGCTTCGGAACCGTTGATCAGACAACGCTACCGATAATAAATCATGTAAGCGTGGTTGTTTATTCTTTAACACTGACTGTATCAAGTAGGCGTTGCTTCTTTGGAAATTATAAAACGGCACAGCCATGGTAATAGTAGAAACAGGGCCCCAAATGTGGTGGATTTTTTTTCAAGGAAGCTGTTTACAGGGAAGCCGGGGGTACCGCAGCCGGGAAATCTCCTTGAACAGAATGCATCCAGCGTGAAGAAATAGGGTTAGGGAAATGAGGTTAGCGAGACAGGGCGAAGTGTATCACAGGATAGGATAGGGCTACTGCCTGGTGGTAGGCACCCATTACAGTGGCGGTGTTAGTGAGAGGGGATGCGATCACCCCACAAGTTTCGTCGGCTCCTCCGGCGCGCAAGACAGAGCTGGTGAAGCACGAACACGCAGGCAGCGAAATTCCCAATCGTCGTGAACTCTGCCATTAGAGGTCGGCAGGAGCGATCGGTATCACAACCCGTAGGAGGCAGATGGAAGCCATTCTAAAACGTTGAGGATGGTTGCGAAGCGGACTTGTTTCGTAAATGCGTACCCCCCAGTGAAACCAACAACGCTATACTGGGTAATTCACCGCCACGTGAATGGTTCCGCTCTTTATTTCTAATCCTGAACTTCAGCACAGTGCGTACGGTGTGGAAATAAATTATTGTGTTCATTTATCGAAAAAAACTTTACAATCAATACGTATTTTATTTGCGACGTAAGTGAATGACTGAGCACGACCGTACCATCCAATTTACTGGCAGTAACGTCATAGTCTTTGAATATCATTGCATGTCAACATTCCAACCTGAACCAAAGACGGCGTATGTTGTAGATTATAGCATTGGCATTGCCTTCCTCAATTTGCGAAGTCGTGCCTGTTATATGTAATATTTGTTTTACTCGTTTGTTCTCCTTTGTTTACACAAAACCTGTTTACCTCTAGCCACAGTGTGCATCGCCCGCATTCGGCTTCGAAAGGGGTGTACTCCCTCGGTGAATGTTCGCGAACAAAACGCGCAAGGTGTACAGAAAATCGGGTACGGAGAGAGCGCACTGAGGACAGCAGACAAAAAGTGTGTGGGGGAGGGTCGAGACAATGCGGCGTCAGTGCTGGGTGCTGCATCAGAGGAGCGAAAAGAGAAAAGGGCCCCGACGCTGCCGACCTCCGGCAGAGAGTGGAGGGAATGTGGCGTCGAACGGGCCACAGGCGCTCCCTCCCGCAGTCACGTCCACACCGCCGGTCGGCGAAGATGCAGCTGTTTCGTGCACTCCTTTGGACTCCTCCCCACTCAATCCTATTTTGTTTAGTGAATGCGTGCAACCAAATGAAACCAAAACAGATTCGCAGTGCAATCCGCCACCATATGAGTAGTGTGGTTCACTACTTCTTTCCATGGTTTCTTAAACGTGTTGCTTTGTTTGTCCTTCTCTAAAACTGCGATTGGTTCTTCGTGTACACCCTCCTTGGGAAAATAGCACGAATGATTGGCAGTATCTTCAGGGAATTAAAAAGTAAGAGAACTATAGGATCTTTTAAAACTCGGAGGCTAATGAAGACCACAGATGGTGGTGGTAAGATGAGCAAAGCGGTGTTTATCAGTTTACAATACTTAAGTTTTCCTTCATTTAGCAGATCGAACATAAACTTTTCGAAAACAACTTACGTGCTTTCCACAGGACTGGTACCCTTAACTCATTTATAGCAGCGGTCCGTGAAGGTGATAAGGAAATTATAAAGAAGCCGAGCCAGTAGATTTATTATTATACCTCTGGAAGTCGGGCTGCACTTGGAGTCGCACAAACTTCGCCCCATTTTTTCTTCCCTGCATAAATGACTATGTTTTTTTAGTCATGTATTCACTGCAACAACATAGAAATACCAAAGAAGGTCTGAAAAAACCTTCGGTCGGATGTTTATTGCACGCTCATGACGATAATCACTTGCAGGTTAGGAGAATATTGTTAAACATAGGGTGGTAAGGCTGTGTCCCTAAGTTACTCATAATGTAGGCGGTTACACTATCAGGTCGCTAGAAGAGTACAAGTACTTGGGTACAGCGATCACATCAGAGATTAGCTGTACAGCACATATTGACGGCATATGCTCTACTGCCTGGAGAAAATTAAGCTTTCTAAAACACAAACTGGGTCGTTATTGTAGTTCACGAAAACTTAGAGCCTAGAAAGCCAAAGTTCGCCCCTCTCTTGAATATGCCAGCATTGTGTGGCACCTGCATACAGGTTCTAATATACAAAACAATAGAAAGAAGCACTGATTAGCTGCTCGATTTATATTCAACTGTTATAGATGCCGCAATTCCCCGTCAGCCATGTTACGAGATGCGATTCTCGAACTTGTGCGTGCTGGAAGAAAAGCTGCGGGGCCTAAATTTGTGTCCTTTGTTCTGCGCCAGATTACAGAACAAAGGACACAACCGTGGCTTTATGTCATAAACGTAGTCTCAGCGTTACACCTAAATTAGCACGTGCTAATGTTTACAAGTATTCGTTTTCCCGAAAGCAGTCCCTGATTGGAATATTCTCCTCCATGATTCCCTTATCCTTGTAATTCCGAGGTGAAACTGTATACATAACTTGTTCTCGTCGGTTAGTCTGCTCCGTTTTCTGCATATTTGCAGATTTTTCACGAGTTCTCGTGAAATAGGAATTTCGTACCGAGTGCATGCAAACGGGATTTCTGAACTGTATTGCCCTCGCTTGCATGGACCATACTTGGTCTGCAGTATGTGATAAATAAAAATAAATAAATAAATAAATAAATAAATAAACTGCGTTTGGAAGTATTGGGGCCCAACAGTGACAAGATTGTACGCTTTAACATAGGGCCCTGCATTAGGCGAAGTACCTTTCATTGCCGATCCTTGATATCTGAGGCCCAACGCACAGTGTAAGTGTTCGCACCTTGTAAAAAAACTCCTCTGGTCAGAGACTTTCGCGTATTCCCTTAAATGTAGTATATTTAAGAAACCCCTCCACCCTCCCTAAACCCCACCCCCCCGGAAAAAAAAAACAGCTTCACCGTGGAGGAGTTTGGAAGAATATCTTAATGTGAAGTGTGTACAGAATAAAATTTCGGAATCCAGTTGAAATGGAGCCCCACAGCTACAAAACTAATCAGTTCGGATTTTCAAAAAATTCGCACTTGACTGAGAATTCATTTCTTTCCTTTTTCGTTTTGCCTCCCAAAAAGAATGAACTGGCGAACAACACCCGCTGCAAGGAAGCTATTGCAAGGCTGGCAAGCTAATACAAAATATATAAGTAATTACCAAAGTATATTCTTTAGATAAAAGCTAATTCGGAGATGAGTTAGAAAAATCAAAATTTTTATCCAGCCAAGTATCCGTCCATATGGCAGATATTCAATCTGAATCTGCAGGTACCGCATTCTAATGAGATAAGCAAAATTCGGTTTTTATTTGGACGGCTTGACCACGAGCAGGACAAATTGGTGTCGAAATGTTTTGAAACTTCTCTTGTTTTTGTCCCTTCTAGTCCGGGTTAGAGCGAGGAACTACCGCTTACCTAAGGCAGTCGCGCTTATCAAGTGAGATAACGCTTGCCATGCAAAGAGCCCGTGTGAACGTATCCACTACTCGAAGTGACAGACAAGAAAGACGAGTTTTGCGCCAAGTCGACGACAAGTGTGTCTACAAGTATTGCGGAAGCATCCAAGGTAGTTGCGGCGGAAGAAAATGACATCCCGTGAAAATGCAGCAACGCGGCTACACCGATATGGCCTTCCCGTTTGACGGAGTAGCCTTGTTTACCTTGCAGCCGTGTTATTGTAAAGAAGCACAAATATATAGCCGACACGTACAATATCGTGTCGTAAAAAGAAAAACAAATTTGGAACATCACACGAAACCCGTATAACGGCATGTGGACCGCTCACCTTGCTAGGTGGAATTCAAAACGCCTTTGTCTCCTTGTACAGCGTCAGAGAAGGCTGGTTTACAAATTTGCCCATATTCTTGTTAATCTGATGAGCTTCAACTTCTCGTGTCAGCTGGACCTTATGGGTTAACAAAATGCCACATTCATCAAAACACGGTATTATTGCGTTTTAAGTGGCTATCAATTTTTTATCCGCAATACGGGCTTGAGCTACCCTAAGCATGCCATAAATGATTGCGTAGTGAGCCTTTCCGCGGTGAACTTTGTTAAACTTCATATACAGTAAAAGCTCGTTAATTAGAACCGCAAGGACACGTCAAATCGGTTCGAACGAATGAAAGTGAAGAATAACAGCACAACGAAATTAAGATGCACTAGTGCATGTCAACAACTTGGGGCTTGAAAACTTTCCTGCTAACAGTCGGCGTTTGTTGTTAAAGGCGAAATCCTTTTTCCATAACGAGAGAATGTAGCGGAAGGCTTCTCTTTCGCCGTTCGTGGTTTTAAAGAAAAGGTTCGCCAATATCATCGAGCGGCTTCACCGTCGCGGAGGATTTGATTTTTATTTGGTCGCAGCTGCGCCATAACGTTGGCAACGCATGACGTGGCTCGCCGGGCCGACCTCCGCAGACAGCCGTGTTCGCTAGCTGTCCGACGCCACCGCCACTGCAGACTTAACGCACGCGTTTTCCGCAGCGGGGCCACGGCCTGGCCATGTGACTCGCCCGTGCATGCAACCTTGATCCTGGATGAGAGTGGTGCCGGGCTGTCTTCTCTGAGCGTTGCGCGTGTGCTGGAGGCTTTGAGCCATCGTCGGCAAGCGGCGTGTGACCACCCTTTGGATATCACCTGGCGATATGCTTCCTTGAAGGAATGCCAAGCGCGTGAAGCTAGCGTCGGAGAAGGAGGAAGAGCGAGCCCTTGGGTTCGGGACCATAACCGTAGACAAAGGCAGGCGTTGGACAAACAGTAAATGATTACAGCTGAATGATAGGTTCAGTTCAGTTTTGCCCTAATGTACCTTTTCTCTCGGTTGTCTTAGTTTCGGAGGCTACTCAGCCTTGTGTACAGCAGCGGGTGCGTTTGTATGGACGTGTGCCACGCTCAAAGCACCAGCGCGGCGGGTCGCAGTTCGAATTGTCCGTGGCGGAACCCATTTGAGTTCGAATTAACGGAATTCTTTGTACATCGGCTTCTAAGGAGCTCGGGCGGACCAAATCGTAGAGTTGGAATTGTTCATAAATCCGAAATATTGAAGTTTGAATTACCGATATTTTGCTGTATATAAAATTGACATCTTGCACTTCTACCTCATATTTCAAATGTTTGAGCGTTTACCGGAATTAAACCTCGGGATATTCTCTTGAAAAGAGGCTCATAGCTTTTCTTTCTTCTCCGTTCCCAGGTGCGGCAGGCTGGCCGCTTGTGTTCCGGAGGGTACTCGGCACGGACAACGTCACGGTGGCCGAGGTCTGGGCTGTGATGTCCGCGACCTGCTTGGCTCTCGTGGCTGCTCTGCTCTACGTGGCGGAGATCCAACGGCGGCTGAGCGTTCTCCCACAGCGCCTCCCATTTTTATCCAAGGTAATAAACATGGAGCATGGTAGCTTAGGAGCTTACCAAAACTTAATTGTCATGCCTGTAATCTAGTGTTAGCAATTATACTCTATAAAATAAAAATATAAATGTGCTTCTGTGCATAGGCTTCCAACCCGAAGTGTTTGAAGTTTTTCTTGCTAAGAATAGTTTACTCGAGCAAACACCGAAGACTGCACTATGAAGTCACAAGAGTGGGTCTTTATAACAAAAACTGTAGGGAGCCACACGAAGTTGAGAAGCGGAAAAACGGCGGCACTGATGGACGGCTGCCGGGTTCCAAAGGCGTGCCAAGCGAGGGTGGTGCGCATGGATGAGCGGCACTTTTTTTTGCATGGCGGCGAGTTAAAAAAAAAAGTGTGCGGAGAAATCAGGCAGGAAGAAGTGCGAAAGCGAGAAGCAACTTGTCACCGTGGACGATGCTGCAGGTGGCAGCAGATGATCGGTTCAAGTGAGCGATGCTACCGCCTCGAAGACATGCGCTGTTGAACTTCGCAGACCTGCGTCGGACGAGGCACCAGACTGCAGTGAAAACGGTGTTCTTGTGGTTTCCTGACTCCACTAGATCTTAAGAAGCCCAAGTGAAATAATGCATGGATGCGATAAGGCAGGAGGATGCCGATCAGGCGGTAAATGATTGACTAGCCGCTGCGCAGGATGTAGTTCATATTAGTCTCAATAAATGCCGTAATATTTCCGCTTGCGAACACAAAACGATGGCAGTGATAAGCTTCTACTAGTACTTCAATTTTTTGGGTAACAGCTCGGAAGGCAGAAATGCAGTTTTTTGGCATATTCAGAAATTTTACATTTTGCATAAATGTGTACAGTGGGTAGTGTTAATGTTAATGTGTAAATGGTAGTGGTTAATGTTAATGGTTAATGTTAGTGGTTAATGTGAGTGCGTTAAGAAATCAATGCTTACTGACTAAATTTTAAAAATAATAATTCCCGGCCATGTCCTCCTCTTCACGCTGTCAACTAACCCACAAATTTATGTATCCAAAGTCGGAGAGGTTAAAAGGGTAGGGGGGGGGAAATCAGCTGTCAATGCACGTAATTTTGTACTTAGGTATTTGTCCTCATTTTACATTCTCAATACTTCCAGTCATCGCACGTCATTCCTGGAGGCACAAGCTCGGATCCAAATACCCAGCACGAACAAAACTCACAGCCACATCACTTCGAAGCCGAGCCTCTGAACCTTCGCCACAGAATTTAGTGATCCAAAGCGGAAGTACAAACGGGTCAGGCGGAAGGGGTCGAGGCCAGGCTGATCAATGCATGCTAATTTTTTTAGGTTTCTGTCCTCTTTTACGATCCCATACTTCCAGTTCGCAATCATTCACTGGGCAAACTCGGTGCAATCCCGCAGCGCAAACTCAGCACATCACTTGTCAAAGCCGAGCGCACGTGAACTGCTGTGAAGAATACGCAAGCACGTCAGAACGGCAGTGTCCGGTAATAGAACAAGACTCAGCCTTGCCGCATATCTTTCGGACAATTCAAATAAATTTTTGTTTTAAAACCGGCCACAGTACATAGCGGTGCTCGAAAGACGCACCAGGTGGACGAGCATTGACCGATATAAAAATTACTTGCCAATTATCTTAATCTTATTTATTTGACGACATACGGCGAGCGCACGGTACCAATGAGCTCGCATTATATATTCATTCCATATGGCAGTGATTTTTTTTTTTGGAGGGGGAGGTGATATGTGTGTTGCGAAAGCGTCTGAGGCTCCGAAAAGAGATATTTTCTTATTTGAAGCCGGTAAATTCCTTTTCCTTTTCGACCCGAGGTGTATTTACTCCACCCATGCGCGCCTGCTTTTCGCCGTCAGACTTTGGCAAACGTCACCTCTAGAGGTTTTAAAATGTGTACTTTACTCACTGATACTTTTACCAAATCTTGACTGTGCTCTTACACTTTTATGCGGATTTTTATGCCGGTTTCGCTGTGTTGTTTACGATAAGCTAACGACTTCGTGCTCGGTTCAAATTATGCGTGATGCATTTCAAGTGTTGTTATAAATGTTATGTGTCGTGGTTGTGTCTTCGTCTTGTTGGTGTCGTATTCTGTGATAATAAAGTTGAAAGTTAGTACAGTATGAGCATTCATTATGATTCAGTCGTTCGTCTTAGTGCAATGCTTTTGAATCTTTTTAATCACGTACCGGCTCGCCGAAATCACTCTCCTGCTGGAAATTTTAAGAAAACGAAAGACGTAGGAGCGGGTGCACAAATCCCTTTGCGACAGTGAGATGGAATCGTAGAAGTGGTGTTTCTTGAAGGAACTGGGCAATGAAAAGCTTAGTGAGAATTGAGAAAAGCAAAGGAAAGCAAAGCCAAGCGTATGGATGATATATTGTTTGCTGAGGGCGAAACTTACACGTAGTGTATTTAATTATACTGAGGACGCTTTAAACATCGTCACTAATTGGCCCCCAGTCAAGAAGGGGAAGCATTGTACTGCTTTTTGTCGCTGTAATTTGGCGCACGTTATCGCGACAGCACGACAACTATGTTTTCAATCATTGTCAGAAGACATACTTTTCTGAAAGCCTACCGTATCTTATTCTTAGGCGTTCGGAAAGAATACATCTTTGGCGGACGTCTGCGTAAATATCTACGAAGGACACATCACCGTTCTTCTAGGGCACAATGGAGCCGGAAAGACCACTTTGATGAACGTTATATCTGGTAAGCACGGTACACAGCTCCGTCTTTTTTCCTTGCATCCTCTCGTTACGAAAAGTCTTTATTTTATTTATATTAAAAACTTACTATCCCATCAATATAAAAGAGGGTTCACAAAATGCACGGAGGCGGCTCACAGAGAAATCATTTTCAAAGCTCAAGAATTTCTGATTTATTGAAGGGAAAGTAAATCTTCTAGTGGCGTTCTTTCTGCGTCGTTAAAACAGTGATAACGAATCGTAAATCACGGTGCTCGTTTGCTTGCAGTATATATCTATGCAAGTTATTGCGAGACTCGTTGCCTGTTTGTCATTGACTGTCTTGGCTGTCGTTGCCCTTCTTTGGTCAGAGCTGGCGACGAAGAAGAAAGCCGCTTATTTCCGCAGCACGATAGTGTGAGGCTAAGAGGATTTCAGAGCCCAAATATGGCTCGGTCAGAGCACTTTAGCGTTGCGACGAGTTTAAATCTCAATTTTGTCTTGAAATCCCTGCTTTCAAGCCTCGAGTCAGAGCGGGGTGATATTCACCGAGACGCGCTGCCGGAGGCCGATGTTGTATTGTTATAACTACGAGACACGGCTCCCTTCCACTGAGCTTCAAGCGTTTCCTTGTCACCCATTTATTCTACGTTGCCCGTGGTTCACCCTAGCATAACGGCGGAATCCCCGAAGAGCCTCGTATTTGTGTGAAGCTGACGCTTTAAATGTTACTTTTCGATGCTAACGTGCAAACGTCCGAACGATTTATTTATTTATTCAATAAAGTGACGCTTTCAACACGCCACTGATGCGCCGCCGACCCGTCACCAAAGCACACTGCAGGAAAGTTAACTTCACATGGGTTTCACAATACCATCATCTTGATAAGCGAAGGCACACCAAGGGCCTCCAGAAAAAGACACTCCCTGTGATGGGAATCGAACCTGGGTCGCTCGCGTTATGAAGCCGACGTTTTTCCCGTTGCACCATTCCGACATGATCGAAGAAATTTGGATACAAAGCGAAGCTTTCTTGGGCTCACTAATGGCGACCGTCTGCTCAACCAAACTCTGTGTACCTCTACAACCCTTACGACAACGAACGAATCCCTCACGAGAAATCGGAGCTTTTCAACCACGATCGTCGTTAAACGAAGTGGCGTTAGTTCTTTTTGCGTGCCCTCCAGCTATTACGCATTGTAAAGGGGGAGTGGGTACATAGAAAAAGACGAAAAATAGGTGATTTAAGTGCGGCACAAGAACACACGGGCAAAAAAAAACCGCTCCACTATCGGGAACAGGAGTGCACGCGAAGCTTGTTCGATTTGATTTTGTGAAGTGCAAATCAATCCCCTGTGAAATCTGTCCAACCCAATGCCCAAGTTTTGACCAATCACAACCCAACCCTTTTTCTGCCGGATGTTTGGCGCGGACGACTGTGTTGGCCTGTGTTCTCCAATGTGCTGGTTCGCGTGGCGCCACCTGCGGTGTTTATCGCGAGGCACGCGGCGGAGGCATGGCGGTGGGTGTTTGAAACTTCGAAGAAGGCTTTTTTTAATTATGCCCTTTTTGGGTATTATATAGGTTCAGCTACTTGTATAAGGTTTTGGGATCTGCCCAGGTATTGGTATGTACCCTTTCGTCCTCTTCCTTTGGTGTTTCTGTAATTGAAAACTGAAATAAAGGCAAAACGCTAGCTCCGTCCAAGTTCATAAGGGACGCGGCAAGCCGGGTTTGGTTTATTTATTGCAATTTTTGCCGTTATGTTTCGAACGAAGCTTGTATTTGTCAAAAAATGGCTGCGGCTTAGCCAGGCTAGGCCGGTGATGGAAGCGAAAGCAGCCGAAGCACAGTTTGCCAACGGAACGATATGGCCAGTCGAACGTTCCGCACAGCGAGCGCTCACTACCGTCCTTTCATCAGTTTCCGAAACTGTAATCGAATTCAACGGCGAGACGTTCATTGTCGCCTGTTCAGATCGTCCCCGATCGTTTTTCCGCATCATTCTCCCATCGCTTAGCTCCCGAAGTTCGCGTTCTTCACTCGTGCCTACGTGCCGCTTTGCGCGCTCGTGCTCCCGTTTCCGCTTTAACTCATTAGCAAGCCGAGCGACATCTGCAGGATGGTCTTGCGCAGCTTGCCTCTTTCACCACTGGGACAGCGCAAACAACACACCTTCAGCACAGATGGAGCAGCGTCCTCTCTCCTTTCTTCATGCCGCCGCTGCGTGAAGGGAGGACACTCGAGGGGCGGTGCGCCTCGCTACGGTGGCGAGTCACGTGGTATCCCTTCAAGGGTGGGAACGAGGCCTAAACTCGGTGGAGTGATGTGGCTTCCTACAGCTTTTGTCGATGCGTAAGGCCCGGCCGGAACTGGGGAGCGGAGATGACCGGTGACCGCCCAGGCACACAGTCGTGCTTCATCTCTGATGTCGCGTGGCACTGCCCACGCTCCAGTCCAGGCACCGCTGGGGATGGTAGTGGCGCTAAATGCAGATAGGTGATGCCGCCACTACAAGGTCAAAATTTCCCGCACGGTGAAATTCGCTAAACTAGGCCAGTATTGCTGTCGCAATAAAAACGGCGCGCGCGGAGCAAGCCAACCAACCCCCATACGTTTTCCGGAGGAAGAAAGCGCCTGTGACGGGCTGGGAAGTATGGCTTGATCCGGCCGCCAGCTGCAGGCGGCGAGAGTAAGTCGGGCAGCGGCAGGTGTAGAGGGGGAAGGGGTTTTTAAAAATTTAGACGACACCCAAAAGCCATTTGGAAAACTTGGGAACGCGGTTCGGAAAACTTAAACAAAAGAGTCCGTCACGAGAAAACTTCGCGTTCAGTCATCATCGTCGTTTGACGGAGGGGTGCATGATTTAGTTAAGAGAGGCATGATTATATATCCTGAAAAAACGGCTAAGACGGAAAACTTCCTCACGAAGTGATAAACAACGTAAAGACAGGTAGGCCTCATGAAAGTGATACTAGGCGTGCTATTAAAATTAGATAGGGGAAGCGGCAGGAGTTGTTTACAGGCTTAATGGCTTGATACAGATTATTGTGATTCAGATCCAATATGGCAGCGACATAGTTAAGTTATCAGTGAACTACCGTTTTACAGAAAAGTAATTTTAACGAAGCAGGGGCATTGTCGAAATTACTCTGCAGAAAACCAATAAACCAAGCATACGTTTGGCACTCCCTATTTCTCAATATATGTGCTTTCCATTATAATGTGGAAGTTGAGTGCTCGCCAAGTGAACGGTAAGATGATTACGCTTTCGAAGATAATATAGTTTAGTCTATATATTGGGAGATCATTATTGCACACGTGATGAAAATCGCCGTATCTGACATATCGCTTTAACAGTAAGACGACAGTTAAATATGAGAAATTAGCGGAATTTCTGAAACGACGGCCATCATTTGGAAACGATGCGCTATTGGCACGCAGACGCATGTGTACCTCGTTTCAGGGGCCCGTGCAGAGCAGTGAGGGTCGTTTGGCGCGTCGTCTTAGGCCCTAGACCACCTACTGAACAAGGGACACGCTATATGGTTTCTACAGGCTGCCATCTCTCCAAGATAACCACGATCCGAGAAAATATTGAGAATATTCGGCCCATTATTGCTGCATTGCTAGATATTGGCAACAGTATTCGTTCACGCGTAGGAGAATGCTTGTTTGGAGGTTGTGGAGTTTCTTTTCTGCAATGGTAAAGAATTGCTACTCGTGCTGTTGAAATGGCGAGTGGTGGTATGAAACACCGAACACACGAAGTCAGGAGTAAAGTCCTACAGTGTGATACTCTTGAGGTCACCTGTACGTCGTTCTTATGAGTCGCAGCAAACAAAAGGGACCCTTGCGGGATTAAAGCGATCCGATGCATTTTAACCCCGCGTAGGTATTCGAAAGACAACCCCATATAAATGTTTTCTCTTTTTGTGCTGCTTAGTGGTTTTCTTATTGTACTGCTTTTCAAGGGGTGCTACGCCTGACTCCGGCAAGGTTTTCGTCTGCGGGCTTGACCTGGTGAAATGCCCCGAAAACGGCCGACAGAGCCTCAGCTTCTGTCAGCAAGGAGATGTGTTCTTCCCCGACCTCACAGTTTGGAACACCTCTACTTCTACGGATCCTTAAGGGTACAGTATTTATTATAAGCTGCGACACACACACACACAGTATAAGGAGTGGCGCTAAGCACATAAAAACGTTGAAGATATATACTGAGGCGCTCATATTTCGGGAGAGAAAAGGACACATTTTGTGCTGTCAAAAAATCACAGAATCGATACAAACCATGAAAACAAAGCAAGTGCGGAAAGCCGTACTTTTGAACGTTCCTATTTTTTTATAACATTTTCTATTCTACTTTCACTGTTTCGTCCCAGACCGCTTTTTCTTGTCACCGAGGACAGGAGCAATGTTACAGCAAAAGGATACGGAAAAATGAAGCAGCAGATTTTAACTTTCAAAAACCTTGTATCTCGTAAAAGCGAACCTTTTTCCTAAATAGTGTATATCAGTTGCGTCGACGCAGGCCACCAGCCGCAGCAGTGACGCCGATTTTAGAAAATTGTCGTCACGAGCAGAAAATCAATAACGTAGGGAGTCGGAGCCATACACTTCCTCCAGTGCCATTTAGTTTTTCCCACCGTGTTGTATGGTGATTTGAAACAATTTGTTTCCAATAAAGATATTGTAATTAAGCAGTTTTTGGCCACAAAATTTCAGCAGCATTCCTCCCGGGTAGGCAGCTATTTACTTTATAACATTGAAAAAAAACGTCACTGGCAAAAGCAATTTGTGGGGCACTGGGGCGTACACCGGTGGGGTTTTTGTGCTGCAATGCAGCAACTTTTTAAAACGTCGCTCCAAAGCAGTCATGTCATAAACTGGAACAAAAAGTAATGCCCTCAAGTACAACTTGTGCAGCGAGTTATCCCAGCTGCGAGGCTCTCTGCCTAGTCTCATAATCATTGTTTCACAGTTTTCGGCAGTGTTCCTGGATACACGTCTAGTCAGTATTTCTGGTTTAGTTGTCCTAAGTAAATTAGTTTTTTGTGCCAATAAATACGGGTAACGTATGTTATTTCTTACATGATATGCATTTGGCGGACTCCATAGTGCACAAATGTTTCAAAGCAGCCGGGTGACGCCGAACTACCATAGTGGAAACGAGAAGCACTCTCAAGAGCACTTTTAATAGAAATTACCTTAACACTAGTTTAAGGCCTTGATCGGGAACCGCTGCGAGTGGCGGACTGTTTTTATATCTCTCGAGGTGCTTCTTTGTATTTTATATTTCGCTAAGCAACGCGTGTAAAGGCACAGTTCGCAATTGAGACGCAGTGTCCACTTAGCTCTTCATCTGTTTCAGTTGAAAGGAATCAGGCCGTACCTGCTAACCAAAAGAACTACCAAGGCACTCGAGAGTGCTCGCCTTACCGAAAAAAGAGACTGCCTCGTCAGAACCCTCTCTGGTGGACAGCGACGAAGGCTCAGCATCGCCATTGCAACTATAACGAGACCAAAGGTATGCGTTACATCTTGTCTCCTAATTGCCTTGGTAAATTTTGTAATACTTACGATTTATGTGTTGGTAAGGCGGCTGCTGCCGCAGAAATCCGCGGAATTAAAGGACGCCTGCATCGCAGTGCTAAACAAATTGTTTCCTCGAACCTTGGTATTTCGCCACGCATCGAAACGTGCGTTCCATTACAGCAGAAGAACGATGCCTATGGACTATAGTGCACTGATTAGTTGCATAGGGTCGCCACGACAGGGAAAGGGAAGGCGACTCAGCGGCGCCGTCTCCAGGCGCTGCTTGCTGCGTGTCTGCCGGGGGTATGTTTTCCCAGGCATGATTTGGTCCAGCCGTCGTGATGGGAAAGTGAGAGCAGACTCGGCGGCGCCTTTCCCGCCAAGTTGCGGCACGTGTGCTGCGGGCGGTTTGACCTAGGCGCGAATCAACTCTGCCGTCGGCACGTCGCCGGGCGCAGCGAATTTTTGTCGGGCGCACTGACACAACACACACACGCATACAATAATGAGTGGTTGAAGTCAGACCCGCGTGGGTTTTTCCTGGGCTCTTAACGGAAATAAACATCACGACGCGTAGCGCCCCTGTCCTGTCCCTTTCCAGCGGCGGGACCTCCCTCTTGGGCTTCTCGCGCGCTAGCCCATTTTCGTTTTTGTGTTTGTCTCTTATTTTGCGGGCTGGCGGCGGCGGGGAGGGGTACGGTTGCGCAATGTTCGCAGCATGCGGAACAGTGGCGGAAGCGTCTCTTTGCAACTAATTTTAAAGGAGATAGTCTTTCTTTGGCTACTCGATCGCGACAATGTTGGCCTGTCTGTCTGTCTGTCTCTCTGGGTCTGTCATAAAGACAATTTATTCTTGCAACTTATATCCCGCCCCCCTGTATACATTGCAGCTTCCTACCCCGTACGTTTTTTCTTGCAGTACATGCAGCGATAGGTCACGATGCGAAAATCCTTATAGTGCCGATGTAATCATAGTGGTCCTTCAAACTCTCTGGCATACTAAAACCTTGCGCTATCACTAGGTCGTCCGCTGAGTGCGTGTTGCAGGCAAGCATAGTTGAGCATACAAACAATCGTCAGCGCAACACTTTTTCACTTACCTCCACCGTCCGAATCCGCATACTGCGCATACCTCGAATTTTGGGCCTTTTATACCGTGGTGACCGGTCTTCCTTGTTTTTGTTACAACTCCTCTACCGGAAATTTGTTCCGTTTCTCCTCCCGCGCAAAACAACACCAAATAGAACACAAGACCACGTTAATCGTACAATGATCTTATCGTTTTTCGGCTTCAATAATGTCCTTTAATGGCAGTGGTCATCTTCTACAGGGTGTCAGAGGAGTAATTTGAGGTTGCAGAAAGAGTGCTCACCAATCAGTCACTCGGAAGGACTACTTGCCTAGCAGGTGTTGCGAAGAGCTACCGAGGATGATAAAACATTGCATGATGTAACATTGCGTCAGCTGTACCACTTCGCATGATGCAACATTGCGTCAACCGAAACTGAGGCTATTGGTTGGATGTAGCCGATACGGTCGACGGGACATCGTGTCCTACTATTATTTTTTCCCTACAGCGTGCATCCAGTCTTGGTTTGACCTCGCAAGACCGATGAAAACTCATTCTCACTAATAAAAAAATGTTCTACACGATATTGAATCAAATGCAAACAATGACAATCGTAGAAAGAAACACACGGTGACGGAAGTTGAGCGTCACGATGTGCCTCGAGAGCGCTAAAATATCTGGCAACTTCGGTCCCTTTCTTGTGCTCCTTGGCCCTGATGTATAAGTAACCTCAGTATTTCTAATTAGTTAAACATTTAAAAATGTTTCCTGTTTAGCCTTTCATTCGAGCCACGACCTAGCTAACATGGCGCAGTGGACAGGATCAGGATGTGAGGTCACGGGAGGACGAACGGACGAACAGACGAACGACGTGGACGAACCGCACCACGTCTACGAGGAGTGTGGCACGCAGACGTGGGGTACCGACGGAGCCCACGTCAACGTAGGTCGACCCACTGCTGACTTCAACGGAACGCTAGGTCCTATGTTCAATGAAGAAACAGGAGTTCGTGAGCGCACTACGATTACGAGGACTGCCCTGCTCTGGCCGTATAAACGATTTCGTCTCGCGTCTTCTAGTGGACAACGAGCAACGTCGCCAGCTCTCCAAACGAACGAATGTGCCAACGATAAATCAGGCTGCTTACGACCACAAACGGCAGAGGAACTTGCAAGCGGCGCTGTTTGTGAGGAGGATGCTACGTGAAGAACGAGAAAGTTTTCTGAGGCAACTGGCGAGAGTTAGCCGCACTTTTGCAACAGTGCCTGAACTGCACGATATCCGGACACAGGTAGCATGCACGGCGGCACGCACACGAACGAGACGACGTATGCAAAACCGAGATTGCCTGCTCATCGGACCTCTCCCAGGTAATGGCGAGATCACGAACACACGTCGCTCTGACACCGGGCCAATCGACGAGCTACATCGCCCGCGCGCAGGTCTTTCCAGCAACGAGCAACGAGACGCGCAATGTACATACGCAGCTCGCACGAGCCAGAAAGCACCACGTGCCTGCACCCGCTCTTCCGGTCCAGACGTACACGAGCGAAACGTTGAAAGCGCCAGTACGTACATTTTCCGCGCGTCCTGTCCTGGCCCCGGTCCGCGCAACCAACGACATCGCATCCGGATTGGTGGATAGGCCGCGACGAGCGAGACGCACGGCGCACGGAACGCACAATACGTGGCGAATGACCGCACACCAATGTTAGGGGAGTTTCCCAGGAAAAACGATACGCACAGTGCACGAAACGCACCAGAGGTGACAAACGACATCCAACTTGGACCGGCGGAGCTGACCACGGCGAACGAAATGCAAAGCGCACGGAACGCGACCAAGCCAGCTCACACGCAGGAAACCGCTATTTTCGACATCCTCCGCTCCCGGTGCTGCTATCCGGACTTGGCCAGCGAATGTCACAACCGCAGAAATCAACCTTGCCACAAGCAACAAATAACCGAGCGCACGTGATTCAACGTACGAGCTCTTTGGCACCCGCTGTTTCAACCCGAATCCAGCGAGCTAACGACATTACACTCGTGCAGGTAGGTTCGTCAACGAGCAACGACACGGCCAGCGCTTGCGGCACGTCCTAGCCGGAACGTACAAGGTCACCGGCACCCGCTTTTTAGATCGAGACTCACACGACAGACCCGACAAACCGCGAGCAAGCGGACTTGGGACGAACGGAACGCTTTCTGCTTGTACGGGAGAGATAGCGGCAAGAACGCCAACGAATGAGCCCGATCCAGACGAAGGCATCGAACGCCCTACCGATGAAGTGACGCTTACGACGCCAAGGAAGGCCGGCCGAACGGACGAGACGAACTATGCCCGCTTCCCCACCACAACGGTTTCACTTTCGAAGCAACCATGGCGAAAGCGAGCACGCAGCCGCAACGATTTACCGATCCGCCACGCCACCTTACAACAGCACGCCACCGCACGCTAAACCAAAAGACAACCGGCTCCCGCACCATACGTAACGCAGACCTCAATCGAAGCAACGTCCTCAACGCGCCGAACTATGCCATTCCTGCACGCCGCAGCTCGCCAGCGGACAAAACGGCCGTCTACGCTCCCACATGCATCAAACACGCTACGAGCTACACTAACAGGATCGCCGACGGAAGCGAAACGACTAACGCAATGCTGAAACCCTGCCCAGTTCAGGTTCGACGAGGTGAATACCACGGCACACACATTAAAAAACAAGCCGATTTGGTATTCACCGAACCTCATCGAGGCAAACGCCCTGTAACGAAGTTTCTAGTATCCGAAACTAGCAAAAAACGAACGCCAGCATCGAGCAACTGCGAACAAGGAGATAGTGATCTGGATACGAACGGACGTCAATCTACGCGGACACTTAATTGTGCCTGGGGGTATTGAGTATTGAGTTGCAAATTTGTGAGTAGTACTCATGAATACAGATTGAGTACTCATGAGTACAGATTGAGTACTCATCATGAATTGTGAGTAGTACTCATGAATACAGATTGAGTACTCATGAGTACAGATTGAGTACTCATGAGTATAGAAGATGAGTACTCGTAAGTACTGATTGAGTACTCATGATTACAGATGGAGTACTCATGAGTACAGATTGAGTATGAATACTCGTGAGGACAAATGAGTTTGAGTACAAGTGAGTACGATTTCAAATGAGTATGTATGAGTGAGTATGAGTGCTTTTGAGAACAGACGAGCTTTTTGAGTCTGAGTTTGATTGAGTACAGCGTTAATGAAAAAAATTGTGATTGAGTTTGAGTGAGTTTTTTCTGATCTGCCGACCTATGGCAGTGCGTGGCATGGGCTCAGCTCGAGCTCTCATGGCCGCTTGTACATAGTTCACCCATGTAAATACATCGCTGCTCCATCGTCAAATATTCTTTTCATCTTCACCTTGTCGCCACGTAACAATATTTAAATGTTGGCTTCTTTTATTTTCACACGCAAAAAGACCAAGTCGCAAGCTGCCTTCCCAGAAAATTCCAAGAAACAGTGGATTTCACATATGACTGGACGCCGCGCCTTTCCATTATCTCGCTGACAACGCAAGTTGCTATCAGCAACCGGTATTGCTCATATTGGAGGCCTCTGTACGTCGCGTGCTCATCAACCTTGCTTTTAAGAAAATATATAAATGCAGAAGATGGAATTATGTGAACATTTGCTTTAGTGTATTTCAGGGCCAGTTCTTCAATGCAAAAATAGCTACAGCGCGAAACGAAACAAGGACACAGAAAGGCGACGGGACGAGCGCTGACTTCCAACCGAATTTAATACGAGAAGCCTTGCACTTTCTATACGCACTCTTCATGTTAACACCAGTAAAACATATAAAAACAAAAAAAAACAACAGAAAATAGACGTATAACCTCTAGTATCACACCACCATATCAACACGCGTGAACTCACTTGGCACAATCTATACAAACACCAAATCAGGTCATGCCCGAAATCCAGCACGTGTTCGAAAGGAAATCTATCTCTTTTTTGGTCAACGCACTTGACACCTGGCTTACACATTTACGGCCATGCCCTTTAATTTCGTGTGCTTCAATTATTTCTCGCGTAGTTTGGTTTCCGCTTCTTCCGATCACCTTGAACATGTCAAACAGGTTTCTACCCATGAGATCTGAAATGGAAGGCTAATAATCTATAGTTTCCTTTTTGACCTTGTTATCGTGCTCCCTCAATCGGTCATTAAGGTATCTGCCAGTTTGACCGACGTAAACTGACCCACATTTCCTCAAAGGAACGCGATACACCACACGCTCCACACATGGAACGTACTGCACACGATGCCTTACTTTGCACCCAAGGTTGTTCGCACCTGTCTTTCTAGTGTCTTTGCCAAATTTCACGAGCTTGTGGGGAGCGCTAAGCGCTACATTCAGTTATACACGGTCGGCAATCTTTACAATGGCAATTTCCGCAATGCGAATTTGGGAATTTTTTTTTACAATGAACTACCAACTCGCCTGATAGTACACCTTGTTAAGCAGTTCTTCAAGTGGAAGTTGTGAATCTGCGTAATACCTATTGTGGCACGCTGCGCTTAGGTGTTTAGTAAGCGTGCTATTCGGCGTTGAAAAGCTCATTAGGTGGCGCTTAGTGCCATGCTTTTTACTGACACCCCATAGCGCCGGTTTTTTTGGCGCTGTTTTTCGAAACACGTGAGCGCTAATTCGCGGATACCCATCCGCACGTATAATGTTCAACACTTCTCATAAAAGCCCGTGGTCGTTGGCGTGACTCCTCCATAAGCAAGGCGTATAGTGTATCCGAGCCATATTTCGAAATATAGAGAAAAAACTGATGGATTTTATTCGAATATTGTGCCTTCAAAGCACGTTGCTGAGTACATACGCCTAATGGCATGTTATTGCAGGTGGTCATCTTGGACGAGCCTCGTCTTCGCTTGACCCAGAGGCGCGTCACGAGTTGTGGGACATGCTGTCTAGCATGCGAAGCCGAGGCCGCACCGCCGTTCTTTTGTCAACCCACGACATGCGTGAAGCTGACGTGCTTGCCGACAGAGTGGTGATCATGTGCAAGGGCCGAGTATCGTGCTCCGGGTCGCCAACATTTCTGAAAAGGCATTTTGGTACGTGGAAGGGATTTGGTACATGATTGAAGGCAACAGTACGACTGAACATGCCGCAATCGTTATTGCATTCTTTCGAAATATTTCACGCCGGGAGTATACAGCAAAGGGGGGACAGTATATTGAGTTAAGTATAACAGATCAAAAACAACCCTGCCACTGTGGTTACTGGGAAGGAGATCGATGGACAGTTAATCAGGAGCAACATCATGTCCCAAAACAAATGTAGAGATCGGTACGATTGAGGTAACAGTTATGGAGAGTAGACCATCATGATTAGAAGAGAGACTCGTGTAGAAGAGAGTCTATGCCTTAATTAGTTCAATTTGAAGCTTCAAGTATGTGTTATGAGAACTGATTGTCGCTGATGCTTGACCCTTTTTTAGCATGCGACACGGCATGGCACTGCTCGCAAAACAATCACAGGGTTTGTTTCATCCACAACTGTTACTGCCTTTTCTGTGGCGGCTCGCATGAAGTAACTTATTCTGAATAAGTTTTCCATTACAAAAATATCGAAGGGGAAACTTATGCAGTAATGGAGGCATCCATTCCGAGACCAGGAAGTACACAAATGATTATCTAGAACATCATAATCAGTATCATCACTGGTTTTAATTTTCCCGAAAATGGCGTGATTTTCTTATAAAAGCTCCCTCAGAAGCATGGAAAATACCCGGAAGCTGCATACAAAGCAATGGCAGCAAGCACATAAAAGAGAATAAATTCTAATACCTTATTTTTGTAAAGTAAAATAAAAGGCATAGCCTATGGACTTTTACAAAGCAGCGCGGACAGTGAAGCATGAGGTGCACAAGTTTACAAAGTGTGTACCCACATTCTAGAGACAGAAACAATATAAGAAGCAACAGTATCAGTAACGCTTTCTTACATTCACAAAATAATTGGAATGGATAGATTTGAGTAACCAGATACATGCAGGCATACCTAATTTACATGTAACAGTTTCAAATACAGCATAGCAAAAACATCAACAGGAAGAAACAGGAATTCCCCAATAAATTTTTAGTCCATATGTGTGAAACAGCTGTGTAGTTTTTTTTCGTTAGATATCTTTAATGCGGATATTTCCTGAGAATTATTGGAAGATTCTGAGATAACGACTGCCCCTATAATTTATTCGAAAACGAAGTCTGCGCCACAAAGCCGCATGAAGTGTGTTTGCATCAGTGTTGTAATTTGACAGTCGAGCCAGCGATGATAAGGAACTGATGTTTGTTGACGAAAAAAGCTTTTTCTCAAAAGAGTGAATTTATAAAGACGGCCAGTTCCCATAATATTGTATTTTGAAAAGAGATACTGTGTACTCTGCATACGCTCAATATTTTATATATGCTGCATCATTTTATTGAGAGAATCAAAAGCTTATATACAGTGGTACCCCGTTAATGTGTTTTTCACCGGACCTGGAAACAAAAACGTAACAGCCGGGAAAACGTAAGAGTGGGGAAAGCCACGAAAATGGGCCGGCGTCTATCAAGCGTCGTTAAATCACCCCTATCTAGGTCTCTATTGTTGCCAACTTGGTTTATACCCGTTTTGCCAAATGTAGGAGTATTTCTTGCATTTTTATGGGCACATTTAGGGTTGCCAAGAGCGATTAAGACGGGCGTCAATTCATGTTAGTCGTCGCAAAGTCACTGCACTACTCGCTCGCCGTCACCCTACTCGTGAAGGTCGACAACAAAATCGGGCGTCGTGAAATTCCCGTACTACTCGCTCGCCTTTCCGACCATCTGTATGGGTGGTGTAGAAATCGCAGTGTGTAGAGGGGCGGTGTAGAAGGGCGGTGTTGAAGAACTGGTGAAAGAGACGGTATGGGTGGTGTAGAAAGCACCGAGAGTAGCAAGGAAGGAGCAGCAGACGACGCGCCGACACCATCTCAACGCTACCGCAGCGCCACCGCCTGGTCGGCGGCAGCACCGGTCCGTGCTGCGGTACTGGAAGGCCGCGCGCTCTTTGCCAACTGACCTAATCTAAAAACGCTGCACGGCACCATTACAACAGTGCGGCAGCGCTAACATCACGCACTTCCGGCGTTCTGAAGTGAAGCTTCTGTTGCAAGCTAAGTGATGATCGGGATAACACTTTCGACGGATGGCCATGTAGTGACGTTCTCTCCAACTCGCTTGCGGCTTGTGTAGCTAGTTCAGTAACAAGGCCTGCCAAAGACTCATCAGAAGCCGAAATGGCGGTGCCCGAGCCGCTTCGGACTGTCGAGTTGCGACGCATTATACGGTAACGGGCCCACAGTTGCGACGTTACAGCGGGGTTCGCAATACTTTATATCGCATGGGAGCTATGCCGGGACCGATGGCACACAACGTAACAGCCAGGAAAACGCAACAGTGAGGAACGTAACAGCGGGGTTGTACTGTATGTAGTGCGCGGGGTTGTAAAATACACGAAGCTGAAAAACGTTGTGTCGAAAATAAAGGCGTAATCTTTATTTATTTATTTATTTATTTATTTATTTATTTATTTAAAGTATTCCTAAAGGCCCCCAGGCCAAGGCCAAGGGTTCTACATTGGGGGAGGTCAATAGAGCAAAAAAAAACGTGCAAACAAAGATATGCACTCGGAGAAATAGCTCATTAAGAGAACAGGGCATGAGCGAAGACAAATATGACGAAGTACTACAATGGAATCTCGTTGGTAGTTCCGGCAAATTACGTTTTTCGGCCTAATTCGTTTTTCTGTTCGTTCCTAGCCAACGTCGCTTAGAAATAGTGCATTTTCGTGCGTTTATTATGACCACATTTGTGCTGAAAAATGGATAATACGATTGCGAAAGCGGATCTCGACCGACATTTCTAGTAATCTTGCGTTTATTCGTCGGTATACTCGCTCAAACCGCATTGGAACAAGAAACTACCTGCACGTTGCAGAGACGCCCGGGGAGCAAAAGCACCGGTTTTGCGTCAAAAACATTGCTGCAATTCGTGGCCCTTCCGAGCAAGGCCGACGATAAGCCAGGCGATGCACCCCGCCATGTAGCAAGTCGTACCATAATCAAGGAAGAAGGCGCGCAATGCTCGCGGCAGGCGCGACTTCCCTTCCCGACCTCTCCATGGACCATGCTTCCGGTGCAATGATTGGTTCTCTTTTTGCCTTGTTGCTATGCGCGGCCGTGTTTCCAGGTTTGTGGCAACGTCAAGGAAACGCAAGGTGCAAGTGGAAATTGTACGCCAATTCGAGGAGAACCCGAAGAGGAAGCGCATGGAATTGGCAAGCGAGCTCGCTTTGCCAGTGTCAACGCTCAACACTATTGTCGGTCAGCATGAGCAACTTCTAAAGGAGCTGCAAGTTTTTGGACTGGTGTTAAACAAACGCGAAGTGAGAAGCATCCGTAAAAATAAAACACCTGCTTACATGCTTCAAGGAAGTTGGAGCGACAGGAGTGAACCTCGACGGGTCAGCCCTGCGCGAAAGAGTTGACAACATCGCGCTCACCTTGGGTATTCAAAACTTTTAATCATCCGGAGGCTGCCTTCACCGATTTACTGCACGACAAGGATTGTCGTGCAAGGCAGTGTCTGCCAAAGCAACGAATACCTGCAGCTTTCTGTACGTTTTAGAATAATTTACTCCTGGACATTTAAAAGAAGAAAGGGCAGCACAAATTTAGCAGTTACTTTATGTTATTCCATAAAATGGAGTTGCTGACGCAGCATGCATGTGTTCGTTCTTTTTTAACCTATTTTGATAATGCGATTTTCGGATAATACGTTTTATTTTCCGGTTCCTGTGAAAAACGTATCAACGAGATTTCACTGTATCAACTACAAATTACACGTAAAAATAAACACCGAAGCAAGACCAAACAAATCTCTGTAGAAAGAAAACAATTTGTCAGAAGTTATAGAATAAAAAAGCGATAGTTTTGTTTTCAGTTCACAACTTCCGTGAGTATTAGTTGACTAAATTTAGCACCATCAGTGGAGGTGGCGATGTGTGATGGAAATGCGTTCTAGTCAACGATTGTATGCGGAACGAAAGACCGTGAATAGTTCAAAGTATGACGTGCTAAAAACTTCACTTTGAAGGGATGGTCGCGTCTAGGAAGGATGGAAGCTGGTGAAGAAATGAAGCCGTCATGAAGCAATGGATGATGATAAAGTTTATGAAAAAGTGATAACATTCAAGCTGTGCGTCGTTGCGACAAGTCGAGCAGTTCTGCACGAATTTTCAAGGCTGTGTCACTGGAATGACGGGAGTAGTCGGAAAAGATGAAGCGAACTGCGGGGTTTGAAGTGATTCGATGTTGTTGATTATGTAAGCGTAGTAAGGGTCCCATTAGGCAAATGCATATTCGATTTTTGGTCGTGCAAGTGTGATGTAAGCTAGTTTACGTAGGTGCGGTGGGGCATGCTTCAATTTATGTTTTTAAAGGCCTAGTGAGCGGTTTGCCGGTGCAAATACCATGTTAATGTGATACCAGGATAAGTCCGAACTAAGGTAAACACAAAGGTATTTGTATGTTGTAGGAAGTTCAACTGGAGTATTATTCGAAGAGTAGGAGGTTGGAATGCGAATTCCGCGTTTAGTAAAGCGCATAAGCTTTCTTTCAGAATTATTAAGGCACAATAACCATTTAGCGCCCCAAGGTGAGCCTGGAGGGCCTGCTCGTCATCTTTGCACAAAAGTTGGGATAGATCACTCAGTCATCCGTGAAGAGCCTGATCCGAGATGAAGCCGTGTTAGGAAAATTATTAATGAAAATTTAAAAAAGCAAGGCTCCCAGCACGCTGCCGTGGGAACGCCTGAGTACACTTGCACAAAAGAAGAGCAACTGTTATTGACGGATATGAAGTGAAGTCTTCTTGAAAGGTAATCTTTATTCTGTGCGAGTGCAAGCGGATGGATATTAGGCTGCTTCAATTTGATTAGCAACCTGTGATGAGGGAGCCGGCCAAAAATTTTGAAAAAAACAAGAAAAATTGCGTCAGTTTGTATACCAGCGTCATGGAAGTATGTAATCGTGAATGAACCCGTCAAGTTGAGTATCGCACGAGTAGGCTGCTCGGAAGTCGTGCTGGTACGTGAAAATTGTTATGCTAATCTCGATAGTTATTACCTGCGAATGAATTACATGCTCGAGAAGTTTGAAAATGGTGCTTTCTTACACTATTGATCTATTAGGTGGGGGCGAACGATCGCCAGATTTAAAGATGGGTATTACTTTAGCAATTCGTCAGTCCGCGGGGAATAAACCAGATGTCAAGCATTGAGTGAAAAGAGCAGTAAGGTACAATGAATGTCTTGAGAAACATTTTTTTAGAATCTTGTTATTGAATCTAAGGCGATCAGATGCTGAAGTGGTTTTAAGTTCACTGAATAAAGAAAGTATACCGTCCTCGTTAATAACTATTTCGGGCATTGAGCTAACGGAAGAAGCGTTTACAGCTAGCGATGATGTGACGTCCTCTCGGGTAAACATTAAAGAAAAGGTATTATTCAGGACCTGCGCGCAGTCATCCTGGGTAACTGTATTTGCAATTGAATATATCTATACTAGCCTTAAGTGGAAGGAGACCTCTACAAGTGAGAGACCACTCCGGTAACCGCGGAACGTTTCTTAGTGAGGGGGTCAATCTGTGTATCCCAAGTAAAATCAGAGAATAAGAATATGCCAAGTACCTTATTGTCAACTAACGATTTAATTGGTTCTTTTTCAAGGAACAGCGCTTGGCTTAGGTTATATGCCTTATTTCGTGCTGAAAATATGATTGATTTGTTGTTGTAGGATAATATTTTAGTCAGATATATCTTTCAGTACGTAGTTGCATTTGTGCAACGTGTCAATAATATCCCTACCGAAAAAAAATTAATGTGTTATCGTCAGTATCCATAACGAAGCGGCCACCGATTCCTATGGACGCAGAGTCATTGTTGTATGTAATAAATGTTTAAGGCCCTAAGACGCTTCCTTGAGGGCCACCTAAAGTTGTTTGTAAACGACAGGAAATATGGTTTTTAATGTACACACGTTGATATTCTCGGTCAGGTAGGATGTAAGTACTGTTAACTGAATAAGTAAAATTACATAGGCTGAGAGCGTTTTAAGAGAAGTCTGTGATTTAGGTAATCAAAGGCTTTTGTAAAATAAAAAAATAAATGTGTCGCGTTATTGTTGTGAATATTTTCCAAAATTTGGACGAAAATGTTCTAGTGAGTTTTTTCTAAACGCAAAGTGCTATTTTGTTCCTTCGTGTAAAAAATATCTTTTCTAATTTCTTTCAAATCACTGGAAGCAATAATATAAGCTTGTCATCTGATATGCTATTCTGATCGCCGCCCTTATATATTACTTGAACTCTGGCAGACTTTCTTGCCTCTAAATATGCTAAATATAATAAACAAGAGTAAATACGTGTGCAAGAGGAGGAACCATGAATTATAAGATGCATTTGTTTGGTTAATTTGAGGCCATCTATATCTATACCTCTTATTGTTGACCCCTATAAAAGTGGTAAATATTTCCTGTTTTTTTCGATGGCTCAACGCCGACGACGGTCTAAATGAAACTCTATTTCACTATATTACCAATGAGTCTCCCGAGGAAGCTGCGTTTACGAAGTATTTCCTGAAATAGTCTGCGACCACAGTACCCCTAAGCTAAGTGTTGTCAGTGTTTATTGTTAATTGATGAGAGTTTTTAGAAGTGCATCCAAAACTGTGTTTATAACTTTCCGTGCTTTTTCAGTGGCGGCTGCTGTCAGTATTAGCGAACAATGCCTCATAATATGTTACCTTTGCTCTTCTCAGTTCAGTGGTCAGCCAATTTCTTACTCTTAAACTCTTTCAACGTTTCTGCTAAGTGCATGCGCTAAACTCAACGTGTAGTCGTTGGCGCTAAACGGTAGCATGGTGTTGATGTGTCATCAGGTGTGCCTCAAGATTCGGTTTGGGGTCCACTATTGTTTTTGCAACACATGAATGATATGGCCGTTGGCTATATCATTTTGTATACGAGTGTTCGCGGATGATTGCGTTTTGTATCGTGTTATGAAATGTCCCGATGATTACAGTGAACTACAGAAAGACTTAGACAAGGTTGCATAGTGGTGTGATAAATGGGGCATGGCTATAAATCTTGACAAAAGTGTGCCGATGTGCTTTGACAAAGTTCAGCACACCTATATACGTATAGCATTAACAGGACTAATCTTGAATTTGTGTGTGAATATAAATACCTTGGTGTGTACTTGGCCTCTCAAATATGCTCGCACCGTCATGTCGACTATATAATTTCTAAGGGATGTTATGTAGAACTGCGGAGTGCTTTCCTCTAGAAACAAGGGATTTACTCTACAAGACTAACATAAGGCCAATACTTGAATATGCTTGTACCATATGGGGCCCCTGCACTCTGACAGACATAACGAAACTAGAGAGAGTATAAAGCTTAGCAGCCCCTTTTGTAGTTCAAAATTATACATGGTGTTTTAACGCATCACAAGCAAAGGAAGACGTAGGCTGGAATACACTGCGAAATCGTAGAAAGGCATTCAAACTAAAACTAAAATTTTTGCGAAACATGTACCATGCTAAAGCTGGCCTCAATCGTGATACCTATATAAAAACACCAGATTGCACTCCTGCAAGGCGTGACCACGCACTTAAGATTAAAAGAGTATAGATGTAAAACTGGGCTTTTTAAGATGTCTTTTTTCCCAAAACGGTCAGTGAGTGGAACAAAGTGCCCCGTGATGTCATATTGTTGTCTTCAAGTGGTGCCTTTGCTTCAGCCGTTTGATGTTTTTGTTCCCTCGAGAACCGCTGTGTATTGCTTCACGCATGTATGATTTTTTTTCATGGCCTTCGCTTGTGTCAGAAATTTGCCCTGAACTGTAATTGTTTTCTACACGTGTTCTTTACTAACTGCTTTGATTTATCAATGTAATATCTACTGTTTCCCCCCTTCCCTATAATGCCAAACTCGCGCTGTGGGTTACTGTGTTAGAAAATAAATAGATAAATAAACATAGTGGTAGAACTGGTGCGTTTTTTATCATTCTAATATGCTCATTCGTGGCCCATAGTTTTCTGATTTTTTGGAGTGTCTCAAGTGTTTCACCAAAAAATCACTCCTATAAATTATTATAAACGGTAATATTTCTTGACTTTGGGTTAATTCGGTATTGCTAGAAAAAGATCCCGCAAAACTGGTACGAAGTAAATGACAACTACAAGCGCGGACGAACAACTGAGGAAAATTTTGTTGCAAGAGGCAACTTATATAAACGGGCCAGTGTAATCTCATGACGATGCGAGAAGGAAAGGCAAAGGGAAATAGCTAAAACAGGAGCCACGTAAAGGGAACACAGTTATTATATAACAAATAGCCACAATCTTTCGGTTTAACTGCCAAGATACGCTATCTTCCGCTGAAGGAGTGCCGCCGAAGGCGAACTCCCAGTCTTGCTCCTAGTGCCAAAGGGCGATGCCTGCTATGTTTCACGGAATCGGGCGTCTCAGTCAACATGCGGGTTTAAGGTTTGGGTAACAATTGTCGTTTTCACAGTGTGCGGCAAGATTGCTTTCCGTTTTTGTGTTCTTGGAGTACGTTTGCTCTTTAAGACGTTCGTTGATGCACCTGCCTGCCTGGCCTATGTAGACCAGCTTGCACCCAAGTGGGATTTCATATACTACCTTTCGGAAGAAGACAGTACAGCTGGCATACGGACAAAACGAGGAGAACTGGACACTGCGAGAGCTGGGTGCTCGACCTACCTGACCATGTTCAACCAACATGTCCGAGTACCACTTAAGTGCATTGCATTTATAAAATGCGCAGGGCACACATTTCACGCATTGTTTGGCATAGTTATTCCTACAAGTGGATTCGGCTCCCTTCTTCGTTATTAGTCATGGCACACAAAATGGCCAATTTGTTTGACGAGAAAAAAGAATATGTGCTGGGGAACTCCTTCAGCGGGAGATGGTGCATCTTGGCAGTTAAAGAATGTGGCTCTTTTTCAGATACTCATTTATAATTTGTTAACTCAGATGTTACTGTTTTAAGTCAGGTATAACACTTTACGTAAATTCTGTATTTAGCTCTTTTTTTTATTCTACTAACAGTGTCGTGGTTATACTCTGTTGCGTTCAGATATGTTGCCATTTCCAGCAGAATTTTCCTTAGTTGTTCGTCAGCGCTTGTGTTTGTCGTTCACTTCGTCCCTGATTTTGTGATGTTTTTATAGCAATGTAATAAATTCTCGTAAAAATATATAATGTACGTCTTCTCGTCCACGGCGGCAGCAAAAAGCAAAAATGCCCGTTTGTTCGACATTTCAGCGCACGGTACAGATGTTTAGATGGTCAAAATCAATACCGAGTCCTCCACTACGGCGCGCCTCATCACCCGTGTAGCGTCGCCGTGTTAAACCCCATAATCAATTAATCAAATAATATGAGTCATTTCCATTATTTTTTTCCAAAACACAGGACCAATCGTGACTCATTACGTCAATTATAACGGACTCAAGATTTCATTTCGTAATACACTGCAAAACGGGAGAATCATGGCGGTCATTTTTCTGCAGTGTATCCCCTTATAGATCATAAAAACCGGACAATGGTCACTCAAGTCCGTGCCAATAATGCTAGCACGGCAGACAGTCGCTTCAGTATTGGTTATAATCAAATCAAGCACTGGTGAGCCACAGCTTGTATCACGGGTTGGTGTATTAATTAAATTAACAAATCTCAAGTATGTAGATTTTATGTCAAATTCTCCGGCATCACGGGGTTCATAGAGGACTTCAAGAGGTTCCTGGAGGACATGTACAGGATGTGCAGAAGCAAAATTAAGCCATCGAAAAAAGAGCGAACGTTTTTTTTTGGTTGGAAATCAAATAATGAACAGTGTCTTTTTGAAGTAATTCCCCACAATCCCAGAGAAGCTGCTCAGGAGGCTTATTAGGAAAAGATAGGGATAGGAGTAAACACAGAAAATTTAACTGCGAAACTTACGATGCCACCTTGTACAATATATGTGCAAAATTCCGCCGAAAAGGATGCATCTTTAGATGTCCGGCGAAGCATGGTTTCATGACTGTATTCAGACATCCGAGTTATTATATTCGAGTTAACTATGAAGTGATTTCAATTAATATTGACAGCCAAGCGTTAGCATCGCTGTTCATGCCAGGTGAAAAGGCACGGAAAAAGATGAATCAATACATACCTTGGGAACGTCGCCAGTGGTTACCCAATGACTAAAAAGAAACGAGATAGCGCTAGTATTTGCGCTGTCATTTGGGCAGCAATATCTAGCAAGGGACAGTGTGCATTCTCCGATGCTAAAAATTGGTGCAAAAGGAATGCTCACTTTCGCTTCCGCTATCTGAGGCTGCAATTTGCAGTTTTCCTCAGCCCATTGTAGACGAACTTGGTTAGCAATTGAGAAGGTCTTGCTGCTGGGCGAGTTGGTGCGAACTTTGCGACATGGTTTTAGCGCTACAAATGGACGAACACAAGAAAGAGGACGGGACAGGCGCTAAACCATGTCGCAAAATTGCTTAGCAAAGATGGGCGTTTAGAACGATAATGACAACTTTAATGTTATGAGTCGAGAATAATCGTCATAAACGATAAAGGAAGGTCGTGGATAACAAATCCTCACTCCTATCTAAAAAGTGAGCGGTATAGGGGCAGGAGTGACGTGAAGATCAAACTAGTGGCGTATAGGCAGATTAACACGATTGCTACACCGGAATGAGTTAAGAAGCGTGGGAAGCAGGAAAATATGGCAGAGAGATGAGTTTTAAAATATCGTGGAACAAGAATGGATCCATCTGACACAGATAGTAGGCGCAGAGGGTCTATAGCTGAGGCCTTCCGTACTGCAGTGGAAACAAAGCGTGTCATAATAAGAGTGTTACTATTATTATGAAGGCAAAGCAGATGACTGAACTGTGGTGGTTAGTGGAAACCAGAAGAAAAAATTTAGGATGGAAATAAAGTAGGCTGTAGGATGAAGTGTGAACGAAATGCAGCAGGTTTGGTTTGACAGTGCGCATAGTTTAGATGCGATCTTGAGTTTTGTTGCTTCCTCCCCATAGAAATGCACACTATGACGACGAGCTATCCACGTTTCGCTAGTTGTTATCAGCTAAAAGCAAGATTTAGAAACCTCCACACTCATAATTCACAGGTCAGCATTGGAGTGCTTGAAGACAAAATCTACATACCTTGCTGCGTACTCACGCGAATAGTTTTGCTGTCGATTTGTGCAGCTATGTAGATATAGTTAAAGCAGACAATAGACATTTTGGCGGATGTTCTTTGCATTACCAATCTGATTATTTTCGTTTGTCAAGTAGTGCTGGGTGTAGCGTCCATAACGTGTTTATATTGTAGGCACGGGCTGTCACTTAAGCATCTCGAAGCTGGATGGCTCTTTTCACACTGAACGTGTCCTCTCCGAAGTGCGGAAATTTGCGCCAACCAGCAGCATTCGAGACGACAAACTGCACGAAGTGACGGTGAGCCTCGGCCAGCAGTGCAGTGCGCAGCAGATCGCGGAAATTATGCGGCAGCTGGAGGCCCAAAGCCGGGAGCTTTCTGTAAGAGCGGTTGGTCTCAAGACCACCACCCTTGAAGACGTCTACATCAGGTGAGAAACAGGGGCCGTATGTAGTATGAAGGAGCACGGTAGTGATGCGCGCTGAATGGGTCAATTTCAACGCCTGAGGCATCGCATCTAAAGGGTATTACGGTTGAAGCGTGATGTCACAAGAACATTTCAACAGGTTAAGCCTGCAGTGTGGATCAGCATTTAAAATGCACCGAAACAATAACTAATAGCGTCCGTGTCGCGATAGCTGGGCAAGCATTTCAACAGGTTAAAGCCTGGAGTGTGGATCAACATTTAAAATGCGCCCAAACAATAACTAATAGCGTCCGCGTCGCGATAGCTGGGCAAGCTTTCAAATGGCATACACGTAGATTTAGGGGAAATACGCCATTGCCGCGAGTACTAGGCTAACTCTGATTCTGCCACTGTAGTGTATTAATGTATTGTGGCGGCAACGAACTTTACATCCTTCAGCGGTATCGTTCGCCAAGCTACGGTTGCTCACACATCCTCTTTTACTTTTTTAAAAGATGCTTCGACTTCAGCTAAAGATCACGGAAATTAACTCCTACGAGTAACATCACACAGACAAGTTTAGCCTAGTGAAACTCACGCTCACTTGCCGCATCCTAAGATTAAATACATGCGCCCTTCATGGTCCTAACCGCGGGGGCTACCTGCTATAACTTTTTTGTCGGCACTCAGCGCCTTGTGTTTCTACAATGAGACGCGAAGTGACGGGTCCTCCTGATCTCGCCGTTGGTGTTTGCTACACTGTGCTGACATTTGACTTTGGAGATGATAAGCCGAAATACAGGGCATGAAACGTTGTCCCAAGGACCTCTGAGAGATTCCGTGATTGTCATGGGTGGGTTTGGGTGTTGATATTTGTATTGTGACTTTTGTTCTCAGTGGTATGCATATATATACAAGCCTCAAGGTTCGCGATCGCTGCGCCACCTGCCGCCGCTTCTATGCGGCGTTTACGGGATTTGCGCTGCGTGGCTGATAGGGACACGTGCAGTATTTTGGTTCTGTTTCGCTTCTTTTCGCACTTCCGTGCCCTATAAAACTCATGGTGACGTCTAAAAGCAAAGAGTACGTTTAGATCACTTAAAAAGCAGCTGCGTCTTCATAGAGTACTCGAAAGCCAACAAGAGCTAAACGAGGACGCCGTTCTGTGGGCTCCGTCGCCACTCTTCTGGGCGTGGGCGACGGCAGCAGCATATCACCACTGTCACCTCCGAATACGCCAGGCACAAGTGAATTCTACTGTCGCCTCGTTTAGACCTGATACTGGCACAGTGAGAGGTTGGTTTCGTTTTGCAGCGCGGACAAGGAATGCGGCTTTGTTTCGATATATACGTATTTTAAAATATGATTCGGGGATGTCAATACCTAATACCTGACAGTAACGTGTGCCTTTTCTAAGAATATAAGCCGTGCGAAAATTTTAAGTATATGACAAGGCTGGTCGCGTGTTCGATTCCCGGCCGCGGCGGCCGCTTTTCTGATGGAGGCGAAAAGCAAACACGCCCGTGTGTACGAGATTTCGGCGCACATTAAAGATCCCCAGGTGGTCGAAATTAATCCGTAGCCCTCCACTACGGCGCGTCTCATCGCCTGCGTTGCGTCGGCGCGTTAAACCCTACAATCAATCAATCAATCAATCAATCAATCAATCAATCAATCAATCAATCAATCAATCAATCAATCAATCAATCAATCAATCAATCAATCAATCAATCAATCAATCAATCAATCAATCAATATATTACAAGACTGTGCTTCGTTAAATATGTGCCCACTCACGCCTTACAGCAAGAACCTAGGAAAGTTAATGAAACCACGGAAAAAGAAACGCTGCGCGAGTCCGGAAGAAACAGAACAGCTTTAACCGGAATGAAAAAACCCAGTGAAGCTTCTGATATGGTAAAGACGGTCATCGAAACTTACTGAGCCAAGTAGGACTCACCAGACCAACTAGACGGGACATGCACTGCTATTTCGCGAGACATGGGCAGAGGAGGGTAGGGGGACGCTGCGTACAAATGCGGAGCAAAATCAAGCAATGAACATTTAAGTAATTCCGTACGCAAATCTCGCGTTCACTTTCCTTTAGTTTTACGACTTCAACGAAGAGCTGATCGAACGCATTTCTGGAAGTATGCAGGGTAGGCGGTTCACAAGCGATGAAATGTGTCGTTGGAAGAGTGTGGTATCTTATAAGGCCCTCTTATTTCAGTTTTGCTTTATTCTGCAGGCTCCCTGTGCCATATGACGATGTTTCGAAGAAGCGTTTAGTCGCGGACGTGCATTATATTTTAAGCCTGCCTCCGCGCTACTCGCAGAGGATATATGTAGCAGATGAATGTTTACGGATGCTCACCTCACGACAAGACGACCCTTTGTCGCGTGCTGATTCCCGACTATAATTCTGCATTATCCATCGTACTTTCGTTGAATGTTCGCGAAATTAAGACACAGTGGCTTGTGAATGGCGGTGATCAATATGATATTGGCAAACGTAACTGGCGGGCTGTCAAGTATGAGTGCTCCGCCTCCGCTAGATTATGTAAGGGCCCAAAATCGATTTACATAGTAGTGCATAGCCGTAGCATAAACATCTGAAGAAACGCTGGTTACGGAGACACTGCTAGTAAATTTCAGGGCAGTGTAACTGCAATCAGCTCCATGCATACGCCGGTTCCGCGACGCTGGCCTGTGAAACGCAACTGGCGCTTATGCAGCCCGAATATACCACACTAAAATGGCGTCAGAAACCTTTACACTCACGAAAAAGCACTCCATTTGCGAACAGAGTAACTGCTCCATATAAACATGGATCTTTAACGCCCACAAATGGTAAATATTAGTCGTGAGCGTACCGCATAAGCAGAGGCGACAGTGGGGAGTGGGACGGAGACTCCCGCGGCTGCTTTCGAAACTGGCCGCTAGGGGGATTTCAGTGGCGCCCCTACAGGCAGCGCTCTTGGCGTATAACTCCCAGTAATTTGATTGTAAATTTTCCCAGTTTCATACTAAAGTTTGACTCATTGTCAGTGCAATTGTAACTCTTTTTTTTTTTTCAGTGTATATGAGAAGGCCACAGAAGCGGACTTGGAAGATTCTATTTCAACTGGTAAGCCAATAGAAAAATACATTGCTTTTGGTTCTTTTTAACCGCCGTTGTACAAGAAGGGTTCCTTGAATATACTTTTCCCTCCTCAATATCTCCCAGCACATACATGTCGGTAATAGACTTGAAACAACATTAGAAGTGCAATTTGTGGTGTTTTTTTTTGCATTTCTTACGTGGTGTTTGTATTTGTAGATTTCCTCACCAGGTGCCTTGGTATGCCAGTATTTGAAGGTTTCGCTGATGTAAGGAACGGTCTTTAAAAATAGGTCAACATATAGGACTCCGTGACAAAGGTTACTTTTTTTTGTTCATGTCGGAGTCACCGGTAAAGTGTGCCTAGCAAACACCTTAGTATTATTGCAAAGTATCGTTCAATTTGATTAGAGTTTTATCTTAGATGGTTTTATTGAGCGATTCATGTGAGAATGTCCTCAGTTTTTTATTGTACGGTAGAGGTGCGACACTGGCCTTCGGCTATGAAAGCGATTTTATGTGATACACCTACGTTTGTGCTCCACCAGTGCTTAACACGACCGTAGTGGTGTGCGCGCTATGGGGATTATGTAAGGTGGCCCCGCGGACTGCTTTTGGGCGGCCGCAGTGATGAAGGTGACGGCAGCGTCATTTTGAACTTCTTAGTAGAGGGCGCTGATGAATACCGTTGTGGCGTTGAGGCTGGAGAAGGTGAAAGTTGTGTAATAGGCTGACGAGAAGGTGTTCTGTCGTGGTAAGCTTCAGTTTGTGTGTGAATCTCTTTTTGATTCCATGTGCGTGGAGAACCGGGAAAACAGTAATGGGAGGTCGATTTCAGCAGGGTGGGCTGTCTGTATAGCATTGCCTTGCTCTGCTTTATAATGCATAGGCGGGGGCGCTAAATGACGCGATTAGCTGCTTTTATTGGAAGTGTATTGGGTAATGCTGCTTTTAATAACCAGTTCAAAGCTGATCAGGTACTCCCGACTCGGTAACGGTGTGCATATGGCTTAAATCCTATAGGTATCTCGAATTTCTTTATTGCGCGGTGAGCGCGACCACAGGCGGCGCTGCGAAGCGCGCCTCCGTGACGTCGGCTTAGGGACTCGCATTTGCCGTCTGCTTCACTCGGACTTGCTCTGCGTGCTGTTTCTTTGCGCTCGGTTGACGTCTGATGCTTGTCCGCACCCGATTTGGTATGAGCGTAACTTTTTATCGTAATAAAACACTTCAAATCGCATACACCAGCTGAAGGCGTTATTTAAAGTACAGTTTTTGATACTGCTCCGGAAAAAACATTGCCAGCGTCGCCCCAGTTTTTACGAAGACGGCCCTGTGCGGGGCGCGAAAAGTCGGAGTAAGCGTCAGCTTCAGTATTCAGCAATCTTTTGAACAAAGGGAACAGTCAGCTGCTAATAACCGGCAACAGCGAAAACGCAAGACCAAAACAAATACAGGCCTTCGGGGCTGTCGGATTTGGCAGAAGGCATTACGATTACCGGTAATCATATGTAAGGAAAAGCAGTTTTGCAACCTCGCCGAACGATCTAAACTATTATATCACATCACTTTACGTTGTAATAGCATGAAAGTATGCCGACATGCACTATGGACCGCAAAAACTGTAGGTTGAGTTCCAAATAATCCATTGTGTGCATAGACGATTGCTGGTTTTATACCAGGCTTCTAACCAGTATGAAGGTTTATTGAGCAAAACGAGTGAATGTCTACGGTAAAGATACAGTAACACTGTTTGTTCAGACCTGGAAGGAAATTCGTTGCATTTCCCACAGCCTTATCTCCCCAAAAGTCAGATACGCGTCATCGGAAAACTGCACTCAAGAGGAAAAGGAGGAGGCAGAGGAGAAAACTTTTTAACAGGAAAATTGAACTGATTAGGGGCCGGTTCCCCAGTCCAGTACAAGAGAGTAAGAGTAATTTTCTTCGGTTCATAGAAGGCCATCCCGAGTAGACTAGGATTTGTTTTTTAGGCCTGGAAGGGGTGGCAACCAATAAAGAGCTGTTTGGAAATATTCATCAGTTTCGATTCTTCTAATATATGCACGTATACTATTTATTGCGTTCGTTAGCTAGTATATCACACCTTCAACACCGTAATCATGTCATGATTGTTTGGGTTGAGAGCCAGCTCGTTATGATAACGATGTTACGATAGGAATTCGGAGCACAAAAGCCGCCTTCGAGTACTCTGGACAACGTACGTTGTCTGGATCGCGATCGCGGTGGCGTCCGCAAACCTTCTCATTCTATGTTCATATGAATAAACAACGTGCGCTGCGAATACGAATCTTCGTGCACGCAGCCATCACGACAGCGAGTTTGTGGAGTAGGGAGTGTATGCCATACAGCCCGAAGAAAATATCGGCACGATCTTTGTGATCCTCCCAAACATCCCACAACATACTAATAAGACGTTTGTGACGGTGCGGAAAAATAATGCGTTGTGCAAAGTTAAAAAAAAAAAACATCAACCTGACACAAGTGAATAACGAAAGAAATACAAGACAGCCTCTTTATTTCCTGCTATGCAATGCTCGTGTAGGGGCGCTCTGCTTGGCACGTAGCATTAGACTGTATTAAAATTACAGCATTAAAATACTGTATGGAAGCCTACGCATTTGGAATACTTATCGATGAGCTCTGAGCGCTGAACCTCGCGTATAAGCTAGAAAGGATGAGTTACACGATCTTCTGACTGATACTCTTAAGAAAGTTGTTCTCTCTCTCCTCGTGTGTTTCAAACTTGTGGGGCACACAGCTTGAAATTCTTCATGTGTCAGAAGCTACTAAAAATACCTGAATTATTAGAAATACGCTATTTGATGCACTCAACCATGAAAGCGGGCGATTTCTAGCAAAGGAGCTGCTGACCCTTACAAGCGGAGTGTAGCAGACGACAGTGGAGCGAGTCCCTAAGCCGACGTCAGAGCCAGGGGGCGCCACTCAAACATCTCACCGCCAACAGGCGCCTAAGTCGAGAAGACTCTGCAGTTCACGTCGCCGACGCGAAAGCTTAGCGTTGCCGTCCACGCATAATGTCTGAAACTATTCTCTGGAAATTAGTTTGCTATGTCGAAACAGCTGAACAACTGCTCTCAAATTTGGCATTAGGGACTATCATAACCGTCAGCCATTTTTTGTGGTTTGTCATACTTATTTCTTTTTGATAAAAGTTTCACAGCTGGCGTAAAGGCGCCTGAGGATAGCGCTAACGTTGATGGATCACGGACAATGTAACGACCCGGTTGCGGGTATTGGCCTCCGCAAATTAAGGTCCTTCGGCATAGAGAGAGAAAAAGAGAGAGACTTCATTTGCGGTCAGGCTGACCTATTGGTATTCGTTTGTTAGAAGAACCATGGCCAGCTCGATGTGTGGTGTTCTCTAACATGGATATCGCGTGGTGTGCAATGGCGAGTTTTTATCGCGAGATTAAGCGCTCGCAAGATTAATAATATGAAGCCTTGCAGTGTGTTTCCGGAGAATAGCATAGGTTAGAATCTTTCGTTAATGAAACTGGAAAGACGCGCAATGCTGCTTGGGGGAAAATAACGAGTATGGTTGAAAATCCAGCAGCCTGATTGCGTTTTTGGTAGGTTGCTAGGTATAAATGGACGAAGGGAGCGCTGCTGTAGCCATTCTTGAAACGAACTGCTAAAAATATGCGAGATGTACCGTGCTCTTTGTGCTAGCAACACCTTTAAATGTGTTGTCGTTTTCTAACATTCTGTGAAATCTTTGCGGAAAACGGTAATAGTAGGAGGACGCTGGTGACCACTGCCAGAATGCCAATAACGGGGACGAAAAAGTTCTTCCCATTACCTTTTCTCCGCATAAAGTTCGGAATACTGAGTTAGGACTAGTGAGTGCGGTCATCGGCTTCCATTTTTAGAAAGAGGAATCACGTACTTCTTTTTCTAAACTTGTGGGGTGAACCATGTGTTACCGAAATAATTAATTTGTCACGGTAACTTGTTCACGTACAAGCATAAGCATCTTGGTCGCGTGTGGGAGTTTCGGGTTTTTTGATGAAATAGGTCCTGAACAGTCCTGAGCTATGCGACAGCCGTATCTTGGAAGCGAAGTACGTAATACCGAAACGAAAACAATCTCAGAAGGAGGAGTCTCCAAATAACAGCTTTAGTGTCCCCACGGCCGCCCTTGTACGCCAATAGCCCTGTCGGAAAGCCAACTTTCTTTGTCGATGGTGAGTGATCATGGGTGAAGTGAACAGAGCCTGAATCGAACCTTGGTCCCTCGCGTTATGAAGCCGGCGTCTATCCGATCCCCCCATTTCCATTGGGTCGAAGCGAACGTCAAGCAGCAGGTGCCCATTCGCGCCGTACACCCCAAACCCAAACGTTAGACCTACGGAGTGCGCACCTGAAAGTTGCTGTGGGTATTCTAGAAAAGTGGTACGTATCTGTAGAGTAGCACATAATCGCAGTGTGGGATTGGCCAACCAAAGAATCATACTAGAAATACTTCGCGTTCAAACATCAGCCGTCGTTGCACTGAAGGGTGCATATTTTTTTATTCCTGAGATTCACAATCCTAATGTCCTTCCTAGCTTCCTCAGGATAATCTTGCTGACGGTTTATAACGTCTTGAATCACGTAGGCACGTCAATAGAAACCCAATAGGCAGGCAGTACTATATCGCCTATAAACAGGGCCCGGATGGTTGTTCATTATTATATAGTGTGCACCAAGGGACGTTTTTTGCGGGCGCGCAGCTTTCTCGGGTGAACAGTGCCATTTGTTACCAGTGCCAATTTGCTGGCTGGACCTGTGTTTTGAAAACTTTTTTCCCAGTCTGATCTTCTAGCACAAGAACTAATAAGCATATTAGACGCGGGACAGTGCGAACGCATTCATAGAACGACGCACGTAGGTTCTCGCCGCGACTCCTAGGAGCAACAGCTATGCGGTTCGACCACCGCTTTAGCACATCGTGTAATCCTGACCGGACCTTTGCATTCCTATTTTGTTTAGTGCGGTGAAAATGATATAATTACAGTTTTAAAACGAAGTTCTCATTTATAGTGGACACCAAGGTTAGCTTGGCACGCTCGGCAGTGTGTTAGGACTCAGGTGGCTAACGAATATACGCTCCCGCTAGGCGTCTTGCTCGGACTGAACTTTTAATCAAGACGCCAATGGGTGAGTAGTTTTCAGATACAAGCAATATATGGGTCGCATTTGTTGACCAACCTTCGAATGGTTTGCGTATTGGGCCTAAAAATTGTGGCGTCTCTGTATGGCAGGGTCCCGAAAAAGCTCCTAGGCGTTAGTCAGGGCACTTCATGGGTTTACGGTGCTCACAGCTGCGATGGGTGACACATCGAAACTTACCCTGCTGGCAGCCGGGTTCAAGCTAGAGATAACTTGGTGTAAGCGCGGTTTCGTCGATAAGTGTCTCTGTTGTTGATGTACTGTGGCATCAACACGGCTGAAACTAAATTTTTAGCCGTATGTCTGCCCCTCCGTAGACACCCTGGAGCTTTTAAAGGAGCCATGAGGACAAAACACAAGTTCGGTTCATTCGAAAGATTGCCTCGATAGAATCATACTGACACCACGGTTAACGCACTCTTCGCTCAAATAAGCTAGATAACTAGGGAAAAAACGGAATGGCCATGCGACCCACTAGCTCATTTCCCGCAACAGAACATGTCCCATGAGCTCAGCTGTGCGATTGGCTGAGGACGGAAAAAGCAAACGCCAAATGGGCACGGCTTATAGGCTTCCCGAACGTACTATTTGCGCGTAAGTGTAATGCATATCATTTTCCAGCAGTAAGTATGGTGGAGTAAACAATGAAAGTAACGAGAAAATGCACGTAAGCATAGAAGTACCGATGCACACTGCTGTTGGTAGTGGGCAAAATATGCTTGTTTTAGCTGCACCGCACTCCGCCGCGTCGAAGTTGTTTTACAGGACACTGGCCGATTGGCGTAAGCGGCGTTGTTTTACGGTACCCTGATTGTCGAGGATACCCCAGGTTTCATGACACGATCTCTTTTTACAGTAACAAAAACAAGCCAGGTGCAGATACGCTCAAAAACAAAGCAACAGCGGATAACGGTTCGTGATGATGATGATGATGATTAGTGGCTTTCCCTTTGAATCGGGGCGTCGGTTGTCAGCAACCGACTTGCCTGTTAAATGCAGAGCATTTCAGTAACTCACGATGTCACCCGCGTTGACGTCCGTCGGCGTCCGTAGTCGTAGTCCGCACCCCTCCCCCTACACTATATAAAAAATTACTATCCGGCCGCCATGGTTTCGATCCCTCGACCCTGCGGGCGGAACGCAGATGTACATGGTGCTCTACCCACTGCGCCACAAAGCCGACACAGAATGGGAGGTTACGAACGCGCCTTATATCCTTGACTTATTCAAATTACTGCTGACGAGCGCTCTCTCGTCAGCAGTTGCCACAAGTGCAACAACATTAACGTAACGCAAACTACTTAACGTCGTGCGCCCCCGGAAATGCTCTGCATTTGATCGTGCCCCTCGCGAGGGGGATGTTTCACTGCGTCGCCATTCGAACAGTTTGCCATTATAGTTTCCGCCCGCTCCGGTCGTGTCGCCCACGGTTCAAACCACGGCAGGGGAGCTGCGCGGCGTTCGTTGATCGGCGTGCGTTCCGGCGTGGTGGTTTGATGTTTCGCTTACTTTCGTAAGAACCACCCAACGAGCGTTCCTAACTAAATGAACGCGGGTGCTGCCTTTACTACACATTTAAATATAAATTTTTTATTACGTTTACTTGTGCTACTCCCAGCTAACCTATAGATTTGCTGCCTCCCTCCCATCTCTCCCTCTTTTCTGTTTTAAACTCATCGCCCCCAGCCCCCTTTTTTCTCCCCTCACTGTTCTAAATTCTCATCCGTATGATTACTCTGCCTGCGTACCCATCCCTATAGCAGCGCCATCTGGGAGGGCTGACGGACAGCAAGGCCGCAAACCTGAATGACGCAGTCGAAGTTCGCTTGAATACACGCGCTTCTGACGTCATTGATGACATTCCGAAAACCTACGATTTGCGGGAGAATCAAAATTTCAACCTAAATTTACCAATTTCTCAGTGAATACGGCATCATTAGCTGCCGGACAAACGCTGGGGGCACTATAAACGCGAAATCTTTCGAATAAAACAAACTTGTATCCTGTCTTCATGGCTCCTTTAACGTAAAGATACGCTGGGGATGCCTTTAGTGAATTTCTGAACAAGCATCGCTTCTAGTTGTGCGTCCCCTGGGGCAGACACGCCAGAAGATTGATTACTTTTATTCAATTGCCCTAAAGGAGCGTGCAAGGACGACAAAAATAAAGATGCCCAAAAATACACAAAATATCCGTCCAAAACTGCCGAATTTTGCATGCGTAGTTAAATGTCAGTTAAACATGGGCGAACAAAGTGAGTTTTAAAGGCGGCAGAAGTTCGGAAAAATATTGCGCTTCAGCAACAAATATCGCGTGTTGAACAAGACGCTATACCTTGGGAGAAATTGTCTTAGTGAATAAAATGGAGCCCGAAACTCTACATTAATAAATCGTCATGTTGAGTTGTATTCTTTTATGAATTCTTTCACGGGTCTTTGTCGTGCTTTCTTTACAAGTGATAGGGGAGAGGTAAGGTAACCAGTTATTGTAGTCAAACACGGTTGCTGACGCGAGTCTATTCATGTTCTGTTCGTGTTTTTCGGCGTCATTCGCGATGGCGTGAGAAGGAACATCTTGGGGTTTTTAGATGCGAACGCATCTCATTCACTCACCTTGTCCCTGCACCCATCCGGCGTTGTCGGCGTTGTCGGCGTCCACCCCTCCCCCATTCTCCTCGCCGCGCCAGCTGTTCTCTCCGCCGCTCTCCGCCGCTCACCCCCTCTCCTCTCCGATAGCGACCACTCTTGCTGCGTTCCAATTCGCAGACAGCTTGGTAGACAGTCTACGAAGCAGTATAACTAGACGTCTAAAGGAATGAAATTGGAACGGCGCCGCGGTCGCAAACGCAACACCAGCGCAGACATGAGCGCAGACGACAGCGTCGTAGCAGACATGTTGAGATGAGCAAGCCGCAAGTTTCGTAAGTAATATTACCGGGGTTATTAGAGAGTTTTAGCATAGCGTGCTCCGTCCGCTAACGCTACGGCGGCGGGTAGCGGGGCGCGACTGGGGAGAGCAAATTCGTCACGGTGGGGTGGATTAGTTCCGGGCGGCCAGCCTTCGCCATGCCCTGCTCTTTCCCTCCGCTGAGGGGTAACCTTCTCGCACTCTCCCGCGCGCGCATGCGCAAGTCCGGTCCCGCTACCCGCTAACCTATAGCGTAGCGTACGGGAGCCGCTATGCTTTAAAACTCTCTATTACAAACGTTACGTAATTTGAAAAACTAGGAAAAAGTCACCTTCATCACTAGTAAATTTGACTAAATATTTAATAAACGAACAAGTGCTTTTGGTTCAGCATAAAAACGCAAAAAGGTGGCGCTGGCGTCGCTTTTCAGTTAGACAGCAAGGTAGCCTGCATCGTTGTTGACCTTCGATGCTGTCCTCCTCGAGCAGTCTTCGTTGACTGCTTCGTTCGAATGGAACGGGGCTTTAACATGGCGTACTGTCCGCGAAGACGGCAACGAAGCTGTCCTAAACGGTAAATTGGAACGCAACCCTCTCGCGAGGGCAATTGGATTGGATTGGCTTGGATTGGCTTGGTTGGATTGGATTGGATTGGCTTGGCTTGGCTTGGCTTGGAATGGATTGGATTGATTTGGATTGGATTAAAGTGGATTGTGTTGGATTGTGTTGCGTCATAGCCGCGGCAGACGCACTGGCGCCGGCGCGTCCCCTCACCGTTATGCGCGCTATAAAACGCGGTGCCTGCGCCGCTCCGCTCCATCGTTTCAGCGCCGTTCCTCCGCTGTCCAACGCTGCAACGTGAACCCCCTATGCGTCGCATCTACACAGGGGTTCCCGCGAGGGAGGAGAGAGTTTTTTGAATGCGAATGCATTTATTAGCCGGGGGTTGTCTTGCTCCGTTGGCCGGCGTGCGCCTGCATTCCTCCAGCGCGAGCGCACGTGAGCGCGCGCCTCGTAGTTCCTGGGGCCTTTTGTTCGTCGTCGTCGTCGTAAATGCGAATGCATTTCTTAGTCGGGGGTTGTCGTGCTCCACCGGCGTGCGCCCGCAGGTGTTATCTCTCCGGCGCTCACCCTCAGCCCCTAGCAACAGCTGTGGCACGCCTAGCAACCGGAGCAGGTGGTAGCTCAGGCGGGAGTAGCGGAGGGCAAGGGGAGAGGGGAGCGCGCTCGGGCGTGTGAGGGGCGCTCGCATCGCGGAGCTCGGGCGGAGTAGCGGAGAGTGAGTGAGAGGAGGAGCGCGCTCGGGCGTGTGAGGGCGCTCGCATCGCGGAGCTCGGCGGGAGAGAGAGCTCCGTGCGGGGGCGGGCGTGTTGCGCGGGGTCTCCTCTCTCCGCGTCCCTCTCCGCTCGCTGCGCTCGGAAAATGTATATAAGGCAGTGGAGCGCACGCCTCTCTCCGTACTGCTTGCCGCAGCGCACACTCATCAGTGCACCCATGCATTCGCATTTCCGCACGATCCCCTTCGGGGAGGGTGGGGGGAGTTTTTTTTGTTTCGCCTTTATTTCGCATTTCTGTTAACACAATGTTTTACCCCATACAGCGTTGTTACTGTATCGTTTTCTATTTCAGTTTATTGTGCGAAGGTGGTAGATTATACAAATCATATTTTTGGGGTCATTTGCAATCATTAAAGGGTGAGAAAACCTAAGTTTTTTAATTCTATTTTTTATGTTTCTTTTTTTAGGACTGCTTGATGTAATAGCCCTCTCCATAAATCTTTTTATGATATGTCTTTCACGGTTACCATGACTAGAGGGGCCATGAGAACGTACCTGTACGTAGTTGTTAATAATATTACGCAACCAAAAGCGCTGTACCGTAATTACCCTATTCTAACGCGCACCCGATTTTCCTGGCAAAAAATCCGAAAAAACTTGCACCTCCGATTGTAACGCGCACGGGGACTTTGTGACCCAGACAAACGGACGGGAGAGAAACGGGTGACTTATTTCACGAAGTAAATCTCACTCATCTTACTCCTCGTCCCTCTCCGCTGACCACAACATCTCGTCCTCGGTGCCGTCAAGTGCGTTCGCGGTGCCACACTTCTGAACGAACGTTCAACCATGGTCGACGGGATCGCGGCCCACGCCTCGCACGGCCATCCCGAGCATAGATGATCCCGAGAGCTTCTCCAGAGGTGCACGCTTCAGCCGACCGCTCGTATTGAACGCGTGGTAGCCGCTGCTGCCATTGCTGTTATCAAGCGCGCAAGTGAAACGATTTGACGATTTGTGTGAACGCCGTTCAGAAAAGGCTATGCGCCTAGGCTTCCTGCGTCCGAAAAATCGTTGCTAAAAGCTTTAGTGCCATCTTGAGATGGCGATGGCGATGGGTGGGCAGAAATTTCCGCTGTTTCGGCAGTTTCGGTTTCGTATCCGATTCTAACGCGCATGCGATTTTCCGGCCTATTTTTCCGGAAAAAAAGTGCGCGATAGAATCGGGTAAATACTAGAAATATGTGCTTGTTTCCCAATGAAGCGGAGATGCATGCACGGAAGTATGCCATTGGTTGGTTTGATTTGAAGCTATGTGGCGTACACAGTGCATTACACAACTGCGCCGGTGGTTTCTAGATTGCAAAGTTCGCCCTGCAGCCCTTCTGATCGGCCCCGAATGTCGACGTAGCGGAGCTTCTTGTTTGCCTTACAGCCACGGGATGCCACCGGCCTGCGCTGCCCGAAGATGGAAACCCGAGGCCGCCGCCCAGCACGAAGGCGCGCCTGGCCGCTCTGTGGCACAAGCGGCGCCTGTGCTTCGCTCGCTCCTGGGCCATGCCCGTCGTCTGCTGGATCTTGCCCGCCGCCGTGTTCCTGATCGCATCCCGCATCGAGCGGGACTTGCTCACTCAACGCAATCCTGTCACGGCACGCTTCGACCTTGTGGCGCGCCAAGTGGACACGGAGGTTATTCGACTGCGACCTGGCCAGCTGTATCCCGAAGGCGCTGCGTTTATGCAGGTAATGTGGTGGCGAGTACGAGACACCAAAGAGCTACCTAAACTATATTCCCAGATCAACTGCCTTCTCCCAATGCAGACGGCGGCAGCCGAGCAATAAAGGCATAATATCTTCCAAATGAATTAAAAGGGGCTACAGTGACGCCTATTTTCAAAGTTGATACACATGGCCATATATAAAAAACAGGCCGACAGCCGATACAACTTTTTTCAAGAAATTTGACGGCGTAATTTATTATCGACTATCAAAATTATCTCTCAAGGAAATGAAATTTCGAAATATCAACAAAAGCTTAAACAACAGAACAGAAATGTTTGGATAAAAACATTAAATATTTGCAAATGTGGAAAATATGCATTTACAATGGTCTTGGAACACTGCAGTTTACAAAAGAAGGTCCGCAAAAACTTTTAATGTGTGCGTTCCCCACTAACCTATTATTGAGATCTGAGGATAAAATTAAACCGCAGTGAATAATTTTTCTGGAACAATTAGAAAATTGCCTATTGGATAACATTTTACAACTAATTGCTACTTGATATTTAGTCCACACAATACAAAAGCACAGAAAGAAATTCAGATTGTATTCAATGAAACCAAGTCAAACTGAGCAAATGAATATAGTTTTAAGGTCTGTGGTTTTGGGGAAAACTTTTCTGGAATACACATATTGCTAACCAGATTCTCTAAAAGTAATGGTGTCTTTTATAGAATCAGGCATTTGATACCACTATGACTGAAACAAAACTTATATAACGGCCTCATTTGGATCTGTGCGATAGGGTTTTTGTATTGGGGCCACAACTAAGACAAATGATAAGGTGATTGGGCCAATGCAATTGGGCCACCAATGCAATTCAGAAGATAAGACTGAGGAAAAAGAGGAGGTGGTGGTCTTCACTAGCTTTCCCGTGGCTTTTCTTAGGTCTGCTCATCTTATCGTTAGATCGAACAATGATTCCAGCCGAGCCCAAGCCGTCTCTCTCGGCTAGAACCCCTGCACGTCAAAGCTTACATGATAACTCGTCGCGATGAATCGCCGACGCGCGCCTCCTCCCACCAGAAGATAAGGGGACCATATGTTTCCACACCCTTGGTAACATTTAACGCCTGGGGGACACCCACATCGACGGCGCAGTGCACTTTTCAAGGCCAAAGCTTTAAGTGCCCCATGCTGCGAAAAACCGTCGTTGTTGAATGGTCAAGAAAAAGGCCGCCGCTGTAAAAACTAAAATAAAAACCCACATTTGTAGTCTTGCGGTAATTGAACCTTTGTTTCTGACAGCAGCACGCCAGTTCTCTACCGAAGATGCTATCCCATAGAGTTGCGGGCGGTGAGCGAACATTTTGTTCGTTTTTTTCTTAGCCGATATCCACTTCAGGGGTTGGTCCGGAATCGGTAGCTTTGAAGGTCAAATGTGCCCGCGTGAGAACATACACAAAACGTTGAATCGGAACGCTAAAAGTTGAAGAATAATGCGTGAACCGTGAAACTTGAACGCGATGGAACGTGAGGAGACAGGTGCGCCTCCAGCTGCGAAGTACCCCGACTCCAGAGAAGATGTGGCGTGTGCCAGTCTTAATGACAGAGTTCACACAATAGCACGAGAACATGAAAGAAAAAAATAGATGCAAACGCTGTGTAGCAGAAAATAAGCAGGTAGAAGTAACGATACCAGCGCTTTCCAAGCTTTAACACACCTTCCTCACGAGCGTCCAAGGAGACGTTTCCTAGCACCACGAGTTTACCTTCGGGACGCGCATTCCTACTGACGACTGGCAGCGTTGGACGGCAGTGTTCCAGACGAGTTCGGTCGGTCCCTCGGTGTGCGAGCTCCACTTGCGAAACAAGCCCACATTCAGCTTCCCCGAAGAGGGGGACGCGCATGCCACTTTGAGGCAGTCTCTGAAGTGCGGCTCCTGTTTCCTGGTCTCTGCCCGAACCATCTTGCACACCCTTGCCGAATGAGAGTCCGAAGGGTCCCTGTGTCTGTTTGCGCTTACGTGTCACTCATGGGTGTTCACCAACTAGCTCGCCTCTCCATTTTGCTTCAGGTAGAGTAATTCGTGCTGACAGAGAAAGAATCGAAAGTGAAGACCGAGACAAAAATACGGTATAGCTGTACAGAAGTTATGTATCACCAGGCTTTCACCTTCGTAGCAAGCATGCGGCATTAGGTTGCCCCGATGAATTTTTTGCGGTTTACTTCTTTGTCGCAGTACTGGGGTTTTTCTCCTAAAACCTCGATTGTATGTATGCAGCCATTGTCGTTGGCCTGCTCCGTTTCTGTCAAGGCTTTCACCTCACTTTAATAGCCCGCTCCTCTCCAAGGGGGCGGCTACGACGAGGGAAACTCTCGCGGAGCTTTTTAAATAGACTAAGGGCCCCGTTGCGCGAAAACTCCGCTATAATGTTGCTTCTTTCCTCCGGTGAAGAAAATAGCCGCCGCTGTTACGAATAAACTAAAAGCACATTTGAACTGGGCTTTCCACGCTTGTGTTGTGTTGCCACCATTCTACGTCCACCGAATGCCAGCTGTGGAAGAAAGGTAGAACAGGGGTGCTATTCTGGAAGGCCTGAATTTGAGAGAAACTCGGGCAAGGCGGAGCTGTGGTGATGATAATGAGCTCATGATGATATTTCGGGGCAGGGTTAAAACGCATTAAAAATGCGATTCATGCTATTTGCTGATTATTGAGGCGACGTAATCGGTCCAGGGCCGCCCAAGGATGCGCGCAGAGGGCGTGGCGCATCTTTCAGTGCTTTGCCTCGCTCCACTGATGCACTGGCGGCCACTGGGGGCACGCCAATCCAATTATTTCATTTTATTGTACTTTTACTTTATTAATCTGTATTTCACTACAAAGTGCATTTTATTTTTTATTTCATGCGTTCAATGAGCTTTTTGTTGGGAATTTTTCGTCCTAAGAAGTAGTTTCGACCGTTGGTGGCACACAGTGCAATCACGTCGATTCCTTACTGGCAAAAAAAAGAAAGCGGGTGATAAAAGCGCGCCACATTCAACACAGCTGCTGTTCGTATTACGCTATCGAAATTCTCCGATTTTCCACACAAAATTTCCTCGGCGTGGACCAGTCTGCTTACGTGCTTTTAAGGCGAAACCCTTGTGAGACGTATTAGCAACTTCTTTTTTAATTTATTGTACTTGCGCCTTTTTCCATGCTTTCCGTTTCTTTTTCTTTTAGCACGGATTACTTTAAACGAATTTTTTTCTGCTGTTGCGTGTTTGCGTCAGTTTCTTTTCTTTCATTTGTTCGTCGTAGTGCGCAAGGAGACTGGAACACGCCACAGCCTCCCTAGAATCGGGGTTCTTGAATGGTGGTGTGCACCTGTCCTACTCCCGTGACATCACGTTCAGGCTTCACGCTGCACGCACTGTTCTACAACTGTTACTGTTCGAATCCACAGTGTTACGAATTTTGCGAACACGGTCACATTAGTTCTTCAAAGGTCCAAATTCCGGGCCCATTCCCCAGATGGCCATGCGGTACGAAGTAAGGAATAGCAACAAGAAAAACGACCTCTCAGGTTTGTTTGCTTTATTTCATTTTGCCCTTCAGCGCTCTTGTTCGAAGAAGCTCTCCAGAGTCGTTTTTTTTTTTCGTAGAGTTCAATCTCCTCACAACCCTCTCTTTCCATTCCCACTCCCGCCCTTCCCACTCCCGTTTACCCTTCCTCTGTCGTCGCGCGGTTGCTTTAATTCTTAGCTCTACCCTTTACTCGCTTTCCATGCTCTGCTTCCTACCACACGACGGTGACGCTGAACAAAACCCGTTGAAAGGTGTTAAGATCGCCTCTCACAATACGCACGTGCCATTGATTGACAACATGCAACAAGCCATCAAGCTATCGGAGTATTTGCCGTACCAGCATCAACCATGTGGAAGAGCAAGGCAAGATTATGTCCAATCCAGACACGGGGATATGCGCCAAAGACGTGCCAGGGGAATAAGATGAACCCCATAATGTGCATGCGCCAGAAACCAGCTAGGTTATCTCAACACTCGGACCTGCGTTCCTATCGGCTTCACCCCTGCGAATACACCACCTCAACCGACTATCGGTGCGTCGCCTGTCTCCTTGAGAGCATATGTAATAGAGTAAAGCCCGCTTATATCGAACACGGATATATCGAATTATTGCCTATATCGAACCCTTGTATAATTTTGGTAAAAATTGCATGCATTTAAAACTTTTTATATAGAACGCGATTTTGCTCACAACTCCCGCGCGGAATTTTTCGCTCTGATGATGATGATGATTGCTATTGGTTTCCCCTTTGAAGCGGGGTGATGACATGTCACCTTACCAAAAAGGACTAATATAACCATGTTTTACACTCTTGTTTTATTACTAGCGCTGCTTAGGGCAGGCACTAAAGCTTGTTAGGCCGCAATACTTTCTTTTCCCTGTTACAGGTGGTAACTGTCCTAGGCAATATTTCCCCTCTGCTTTTCGTCCACACTACAACATTCTAATCGTCTTTTTCGTCCCCTCGACAGCCCTTGAAGTTCACTTCCTCTCTGATACCCTTAAATCCCGGGCTTTCTGAAAGCCCAATATTCCCTTCATGTAGATTTCGATGGATACCCTCACATTCTACCACTATGTGCCGCATAGTTTCTGTTCTTTCCCGCATACCCACATACCCCATCATTTTTGTGAATACTTCCCCACAAAAACTCTTAGTTCGCAGGCAACCTGCTCTAGCCTCAAAAAGCAAGCACTGCCCTGGGAATAATCGTAGAAATTTTCCTTTCTGATGTTAATTTTCTCAGCCCTGTACATCCTAACGACGTTTTAGCTTCCATTTTTTCCCTCCATTCATTCGTTTCAATCTGCCTTGCCTCTTTTTTGGTTACCTTGGCTGTTTTGGATTCTCCACTGTTCTTTCCGTATTTCATCGTTCGCCTTCTAGTCTTTCTTAACCACTGCGTGTCCACGCTGCGTGTCCACTTAAAAACCTTAGCTGCCCACCTTCGTTGATCTATTGCCTCAACCTCATCTCAAAGCATATTTTACTCTGAGCTTCTCTACTTCAAACGACCGCCCAGCCATATATCCCCTGAACTGATTCGTTAGTTGTTTTTCCATGCGCGCCCTAAGGGCCAAACGTCCTACCGTTCTCTGGTTTACTTCAAGGCCTGATTGAACGTCTGATTTTAAGCAGATTACATATCCTCGCAAACGTGAGACCCGAACCATTACTCCTTTCCACATTCCTCTTACTAATTCATATTTGTTATACCCCCACAGAGCTCGTTGCTTCATTATAGCTGCGTTCCGCTTCCCTTAACCTTAAATTTGCTCTCGTGAGTACTTAAGTAGTTATCCCCTTCGTTTATCCCACACTCCAAATATTTATATTCCTTCACTCTAGGTAATTCGCCTTGCTGGATAGACACTACGTCGGTGGTAGCGTCATGAAAACCATTATTCCTGATGTTTCTGCACTGAAATTTAACCCGACGGTCAGTGGCTTCCTGGCTGCTAATATTTATTAGCCGCTGCATATGGGTTTGGTTACTCAGCCAAAAGAAACAATGTCGTCTGCGTATAACATTCCCGGAATATGCTGTTGTACCACTTCGCCTTGCAGCATATAAGTTAGGCTAAACCCTACTTGACTTTCTTCCAGTTTCTTTCTAAACCCTGCCATGTAAAGCAATGAACAGTATTGGGCTCAAAGGGCATCCCTGTTTCAGTCCCCGATGGATGTTGACCTGCTGGGCGCATTTTCTGTCTTTCCCAAGTAAGGTGCACCTGTATTGTCTTTATAGATTGCTATATAGGAACTGTACTAACTCGTCATCTAATCCCTGGAGTTTCACGCATTCTACACAGCCGTTCTCTGTTACGTACGTTGTCATATGCCCCTTAATGTCCCAAGAACGTAATCCATACTGGTCTATTCTGTGCTTTCGCAATTTCAATGCATTGCGTTATCACGAACAGATTGTCATCCAGTCGCCTGTCTTGTCTAAATCTATTCTGCAGTTTCCCCAGTATTTCAGTTTTCTCCATCCATGCTTGAATTTCTGATTTTATCGCCTGCATTACGAATCTATACACACTGACTGTTACTGTGAGTGGTCTGTATGAATCAATTCTGCTTTGGTCTCCTCTGCCTTTATATATTAAATTCATCATACTTTTCTAACCAGTCCTCTGGTATTTTTTTCGGTTTCTAAATCACCTATCTATTTGCCCTCATAAACGATTCCTTACTTTTAGGTCCAAGTAGGTTATCAGTTGCATTGGTATTCCGTCCGGGCCCACTGCTGTCTGGGGGAAACCTTTTGCTCTGTGCCTTTTTTCCAATTCAAGGTTGCTCAAACTTATTTCCCTTTCCGCAGTCTTTTGTAGCGATGATGTTATCGGTGGCAGGCTTCCCTACCCCTATTGTCCTAAACTTCTCACTAATCACTCGATGAATATGCGCCAACGGGTGCTCTCCTTCTAAATGTTCCCCCTCCTCATCAATCAGGAATTTTGATGGTTATCGTTTTTTGAGCTTAGTGATTTTACATGTTTCCAAAACTTCTTGGATGCGCTTTTGTCCTTCTTCTCTATTTCTGCCATCCATTGTTCGCTTTTCTGCTTGATCTTTGCTTGCACCATTTTCTGCACTTCTAGTTTTTTCCCACGGTAGACATCCCACTTTTCCTTCACTACCTCCGGTTCCATACCAGTTCTTTTTGCTTCTCTATGTTCTCTCGACGCCTTTCTTCGCTGGTCAATAGCCTCTTTTATTTCCTTTATTCCACCAGCTTCTCGGCTTTCTCTTCCCTTTCCATCGGTTTCGTTCCTTTGCTTCATTCATCTTACCCTTTATGAACGCAATCATTTCGTCGTAATCCCAATTTTTGCCTGGGTATTTATTGATTTCATCTTCCAATCTATCAGCGATGATCTTTAACTGCTCATTATTCAAATTATTTCCTCATATTGAACCTATTTCTGCATTTGTCCGGGTTGCGCCTCCAAAGTGCAAGCTAAACCGCTTGTGGTCGCTTCCTAAGCTGTCTGTTCCATTTTCATCTATCCTCATTTCCCGCAGCCTTCCGTATACTGTCTCGGATACTAAACTGTAGTCTATGCTGGACTGTCTGTTACCGCTTTCCCACGTTATTTGTCCGTCACACTTGCTTTCCGCTGTTTACTATTACAAGCCGGTTTTCCTGACATAGATCTATCACTAGAGAACCGTTGTGGTCTGTGTATCCATCCAAACCTTCTATATGGGCATTCATATCTCCAACTATGATTATTTCGCCCGAATCTTTGAACTCGTTTATATCTCTTCTCAAACAGTTTACCATTTCCTCATTTTCCTCCCTAGCACTACTTCCTGTAGCTCTCATTAGGCATGCGGCAGGCTTTCCCGCAATACATCGGCGCGCAGTGGTTTCGCGGGTGTCACTTGCGACTCCGGCGCGAGCTCGGACGCGTTCAAACCGGCCGTGACAGAGTGGACCAGCGCCACGCATGCATGCCGTTGGAGCCGAAAGCGCTACATGGCCGCTGCGGGCTGCGGTGTCACCGAACTTCAAATCCGCGCCACTCGCTGCGTGCACTTGCTCGGTTCGCTGGGTTCGCCGTTACTCGCTTGTATCCATGTTTGTCTCCGCTCTGTCGATGACGCCAAGGACTCCACACCGCTTCCGATGGTGCGGAGTCCTCCCGTCGCTCCCGTGGTCCTGCTACGGCGATACTGCAGTGCCATTGAGGGCAGCGGTCTTGTCCTTGTTGACTGTTTAGATACCGTAGAGCAAGCAGTCACCAGCAACGCGTTGTGCTCCAAGAAGCAGGCTACACACCAAGCAGTTCTTTCGCCGCAATAAATTATTGTTTTCTTTCCGAGGAAGTGTCGTATCAATAGTGAACTCTAGGGTGGTAAGAGCTGAGCGTTAGCTTGTGACCCCTTCGGCAAGTTTGCTCACATAAATTTTTTTTCTTCACTTTCTATATCGATTTTTGCTATATCGAACTATTTTACAATCCTCACGCTAATCGATATAAGCGGGCTTTACTGTAGGTATAAGCAGAGTCCTTCAATGCCTTGAAGGACTCTGGTATAAGCTATCCTCTCAGTAAAATTTTCACAACAAATGCACGCTACGCAACCCCTCGATGGAGACTGTCCGCCGCGCTGATGATAAACAAAACGTACGGTCATGCAACGCTTTGTTCGAAACTGCTTTGCGAGCAGACGATAACTGAAGCGCACGCTCCGGCTGCAGGCGGATAGACGTGTGGTAGGAACCTGCGGGAGCTATGTCCGCCAAACCACCTAAAAGAGAGGCGATGTCTGCACAACACGTCTCCACTGATTATATTCCGCACACACCCGCTGACAGTCGAATGGTGACGGTCGATGGTGCGGTCGCCACCAACGCGTCTTTAAAAGCTGCCCGCCGCGTAAAACCACAGCGCACACTACACTTGCTCCTCGTCGGTCATGGAGCTAAAGCCGTTTCTAAGTCATAGCAAACAGGGGTCTGTCGCCAAACGACTGCACAGCCAATGCGAAGCACTTTTTGAGAGAAAGAAACGGGCTCGAAATTCCCATTTCGTTTAAAAGACCTGTCGGGGCAGAAATAAGCGTGCTACGGAGACCATAAGTATATAAACCGCGCCGCAGCAGCGGCCACCACGGGCGTCCCGAGTTCAACTCGGCCGTGCAAAACCATGCCCGAGTTTCCTCGGAGTTCTAATGTCAGTCAAACACATCCAGAACCTTCGGGGGTGTGGTGTAACATCCGAAGCCACACCTATCCATGGCGCCCACTTTGTGTGGGCGTAGCGTCGTAGCCACGAAGTCGTCATTTGATGCCCGCTAGCAGTGACAAGATCTTAGCACAAAACAGCAATGAAGTCCCCAAGCCACCGTCAGCCAACGGTGCCACAGTCGCGGGAGTGTTCGGTCCAAACTGGAGTTCACTATTGTACAAGCCGACAATAGAGGCAAAAACGACACGATTTTCCCATGGGAGCCTTCTTCATACACCGTGAAAGCATAGTCGATGACTAATGACACAACTTCAACGCATAAAACGCACTCGCTCGCAAATTCTCAAACGCACTCTTCAATTGACACGGGACAATTTCTGATAAGCGCCCGCCGTGCACACTCGAGCAAGCCGTTAACAAAACCTATATTTGAAGGTCGAGAGCAGGGCGCTTTCCGTTCGCTACAGTGGACCCCCTTGATTACTTGATTTCTGCTTGCGCAGAGCTGCACTGGGCAGCCCTCAAGCCACGTAGCAAACGTAATTCAGGTGAAGAACAGAACACCCAGAAAAACGGAACGCCCCGCGCCGGGCGTGGCCAGCAGCAGGCTGGGGATTTTAAAGTATCAGTGCGGTTATCTAGTTTATGCTAGGGAATGTGTAGTGCAGATCGATTTCAGATGGTGCTGCATGAGGAAGATAGCACAAGCCATACTTTATCAACGACCCCTGTAGAGCGCGCTGAATTGGCCAGGCGTGCTGCGCGCGATTCCGGCGGTTTCGCTCGAGGTGTATCGAATGCTCCACTATCTCTGTTTTCATAACCCAAGCAGCTGGATACTCGGCAGTAGGTGGAAATAGGGCATTCTGGAATAGCGCCCCAGTTCGTAGCGTGAGGCGAGTGAACGCAATGGCCCGGGAAGCAGAGCAAGAACACACCAGCCAAACAGAACAGCGTTTCTGGGAAGCTGTGGCATGAGGTGTCCCTAGTCTGTTTGGTGAAGTATTGGCGCCAAAAAAGGCTGAAAAGGAGGAGAGAGATTCAAGCATGTCGTAGTGAAAAACTTCTTGAAATAACTCGCTTTAAAAAAACGAAGGAGAAGTGAATACAACGTAGGTGCAAAGAAATCGTTGTTCAGTATCGGCAGGCTTTCGCTTTCAAAGCGTGTAGTCTTACAAAGTGTCCGGAAAAAATGGCATTCCTTTATTTTTTTGCAGTGCTTGCAGGTACACGCGCAAAATGGGTGACTTAAGTCACTTGTGCTATTAACATGCACAATGAAAACATTTAAAACGCACCGCGCTTCAATATATCGGAAATAAAAACTTATAATTTACAGATAATGGCTCGAATATTGTAGTCGCCAAAACAGCGAATCATGGGGCAATGAATGGCTGCAATATTGCTAGATATCGATTTAAGACGAAAGTGCTTCGTTACCGGATACGCGAAGATTTGGCTAACGTCATATCTGTCACGGAAATGACGCCAGTAAAAAGCAAGTTGCCTGTAAAGAGTGCACCCGTGCACAAAGGGTCTTCTTGCGGGGAAGCAACCTTTAGTACTAAAAGTGCGTTATACTTAGGGTTGTTCGCTTTCGGGTTTTATATTTTAACACGAAAGTGTTTTACGCCGCGATACCTCAAGATTTCACTGCCGTCATATCCGACACGGAAAAGACGCCAGTACACCTTTGCCGAAGCAACGCGCCAGCAGGACGTTGCTCGCCAACCCCACCCACAAGACAGCCACCGAACCGCAAATCATGCTCAGCTGCACATTTCACTTTCGTGTTTTACTGATTCCTATGACAGAAGAGTCAACCACAGTATTTTTTTCTCTGTATTTTGCAACTTCTTGACCCTGTAAATTTATACAGCGCAGGCTAGCTTAATAAATATCTTGCGAGACGAACCTGTTGTAGACGACATCGTGGCCTGTGTTGGCGGAGCTTGTTGGGGCCCATTCTTTGCGTTTATTGCTCACGCCACATGGCCAATCAGCTACTTTATTGTTACTGAATCTGTGGCACCGATAATTCTCAATGATGGCCGTCGTTCAGGGGTCATCCTTCGCACACTTAGACGTACGCTGTAGGAGAGACTGTCGTGACCGCATTCTGACCACTCCCCTAGAGAAAGAGCGTGCCCTGTAGGCGTCTACGTTCCCAGAAATAGGCCACTGCAGACAATTTTCGCATCTTTGTGAATCATACTGCTTGGTCACACGAGGCTAGTGTTCACCGCAAATTGCAGCGTGACCTCCGCCGTGTAGACACGGGTGTCGTTTGAGGCCGTCAGGAGTCCGAGCGGCCAGGAAACCAGTGGGACATAACCGCAGCGATTCCTTTCGATTACCTTGTGCTTGTCGATACATGAGCAGCTTTTGCTAAGGGCCAGCCACCAATAACCCAAACAGGACGCTGGCAAGGGCGCTGTATCCGCCACTCTAATTGATCCTTCTGCTCCTTGTATTGCCCTGCATCGCGGTGAATTCTCCCAACTGCTGTGAGCAGCCACAAGCAGGAAAGCTTTGGTGGGCCATTCTCTGAACATGATGCGCGACGTAGGCTTCATCACCCGGGTGCGTACGCAATGAAATCCCTAGCGCTCGGGCAATCTGGTTCCTTCCCTTCACTTTGGCTTAGGTAATCATGCTCTTTGTGAACAAAAAACACAATCAGAAAAAAAAACTAGCCGAAAACCCATGGCTGCACAATCGCCTCAGAGGAGTTCCGTGTCAGCTAAATTGAGGCACAGTCCCTGATTGTTCCTATTGCTACTTTATGTTGAAAAGCTGCACGTCGAATATTTCATGCAACATCAAGAAATAAAGCAAAATTATCAAAGCTCACCGTGACGATCGAAACCAAAAGTTGATCGATTGATTGTAGGGCTTAACGCGCCGACGCAACGCCGACGATGAGGAGCGCCGAAGTGGGGGCTCCGGATTAATTTTGACCATCTTGGGGATCTTTACCGTGCGCCGAAATCTCGTGCACACGGGCGTTTTTGCTTTTCGCCTACACCAGAAAAGCGGCCGCCGCGGCCGGGAATCGAACCCGCGACCTCTCGTGCTCAACAGCACAATGCCTTACCCTCTGAGCCACCGCGGCGGGTAAACCAAAAGTTTGAAACCTTTCCCGGGAACAGCAGAAATAAAGCTTCAATGATGAGTTTTCGTATGTATCTTTTCACAAACTACACTGTAATTGATTTCACAAGCAAGCACATTCATATTAATTATGCAGTTTTATTAGGTTTTATGAAATTCTTGTGGTGCTTTGCAAATATATGGAGAGGCTTTGGTCACGTGGTTATGAGAAGCTTGAACTGTAAGAACTACAATTTCGCACGTTCGCCTTTGCTACACGAGCACGCCTTATTTTCTGCTCCGTGACCAATTTCTCCGACGTACGCGTTTATACAGGTGGATAATGCGTCATTCGATTTCGTCGAAAAGCACTTCGTTCCCGTTGCCCACGCCACGTTCGACAAAATGGTAAACGTCGCCTCGGCCAAGCAGACGCTTCTAGCCCTGGGGGCCGGCAACTTCCTAGACTACACTAGAACCTTCGTATTTGGAAGCCTCTTCTCTCAAGATGAGTAAGTTCAGTAAAGTACTCTTTACCGCTATTTAAACCTTTACTTTTGTTTTTATTTCCAGATCTCTATTCGGTATCATGAAGTAGCAAATCCGACTTGTGGTTTTATTTCAGCCTAGTTATTGATATCCCAGTTCCTAATATAGTTGACCTGCCAGCTATCATAATTGGCCTTACATACTAGGTTTGATGAACATACCTACTTTTAGAAAAAATTACAGACGTAATGTTATTTCGTTCATAATTGTCATTGCGTTCCCGTAAATTTTGTTCCCGGTTGAGGTTGCCATACATCCTAGCCTGCACCAAAAGTTTTATTTTTGAGCCTGTGAACTACCATCACAGAAAAAAGTGCACTAATAAAACACGACAACAAGCAACAATCAAGGGAAGTGAACATGCAAAATTGTTTGTATATTCTAAAAACTACTCCTTCAAACATTGTGCCTTTGTGGTACGACTTCTGAACGAAGAAAAAGACAGATGGTCGAAGCAGTATGTTCCACGAAGTGTGAACCACCGAATGCGCAACCCTCGATCGAAGCAGGTGCAGTGCAGTTATGCGCAATTTGCGTAGCGGCTCCAGAGGTCTGACGCATGATGGTTTCCTTCCTAATATTATTTAAGAACTGTAAATGGGTATCATACTGTTTCATTGCTTGAAGTGGCTTCTTCTATTTGCTTGAAAGGTTTACGATTCTTCCCGCTATTGAATGTTCTATTTATCACTATACTACGCCACTGATGGACCACTGCTTAGTTTAGCTGGGTTCACGTTCACTGCTAGCTATGATAGCCGATGACCAGCTTTAATGCGATAGTTGCGATAAAACCACAATGCGTGACATTTTCAAGCCCCTCCACACGTGTTGCGCTAACCTGAGACACATCGGGCGCATCAGAGCGTTTCGCTTTCGGTATGTCACAGGGAGTAGAACCCACGGGGGTGCTGGTGATTACAGCAGAGGTGTACCCCAGTCTCATTAGTTCTACAGAGCCTTGCTGCGTGGTGCCCCCAGCGTTGGTGGAGCAGCTCCGACATGCGCTTGCGTGTTGCAAGTCACATAGAGGGCGATAATATTTGCTCCAATCAGTGCACTGAATGACTACATCGACTACTACCAACAGGGTCGCGACTGACGGTTCAGTAGTTCGGGAGGGCATTTATCTATTCAAGAAAAGAAAATGCCACGATTGTCCCCATACAACCTACGCATTTGTCACTGTGCTATGTTTGAGGGATAGAATCGTGCTTTGGCTCTTGTCAATCCGAATCCTAGCCAGCGCAGCACGTTGTACGTGTTGGTGGCCACGCTCAATAAGCAGTAGCGGGTTATCCCTCTCTTGGGGAAACTGCGGCATACACGCGTTGTCGTTGTCGTCGTTGCTGTCCAAGTGCGCTTAGGAAGCCTTTGCCTCCGCCATTGCCATTGCTGTAGGATGTTTTTTGCTGCTCTGCTTCGTGGACCCGCAGCCGCCAGTGTTGGTGAATGGTTCCGTTCAGTATTTTCACAGCAGCGTAATCTTGATGTTTTGCATTCGTCCAGCCAAACAAAATGTAGGTTTGTTTACGCCTTTAAGAAAGCACAGTATGTGCTAAACGTCTTGCACCGAGCATTGTGCTGCCCGTAGACGTAGGTAGAAACAACGATCTCACACTTTAAAATGCTGCCTTGTACAATAATAGTGTTCAGTGAGCACATAACGGATATAGAAACCAGGCATGAAAATGTTGACATCTTATTTGTACCGTTAGGTTGCGGTGATGATTCCCTAACAAATGCGTCTGAACTTGTGTTTTAGCGATGAAGACAGTCATATGTTACGGTAAGTAAACGTTGAAAATTTTAGACTTGTCAAGTGGTCTTCTAGGTTTGTTACGTACTGGCGTTATTTACTGGTTAAACTTGCATATAATGTTCTGCAAACATTGAAGGATACCGAAGTGTCTATCTTCGTTTTGCGGCGCGATTGGCTAGTTATTGTGTTAGTATAATATATTTACACACATATCCGCACATACACACACACACAATGTTCTCCTTCTCTATAATACCGTAAATGCATAGTACAGTACAAAGATTATGTAATATCTATACCTTGAATTTTCCCGCAACAACGTTGAGGCAAGCAATATCAAGCATTCAGCTTTCAAGGTTTCATGGAAATGACAAGAAGGCTGATCCAATAAGATCGTTTAGGGTGCTTACGTGCGCTCTCTCTTCTATGATGCCAGCAACAGAGAATGTGTCGTTACCGGAAAACAGAAAATGATGGCCGAAGACCTCTGCAGTTGGCAATCGCCCGTAATTACATAAATATTAACCCCGTAACGTTGAACCTGCCATCACGACTAGATATAACGTCCACGTTGTGAATGAGCATTGTGTTGTAAATATTTTCTGCTAGCGAAGGACATATGAGGCGTTATTTTCGAAACGAGCCAGATCCAAAAAACGAAATTAAGTCAGACAAAGCTGCAGTGACAAGAAAAGCACAGCGACTTTCGCATAAAAAAGATGTGTCAAAAAATAGGTGAGATAACGCCCTGCAAACGTGTACGCAGTTCGTAGTCAGTAAGGAAAATTAGCCAGATCCTGCTGTTTCACAGATTAAAATAAGCCAAATTCATTCTCCCAATGGGAGTTTGCTGTGGGCTTGACTGTTGGGACTGTTTTCAGGGGTGTTATCTGAAGTTTTTTTCTGTTTTGCTTTTTGGAGCTGGCTTGTCATAAATAGACCGCAATTAGGAGATCGGCGAAAGATCTATCACCAGTCGTCGAAGGCAAAGTGAACGAAATGAACGAAAGTGAACTAAATGAAACTGAGATGTAAATACTCATTTCATCTCGTGTCGACCCGCCCTACCGCGTAAAGGTTGGTTATATTTATTTTTTACTCCTATATTTACTTTTTATATCTTTACTAAATAGCCGCCGCTTACAAGGCCACGCAAATCCCCCCCCCCCTCATGCAAATACACCAGCTGAGGGTACGAATCACTTCATTCAGGGGAAGAATATAAGAGCGGCGATTATTGTGAAGCGCTTTAGAAATTCACGGCAAGATAATAAAGAACTTGCTTACTTCGTGAGTGCCTTCAAGTGTGCTCAAGGAAGGTATCGTACGGAAAAATTCGAAAAGAGCTACTAATGGTGCCCAGAGGACTCACTTTTTTATGTATAGTGCTGATGTTTTTGAAGCCCTGTTGCATTGTGTAATGTCTTTTCCAACCAAAGTCCACCGTGCCGTTCTTGAACGTCAATTTAACTAAAGTTTTCATAAGAATGCCGCATCAGTTTGAGCGTTGCAATTCATGATGAGCCAACTCCAAACTTATCGTCGTAATATTGCTCAAATTCGCCGCATAATTTTTAATTACTTGTTCCCATAAACTTCTCCTAGCTAACATGTATTACATTAAATAATAGCTTCGGCAGCGCTGCATTTAGGTCCGTAACATACTTCCCCTTTTTTCTCAAATTTGCTCTAGGTGAATGTGGCTCATTTCGACAAAAAAAGCCTCATAAATGTGGGGCTAGAACGCCTGAAATACGCTGTTCGTAGAGTCCTGAAGCAGCTGTTTAACACGTAACACGTTATCTGAAGCTTCATAAACATGCTTTGAAACATATATTTTGTACCCACTTCGTAACAATGACCCTCCTTTTTAGACTTGAAGCTTGGTGGAACCCCCACGCCGTGCTGAGCAGCGTGATAGCACTAAATCTGATGCACACCACGTTGCTGCGCCACCTGTCCGGAGAGGCCACTGCCACCATCACCATGAACCTGCGTCTTTACAAAGAAGAGCAGGTAAGAGGAGTTTTGGGCATCTTGATTAGTATGAGACCTCCGAGTTTGGGCAGGCCCATAGGCCGTGTACGTCACCTCCCCGATTGTACTGCAGTGAGTAGAGTTTCCCTTACAAGCTTGATTAAATCAAGTTCGGAAATATGTTGCACTCTACTCGGGTAATTTTATTTCAAGCAAAGGCGCCTTGCATGATGACAGATCTCCAAGGTGCAGTAGCTCTGGGTTGCCCAGGCCGTCCCCTTCCTCGACGCAGGCCGACGCTTTATTGTGAGAATGGAGGTGGACAGCTTCGCTGCTTCTGCTTTCAGGTTAAATGGGGATTGTGGGTTGCCGGTGCGGTGCGCTGGCACATCCATACAATGTTCTAGACAGCGCAATTAAGAGGGACTAATTGTGGGATCAAGAAGAGGGACAGGAAACGAGAATTTGTAATCAGAGAACCAACTAGAGTAGAAGATATCATAGATCGAACTAAGAAAAAGAAGTGGGCGTGGGCTGGACATGTAGTGAGACAAACGACAACCGGTGGACCACGACGGTAGCAGAGCGGCTACGGAGAGATTGGGTTTAAAGAGGGGAAAGTCAATAAGTAGATGGAGGGATGAAATAAGAAAATTCTGAGGCAAGGAATTGACTCGAACAGTGCAGGACAGGGGCGGGTGAAGGTTAGTAGAAAAGGCCTTCATCGTGCAGTGGACCTGAGTAGGCTGAAGACGAAGAAGTAAAAGAAGAAGAAGAGAAGAGAGAGGGAGGAGAAGAATAAGAATAAAAAAAACAAGGAGAAAAAAGAAAAAGAAGAAGAAGGAAAAGGAAACAAACAGAAAAAGAAAAAGAAAAAGAAGAAGAAGAAGAAAGAGAAAGAAAAATAAAATAAGAAAAGTAAGAAGAAAAGAAAAAGAAGAAGAAAAGAGGAAAAAGGGAAAATAAAAAGAAGAAGAAAAAGTAGGAGGAAAAGAAGAAGAAGAAGAAAAGAAAAAGAAAAAGAAGAAGAACAATAGGACGAGAAATAAAAGAAGAAGAAGAATAAAAAGAAGTAGTAGTAGTAGAAGAAGAAGAAGAAGAAGGAAAAGAAGAAGAAGAAGAAGAAGAAGGTGACAATGAGTAGGCGTGGATGTCATGCACAAGATCTGTATTCCTTTCGTTCGTAGCCACACTGTGCCAGCATAGCGGCGTGGCGGAAAGGAAGTAGAGTTGGTGTGAGTGTGTGATCCCATGAGTTACTCTGCTGGAAACGAGAACGTTGTTTATGAACACGAGCCACAGGGCGAGCCGCTTCTCGTCCCCTCCTAGAAGTGTGTCCTGGGTACTGACGACGTAAATTATAGGAAGGCTGTGATGGTTCAAAAGAAGTGTCAGGCGAGAAGTTTAATCTGCCCAGACTGAAAAGTTCATTAGAGGGCCGTAATTCGGCGCGGATAGAAATATACTTAGTTCGAGTGTGCTGTGGACGACGGCTTGTTCATCTGCCGGCTCTTTGAAAGTGCAGATTATGGTAGCCGTGAATCTTCGTGAAACCGATGGCTTGTACAGGGGGTGCGTGGAATGGGGTGTGTTTGTGTAGCAGCTGAAGGTAGAGGTGGTGTACGCCAGTACACCCAGAGGTGGTGTACTGGGCGTGGGCGGGCTTCTCCGGGGAATACAGATACCACAGCATTGAGGCAGTGGGTTGTCGTAGCAGAGCCGTTGTAGGTTGGCTCAGACGGGAGCAGTGAGTTTAGGCGTGCAGCTGGGATTTGCGCTGGGCTTCACAGAATTGTTCATACGTGTTGTTGTTGTAGCTAGAGCGCTGACGTGGTTGGAAGGAGTCAAGTCCGGTGTTGTAGGTTCGTCGTACGGTGGTGTTAAGTCGTTCGAGCTCGGCCTTCTTGAGATCAAAATAGGGGTATCTAATTAACTCGACTATCAGTAGTACGTGACGGCAAATGTTGTCCCAATTTTAAATGATATACCTGCAACATGCGCGGTGGAATGAGGTTCTATTTGGTTAGTGAATTCTGAAAGAATGTGCCAAGGCTGTATGGTAGTCAATGAGCCGATGTGTTTCTTAAAATACGAATAGTGAGGATGCGCAGGGTCGTTACGTTGTTAACAGCCATTCAACCTTATTTCAGAGTCTGTAAGCGGGTCTGTATTATTGCCGTAAATACGCTTGTTCAAGGTGAGGAGGATGGATTTTTGTGGAGCAAATAATGGGCGAAGCGCTTGTGTTAACGGTTTGGGCCATGGCGACGGCTGCCTGTAAAGCGTGTGGCCACAGTTCTCGAAGTTCGAGCTGGACGCCCGGCCGGGCGCCCCTCACAAGACGTGCGGTCACGCGCGGTCGGCATTTTTTATGCTAATTTTTGCGAGCTCCTCATGTGGCGCAAGCGAACCGCCCAAATCTCGACGACGGCAGCCGCTCCTCACGAGGCGCGCGCTCACGTGCACTCGGCTGGGCTGAGTTTTCTGGTAACGCTCGACGGCGGATCTAAAACCTTAAACAGTTCTGCTGCAAAAATGCCCTTGATGTAGCCGGCCAGTATTTCTTACTATTCTTGCTAAGGAGGCACAGGATCACTTCATTGAGCTGTATATCCTGCCGGACAGATGTTTGCGCAACCCATGAATTGCATGAAAACAGCGCCATTCTCTCCTGCGCAGGGGGAGACGCGATTCTGGCCATTTTTTATGAGACTGAGAACGCATAAGGCATGAAGAATTGGCGGTGGTTATTGGTGTTTTCTTGCTCGCGAATTCTTGATATGATTTTGAATTTCGCATCGTACCATGGCGGGGATCGGTGTGCGTTGTTTAGCACTTGTTCTTGTATGTTAGTGGGTGTTCGAAGACACGTCATTGAAGTTGTGAAAGAGATTGTTGGTCTACGGCCTTTGCCAGCAGAAACTGCGTCTTCGTTGTGGTTGTAGACTGCAGCTTCACTTTCGACCAGGGTTAAGGGTTCGCCGATCTTGATGTTGCAAACGTACATCTATCATGGTCCGAAGAAGCGCCGCGGGCGTTGACGGGCAGGAGTCCTACCAGGAGTGCCTATTTGTATGAATATTTGTGAATATTGGCGGTGGACCACTCGAACACAGGTCCCATGCGCGCCCACAGTTTCTGGCTGTTGCTTAGAGACCATAAGTTCTTGACAGATTACGGGCTTCATTTTTCTTCCGCTAATCACAGAGTGTGGTGGGGCCATTGCTGGACTTCTCCAAGGTAGCGCGACGGGACACCCTGACCATCGTCCTGCCGATGTTCCTGCGGGCCGTGTTTATTCCGCTCGGCACTGCGTTTCAGCCTAGCTCCACTGGCTCTTCAACCTTGCTCAGAGCGACTCAGTGGCGTGCTCACACTCCAGCTTATGACCGGAGTGCCGCCTGCGCTGTTCTGGGCCTCTAACCTTACCTTCGACCTGGTCATCTACGGCCTCACGTGGGCCCTGGTAGGGTTAATAGTCAACTTCCACCACGACCTGGCAGCCACAACAAACGGTAAGCCAAAAAGCAATTACTTTCAACTTTTTATACCATAGACAGTAGTAAAAAGAATAAAAAATGGTAAGCTAACTATGCAAATGGAGGGAAGTTCACAAAAGTGGATATTCACGATTACTTACAACGGCTGTACCTTTCGAATTTGAGAAATTCTGGCGGATATGCTGCACTTATATATGGTGGGCCTTGGGTTGTTTGCATGTATATAGCTTCTTATCGTCCAGGCCTCGCTATCAGTCATTAAGCGGTAATGAACGGCGGAAATAGGTTGCGTTTTATGTCATGCCAGCACCAAGCAGGTATATATGGTGTTAATTATTGTGCCGTTTTACTACTGATCAATTCTGCCGATGCTGCTGAAAAGCATCGAACTTGTTTCCCATTTTGTGCAGGATAGGGCTGTTCGAAGTACTCTCGTTGTGGCGCAGCCGAAAGCGCAGCCATTACCTTCAGTCTAACAAAATAGGTTTCGCATAGGAAAGATGGGTTGCAATGAACCTTTTCCAAGTGCTTTATCTGCGCATGCGCTCGGAGGCGCTGTTACTACTTTTGTGGGCTCGGTGTTACTTGAACACACGCACACGCGCAAACAGCGCACGCCAGCCAGCACAGCCCGCACGCACACACGCAGCAACGCACACACACACGTGCGAGCGAGCGCGCGGGCACGCATACGCGCACAAATGTACTCGCACTCGCAAATGCAGTCGCACTCGCACGCACGCATGCACACACACGCAAACGCAAACGCACTCGCACACGCACAAGCACACGCACACATCACAGCCAAAAACAGGAACCCCGAGAGATAATGGAGGCAGACGACAACGCACGTGCTGGCGATTGTTGTGTTACCTTTCCCTCCCAGTCAATCAAGGAAAAAGACTTGTGTTTTCCGAGTCAATCTGTCGCCTTGTCATGACAATGTAAAAACCGGTGTGAGGGGTCCCAAATGTGTGGTACGGTACTCCGGAAGAGAATATTTGTGTCTACGTATGATTTTTTCGTTGAGTATACTTGTCTAGGAACGTTATAAGAAGTGTGATATCTACATAAACTTTTCTGAAACTTGCACCTAGTGTTCTGTGGTCTCTCCTGTGTCTTTGTTTTTTTGAACAAGTGAATGTGCAACATGAAATACTTACACCGTAGTACGAAATAAATATTTCCCTCCTATGCGAGCGTGTGCTTTCCGGAATTTTTTGGGGGCAGAGAAAACCCCACAGGTAAAATAAAAAGAAGGGTTCCAGGCCTTGAAAAATGTTGCCTGCACTTTTAATGTTGCGTTCATATCGAAATGCTATACTGGGTTATCGCATTGTAATGCGTAACAATCGATGCATTTTCAGGCGACCGGGCGGAGTTGACCAGAGCCGTGTTTTAAGGAGCCCAATGCCGTTGTATATCTTATGCTTTATTTGATGCGGCTTCAGAGATTGCGAGGAAGAGTCTCTTTCTCCATCTTTTGGTTTTGTTTGGCTCTTGACGTCACCCCTCGTCGAAACCGCTTTTGTCAAACTAGACAGAAGATTTTTCCCTTATATTCTTGTTACTATGCTTGAAAGTGCTCGATACGGCTTGGTACAGTATTTTATGATCTTTACTTTTAAAATGGGTGTCACGAGCCCATACGCACATTTTAAACCGGGATTTTATTTGTTTTAAGAACCACTTCCGAATTAGTCTTTGGTGAAAAAAAGCCTTTTATTATTTTGATGCCCCGGTGTCCTAAAATACTGCCTAAGGTTATCTCTGCGCTAAGACATGTGGTGCATGAACCTTGCCTCTTGTGGGAATAGTCTGGAAGGTTTTGCCAACATGTATAGCTTCTCGAGGCTTGTTGCTACGAGAGGCACACGGAGAACGCTGATGGGTTTTCCGAGCATTTGTAACCACGCATTTTCAAATGGCTCAATTTAGCCATCGTAAATCTCCCTCTGCTTGCCACGTCTGACGTGCTGATGAAACATTGTGAAAGGATCGAACACATCTGCTGGAACTTTCGTGACGCCTGGTGGCAAAATAAATGGACCAATATTGCCTCCTGGGTTCTCCATATAAAGTGTTAATAGAATTATTGTTTATAGAAACTTATAAAAAAATGCTCGACAACGTCCTATCACTCTCGTCCTTGTATATGGTTGAGCGAGAACCGCAATGTTTTTGTACGTCAGATATGGCGCGGTGATAGCGGAGCCGCAAAGTACAATGGTGCTGTTAAGTAAGGGAACCTAACTTTAGCTTAAGTGATATGCCTGATAGTTGTTGAGAAGTTCGATGGCGGTATCGCTTGAATATTTTCAGCCTCAGTGAGCGATCATGACGGTTAGTTCAGGAATATGTCCTGCGCCGCTTTTTTTTCCAGCGGCAATGCTCGCTATCACAGTGGCGTTCTCGGTTCCGGGCATATGCATGGCGTACCTGATCGCATCCTTTGTGAGGAGTCCCACGCTGGCTTTTACACTCACGGCTCTTGTCGTCTTCTTTGGCGGTGAGTTGCAAGCGCTGTTATTGCATCATTGAGAGCATTGAATGCGTCCCTGTTAACTGAGGCGAACCTCTCGGTCGTTTCAGTCTATTGCGTTAAAATCTGTAGCACATAGCACGGTTCGCACGGTTGTTAAAAATACCAGAGGAAATATAATAAGCGGCCATCTGTGAACATATAGGTTTGAACGCCGATGCTTCATCACTATAATAAGATGCACTAGTCTACCACATGCAATCGACAATGACATGTCAAAATTTTACCCTTGAAAAGAATACTCAGATATTGAAGCACGGGACTATGGCTTATAGCATGTTTGGTTGCTGTTTTGTGCCACGACTTCTCGGAGGCTTCTCTAGGGTTTGGCACGCGAGGCTAAAACCATGAGCCCGACTAAATTCCAACACATCCTTTCCCTCCCCAACATACCGGTGTCTGTCTCAGTCCCTTCCTAATAAAGATTCTGCTCTATCTGTCTGCCGGGGGCTTTGATAAAAAAAAAACCAGGACCTCTTGGATTATTTTTCAAATGTTAAACTGGGCATCTCTTTATATAGGAACGTTATAATTTGAAAATGAGCAATGCAGGCCAAGTGTCAATAAAACTGCATAGCACTTTCCTTCACTATGAAGACACTTGTTGGTTCTTCCCGCTCCGCAGAAAAACGGCTCGGCTGTATTGAGCTTCCTCATGTTTACACCAGAGCCCATTTTTATGTAAAGAAATGCATAAGTAAACAACGGGTATAAATATATTTTTTGAAAGGTTATCAGAGGTTTTAAAGGTTTATTCAATTCGCAAAAAACTTTTACATACATCCGTACATACAGACGAGAGTCCCAAAGCCATAAGGCTGAAACGGGACTCTCGGTAGTTCATTACTATGGTACCATGTAATCGCAGCGAAGAGAAATGGCCATGTTCAAATAACTAAGGAAATAAATGCAACACTTGCAACATTAGCACTTTGAACAATTCAATTTGACAAGTCTATCAAGTTGATTTGCAATCCCTACTACGACGTTAACAACAACTACAAAAAATTCTCACCATTCAGTAAAGGACATTGAACGCGTCGTCTTTTTTATTATATACCAGGGAAAAAAGTTTGAGCAAGTACACAGGTGAAAACAAAATAGGAAAAACAGCGAATTGCACACCAAAAGGAATACCTTCACTGCTGTTTTAAATACAAGTAATGCCATTGATGATCTTACAGTAAGAGGCAGGCTGTTCCAGATTTGAATAGCAGTGAAGTGGGCACTTTTTTCCCGTAATTTGTATGAACAATGGGGTTTAAAAAATTATTACGGGAGGCAATTAAACGTTGTGGGTTTTACATTGCATACAGAATGAACGTCTACGAACTGAAAAGGAAGCTGATTGTTCAGAAGCCTAAATAGCACGATTGCAAGGTTATACCTAAATAAGTGATCAATGGTTAAGATACCTAACTTGTTACGTAGTAACGAAAAATCAGCACTAAAATGTCTGGTGGTAATCACACGTATCGCTTGGTTTTGCATATGCTTTACCTATTTTAAGTGACATTGATAAATGTTTCCCCACGCAATGATGCCATAGGTAATGTCACTCTGTATAAAGAAGAAATATAGTGCTAGCAGTGCGGAAGACGAAAAGAAATGCCGGGGTTTAATGAGCGCACGATTTCCAAATCGAGTGTTTTTTTTAAATGGTTGTTATGAAGATGAAACTTAAGGTGAGTATCAAGAGGTATACCGAGAAATGTTGCAGTATCACAAGCAGGAATAGAATTTTCACCAAGTGTTAACGAGGGAATCTGGGTTACGACCTTCTGACTTGAACCGAAAATCATGAATTTAGATTTGATAGGATTAATTACCAATTGGTTCTTTTTACACGAATCTACAACATTACAGAGAGCGACGTTAAGTTTAGATGTTAAAGGGTGTTAAGGGTGTTAAAGATGGTAATTATTTCTATCAAATCTAAATACATGATTTTCAGTTCAAGTCAGAAGGTCGTAACCCATGCTGAGATAGTGGTTTCATCCGCATATAAGACGCAATGGGATGACTGCATGGGAATGCGTAAATGCACAGGAGAGCAGGTAGCCCAATGTTTGAGGTGTTATTAGGTTAAGTGAGTGCATTAGAGCAATTTCTGCAGAATTATAAACATGACACCCAAATTACACGTTTCATTCTAGTTCTTTAATAATAAGGTCTGCTATCTACGCGAAAGAAAGCTGAAGGTTTGGAGCTTCAGTACATCCGCAATCGTTAGAAATACCCGTTATTCGGAATAATGTATCCACCCTTCGCGTTTTGTTTGTGTGCACTTGCAACATAGCCCTCATCGTGAATCTCTATGCGACCCTCTTAATACAGTCGTCCACCACCTTAACTGCCTTGTTGTAAGAACCACTAGCCACTACTTCGCATTGCTCCGAACTTTAAGGGCTAGCTGAAGTCCTACACAACCGTTTGAGCAGTGTTCCTTCGCAATTTTCGAGACATTCCACGCTAAAGTCGAATCTGCGGCTCCAGCTAAGCCCGTGGACGACTGTACTCAGGCAGCTGGTGGGCTACTGCGCGCCCTTCTTCGCAGGAGCGGCGCCCATGTTCGTCCACCTGGTGGTGACGGCCCTGGACGTGACGCGGGGCGTCGAGCATTCTCGCTGGCTGCCCCGCGCCCTGTCGCCCTTCCCCCCGTTCGCCTTTCCCTGGGCGCTGGTGAAGCTGCTGCAGCTGGACGCCGAGAACGCGCAGTGCGAGCGATACGCCCGAACCAAGCAGGGAGCCTTCTTCCAGCTGGACGTCTTCTGCCTGGCACTCAGCGCCAACAACCGCTTCCCGGGGCCCATACACTTCTGCTGCGAGCGTACGTTATGGGCTTCATAGTCGCAGCACGAGAGTTGGACACTGGCGTAGTGAGATTAGAATATTTTTGTGCTCATATTCACAAAGTCTTCAATTCCATCTTGCTTTAGCAAATATTGCAGTTGCACTGTGTGTATTTTGCCATAGGGAGAAGAGAATGTTGATTAATTGTACACAATCGTTTATTCAATATCCTCGCCGTCTTTGTTTTTTCCATTACAGTAGCTACGGTCCATATTTCCGAAGTCAAGCATTCTCGGGCTGTACACACCGATAGCTCTGGCTTATCTCGCCGATCCGATGGGTTGAAAAAATCGACCACCTAGGAAAATAGAAAAAAATTCAAATGTTTTTGAACAAAACATTGCTACTAGAGTCTACATTTTGTTTCAATATATTATTCCGTGCTGAACCTCAGTTAATAGGGTCTAACCTCATAAAGTGCGCAGCAAACGTGCGGTCAATAGCACGTTCAATTTTATCTCGTCTAGTCTGAAAACTGTTGATGCAAACTTTCAAACCCAAGTTCAAACTAGTAAAACTGCTTAGAGCTCCGAGGAGTGCAAGGGTTCGTTTAAACCTAAGTTACGCGAAGGCAGCAGAGAGAAGGAAGTGTAAAAAGGTTGTTGAGGCAAGTTTGTTGACCTGTGTAATATCAGGTTTTTGAATTACGGACTCTCGACACAGCTCTTGAAATATGTCTCCTTCTTTGTGTGCCGTGCTTCGTATGAAAACGCAGTAAGCTTTTTGTCGGGTATCAGGTGTACGTAAGTGACTGAATAACAGCAAAAAGTGGCAGATATGCGATACTCAAAGTTTTAATAAACAAGGAGGACATTTTTTGTAATTAAAAATCAACTTTCACTTCCTTCAGAAGTATGGCATTTTTGCGGCTTACGGATAAATACTGTCACAGTGGCGGCAGCACATACACAACGAACCATGAAAGATGCGAGCGTGCGAGCGATGTGTTTACATTATTTACAGTGTCGGCCATGAGGGAGCCCGTGCCCCTGGCTCTTGTTCTCTCCTTCTCCCCGTAACAACGTTTCAATGCATCCATTACCACGCGCGTCACAAATCCTCGACCCTTACCTCTATGATCGAAAAATTAAAACGCGTACAAGAAAACCAGGAAAAATTACTTTCCCCGCGCGGTATAAAAATATAAACAATCTCCCTCGAAACACTTCCAGTAATCACCTCCGACATCGCCACCTCCATAGAGCGTTTATTCAAAGCCTATAAAATTCTACCCCACTGTAAGTCGCCAAAAACGTGCGTCACTGATTGATAGCCATACTTTTCATATTATACAGGCAACCGTATTTTTTCTTTCTTTTTTGTATCATTACAGCGCAAATATAGCTTTAGTATCCTCATCTTTATTTACTGTAATAGGACCGGGGCATAATTTAGGTATTTGTAATAAACAATCAGGAACCGGTAGCGCATCTTTTAATACCGAATGATCTCAAGCGTGCACATTTACCTCTGCTTAACTGTTACTGCAGAATACACGAACAACGCTAACTGTGGGCCTGAAGACTCTTAGCCCGTTCAGCCTTCACGAGGCGGCAGTCGGAATCGAGTTGCTTGTCCTGGTGGCCGAAGGGGCTGTTCTGTTCGCCGTCGTAGTCTGGAGGGACGCCCGTCGTTGCACAAGATGGCGTCACTTCTCGCCAGGCGGACTCATTTCTGTACGCACTGCCGCTTCAATTAAAGCGTTATATTCGCATTCTTTTGGTCAAAGTGAATAGCTAGCATCGCTTTGACCAGCGCTAATTTTTTACCTAACATCTAAATAACAGTATTTGCTATATACCTAGCATCAGACATCATCTCCGACTACGGGTGAGTTGCAATGCTGTTTTGTATTATGAAACGTCACAGTGTAAGTTCCATTTTATATCAGGGGATGTAGTTAAAAATACATCTGTTGGGAAGGTTCTTCGAGTGCTTAAACGGAACCAGTGTTAGAAACAGATGTCTCGTTAAAACGGAGATTTCTCAATGTCAGTTTTTACCCAGCGTGATGCCTGTGAGGTTCAGGACCGTATTTGCAAAACCGCGTTTCGCAGTTCCCTTGTGGTTATAATAATTATTGTAGGCTTCAACACCCACAAACGCTTCCCGCTAAACGGGAAACAAATTTTCAAGCTAAAAACACAAGAACAGCGTAAGAACTTCACAGAAAAGAATTGTGATTTGTTTTAAGCAAGGGTGGAGTAACTGAGCAATGCGGAAACAACTCGGAGATCGAAAGGATCAAAGGACGATTAAGTAGAATAAGCATGTTAAGAAACGCACCAGTGCATTGAAAGCGATGACTAAAATAAAAGAAATAGCATCATGAGGCCGCAATGTTTGCAATTATACGCTCTAACAGCTGTATCTCCATAAATCTTGTGTACTCGTGGAGCATCATTTAGTTTGGAATTAATTGGCTAATTTAGCGCCCCTCCGTTCCTGTTGTTTCCCACCCTCTAGACACCACCTTTAGCTGATAGCTTCAAGCTAAATTAGCGCGAATCAAATCCGCAATAAAGTAATCACTATGGTCGCATGCTCTTTTATTCTTCTGAAAAAATTCCACAACTAGCCTGGAAACAGTACCCAAATCTTCATTTTGGACCGGCTGGTGTAACGGAGTACTTTCGTGTTGAGCTTTCACAGAATAAAATTTCTAACCTATAACAAAACATTAGGTTTGTTTAATAGCAGCTTGCATACCACGCAACTTTCTTTTCGTTGGCGGATATTCACCTCCCGTTTTATCTACAGCGGTAGGGCGAGCCGCAGGTGTGGCGAAACAAGCGAGAAAAAAAGGTTGCAATAGCGCTCAAGGGAAGAAAGCGCATCGGTGTGGTCAGTTTACAGAGAACGGACGCAGTTGTGTGGGCCAGTGGTTGCACAAAGCGTCGCTAAACACAAGGCTGATTAAGCCGCAGACAGGTTGAGGGATACACGCATGGTCGGACTTCAATGACCGTATGCACGGATCATCGTACAACTGATTAGTGTCCATGTTTTGTAACACTTCACACATGGCTTTGTTTTTATGAGCATTGTTCACTACGGCATTGCTGGTTTCTCCCCTGAGCAGACAAATTTCCTGTGACGGTTGTATGCGTCTCTACAATGAGGAGCTGGCATTGTTCGCGTGCGATCGTAATGAGAAACTAATCGGCATTGCCAAAAAGCGTGATTGCTGAAAGCGTCATCCGCTATTTCGTACCCACATATCAGTGGGTGCGGATAAGTAGCGACGACTAAATCACCCCGTTTACTGTCCTTCGTGCAGTTTTTAGATCCAGGATGAAACTTGTCTCTCGCTTGGGCTGACCAAATAATTCTTACTTTATAAAAGAAACGTGTAACGTTTTCTAAGTTCTGTAGGAGTGCGTATTGCGGAACCATTAAAAGTAACAATGACTTTTTGTGTATTGTAATTTTCTTACTGATAAACGCTGAATACCAATCCAACAAGGCCGCCCTTTGTTTAAAAAATACTGTATTTTCATCCAGGAGCACCAACAGATTGCTTTAGTCGAATTCTGCTTGTTCGGAATTGGTAACGTAGCTTTTGTTGACCCTCGGAAATTTTCACATAAAGCGCAAGTTTTTCGGCCCTTAATAAGTGCGTTCAATGGAATTCAACCTATAAAGAACCAATGTCCGTTTTAAAATAAGGGATGTGAGCATTTGGTAGACAGAAATAGCTGCTCAGCGCAATGCCGCGTGGAGTTGCATTCAGGTTAATGCCTCTGGACATACTCTCAGTACGTTGTCAATGGCATTGTCTGCTGGTTTTTACCAGACCAAGACCAGTGCTGGCGACGACAGCGATGAGACGGGGATGGATGCCGACGTGCTCGCCGAGGTGGAGGAAGTGAAGAAGCAGCTGCGAATGGGCTTTGACCCGTCAAAGAACTGCATGCTGGTGGACCGCGTTCAAAAGAGGTAAAGACTTGCTGAAGCCATCCGGTTAGCGGTCCTTTTGTGATGCATGCACAAATGAGATACTGTCACTTAAGACATAGGGAAAAATTGTTTTTGAATGTGTTGCTCAGACCATCTGGTTCATCGAATATAAAAATATAGTAATCTAGAGAGACAATGCAAGGACTCATTGCTGGTGTGCGTGGTAAAATGGTGATAAATGATCGTGACAAAGCAAACACGACGACGAACTCCACGAATAATTCTTCACCCTCTGCATTTCGAACGCGCCACTTGACCTCTTTCCTACCTAGATGCGTAAATTTCCCACAGGTACCACATCCTCTCCTTTTATAGCCCTTCGTACCGGCAACGAACGTGCCGTTTTCGGGCATAGGACTGCGCACGGTAAATTCGATCCCGCATTGTTTCTAGAAGCAAACATACACTTTGCCTATCAAGCTGACCCGGACTGACAATATTCCGGCAACCATTCAGCAAAACGACGTTACCGCTGTTTAAAAGATAGTGTCGTAACTACGTTTGCTGAAAGAATTTGTGTTACATCCTCGCAGCGAAACATGATTTTTCATTAAAACAGTCAGTTTTTAACCCAATATTTTGTTCTTTTTTCGCTAGATTGGTGACACGACGCCATGGCGGTTCCCCATGACGAACGGCAAAGCACTTTCATATGTATTATTGGCCTTGAAAACGCAACCTCAGCGAAAAAGCGAAAAAGTTCAGCTCTATTGGAAACACCAGACCTTCAGAATGGCATGAGCCAAGCCGTGATTGTTCATTCATTTATCATTTGCTGCTTTCAGTTTACTGCATGACGGAAGCCTTTCCCAGAAATCATGGTGGTTTCGGTCACATAATACACCTGGGTGGCGACATGCTGTTTTGATGATGGATTTAGGTTTGTGTTCGTGGCAGCGGAGCTGTTTAAGCCTGAGTTTCTTTCGTGCCTGCCGTCACTCAAAGCTCAGCGCAGCAGTGTTAAGAGGAGGAAAATTCTAGGCCCAAAAGCGTGAGGGGAAGCATGGAGGAGGCAAGGAGCCGATGAGCACGTGTTGGGAGCGCCGTGACACACATGTTCAGGTTCGGAGGCGCGCTTCGAAGGTTGGCTGCGACTAGAGGTGACGTCAGCTCTAACGTCCAGGTGTTTGCATAGTTGATAGAGAGATGGCTTGAGCTTGGCGGCATCAGTGTCTTATCTCCCGATAAGATGAGCAGACCTAAGAAAAAACAGGTTAAAGGTAATGAAGGTCCCTAGCTCTGCTGTTTTCTCAGTCTTCGCATCTCAATTGCGAAGGTGCGGTATTTTTTTAGCATGATCGCACATACCTCAAGTAAAACGGAGAAACGAGCTAGTTGCTTAACATACATTCTCTAAAAATAAACTTTCCAGTTGGTAGTAATCGCCGGTATCGTTCCTATTTTCTGTCCCTGGGCAATCCGCGCTTAAATTTCAACGACGCACATACCTTATTTATCCGCACTGCTAACAAAAATGGTATCTGTACTGTACGGGGCAGCTCTCCAAGACAAGTACAAGATTCATGTAAGTTCTACGTTGTAATAATGCTAGCCTGAAGAAAGGCATAATTGGTTTTGATGACATCGTGAGTGCATATGTCCCCGCCTTGGAATTAGGAGTGACGGGAGGAAACTTTGGGTGAATATTTAGGCGATTCAACCAAAGCTGCTCTTTTCCTTAGTTTTTTGCATGAGCAAAGCGGTGTTGTACTACGCCACGTCACTTCTCCTTGTGTTGCAGGTACGGCTCGATGGATGCGGTCCGTGGTGTGAGCTTCGCCGTTCGTCCGCGCGAGTGCATCGGTACTTTTGGGGGCCAATGGCGCCGGGAAATCAACGACGTTCCGCATGCTGGCAGCCATCACGACGCCCACCGACGGAGACGCATTCACACACAACGTCGTACTGACCCGAGAACCCAGAAAAGTGCGTGAACACTATGGGTAGTAAAGCAGAAATTCAGAATGTGTAAATTACAATAAAACAGGAATGAGAACGAAGCTGAGAGAGCCCTTTCTCTTGCTCCTATTACAAGAATCAATGAACAAAACATCCTAGAAGTAACACCTTCCTGATGCTACTTCTTTTTCCGCTCCGTAGTGTGGATAAGTCAGGATAAATGAATGCCTACAACACAGACGTCATTGTTTGGCGTTGCGAGACCTTTCGATTAGTGCCACGTTTTGCGTCCAGGTTGAGCCGAGCGGTGATGACGATAGGAACGTTGTAATATTTTATACCCTAGGTCGTAGGTGTCAAAAACTGAACGCAGTAAAACAGCCGTGTTTTATTTTCTCCGCGCGTCTTTATTTTTTTAGTGATTTACACTACTGGTAAGACTACAGCGAGGTTGTTTACATTTGGGATGTGTTAAAATGAGAAGCGCCAAATTGCCACTGCAACAAAGGCTGAATAATGCTTGTTTCCCATTAACTTACTTGATACTGTTGGTTAATTCTTCTTTCGTTCTTCCAAACAAACAGGCTTTAGTCGTTTCGGAAAACTGGCTACTCCAACCATTCTAAATTAAGCCTTTTGTGAAAAGGTCTGCCTTCATAGCAGTTACTCCTAATCACATTATCAGGTAGTTATGTATGAGCCAGCCCTCACCGCTTTATAACAAGGGAAAAGACGAAGGTTGCGAAATTCCGCTCGTGCGGATGCACATTAATAGATGATACGTTTCCAGGATTCCACATGGTAAGCATCTTTTCCCGACGTCATTCCCAAGGGGATCAAAGGAAGCGAGAGGGTAAGGAAGAGTACGTTATTAGAAAGTAGAAGTTGTGAATTTTCACCGGTACAAAACTTTGTACGTTTATGTTGTCATGTGAGCAGTCCAGCGTTATGAAATGCGGTCAAGCAGAATTCTAAAAGAACGGAACTTACAGTCGTTTTCTCTAGCGATAATTCAGACGTATCAGCCCCAGTAGAGACAGCCTAAAAAATCTGCAAGTGTTTATTAATACATCGTGAACTAAGTGTTTATGACGCAACCCTTTTAATGATACAGTCCCCTCAGAAGCGAACCGTAGTGTTTGTTTTGCCTGAATACCTTTAGATTGAGACCTAAAAGGCACTCGTGAGTAACTTAGCGTTCCCAAGAAACACTGTCCGATTAGCGTACAGCTTCGCAACAATATTGCGTAGCTCGGCTAATAGAAAAAAAGAGGCTATGTGCAAAAATTCCCTAATCCCTCTCTGCAGAAGTGACGTCAGTGATTTTTTTACGGTGTCTTTTTCCATGACGCCATTGTTAAGGGTGACGCGACCTTAGCCTGTTCTTGAAGTTTCTCACGTAACAAAGAAAAACTATTTTTCTGGCAACATATACATCTGGCATCAACGAAGAGGTCGAAAATAAATGAGGAGATGTAGTTTTGAAATAAGACTATGGCCGAAGGAAGAGACCCCATGACAGAAAAAAAACTCCATTCAGAAGAGAGTACCTATTAGTCGATATCATGCTGAATTTGCGAAGGCGGTACAGGGAGCATCTGTATCAACTCACGCTCTTGATAAAAATCGCACTCCCTGACTTCGATTTTTTTCTTCCAGCGAAGTTCTTTTAGTAACAATTTGTAGTTCATCATTGATTTCTATGTTAGTGAACGATACATTTAGGACTGAGACGACTCATTGTTTCTATTAAAGATAAATTCCTTTCTAAGAGCGACCAGTTAATTTTTTCACGTCAGTTATTACTTCGTAATGCCGACTCAAAATGTGATATTCAGATACTTTCGCTAAAATACGTCCAATGTTTTCTCGCTTCTTTATAAATCCGTTGACTTGAACTTTTCTGATCTGTGTGCAGTGGCAGGCCACCATCGGCTACTGTCCTCAAGCCGACGGTCTCCTGGCAAAGCTGACAGCGCGTGAATATTTGAGCCTGTTTGCCAGGCTCCGTGGTTTGGAAGAAGACAACATTACGCCGCTCATTGACTACCTTATAACCGCCGTACGACTCTCATCTCAAGCCAACGAAACGACTGAAACTTACAGGTACTACAAACCAGTGACTTGCACGAATGTTTTTTTTTTGTTGTTCTCCGAAGTTATGTAACTGCTTCCAGAATCAGCGCTGGCCAAAAGCTTTGTTCCTAAGCATCATTTACGAGTGCCACATGCAGTGATCTGATGGGTTTTTTTTCGATCTCAAGCAACATTCCTTAGTATTCCTTCTCAAGGGATACTAAGAGATAAAGCTAAAAACCTTAGATCTCACTCTAAGGTAAGTGGGAAATAATCATAAACAGCCGCGTTTTTTTAAATCCCTAAAAATGAACGAACAAAGCAGTTTGTAGTCTGGCTAGATATTTTTCAGCGAGAAAACCATGGTTAGTATATGGGGCGCGGTAGCATGGATATCGTTCGACCACAGACCACAGACATTCTAAAGTATCTCGAAATTCACAGCGGTAAATCCTTTCCTTCCATTACTCTTTATCAAATGAAGGTTTGCCCTGATTGGGCCACGGCGACATCGTACATCGTTGGTTTAATTGAAAGAACAAGCCAGGGGTGACTCGGTCGCCACAATTCCTGCGTCGAAGGATCTTATCTGCGCACTAAATAATCTGAAATGTTTACAACTGATCCCATTACCCGCTTCGCAGCATCAGTGGTGACGTCACTAGTGATGTATTAAAACATATAACCTAATACGTTGAACCAACTCGGCCGCGTAAGCGCTTGCTACTGAAATGAAGTAACGAGTGTGGTGAGCAGCTGCTTGCATTCGTGTAGTTCTATCGAAAGATTTAAAGGCCCCACCACAAGCGCACAATTATGCTTAGTGCCGGTAGCTTTTATTGGCTTTCTCCAATTGCAGAAACTAGTTACTATTACGTCAAATGAGTTCGAAGGAGTTGGGTTGTTAATCGCCGCTCCATCATCTGCTCTGCTCATCTATTGTCTGGAATAAGTGTTCCTTGTTTCATGGAAATCCGAATTACTGTTATTCCCACATGTCAACCTACGAAACACAACAAACTTCCGTTCTTCTTTACAGTCTCTTGAACGTCGAGTGAGTTGTTTGGAAAACTTTTATCAGTTTTCTGCGGGATGTGACTTAGACCTTGACATAATTTATGATGCCGAAAGCCCTTAGTGATTTCATGGAATGCGTGAGCTATAAAAATAGGTTGGACGTACATTTAATTGCACAAAAGGTGAGGCACGCTCGGGAAAGGAAACGGCGGCACCCGAGTAAGGTTCTGAGAAAGAGCCACGCACCGTACAACGTTCTGGACGCGCCTAGTATACCTCGCCACGTTGGAAGAAAGCTTTATTTCACATCAGAAAGACTAGAACGCACGCCACGGCGGAAGGGGCTAGATCAGCAGACAAGCAGAGGTTTTGCCAGACAGCTCAACACCAGATCACATGAACGGTGTAACTAGGCTTTCGTCTTCATATTCCTACAAAGTTATGAGCAAGCCGCGTAATTTTGAAAAAAAAAATTTTTGCAAGAGTAAGGGTTTTGCCGACTATTTAATGGCGGGCGGGTGGTCTGTAGATGCGAGCAGTCGTCAGCAATCGAGAGGCAATGAATCGAAAGGCAATGCATGAGGCTATTGCGATGACTGCTGAGGGAGGTAAAAGAGAAAATGGGCTGTGACAGTCGGTAGGGGTTACTTATGAACGGGTGGATAGGACGCTTAGGAGTGAGGGAAGGGGGGCAAGAGATAATACTGTAGCTGTGTGTGCAGTGGACAAGGAGTTTGCTGAGACGGAAAGATGTTTGGGTTAGCGGCGCCATAGGGGTAGCTTTACAGGGATGAGAGGGGTGGTGGAAAGAGTACCGTTGCCTACTGGCACCTAGCGCGTGGAGATGTATGAGTAGTGTATCTAATACGGGTACAGATGAGCAGAAATGTGACGAATGTGAAGGCGCTAAACATAACGGGAACAACAAGGCAAATAACTGCTATGACTGCACGCTCTTATCGCTAGTTCTTTCACAGGCCCCTCTTTCAATGCTGCCCCCTCTTTCATCGGCCAAACATAGTGAGCTCACAGCATACAGCCGCCGTGGTGGCTCAGTGGCTAAGGCGTTGTGCTGCTGAGTCCAAGGACCCGGCTTCGATTGCCGGCCGCGGCGGCCGGTTTTCTGATGGAGGCGAAAAGCAAAAACGCGCGTCCGTACGCGATTTCGGCGCACGTTAAAGATCCCCAGGTGCTCAAATTTAATCCAGAGCCCTACACTGCGGCGCACTTCATCGCCTGCGTTGCGTCGGCGCGTTAAACCGTATACAATCAATCAATCAGTTCACACCATACAGTCTATTATGTTCAGTGGTCGTAATCCTAAGCGCTCGTTACAGGACATTGCTTCAAACTGCTTCCAAAATTAACATTGTTTTTGCCTTTGTAGCTGCGTGAAATCGGCCTGACGTAGAGTTGCCATATCAGTGATTAAAAGTGGCTGCGAATCTGCTCGCATCGCTACAAATGTCACCGAAATACGATAGACTTCTGCCGCTTCTGCCTGGTCACTGCCTCCCAACTCAAACTCCCACGTCCCTCGCTGTTGACCTCCTTTCTTGATCCACCCGTTGGAGGAGTGCGAAGTCTAATTTTGCCAAGTTCTCATTGCTGAGCCGTGTGTTGCGGCGGTGGGGACTTACGGCTCGAGCAAGAAGCGTGAGGTCCGGGCTACAGCCTTAATTGCATTTTGGGGTTAAAATTTTTTAATACGTAGGATGTTTTGTCAAGTATCCCCCCCCCCCCCCCCCCAAGCCAGAACCGTGTAACTTCCTGAATTTCCACAAATATGCAGATATCGCGGAACCGCCACCTGTAATCGTAATAATAGCGTAAATGGAGAAAACTGGTTGCTCCAAACTTTGAAACACAAAAAATAACAAAAATATAGAATTACCACGAAAAAGGGCGACATGTGAACGCCATGCGTTTCCACAATAATGCAGATTTCGCGAAAGTTCCACTTCTAATCGCTTTGTCAAAGCGTTTTTTTATATTCTTCTTTCGAAAAAATTTAGCTGACGTTTGCTTTTACTTAAAATAACACCGAAAATGCCAAATATGTAAAGATTCCTTTCCTGAAGTAGGCCTAATATTATATTTTGTTTGAACAAACTTTACAATGATAGAACTTCTTCCTAGATAAATTAGATTGCAAATGTTTTGATGATTGCGTAATTTATAACAAATTCTAAACACTCTGACGTTCACAATCTTCAAAGTGATCTTAATAGCATTAATACTTGGTGCAATAGCTGGTGCACGCAATTAAACGTTTCGAATTAGGTGCCGAAGTATGCAAATAAAACAACTTGATGAAACAGCAGCTCGCCTGTACGTCCTTGATAACATTCCCCTGCTCTCTGTTAATTGGTATAAGTACCCAGGAGTCCACAGTTTTAATGACCTCTCTTGGAATACCCACATAGGATACGTTATAAACAGTGCTAACCGCATGCTGGGCTAATTTTTAATCCGTTTCTGCCTTCCTTAAAATTGCGCTGTAAAAAACACTTGTTCGTTCCAAATTAGAGTACGCATGTGCATTATATAATCCCTATCAGGTCACGCTCATCCTTTGTCTTAATCAATTCGAAATCGGGTGGCTCGCTCCATCTTATCGTCTATTCACCTACTGCCAGTGTGCGGCGTAAATGTTGTCGTCTGTGTTTATTTCAGAATATATACCACCATAACGTTACCTCAAAAAAAAAAAAAAAACTGATTACCTGGCCTCGCTATATCTCATCTCGAACGTACCGTAGCTCCAAGGTGGGCTTGCCGGCTTGTCGTTGATTGATCTGTTGATGATTTGGGTTTAATGGCGCCCGGCTGCCGTCTTGTCGTACTAACCTATATAATGATTCATTTATTCATAAAACAAGTCTACAATGAAACCACCTCCCCACCGCCATCGAATCCATTAGTATTACAACGCTTTTCAAAACTGTTGTAGATAACGCCTGTTGTTCGTAGGATGTCATAGAAAATTGTGTATTCTTTTGCTGTTGTGTAAATATTGTACGGTCATTGTTGTTATACGTGCATCTGAATCATTCCACTGTTCTCTTCTCTTCATTCCACTGCCCATTCTCTTCTCTTATGTGTCACCACTCCTTTCTCCTGTGCCCTACTGGCGGCGAAAGTATCCGCAGTAAATAAATAAATAAATAAATAAATAAATAAATAAATAAATAAATAAATAAATAAATAAATAAATAAAAAGGTGTAAACTACTCATTAAAGAATTATTGTGGCTATTAGCCGCGCGGCTGAATCAACGTCAGCAAACCGTGACGGACGGATGGACGACGGACAGACAGACAGACAGACAGACAGACAGACAGACAGACAGACAGACAGACAGACAGACAGACAGACAGACAGACAGACACAAAAGGTTTCACGTTTGAGTAGCCCAAGAAACACTATCGTCGTTAAAACACTAAGGTGGTTCCGATTTATATATTCGCGTCTTCACGTGTGTACTTGCAAAAGCTTCACTCTCACGTCGTGGTATTTCTGTGGAAGGCGCAGTAGGCAGTATAGGATGTTCATGGATGGGTCGTTTTTCCACTGGGAGGATTACTTTACTTGTGGATGCATGCCTCCTGTGACCATTTTTTTGTTTCAGAATACACCATCATTTGTGGCTTTCTCGGCTAACATATTCTGGCCACACAAACTCGTTAAGCTCTTCTATATTTTAAGCTCTTCTATAGCTGTTTATTCGCCATAATTGATAACCAAATTGATGACAGGTTGACATTTTTCTACCAGTTGGTTGCTCTGCCTAGATTAAGCTCTGAAGTTCAGGCTTAGTTAAAACATGTCATGCTTACTAAACTCGAGCCACTTATCGAACTTGTGTCATAGTATTGAATGCATAATTGAACATCCTTGCAATAAACTGCTAATCATGCGTAATTTGAATCCTTGCAATTAACGTCCCTTGTCAACACAAAACCGAGACTAGGACCAGAAACAATGAGCCGACCAAAAGTATGTCCTGCATGTTGGTACATCCCATCACGTTATTAACCTCAGGTAAAAAAAAGTTTTTATTGTTTCGAGAAATTCTTATAGTTCGTATTAACGTTGAAACTTCGTTTATGTTCAATATGTAGTTGAGGAAACTGTTCTTAAAGTTCAGGAACAAACAAACCTATGAAATTCACGGGTACCAAAGCAAAAGTGGTTTCTCAAATAATCTTCTTAAAACTTTTTTATAAAATAAAGTATCTTTTGTGAACTTTAAAAAATGCCACTCTATGGCTGAAATTACTATGCTTGAATTCTTATTTAACTGGGACCATACAATCAGAGACCATTCCCCTGCCACCAACGTATAATCGGTAAAAATAACATCGAATTGGAATGTTTATATTTCCAATCGACTGCTTGAGATAGCGGAAGCGCGAGACTCATATGTATTACGATCACCTCTCTCCAGCGGCGGCAACAGGCGCAAGCTCTCCGTCGCCGCTGCTCTGATTGGACTTCCGCGTGTCGTCTTCCTGGACGAGCCGTCGGCCGGAGTTGACGTCCTGGCCCGTAAACACATTATGGAGGCTCTGGGTGCGATCAGGAACGCCTTCGGCACTGCTGTCATAATCACGTCGCACATGTAAGACCACGGCAGTGATCAATACGTGTTACATTCTTCGGCTAGTAACCCCGGATCTGTGTGGCTGTAATCTTCGTCGGTGCTTTTTGTACTGCAGTGGGTTTTCCTTCTGCGACAAACCGCTAGCGCTAACGTCGGGCCTTCTACAGCAGCACGCTTGAAGGCAAAGTGTATATGTTAAGAGCTACTACCACTGCTGTGGCGGTTCATATCAGCAGTGTTGAGAGCAAGAGAGCCTTTCGAAAATTGATGGCGCAACGCAATGCATCAACAAAAATTGCACCCTCATCTTTGTTCAAAGTATTCGTCAATAACAATTTCCTTCCTGGATTTTTGGATTCACTCTTTTGTAGCACAAGTAGCGATACATTAAAACAAACTGTTACATGTTGCAAAGGGAGGGACAAAGAAGCTATAATGTAATAACCACCAATGTACTAATGTCGTACAAAATACAACAGTGTAATGACGCATTCCAAAAACCAAAACGCAATAGCAATTAAAGAACGTGTGTTTGGATGGACGAGCTTTAAAATAAAATTGATTGCACAAGCGTTTTGTAATTACTAAAGTGCTGACGTGGAATAAAATCTACGGTGGCCCTTACACTCACACGTAGCCTGGCTGAGCCGATTGTGCCCGTAGGACAGCGCGCGAAATTGGCGTCAGGCGTTATCAAATCCTTTCGGTTTGGGTAAGGACATCATGCAAGTCACGGTATTCTACATTGCGTGACCTCACAGCATTGGCCTTTTCTAAGGTTGCTTTCCTCTGGTGCAGTCGTGCATAGCTTCGGCGCGACACTTTCACTGCCCTGAAAACCACCGGGGAGGTGTCTGATGCGCTGGCCTCCTTGGCAACATCTCTGTGCTCATAGCAACACTGGTCTCTTAATGCAGGTGTTCGCGATCAGTAGAGAGTAGTTTTGGGGGCTAAACCTGCGGATAGCTATCTACCGGCAAAACGCGTTGGTGTTAGCTAAGTTTATCAGAGTTTGGGTTTGGGCTAGTTGGTGGCTGTAATCCATGACTTCGTGTATCGCAAAAAAACGACACAGGACGCAGGGAGGCGACGTGCACAAGCGCTAACTTCGAACTGAGTTTATTAAAAAAAAGCGTGAATTTAAAACAGTGGGGCGGGACATTATCATAAAAAACAAAGATAGAAATGTACAGAGCAAAAACAAGGCATGCTAAAATTCGTACAACAAAAATACTTGGCACAACGCTGTCACGTCGACAAAAGACAGCGCCTAAGGTGGCACCCACCCCCCCACTCAGATAGCCAATCTCTTTATAGGACAAGGCCACGGATGGTGCCGACACGCAATGATCCCCCAGGCGTGCTATTTCGGCAGCCTCGATTATTTCTCTTGTCTTCTGGTTGGCGTGAAGAGCGATGACGGCACAACTGTCAAAGAGGGGCGTACAGTCGATTCCTCGTGCTGCCTTTTGTCGACGTCACAGCGTTGTGCGAATTTTTTTGTGCAAATTTTATTATGCCTTGCTCTTGCTCTGTTCTTTTCTATCTGTGTTTCTTTATGAAAATGTCCCGCCCCAGTGTTTTAAATTCACGAATTTTTTCAATAAACTCAGTTGGAAGTTACCTCTTGTGCCCGTCGCCTCCCTGTATCATCTGTCGTTTTTTTTTGCGCTGCACGAAATCATGGGTTAGCTCAGGCTACTAGCAACTGGAGAGAGATCTTTTGTGTCTGTCATAAAACACCCTAGCGACGAGTGGTATTATAAACGTGGAAAAATCGAAACACTTTTTTCTCATAAGTTGAGACATTCTTCTTCCTTGGGGGGTGATAACATACCTATGAAAAGAAATAACAAAGCAGAAATGAGATTTCCTTCGGAAAAATTGTTGAGCGGTTTTAATCGTGTTGGACACCGTTAGTAACGTAACAAAGCAAGTGGGAATCAGCGTCATCATTTGAGAAGTGGTGGTTTATGCGTTTGTCAGTTCATGTGGTATTGATAGGCTCAAGTAACAATTTTTTTATTGTTGACGATAATATGCACGGTGTTCTGACTAATTCTGGCAAGCGTGTCCAAGCTTTTCATTTTTTACATAAGCTACCTTTCGACAAAGTAAGAAATAGTTTGAGTTTTAAATTAAGCGTGGCGAAGGCGATGCCCAAATTCCAAAAGCTTAGCACGGGTAATTTATTAGACCGTTTCACAATTTATTTTCAACAGTCTGGTTAACAACGTAATGTGATTCGCAGGGGAAAACGTTCCAGAAATTAGGATATGCACTATCGTGGGGCTTCCTACCGAAGCACGCCAGGTTGCAGAGCTGTGTTCTCTACACGCTTCGGAGTTCTGAGTAATTGTGCGCAAGCAGGAGTGTTACCGTGAGAGCCCGCAAACTTTCTATTTTATGAATAGCGGTCCCCTGAGTTTCTGAGAGAGTGATCGGAAGCAGATAAGGGCCAGTCATGCAATGAGAGCAATGTCGGTTTTTGTAGATCATGTTGGCAAACATGCCACCTTCCAAGATGTTGTTACGCGCTTATACTAACAGTTCAACGTAAATACCCCGCTATAACTTTCTGATATATATATATATATATATATATATATATATATATGGAGCAGTTGAACTTTTGAAGAGGGTAGAGAACACAAGAAAAGAAAACTTTGAACAAGGTAAAAGCACGATTGCTGTCAACGTTTCAACAAAGAGACTTGCTTTCGTCAGGGTAATCTCTCGTCAGGGCAATAATATCAGGGAAATAATAGCCTTCAGGGTAAGCATTTTGCAACAACTAATTTGACGTCAACATTTTGTAGAATGGACGAGTGCGAAGCCGCCTGTGATCGAGTAGGCATCATGGCTGGCGGCCAGTTTCGTTGCCTGGGGCCCGTTTGCCACTTACTGAACTGCTATGGGCCAGGCAGTACGCTTGTTCTGAACATGAACGGAAGGCCGGACTGCGAACAAATAGATGACCATTCGGTGGACTCGGTCGTGAACCAGCTGCTGCCCCAAAGCACGAGACTGCGTTCTTACAAGGTGAGGCTAGTGGTAGTGGTTACTTTGCTGTACGGTATATGGTTGCTACCACCACCTAAAAGAGTACAAAAATAAAATTAAGGATGAAACTTGAATGGTACTCCTTTGAACTCTGAACGCATTACAATTTCTAATCACTTTCCAAAGAAATGTGTATTTCTAAGGTATGTTATGCTTTTAAAAGCGCACTCGTTAGGTACCAATGAAAAGCACTCTCCCGCATTGCTGTCGAGCTCAGTGAACGCATGAAGGACACAGGCCTGCATTTTTTTGTTCAAACACTAGAAGAAGGTCTTCCTCCCCTGTTTGCTGACTAGCTTCTTTGAACTAAAGTTTGGCCTCGTGTTCGCTAAATTTATTCATCTAGCTATTGCCAACATCAGAAAGGAGGTACTCGTTCCTTGTCAGTGTGCAGTGGCAGCAAAAAACGCTCGCGCAAGCTAGATGCAGATCTGGAGCACTATAAACAAGCGCCCTGACTAGCGAAAGGTTCACTATTTGACCGCGTATGATAAGGAGCCAGGGCATAGGGTAGGGCTTTGTAGCCCCACTACAATGCAATCGCAACGTCCTACGGAATGCGGAGCACATTGCACAAGATTTGCATAATTCGAGTTCGACTTTTCTTCTGAAAAGCCTCGAAAATGACAATTGACTTCGATCACCGACGGCGTCGTAATTCGTACCAAAACAAAAGTAACTGACAGTGCGCAATGCAAGGCCACATGTAATGGCTGTAGTGGCTTCAAAGCCTACAGTGGCGCGGAATCTGAAGCTACGCCTAAGCCCTCCTAATGTCGACATCACTTACGAATTCATGCGGGCTAAATTCCCGGTTCCGAGCTCATTTTGAAACTTCGCAACACACGTTATACTTTAACTAGAGCACCAAAATTACGCAGGCTGACAGGGCACAGCTTCCCTGATACATGGAAGCGTAACTGATACATTGCGCCATAGTTTACGCAATCAGTGCGACCGTTTGTACTTTTTGTCATGCCTTATTAGTATTATTATTTGAACGTACCGCAGGCCCTTCAGGGCCCATGCAGGAGTGGTTACAATGAATTCAAGTTTTCATCTTAAGGATAACATAGGTATTCAAAAGGCAAGAAACAAGAACAATATAGAATACACATGGACAGAAGCATGCTATACAGTGTAAACGTTTAGTCCACGAAAAGAAATTATATAAACACTAAATAAGAAATTTTTACTTTTTATCACACGTCTAAATTCTAGATCATTAATGGATCTTAGGAAACCCTATGCAGATGTGCTTTTGACGGCGTCCGCCTTTAATTTGTTCCACAGTCCGATGGCTGATGGAAATAAAGAGTACTTATGTGTGTTTATGTTGCGGTGAGGTTACCTGATATTCTTATTTGTGCGCGAAGAATGCCTGAAGGGGGCTTGGAGGTAGGTAGTGGGGGGTATTTTATAATTGTCGTGGAACAAAAGATAAAAGAACTTTAATCTGGATATCATTCTGCAGTATGAGAGAATTCGGAGGTCTGCCAGTTTTCGTTGATCAGAAACACTAGTATAGCTGGAGTAGTTGGAGGCGATAAAACGCGAAACCAAGTTCTGTACGCGTTCAACTTTGTATACTAAATATGTTTGGTGGGGGCTCCATTTTATGTCGGCATACTCTAGAGTTGGCTTAATCAGATCAAATAGGCATTGAGTTTAACCGTTAGGGGTGCCTTCTTACGAAGTTTAGCTGACCTGGTGCTTTACTACATATATTGTCAATATGGCTTTCCCAGGATAAATTACTAGAAAAAGTAACACCTAAATATTTTACCCGGTCCAACCTTGACCACTTCGTGAATTTCATACTGGAAATATAAAGGAGTTTTCTGTTCGGTGGAACTGATGCTGAACGTTTTGGTTTTGTTTAGATTCATGCCCAATTTTTCGCACCCCGACTGGATAGAAGTTAACGATATGTTTTAAGTTTTAGCTGATCCTCTGTGTTGTTAACTACTGTATACATCACACAGTCATCTGCGAACAGTCTAGTTGTAATAGATAAGTCAACACAGAATAGGATATCGTTGATATAAATTAAAAAGAAAATTGTGGCAAGGACTCAGCCTTGCGGCACACCAGAAAATACATGCAGGGTATTCGAGTTGTGCTCATTTAAAGCAACATATGGCTTTCGGGTTTTTTAAATAGCCCTGAATCCATGAGACAACTTTCATTTGAACTTCTATTGCATCTAGTTTTGTTATAAGATCCTGATGGGGAACGACATCATATGCTTTAGAGAGATCTAAAAAGATTGCATCTAACTCTCCTTTTTCGTTTAGTGTGTCGGCAATATCGTTAGTTGAGTAACCGTTGACAGACCAGCTCTAAAACGATGTTTACGCTCGTAAAGCAAATAATTAAATTATAAATGGGTAATAATTGCTTTGAAGCTAATATGTTCGAGCCTTTTACAGCATGTGCTTGTCAATGAAATTGGCCTATAATTATTAAAATCTTGATTTGATCCTGATTAATGGATCGGCTTTATTTTTGCACAGCGCCAATCATCTGGAATTTTGCAGGAGTTAATCGAGGCTGTGTAAATAATGTACAGGTATTTTGAAGCCCATGCAGCGTATTCAAATAGAAAGTTATTTTTTAATGCTATCAGGGCCAGGAGATTTTTTTAAGTCGACCTTGCGTAAAAGGCTGAGGACACCTTCCTCGCTCATATTTATTTTAGGCATAGGGTTAATAATTGTATAAGGTTTTAATGCTACTTGCGAGCAAGAACGGGTAAATACTGATTAAAAAAAGCTATTAAACTTTTCGGCTATGGTTACAGGATCAGGCACCGTGGCAATAGGCGATTTTATTTCGGGGACTGGGGTCTTTTCGGCAGATAGGTAACGCCAAAACTTATGCGGCTCATGGCGTATAAACGAAGGCAGCGTGTCCGTGAGGAAATTCTCCTTTGCGGCCCGGGCTTTATCTCGCATCTCAGTGATAAGGATTCCAAGATGGCTTGTGTCGCCATGCTTGCGTCGCCTTTTAATCTTTCTTTTTAGGTGAATTATTTCTCACGTCACCCAAGGGTATTCGCGGTTAACACGTTGCTTTCTTGCCAGTACAAAGTGTGTTTTGCAAAACGATACAATCGCCTTAAAGCGGGACCACAGTGTGCATAAATCAGTAGTAATAGCATGGAATTGCGCGAAACAGGATTCGAAGTATTTCAGGATAGCCGCGTCGTTTGCACGGGTGTAGTCTTCAAAAAAGGTGGTTTTGGGCTTTTTACTTTTTCGCAAAGTTGAAATGGGCAGGTTAGTTTTATCAACATGTGATCGGAATTAACAGTTTCAACTGTGGTCGTACAATGTCCCAACGAACTGCTAATGAGCGTGAGATCAAGCGTGGAGGAACACCAAGAGTTATCGGTAACAAGCTCCTTTAATGAAAAACTGAAGGTAGTGAACAGTAAAGAATCGGCACTTGAGTTTTCCTTGCCATCCTGCGTCAGGTTAAGCCAATTAATACTTAGTAGATTAAAATCTCCCGTAATAATTGTTTTTGAGCGAGAATTAGTGTGTCGACCTAAGTAATCATGAATTACTTCAATATATTCCGGACAAGATTTACGTGGTCGGTATACGCCCCTAAAGTAATTGCTTTTTCACAATAGGCAAGTTTGCACCACACACTTTTAGGGTAAATGATGTGAGGCATGCGATAAAATTAAACGTTGTTTTTTTATGGCAATAGCTACCTCACCACCCCGTGAGCCTCGATCATTGCGGAGTAGCTTGTACGACGAAGGAACAACCTCAGAGTCCTGCACACCGGCGTGCAAATAAGTCTCCGTTAGGGCTATATATACCCTGGGGATTGTGGGTTAAAATTTCACAGGTTACTTTCAAGGTTTACTTTGAAGGAGTGCGAAATTATTTACTACGCTGCGAGCATTAAGGCTGCTAATTCGGAGCCTTTTTTTTCTTGTCATTTCCTTCAGGAGTTCCTAGGCGTTTCTGTGAAGTCGCGAATTTTGGTTTGTTCAATGCGACAGTTCTTTTCAGCATCCCAAACATATATTGTGCCGTCAATTTTTATTTTGTGATAAACAAGCGATACCTTTGCTCCTTTTACTTTATCACCCACGGCAGATTTACAAAATTTTGCGCGTGTTTCCCTAACTGTCTTTGAAAAATCTTCAGAAATTGAGATGTCGGAACCCTTAAGCTTATTGCAACAGCAGAGAATTTTGTTTTTTACGGCGAAGTTGTAAAGCCTGAGCACGAGAGGTTGCTGACGCCCGCTTTGAGGGTAATAAACTCTATGAATTCGTTCTATGGATATGTCCATAAAATGTGTTTCTTCACTTTTTGTTCCAATGACTCGGTATCCTCCCTCGGATCCTCAGTAACTCCGTAAATGACAAGATTATTCCTCCAGCTCCGGTTCTCTAAGTCGTCTATTTTTGCCACCATTTCTTGAACTTACTAGTTGACTGACAGGTTTCTTCGCATTCCGCAAGTAGTTCTTCACACTTTGTCAAACGACCCATATCAGTCTCAATCGCGTTAATTCTTTCCTGGATTTTAGCAACAGTTGTCTCAACATGATTAAAGTTTTTTTAGTTGCTTCAATGTCTGGGTAGTCTTGGTTTGCTTCTTCAATATTTTTTCTAGCGTTTCCTTCGCAGTAATTGCTTCAGAATCAGACTCAGAGGCCGAGGATGGCCCCGGGTTCACTTCAACATCTCCCGACGTTAGCAACAATATTTTTATAACACTTATACAATCAAACATCATGGTAACAAGAAAGTGTGGGCTTGGCAGCCCCATCAACGTAACGGAATTGTCTCGAATAGAACATGTTTGGTATTTCACACAAACCTGTATCAAGAAAAAAGAGTTGATCAGCATCCGTCCAGTTTCGGTGCAACTAAGCCCACTGAAAGGTGCGTCCGGATGGCTGCGGTACTTATGATCGAGCCAGGGTAGTTCTAGCGATGTTACGGTGTCGACGCCTAGGTATGGGCTCGCCGGGCTGGGGAAGGGATCCAACGATAACCACATGAATAGTCGTTGACCACGCTGGATGCAGGCTTCGAAGCATGGGCCAGCCGCCATCGGTAGTCGTCCCATCTTGTTACGAAGCCGCTCCGCCACAGCGCGATCTGTATCACGAAGAAAGAGTTGATCAGCATCCGTCCGGTTTCGGTGCAACCAAGCCTACTTACTGACTGGAAGGCGGGCTTGCACACCTATTGCGTTGGCATTCTATCACTTTCCTAAAAATACATTTCGACGGGAGGCGAACATGAACATGAAGGGACTACAGCTTTCTGAAGAATCAAAAATACAGCATTGAAATGCGTGTACCATGATATAACCCCTGATATGTCAGTCTGTATATAGCAAGCGCAACAAAAAACGAGAATCCCTCCTTCAGTTCCATTTCCTGCTCCAAATATCACGTGCAGGGAAATTGCAATGCAAGACAGTTAAGCCTGGATGTAACGAACCTCTATTCAACAAATTCCCGGATTTAACGAAGTTTTTCAATTCCCGCATTGCCAGCCCAATTGAAGCCCATGTGTTTCGACCTCGATGTAACGAAAGCATTGCGACGGTTAACCTTGATGTTACAAATTCGCTGTGCTGATGAGTAATTGTTTTTCGCGCGTTTTTTTTAAAATCAGCTGGAGAAACGTACTAAGGAAATTTAGCTCGCAACTCCAACTACCTCGTGTTTTCACCTATGAGTGCGGTGCTGGTTAGGTGGCCTGTTTGTGCTGGCCTGTTTGTCGTCGTGTAGTCGCGCTACTCCACTGATATCTGTGGTTTCGGTTCGTCGGTGATGAGTTCTGCTTCCTGAAAACGAAAGGTTGTGCATTTAAAGATAAGCCCGCAATTTCAAATGCCGTCTCCACCTGGTACAACACCCCAGCTGGCACCCTCTAAGCAATTTTGAGTGCGGAAAAGAGCATCAAGTCCGCGAGGAAGTGAGCTTTCATCATAGGTATGGATCTTGAAACGTGTTAAGGCACCGAAAAGTGTCAAAAGGCAGAAGGGATACTTAAGTTGCGCTTGCGAATATGGGGTAGGCGACATTGCTCCTGTGGAATGCCGCGTAGTGACTAAGCTTGTGCGAGAGAAGCAGGCGCAAATCGCGCACTTTTTCACTGTGAAATAAATCCTTCAAGGGTGAGTTCACCGTCACCGACGTCTAGCATTTCTGTTTCGTTTCTGCTTCATTCACAGGAGCCTTAACTCGCTACCTGTAGGTAACGAACACCTGCATGTAACGAAAACTTGCGAATTTTTTTAACTTAGTTATATTCAGGATCAACAGTAATACAAGAAAACTATCTTGAAGGTCACTAAAACTAGCTTGAAAGGTCACTATATTGTTTTTATCGGGACCTTGGCATGCTCTTTGTATGTAATTTATTCTTAATATAAAAGTGGATTCGAGTCTTCCTTTTTAAAAGCTCGAGAAATTGCAGTTAACCATTCCCCGAGGCAGCCATCGAGTGTATGAAAATCAAATTGTGCGAACCCGTTGTAAACACTGCTTTCACCTTGGTAGAGCAGGTAGCAAGTTTCATCATGTGAACACAACTTGCATCAGAAAAGCTACTCATCGGCGGCGCATACACCATCGAACAGACGAAGCAGAAACAGGTTGAAGCCGATGAATCCACCAAAATGCCCACGCTGCAACACACATTCAGCACTGTACCACACCCCGTAGGCTTGCCAGAACACACCAGCAGCCCCCATTATTCGCAACCCGACCCACGAGCAGTGGGAGGCTGCGCTGAGTAGCTTGGACCCTGGGGACCACCTACAGTTCGTGGACCGGGCACGCAGGACAGCAGCCGCTGCAGGAACTTCGGACTGAGGGTGTCTCCTCCCACTTTCGAGCACGAATTTCATCTCACTTCAAATAAATGAAGTTTTACTACCACCGCCGAAAGGCAGGACCGGAACATAAGCAATGTTGTGAGGTTCCCTTAAACAGTGTTAGACGGCCCACATGTTAATTTTTACCAGCACGGTCGCAATGAATGAAGCTGCAGCGCTTGAAGAGGTGCAGTACGGCGCCGAAAGAATGCCGATAGCACTCACTTGCCTATATTTTCACGGGTGTAGTTCGGAGAACGGCCCCCGCTATCACATCGGAGCTCGACAATGCCGAGTGGCGCTTCTTTGTTGGCCATCATATGTATCCTATTGCTGATATACGCTTGAACACGAGATACAGGTGACCCCGAGGTACGGCGAACTGGCTGCCAGTGAATGACGGCGTAGATAGCAATATTTCGCGAGAAATGGGACTTACCCTGTGACAAAAAGCAACATGTCAGAATCAGAGTCTAAGGGGGCGTGCTTTAGAAGAGCGGATTATGTTCAGTAACACAGATTGAAGGCGGGCCAGTTGGTACATAACTAACTTATAAAACAAGGCTACTTATAAACTTATAAGTAGCCTTTGCCGCAAGGTAAACAGTGAGAGACCAGCGAAGAAAAAATGCGCGAAGAAACATACGAAGCCCTACGTCCAATGCCAGGGGAGGTTATCTACGAGATACCACTGTTTTGCAAGCGGTCGTACGTGGGACAGACGGGGCGATGCCTCAACCGTCCGCGATTTGCTGCCGGCGGCGCGCCGTTGCTCCGGCCGTCCCATTCGGCGCGGAAGCAAGGGGAGCGGTGTAATTTTGCTAACTCCGGCACACGCCGCTAGGCGGCGCCGTTAGCCTAATATTGAAGCGAGGCTCGTCTGGCCGACGCTGCCTGCGCTATGAGTTGTAAATCAGCCTTCGTTGTCGCGTCTTCGGGATAGAAAACTTGAATATATGGTCTATGTATTTTGACTCGATCCTACAAGTACAAAGTTGTTTAACGTACGTTTTTTAAACACCCACGATTGCCTTTGCACGCAGCTTTAGTGGTCTTTGCTTGAAAGGCGAAATGCCGAGAAGGGTTCTGTCATCTCGGGCAGAGTGAATGCCAGCGTGCTTAATTCTTTTTTCGCTGTTACAATCATTTTCGCGCGATACCGCGGCGCGAAAAATATGCTTTTTTGCCTTTTAAGTTGTTTCGAACGCTCTGGGTATCCGTTGTGTGTGTGTGCGCGTGCGCGCGCGCGTGTGTGTGTGTGTGTGTGTGTGTGTGTGTGTGTGTGTGTGCGTGCGTGCGCGAACAAAGCGTAATACCGTGATAAGCTCTCGTGTATTGTTTATAGGCAGGCGACTACGATAGTCAAATAATCTGTTAGGCTCGACTGGGTACGAAATCAATCATATTTTTGCGTTTTATTTAATATACTTAGTTTTCAAGTACCTGCTGCAATCGCGCTAACCAAATTATTTGCAGTGAGGGGAAAAAGTCATGATATTCCGCGATGCCTTCATATCGCTATCGACTTTACATATGTATTTTTTCGAAAGACTGTTTCTGAATTCTCTAGATTTGCTATTTGTTGTCATGACATATTAAGGGCATTATTTTTTTCGGTGAGCAGTTCAGCTGATCACTAATATCTGTATGCACAACATCGGCTTGTAAGTAAGTCGTTCGGGATATTAGTGAATAAACACATCATGTGGAGAACTATACCAATCGTAACTCGGGTAAAGATTTTTATTACATTACTTAGACCACGTCCATTTATGGCAGACTGGAAGTCTCTCTGTACGTTTGTATATGCAAGCATGCATGCCAATAAACGGCACCAGCACGTTTACTCTGCCTATTGCGGAAGAAATACGATAGCCGTTTGGACAGTATACACACTTCAGATGCTGAAGTATACGACGTCTCTGTTAATAGTATCGCGGTAAAAGTTACGCCAACGTTTCAAGTAGTGTTGCCATGTCATCTACTTTATCTGTCAAAGACCGCACGTTTAAATTGAAACCACATAGTGGGTATTTTCGTGTTTACTGATGGTTGGATTTCAGTCGATTGAATTCCCATAATGTTGCTCTTGCATGGAACGCACGGAATATGCGTTCCGTGCGTTCCAAACAACATGTACGAGATGTTTAGAAACAAATCCGGAAAACGTGTTGTGTTTTGGAGCCATGCGTGACTACAAAAAAGAATACTGCTGTGCAATGAATTCACTTATGCATCACCCCTGGCATAGTCTACGTCAAAAATTCAAAGCACCAGTAACTACCCTAATGGCACCAGTAACTACTTCTACCTTTCACCTGCATTGGTGTGCGGTAACTTTTTTATTAAACGTCACACACAGGCTGCGAAGGCCGAGTTTTCGTCCTCTGCACCCGCCCGCGCCAGGGAAAACGACCTTAGGCTACGCGCGCCGCGGTGCGGCGGAAAACGGCGAAACAGCCTCTTCGGAATTACGCTCCCTCCGGGCGAATGGAACGGCCGGAGCAACGGCGCGCCGCCGGTAGCCGATCGCGGAGGCCACGCCTCAACGATCGCCTTCGGGAGCACGCGTGCGACGTAAGAAACGCCACTGGTAGCACACTCGCTACTCACGTTGCCAAATGCCCAGGCTGTTCGCCTCTGTTTGAAAAAACCCACGTGCTGGCGCGATACCGCGACCGGATGCGACGGGAGATTAGAGAGGCCTGGGAAATGCCTACCCGGAAACATGACTGCGTCAGCGCTCCGTCTGTTTCTCTTACGGGGAAAGAAATTCACTTTCTTGGTGATAATGTAGATAAGGTGTGCTAGTTGCTACGATTGTGTTAGTAATGAAGATCACTGTACTTTTTGAAACTGATTGTCTTTTGTATTTTTTTGTATTCTTCAGTTGTTATTTCTTTCATCACGTATCACTTTCTTTCCGTATTTATTGCCCGTTCATTGGCTATAAACTCAGTTGTTAGTTAGCGCCCTGTCTGTGTGCCCTTTCTGTAGTCCTGTTTCTAGCGCTGTTTTATAAGTTCGATTATGTTCAGTCTTAGCGATGGGAGTCAAAATACGCCTCGTGCCGAGGAGGACGAAATCTCTTGAGCACATTCTTGCTGTGCTTTCTTTGTGTGCATGTGTGTGCTGTTTTGGGCGAACTGTTTCATCTGCACCCGAACATGGTCCCAACGGTTCAGACACTAGAGGTCTTAGTGCTTCTGCCTTTCAACGTCAACGGGGCTGACCAGGGCAATATTTCTATATGATCAGTAACATTTTGATAAGCTTAAGTCAGGTAAAGAATTGAGCGGAACGAGTGAATCTCTTTACCGCTCTGAGTAAACCATCAAAACACAATTGCCACCAGGTGTCCTCTGCGGATCGTTTCAAATGTTGCACGCCGGTCGCTCTGCCGTCGCGCTGCTGCACTACGCAAGACGCTTCAATCCGATAGCCTGCAATACAAAAACTGCTCCGGATGCTAAGCGTAGGAATGGCACTTTGGCAACCTATACACTTATGCAACTGGCAACCCCCGTTTGCAATATTTCTTCTCACTTCCACTTAGTGCGCAAGACGTTTGAAGAGGCCACCAATCTTGACTTTCTTTTAACGGCGGCGCAGCTCGCTCGTGAAAACAATACTTCAACCACTGCTTTCATCTTACCTGTGCTGTGAACTCACAAAGCGGCTGTGTCTCGGTCGATATTCACAAAGCACAACTCACTTTTGCTAACATCCACCGTGCAGATGGCCACGCATGCAGTCGTGCATGCAGAAGGACTTGAAGATGGATTGGGTTTCGAGGAAGGCATTCTGTGCCAGAAGATCCCTTCGAAAAAGAGGCTGGCTCAACCAGTTGGCCGTCCCTGAACCTGGCCTAATGTCTGATCTCTTGAAGCAGACGCAGCATAGCGGAGGGGGCCCACTATATTCGCATATAAGGCTACAAGACTATACTCGCGTAGAGAACACTGCTTCAACTTTTGCACGCGCTACATCAATGCGTCGAGCATTGTTTGAAAGACTTGGGCACCCATGGGGCGGTGGTTAGACTTTTGAGACAAGCAGATATTTTACCATTAGGTGTTTATGGTGTCGGCGATGTCGTTTAGGCTGTGTTTTTATGACGCAAACTGACCATCGTAAACCTAAGTTGTATATTGGCCGATGGGCGATTCACGAAGCATTTCACTAAGCATTTTTACCATTCGTCTTTCTATTGCCAGGGGTCGTACGAGTACCAAATAGACAAGAACCTATCTTGGGCTGCCATAGTCACCACAGTCGAGCAACTGAAGGCGGTCCTTGGAACTGAAGACGTCTGGTTGTCTCCGGCAACATTAGAACACGTGTTCGCTAAGTTCATGGCTACCGATCGCCAGAACGAAGACTCTGCTGCTCCCGACGCTTCCGGATAACACTGTAGTCACCCAATGTTTCCATACTGCGGCCCATAATTTTTTGATCAAGGAATTTTGAGTTAAACCCCTCGGTTAACAAAAATGGCAGATAGCCTAATATTGGCTACACGACATAAGAATTTTTATATCTTTTACAACCTTGTTGTTTGCAATGAACGATTACAGAATAAAGAGGGAATATGCGAACGAACGCCCAAAAGCCCAGTATTCAGCGTTATGCCAACTACGCTGTAACTTTAGGCAAAATAGTATTTTTGCAACACTGCAGCTACTCACTAAGCTGGCGTACATATTCTTGTGAAATTGCTTTCTCCAGGAGGCAAAAATCCCTCCAAATACGTATATAGTGCACCAGCACAAAGCATTAAAATCCTTACAAAATCCAGGTTAGCGAATTAGAAAAAAGTAAACCCTTCCAGACAACGTGAAAGCTGTTGTAAGTGCAGAGCAATGATTCGCCTTAACGGGCTGTGGCGCCGTTTTCCGCTCACTGCTACCACCCATCACGCTCTTCACCTACCTGTCTCACTGCTCTCTTGATGAACTGAACAAAGGTTTGTACAATGCAATTCAAATTTCCCGCCTTCGCAGTGCTCGCGCGCCCCTTGCCTAGAAAAGCGCGAGCAGGAGTTCTGTTCTTTTTGTTCTTGCCGTCATCTCGCACGTCCTGCGCCTTACTGCGCAGTTTGGAACGCGTCGTTTTTCACGGGCACATGTTTTCGCTTACTATCGTGAAAACCAACCCAATGGGCGTTCCCAACTAAATGGACATGGCAAGTGCTTCCGGTCAATTACGTATATTTCGCCTCAGATGTACCCGCAGTTTTCTTTGCGCTAAACAACGGGGAGATGTAAGACAAGCGCCAGTGGTTAAGGGGTTTCAAACGGTTATGATTATATAAATCGCTTGCTTTTCGAAAAGCGTGGAAAACTGTTCGTGTTGGTACATAATCTAGGCAAAACAGTGCAAAAAAATTACCCACCTCCCCTCGCGGGAACCTTGGTGTGATGCGACGCTGAGGGGGTTCAAGCGCAACGGAGAGCAACCGTCGACCGAAAGGCCGCCGGAGAGCGGAACACCGGTTATATTCTAGGCACCATATATGCGCAGCGCGCCCGAAGGAGAGGAAACCGCGGAGAGAGAGAGTTCTGCACATGCGCAGCACCGCGCGCAGCGCCGCCCACCGGCGGAGTGAGAGCGCGCTGGGCCGCACACGCTCTCACATGGGCACGCGGCGGCGCCAGTGCGTCTGCCGCGGCTATGACGCAACACAATCCACTTTAATCCAATCCAAGCCAAGCTAAGCCAATCCAATCGAATCCAATCCAATGCCCCTCGCGAGAGAGTGTTCGCTATCGGATAGGAGAGGAGGAGAGTGGCTGCGGACAACGGACGCACGCCGCGGACAACAACGGACGCACGCAGGAAGGACAGGGCCGCCGACAAAAGGTGCTCTGAGCGTCGCATCTAAAAAGTGTGGGATTGTCGCAGGGGTAAAAGTAGGTAGGTTACTTTCCCCATGTAATACCAAAGCCGGCGACGAGCGACACTAATCAGTCTGTCTTCTCGTTTCGCCCAGCTAGCAAGCTATCTCCCACCCCGCGGCTGCGCGCTGTACCGCGCCAGCCGCGGCGGGCCGTGGCTGGACGGAACAAAGGAAGCGACAAGTGTTCTCGCTCATTGACATTTATTACTGAATAATAAACATACCAAGAGCATGCAGGCTAGCTGGTTGACGGCGAGGATCTGGTTCCTCCCCTGGCAATTTAAGGGAATCGAGAGTTTCGACTCACCGCGAGAACAGTCATCTCCGGGGCGGCTCAGCGCGCTCGCGTTTGCCTCGCTGGGACGCCGATGGCAGCCAGTGTCGCTCTCTTTTTTGCCCGATCCTCGAAGGAAGGAGGTCACCAGGCGCGTCATGTCGCCTCACTTCCCGAGCTCCAACCGCTTGCACCGCTTGCATCCCGCGCGCTCTCCCCGGCCGCAAGACACCCCTTCGGTGAGGATGTAGGTCCCCCTCGCCGACGTCTCGCCAAGCAAGTGCCCGAGAGGAGCAAGCAGTGCGGCGAAGCCGAACGAAAGGGAACGCGCTAAGGTAGCGTTCTCACAAAACACAGACAGAGAGACACACGACAAGGACTGCTCTGACTCCAAGCCTCTGTGTTACGGCGTTACGGTACACCGTGGGGCTCTACATGGGTTCGTTATCTCCCTGCGCCGCCTTATTCCTGCAGTAGCGTGAGATGGTTACAGCGAGCTACGGCCACAAGGCGAACACAATAGAATAGAACGCAGACGCGGCGAATTCACGTTCCTCTCAGGCTACTTGCGACTTTAGGACCGTGTTTGGAATGTCTCGTGCAAAGTAACGGGGGCGGTATAGAACGCTGCTCAAGGAGCTGTCTTACTGTTACAGGTGCCGACGCCACCACCGAAACATATACCAATGCTTGAGTTTTCTTTCAATGGGCTGTTTATTGCAGCAAAGTTGTAAATGGTTAGTATGCCGGGGTCTCGCTCCGGCGGCAACAATTTCCTCAGCGGAGCGTGTTGACCAAAGAATAAAAAAAAAACGCCTTACGGCCTCCATATTTCGATATAATATGGCTTGATTTTCCCATGAAAATATTTGAAGCATGCTCATTTTTCGGCGCCGCCTTTTCGGAGTGGTTTTGAACTCCCGGGGGCCGAGAATAGCATTGCAAAAACACTCCTACCAGAAAAGAGTACGAAATAATTAACTTTACCAATCACTACCTTGGTGTCACAGCTGTCAACACACGCACACACACACAAAAAAAGCAGGTTATTATGGCATGTACAAACCCAGGAAACGCCTGGTAGCGTTCGTCTGACCTCCAGGCAAGCATGTCGTGAGGTCAAGGTAAATCAAGCACACGTTGGCTTCTCCGCGCCGACGGAAGCACCACGGACCACGTTTCGGTCGCCGGCCTAACCAATTCTTGGAGGTGACCTGTTCTGCAGTGAAAGCCTCCACTACATCTCTGGTTCCAATGGGAGGGTTGCGATGCGGGTGCCTTATATACTCTGTCCTACATTACTATTATGTTCTTTATTGTCTAATTCTGCACATTTTGTTTAGATTTTTATGAGTCAATCATTAGATATTCCACCCTGCCAATCATAGCTCGCAAAACTGGATACCACTCACTCACACTCAATCAAATATGAACCAACTAGCCCAAAACCAAACTTTAGTTAGAAATGCACAAACCGAGCAAGCATTATAAAGAAACATCCCCCTCGCGAGGGGCACGATCAAATGCAGAGCATTTCCGCGGGGGGCGCGCCTGCAAGTCGTATGGATTACGTATTGGTTTTTGTTGTTGTAATTGTTGTCTTCCAGCGTAGACATTGTCGATGAAGTCGCTGGTGAAACGTGAAACGTGCCGTGAACCCCCTGCCGTGGCTATTACGCAACGTGGAGCGGCTATGACGCAACGTGGCGCGGCTATGACGCAACACAATCCAACACAATCCACTTTAATCAAATCCAATCCAAATCCAAACCAATCCAAGCCAAGCCAAGCCAAGCCAATCGAATCCAATCCAGTGCCCCTCGCCGGAGAGTGTTATAGCGCCGAAATCGCGACACCACACGAACGCGTGATGTTGACGTCACGATCACGCCACAGATGTTAGCGACCGGAGCGCGCGCGTACGACATACAGTGAAACCCGTTTATAGCGAATTGCAATATGCACCGCGATTAGTTCGATATCTCCAATAGTTAGATATAGCCGAACCCGCCTATAACGAACTTATCGTTACAAGTTCGCAATCCGCGGGAGCCCCCCCCCCCACCCCCCTCCCCCTCCCCAACTCCACCATCCCCGCATGCAGAAACGAACACAGTAAAATAGCCATTACCATACGCAAAATAATCTATTTATTGCAAATAAAGCTACTTTCCGCCTGAACTGCCTACTTTGCAAAGAAAAAAGCGGTGATTTTTTTCACTTTCGTTTGGCGGCTTCAACTAGCATAGCATTCTCTACACGAAACATTGTTCGCACCGCGTCCTCCAAAATCTAAGAAGCGTTGGCGGAGCACATCGACTGCCGAAAGCGCTTCATTATAAGCGTCGGACGGCTTTCACTCGCGACATCATAGGGAACGTTCACTGATTCACTGATTCACAGTTCACCGATGCTGATTGTCTTGGTCCGGACTCGCTGACTGAGCGGGTTCCGTCGTGAGTGCCGCGCGTCGGAAACAGTTACGGAGAGTGTCGGGCGTCACGTCGCTCCGTGCGAGGCGCAATGTCTCAGTCGCCACTCTTGCTACGTGGTCGAGGCCAATCCACATCTCAATCTCCGCTCCGAGGCCATGCATGTCGGGGGCCATTCTAGGCGCGCAGAGTTCGATATACCGGATGTGAACTTCGTTATAAGGAATATGTTTCCCATGTATTTCCGTAACTGAATTATTTTTGTTCGATATATAGCATAATTCGCTCTATCCGAGTACGTAATAGCCGGGTTTGACTGTATGTGGTTTAAGCGCGAACCGACCGCGGCGAGAGAGCGCGATGCGAGCGCCCCCACCTGTTCTTGCGCGCGAACCGACTGTTGCTCAGCGCGAACCCAGCGCGGCGAGAGAGGGTGTTGCGCACGTCCCCACCTGTTGTGCGCCCGAACCGAACGCGGCGAGAGAGGGTGTTGCGAGCGGAGAGAAGGCGAGGAGGACGCGGGGGAGAGAGCGCACCCGTGGCCGACGGTTGAATGAGTCAAGGATATTCGCCCCGAGCGCGAACACAGTCGGCCCCTGGCGGCGGCGGGACGAACCGCTCCTAGTGTGGATGGCGCTCTCGCGTCGTCTGCTTTTTCACGTTGCGTGCGGCGCAAGACGCGTGCTGCACACGACAAAACAACCAATATGTGTGCTCGTTTGGCAGTAAACCATGACATAGTTACCTCTGCTTGCGCATTTCCTCTAGAAACGCAATAATCAGCGGCCGTTGCAGTTTTAATGCGCTGGTTTAATTCCACGAAACATCTTCGTCCTGGTCACCGCTTTAATTGTGAAACGTGTTACAAACATTGCTTCCACACATTGCACTTTTCTTATTGTTGAGTGCAGTCGCCTGCCGTTTCGGGAACGTCGAAGGGTGCTTTTTGAAGGTGGCGTGGTGATTATTTAAAGGATAAAAGTTTAGTACGCGAAACGGGTAAGAAGCGACAAGACCTGTGCGTACGCGTGCAAATTCCACACCCTTATAAAATTGCTCTGTGCCTTATAGAAAGAAGAAACAAACAAAAACATTTACACCGCATACGACGACCCGTGCGCTATCTCCCATACATTACCGGACACGTATTTTACACCTGCAGGTGCTTGTGTGATCCTGTCCTTCCCGTACCTTTTCTAAAATAAATACCATTTTTGGACAGTCGTTTATACTGAGGAGGAAATAAACATTTATTCAAATGTATCGAGTTGCTAATTTTACTTATTATTTAAAATACGTTTCAATGGATGCGCAAGAGTATTTAGGGGAGATATTTCGGTAAATATAAGCAGTTGTGAGTTTGCGTCTGTCATGTGGCATTTCGTGTGTCATTTTCATATATGTCATTTTCAAATCCGACATGAATCACCTTGTCCTGAAACGTGTCTCACTCAGCATAACCAAATGCCTAATATGGTCACGTCTTAACCTCTTGAGGTGGACCTAAGTTTAAAGAAAGAGGAGAAAACGCGTAATATGATGCACGTTGTTGCCACATGTGTGAAGGGTGGGTGCCATGACTGGCTGTTTTTTTTTTTAATTTTTTTCCCAAATGCTTGCTTTCAATACAATTTTGAAAAAGGCGAGCCACAATTCCTGGACAATCCCGGACCAAAGGGGGTTAATCAGTTTTGAAAATACGTACTGCTTTTTCACCGCTACAGAACACGACGCCTAGTGTAGTTTCGATTGTAAGTAATACTGATAACCATAGTTTGGCCTTTCGCGTTACATGCATTCTCTTCTCGCTGCTCTTGCAACGTTGGCAGGACCTCCCCTCCCCCTTCCAGAAAAAAAAAAACTAAATGCACAGAATTTCATTTTCAAACCAATCCTCAAGAATTAAATGCCAAGACAAAGGCCATATTCAGTTTACAAAACAAAGTAGTTACCGGGAACCAGTTGCGCTGATTCGCAACGAGAAATAAAAAGGAAATGTTTTACTCCATCTGCAACAGCGCAACTTCATTTATTGCCATCTTTTGGGTTAGTAAGCGACCTTATACGCAAGAATGCCAACACATCTCGCTGTTGCAGGCACCTGTTAGATTTTAAAAAGAACGCGAATGGTCAACAGAGCAGCCGTAACACGAAATTTGTGCTCACTGTGAGGTCCCAGAAGCTTGGTTTGCACACTGTAAAACTGCTTGTCACTTTGCGAAAACCTAGCTAAATATGAGATGTTGATTGTACTGCGCGCGTTGACAATTCAATTCGCAAGTTCACTTGCGACGAAAGCCGTAAATAAGTGATCCGAAGCCGTTATTCATGAAACCTTCCTTCAGAGTCGTCAAAATTTCATTTAAAAGACCCGTTAGAGCGGTTACATTTATATCTTAGTAATTGTATAATGATGAATTGCTAGAATAATATTGTTACTGTTTATGGGTGTTTCCCCCTTGTATTTGTGTTTTTGTGATGTTTTTTATTCCACAAAAATCCTGTGCGTTTGTGATAATTGTCTGTTAGAAACGTGTATGACGTGTTTCATTTACGTCTGTAAGCCGATTACCCAAACTCTATGTTGTGTACTTGCCTTTTCTTCTTTTTCCCCACTACTTTTTTTATGTTCTTTCAAAAATGTAACCCCCCTTACTCAATGCTCTTCATGGGCCTGTAAGGTATAATAAATAAATAAATAAATAAATCTCTGCGTTGATCAAAATTCAGCAATTTTATGTTGCCTTTTGAACACACAAAAAATATCGTCAGCTCTTAGAACGAATTTCGGGGCAGTTAAGTAGTGTTACCATTTAAGGGCATCCCACAAATGCAAGAATGCGTCATGCTACCAGTGAAATTGATTGAGATTGCCGTTGTAAACTGAATTTCAGAGATCGAGGCTTCCTGATTTGTTTCCATTTATGCTTTTATTGAAGGCTCAAAGCCATAGTCTGGAAAGATCGAGCTTGCTACGAGCCCAGCGCACAAGTTCATTGTGACAATTACGGCCATTCTGAGATTCACGATGAGTCGTCGCTTTTTTTGGCGTAGTAATGAAAACTGACTGGCGCTTCCATGCTATACATTGAACGTTGAGGAACCGAACTACAGCATACCACTCTTGTTTGCACCTTTCGTGCGCAAATACGATGGGAAAAAGGCACGGAGCGCGCCCACAGTGTGCATTCTTACGGGCCGCTCAGCGGAGCATCCACACTATCACCGCGACGCTGTCGCCACCTACATGTCGAGCTCGCGGCGAATAAGGCGCGTTCGTAAGCTTCCTTTCTGTGTCGGCTTTGTGGCGCGGTGGGTAGAGCACCGTGTACCTTGCGTTCCGCCCGCAGAGTCGTGGGATCGAAACCTGGCGCCGTTAAGTATTATTTTTTTATATAGTGTAGGGGAAGCGATGCGGACTACGGACGTCAACGCGGGTGACATCGTGAGTTACTGAAATGCTCTGCATTTAAAATGTCTTCCCCGCTATGCTTTCGTGTTTAGAGGTGAAGCCGATTTTAAGGGAATCGGTGTACGCTTGTTCTTTGTAAGCTTGCTCTTCCACATTGTGTTGCGCATTGAAGCATGGCTACCTACGGAGGGAGTATGATCGCTTTATTCTCTTCACAGCCGCCGCTTCTGTGCCAAATCGTGTACACGCTCGCCACGCTCGGCGTCTCTTTCATCTCTGACGTTGCGTAACACCACGCGCTCTTCGGCGGGCCATTGTGGTGCACTAGATCCTGCGCTGTGATTGGCGTAGTCCGCACTAATAAAACGTCATCGTGTCTACCCACCAGTCGTGTGTGTCCTTGGCCTTTGATGTAGAGATCGGGGGAGTGTCCTTATATTTCAATAAGGCACATCCCCCATATAGCTCAACCTCATCATAGCAAATAGAACGAGAGCTCCAGCTATGCTGCACTCTCCCCTTCACAGGATGGTAAGCCTGATTTTTCTTTTTCGTTGTGAGTGAATTCCCGGACACATCAGAAAATATGATTCGAGAACGCGAAAGTATTGCTATCGAATTGAAGGCTGCTGAGTGCTCCTAGAATGTATGTTGCTGTCGCAGTCAAAGGGACTTAGTGAATGAGTATGAACCTCTAACGACAGCTGTCGCACTCCCTTGCCAATCCCACTTGTGGGTATGCGAGGATTGGGGTGGGTTATGTCGACATAGCAGCCACATAGGAACAGTTGAATAGGCGTTCGGGTGGCTGCTGCCACCGTCACTGGCCCATTCGTCTTGGTGGGTTTAATTTTAGGGCTATACTTAGCTCATTCAGCCGTAATGTGATGTTGGCGAACTTGAGGCTACTGACGTCAAGCCGCGTGTTTACGTTGACGACGTTAGAGCTTAAAGTGTAGTTACACCCCACGTCAGGACGCAGAAGGAGGAAACATTTATGTAGCAAAAAAAAAAAGGAATTGTGGGCACTTAAAAAGCCAGTACAAATCTGGGGAATGTGTTACGCCTGGCGTTCACTCGGAGGTTCAGCAGGTTCATCGATTTGTTCGCCGGACTAGCGGCCGTCTTTGCGTTTACCTTGCTCTGTTTCCGGTGAAGTTTGCGCTAGTTACATCCACGAAGATATCCCTCTAACTATACCAGCTTGCAACGGATGTGCGGCACGGACGTTATTGGGCCAATTAATTCTTTGGCATTATATTGCTTTCAGTTAAATTAACAATGCTATGCGCCTCGTTCCAGTCCTGTTCGCCTCCTATTTGTATAAGAAGCGCAATTCCATATGAAGCATCACGCTTCCACCTCCTTTTAAAGGCTCTGAACAAAAATACTCATAGGTCGCTTGCGGCACTGGCTTGAGGGTACTCGGTCAATCAAGAAATGTTGAGGTTACAAGCATTCAAGGTGCGAACGACGAGGCGTTCCTGGGCCTTTCATCGTGACCAGGCGAGCTCGCACTGCCACTTCTGAGGGAAAATCGAAGAGAGGGCGTTTGGAGTCAGGGGAATTCTCAGTCTATCTGTTAGAGGGTGTTCAGGGAGGGCCAAAAGGAACATTTGTGTACGAGTAGGCGCTGTTAGCCTGGGAAGATGTGCCAACAATTACACTTCTTTGCTGCAACATCGCATTTGCATCGCTTTCCTCACTTTAGTTTCTTTCTCGCTTATTCGACGCGGCTTTTTTCACCCGCCTTCTTTTCCTTCTCAGTGTATGCGCCTCTTTTTTCGCTTTCGTTTTATCTTTATGCTGAAAACGAGACAGAGACAAGAGCCTTTATTGGATGCAATTACAGCTCAATAGGGAACCATGTCAGCTGCAAATTTTTAGTTTTGTAAATTTCTCGAAGTGGGCACATTGCCCCTCAAAGCTCTCAGGTAAATCCCCCAGTTGCGTAGGTCCCAGGAAGAAATGAACAGCAGCGTTTGTTTTACGTGGGAAATGTGGGGAGGTAGCACAGTGGCTACAGACAAAACACAAGTTAGCCTGAATGGGAGTTTTTTGGCTGGAATACGTCTCCTCACGGCAGGCGGCCTGCCCCCACGTGTGGTAGTATGATGGTGGACAAACTGACAGTTTACACCGGGGGCCACAAGCCGCCGTAAATAGGCGCATTTACCACGATTGTACCTCTTCACAAAACGCAGTATCTAGCTGTGAAGTCTGCGTTTGTACCAATGGGAGTATTAAAAACTCCCACGCCTCCTCCATCTCCTCCCCCTTCACCCCTTCCTCCTCTACGTCTCCTTACAAAATGGCTGCCAGTTGGTGTCGTGTGTAGTGTGAGCTCCAGCGTCCCCAAAAATTTATTCTCGATGTGAACTTGCGGCCGCACGAATGGATGTGAAGGGCTACCCGACAATCGAAGCTCGTTGCGAACATTGTGGAACCAGCCTGAACTGACGTGCGACACACTGCAGCGTCGCCTCCGTGTCGCAGACCTTCGAGCCGACGGAATACACCAGCGAGCCGACGCGAGGCTTAAATGCAGTGATCGCTGAGAGTGGCTCGTTAAAAACAACGCGTTTGTGCCTCTGCGAGGTGGTTGCAGGTAAGATTTTCACGTGTTTTAATGTACCCGACATTTTGGGAGACTTGTGCCCCTTCTAGTGTCAAATAAACTCGGCGTGTTTCCCGCGTCACTGCACGGGCGATTCTCCGCCACTGGATGTGTGAGCGTTGTGCGTGGGAGAGGGCACCATGCCCGGAACGTCATTGGGGAGGCCGAACGGTGTGAAAGCAATGCGTATTTGCGCGGGTCTCGAGCAGAACACTCATTCATTCACACTCGCGAGCAGAATGAAAAGTGTCCGCACTGTGAACGGCTGTTGGGTGTTTTTGTTGGGCTGTGTCTGTGGCTTACTGGCAGGCGAAGGTGAAGTTGGCCGGTCAAAAACGTCGCAGGGCGGCCGCTTTTCTTGAGAATTAGGTGTGGTGCCAGCCGCGCCTGCTACGAGGAGGGTGACTTGCCGCGTGCCGCCGGCGATTAATTGCTTTCACTGGAAAGGGATAAGGTCGGGGCCCCGTGGGGAGCTCTCCGTACGCTAGCGCGCGTTAACTATAACCAGCAACGCCATTCGAGGGAGCATTCTGTAGAGTCGACGACGACTGCTTATTTTATTTATGTATTTGCTTTTGAAGGGTGGGCAGGCAGCAGGGCGTCACACCGACCGATATTTTCCTTAACTTGTGGGTGGAGGGGAGGAACGGGGCACGGCGGTTGGTAAAACCGGAAGCTGCGCCCTCCAGAACACTAAAAAGACACGCGCGGAAAAGAGGGAAAGAAAGCAATTTGAGAAGTTGGGTCGCCACAAAGGGTCGCCGCTCCCTTTTGAACAGCAAGACACTTCGTTTGACGAACTAGTTGAGGCGGCAGGTTTCTCGTGCAATTTTGCGTAGCTTGAAAATAAACATTCAGACATTCCAAAAAGTTGTACACAAGAAGGGGACAAGTACAGCGTCTTTACAATCACCCGGTTCTTTTTTTTTTCAGGTCAATGCCTCGTATTTGTTGCTGTCAGATTTAGAAGGCATTTTGATATCCGCTCTAATGATATGCATTTAATGCTTGTGTGTTCTGGGGAACGTGCCAGGAGGTGCGGTAACTTCAGCGTTTGCGAGGCAGAAGCAGGCAAACAGCGCACCGACGACATGCTGACCTCATTGTTTGCAAATGGCTTACATTATTTTCGTTGTTGAGTGTTGTAGTAGATAAAGTTCTTACCAAGACACCTTGTGTTCTAGATGTAGGTGTTTTGTTGATTCAGTGTTTTTATAGTGTTAGTAACGTGTTCACACGTATATCGTATTTATGTAAATTTTTATGCAATAAATTGACAGTGCAGAAAACAAACTTTTCACTCTTCGCCATTCAACGTTTGAAGCAGAAAAAGACTAGAAATTACGTAATCCTCAACGAAAAATAAAAATGCGGCCTGTGCGCTCATTTAGAACTCCCAAATACCGTAATAAATTCCTCTGCAGCGCTTATATCCAGCGCACAAAAACAAAAAAAAAACCTCGAATGCAGATCAACACTGTTCCCAACGCGCCCCCTGAAAACTCCCAGTTGGAGGAAAAAATACACTCCCAATGGTACCCCTGAAAACTCCAATTGTAGTGGAAGTAAAATGCAACGCCCATATGCTACTGAAAAAAACTGCGGAAATATTGGGAGTAAGGAGAAAACTCCCATTGGAAGGAGTTTTGAAAACTCCGAATTGGTATTGAGTTATGCAACAAGCCATTTACTCCCATTCCGGCTTATTTGTGTTCTGTGTGTATAGCAGTGGGCAGTTACTGTGCAGAGCCGGGTTGGAATGCCTTGGGAAAGCATATGGGTTTCTTATTTAATTCGTCCCAGGGAGAAAGAAGAGAGAGCGAGGAAAAGGGTGCAAGTACAATGGATCCGTAAAGGAGTTGTTAATAAGTATCGCCAGGCCTCGAAGCACATAAGCAGACTTAAGTTCCCAGAGGAAGTTTTGTATCGGAAAGAGGGCGGAGGGTTTCGCTGCCGAGCAGCAATTTTTTTTAACGTGGTGCGTTTACATCACACGCTTTGTTTTTTCCTAGTCGGCCATGGTCACGTGATTACATTTTCTGTCACCGATGGCAACACTGTTACGGCCGGCCGGCCATCCGTAAACCAATGAGCTCACTGAAAGCTTTAACAAGACTCTCACGGATGTCCTCGCTATGTACGTGTCCACCGACCATCGTGCTGGAACGTTACTCTCACTTAAGTTACTTTCGCACACAATTCGCCGCGCCTCGACACTACCGGCGACTCTCGTTCCCTTCTCCTTTTGGGCTGTGTACCTGCCCTGCCATTGGACACCTTGGTGCGTGACTCGACAACGCCGAGAACGGAATGTGCACGTGGCGTCATTTGCCAGGCTGACGTGGCCCGCCAGAACCCCACGGCCGGACCGTGACGTCATAGGCAACTCAGAAGCGTGGCTACGACGACACCCACCGCGATGTGTGCTCCACCTGGCTCCCTGGTACTCCTGTCGACCCATTCAGGATGCGTTGCGCTATGTGAAAAACTTCTTAGCTACCTCCCCTCGCGCATGCTCCGAATTCCCTCTAGAGGGGACAGCCACATCTTTCGGTTTTAGGGTGCAGCCGAGAACGAGGTGCCAGCCGAGAAGCATCTCCTCTCCTCTTCCATTCCTACCTCCTCGTTTCCTTTTCTTTTCTTTTTTACGGTCCCATTCATGTTTTAGGGCGAGAAAAACCCGATGGCCGGATGCGGTGGAGCAGGTGTCTTATTTTTTCTTCTTTCGCCCTTGCCTCCTGCTGCGAATAAAACGATAACGAGATCAGCTAAAAAGAAACACGCGGACGGGCTTGCAGACGGCTGGGAAATGCAGCTCGAGAAAGACACCCCCCTCGCGAGGGGCACGATCAAATGCACAGCATTTCCGAGGGGGTGCGCGGCAATCGTATCTCTCGAACGCGGGACCCGTGTCGCCATCTTTCGGAGGCGCGGGACAACTTGTGGCGCTTTCGAAACAAACCAGAAATGAGTGAAGGATATAAGGCGCGTTCGGTGCATCGAAATCTGTGTCGGTTTCGCTTGGCTCAGGTCGGTAGTGCGCCGGGCACCTTGCGTTCCGGCCCGCGGCGTCATGGGTTCGAACCGGGCGCCGGGAACTGTTATTTATATTAGGTAGGGGGAGCGGATGCAGGCCGCGGACCACGGACGCCAACGACGGGCTGACATCGTGAGTTACTGAAATGCTCTGCATTTAAAACTTCTGTAGCGTTTCACTGGCCCTTACTGTATAATTCGCATGGTTACCCCTGTAACGCATGAAATTCTCCCAGTCACGCCCTCATCGTCAACTGCACACCCAACGTCGTAACTTGTCCGTGTGTCACGCCTGCAGCCCTACTTATTACGCGACTCAGCCCAGCCCTCAGCCTGTTATGCCTTGGATACTTCGACTACGAATTAAATCTGTGGCCAACACCTGTCTACCAAGACGCGCCTCTGGGTGGAGCCGCCGGCTCATAGGATGAAGGAGGAAGGTGCAGACGCTCGTTAATGTCCGTGTGCGTGCGCTGTTCCGGGTTTCCTAATTCGGGCGCATTAGCCCAAAGCTCCCGGTGCTGGCCAATCCCCCAAATGGGTATGCGCCACAAACAAAGGAACAACAACAACCAGGGACATAGCAGCTGCCTTGGCTGCCATCGCTTTCCCGTTTATACTTGCAAATACGTCAACCGCACCTTTTTTTTTACATTTCAATATTCTTTTCCTTTCTTTTCTTTCTTTCTTTATTTATTTATTGGTCTTCACAAAAGTGGGAGGTGACCAGGGTAAAAGCCGTTCTGCGACGGCTTGAGGGTTCCTTGGCCACCCGCGGCAACGACTGGCGCCGATCACAAGCAAACACACACAGCCGGCATGAACAATGTCATGAAATATTCAAGATTACGCGAAAGCAATTATCAAAACAACACTTACACAGCTACAACTCCAACTGCAAGTACAATAAATACGAAAAAAAGTTTACAAATACAAGCACTAAACAAGTTTACATGACATAAATCAAAGAAATCATAATATACTTTCCAGGAGTTTGCAAAAAATACAGGCACATCTTGTTCAGGTTATAGAAGGGTGGAATTGAGAAAGAAATACAAGCATTTAGGAAACGATGCAAAAACTATATGGGAGTTCCGCGAAAATAATAAAAGACAAGACAGTTTTATAAAAATGCAATGACAGAAAGTAATAAAAGCACCTTCGTGTTAGGCAGTATATAAATCAGTTAAATAAACTGTGCTTAGCAATGTCAGCTCTAGTCCCTGGCTATCAAAGTGATTCAGCAAACGTGGCAGGTTCTTTGCAAGCATTTGCATTCCATAGTTTGTACGAGATTTTGGAACCTTTCATTTCTCTGCTTTTCTTGTTTTGTAAGACAGTTCATTATTGTGTAAATCAGCTATTTCAGTTAATAATGGATTATTCTTTTTAATGCTAATAGATAACTCTCTGGCTAGCCGGTATTCGTAGATATCATGTACTCTCATAATTTTTAACTTCCTAAATAGTTGCGCGGTAGGCTCGGTATATGGCTTGTTTCCAATTATTCTGAGGACTGTTTTCTGGATATTTAGTAGTTTTTTAGATTTGTTTCTGTAGTAGTACCCCAAACTAAATGACAGTAATTTAAGTAGGAAGCAAATAAGGCGTTATAAACCAGAAGTTTAACGGTCTCAGGCAGAAGGTGTCTGTTGCGGTTCAAAATGCCAGTAATTGAGCTCAACCTTTTCAATAGATAATTTACTTGGTCATCCCAGTGCATGGTTGCCGTGAAATAAACACCGAGTATTTTAACGGAATTTACTACTTCTATTTTTGATGACCTGAACAAGATTTCAGACTTAAGGAACACCTCTTTTCCTTTAGAATGATACACAATTGCTTTGGTTTTTGTGGGATTGATTTTTAATTGATCTTCGGTTTTCCAAATGTCAAGTTTTGACAATATGTTGTTAGCTCTAGACACAATTTCATTGCTAGAAAATGCTGAAACAAATATTGTGGTGTCATCTGCATAGATACTAAATTTTTCCTGAGTTGAGATGTGTACAATGTCATTAATATAGAGAATAAACAACAGTGGTACTAGTATACTTCCCTGTGGGACCCCTGAAATTAGTTTTTTTCTGTCTGAATTGAAATTATTAATACGAACTGGTATCTGTGAGACAAATAGCTTTGCAACAATTCCAGAGGTAGCCCACGAATACCATAGTGATGAAGTATATTGTAGAGTATTGAATGATTTATGTAATCAAAAGCCTGAGTAAAATCGATATAAATTCCCATTGTTACCTGCTTCTGTTCAATCTTCCGGAGTATATATTCTTTTTGGTCCAACAACGCCAATTCCGTCGACCTGTTCTTTTGAAAAGCGTACTGGGAGGGAGTAGAAATGGGAGTAGAAAAACACCCGTAGAAATGCTGAGATTAAAAATATGTTTTAATGCAGGACTTATTATATCAATAACATATTTAACAGGCTTTATTTGTATTCCGTCCGCATCGATGCTATGGGAATTTTTCAGGTTCAAGAATGTAGAACCCACTTCCATTTCGTCAGTTGGTTGTAGGAACAATGTAGAGCAGTTCTCTGGGCCTAATGTTCTTTTGTAGGAAGTGGACACTGTGTTAAAATCCCTGTATACTAAGTAATTATTGAATATATTTACCATAGATTCACCCGTATGCGTGTGTTGTTCGTGCAAAATTTACTTTGGCTGTTCTTGCATCCTACCCCGCCCCAAGAGCGAGTTGAGCTTCTTCCATAGAACATCGGATTGTTGCGAACGAGATGTTAATTGTCGTATATAGTAACGTTCCTCTGACTTTTTCATCTCCTTATTTAAAGCATTTCGGAAACTTTTGAAAACACGAAGGTCTGATTCCTCGCGTGGTAACATAAAATTCTTATATAGGCGGTCTTTCTTATCGATTTTTTTCAGAATGTCATAACTCATCCACGGTTTTCTACACCTCCTAGGTTTGGGCCTACTTTTTAATACAAAATGTTTTTTGTACACCCGGAGAAAAGAAAAAAGGAAATTATTATACGCTGTGTTAACATCTGCAGCTTCGAAGACACTAGCAAACGAAGTATAGCTTAGTTCGAAACAGAAAGCATCTAACAATGATTGCGTCACCGGTTGAAAACTTTGGTAATCATCTTCACCCGACACACGAGGAAATGCTTTCCTAATATTGCAACAGATTGCCATATGATCACTTAATGCGTGGGCCAAAACACAGGTTGTAATGACAGAGGCATCAAAGTTTGTTATTAACAGGTCTAAAATTGTTTCCGAAGCCAATGTTACTCTAGTTGGTGAGGTAATAAAGTTCTTACAACCATTGCAAGACAATACATTTTCCAAGTCCTGCGTTCTTGCATTCTTTTCGTTCATATTCATATTAAAATCGCCAGAAAGGACCATATGAAAGTGATTATCATCAGCATAGGCAAGAAGTTCATCCAGGAAACTAAGAAAATGTGGCAAAGAACCGTCAGGTGGACGATAAATTGCCGCAATTACGACGCCGTCCAACTGCACACAAACCACTTCGTAATCCACCGTTACACAACAAAAGTTTGAGAGTAGTACAGCATGTAAAGTATGTGTAATCGAGATAGAGACTCCTCCACCCTGACGGGTAGACCTATACACAGAAAATGTTTTCATGTTGACAGGCTCAAAAATTATAGTTTCGTCACACTGCCATGTTTCTGTAAACATTACAATACCAAAAGATTTTTCCAGGTTAGAAAATAAACATTCTAATTCGTCCACCTTGTTGCTTATAGACTGTGCATTTAAATGAAAGCAGCGTAGGTAGCTGTTTTTTTCGGTACCAAAATTATGGACTAACTCGTTTAAGGACACTTGCCCCAAGTGAACCATTTGTTTTGGGTACGGAAGAACACAGAAGCAGCTGTTCAAGTACTCAGAGCATGCAGATCGTCCTCTGAAGTTATGACAATGGAGGAATCACCAGGCCTTTTTCGGACTAGGATCTTTCCGTTGGAGTGCCACGCAAAGGCATAACCTGCGTCCTCCGCCCAGGCTTTAGCATAGTTCAGAAGGATTCTCGCATGGTTGGTCATATTCTCAGTAATGCTGATTTCCCTCAAAACCTTCCTTTGCTCTAACCAGGTATCTCTCAGTTCCTGCCTTGCGAATCTTATGATCAGTCCTCTCTCCCTGATGTAAATGTAAATGCATGTCTTTGTAAATGCATCGCTTCACCCTCTACCCTGGGTCGTCTCATCTGTTCTGCCGCCGCGTAACATCTTTGAGGGATTGTGCGAATTATTCCCCATCCTGGCCGCAGTTTTGAAACCATCTCGCCCTGGACGCGATCGCCGAGAATACGCAAGCCATGTCGGGAAGTCCCAGCCTCATAGCGACCACCACTCGACGACGTCCCCCACCCCGCGTCCCCAGCCAGTGACCATCCGATCAGCGCCAGCCGCATCAAGTTCAGACCAGAGGAGACGAGCCCAAGATGCCGTGACCGCAGCCCTTTTGTAGGCCGGGTATCCGAGTGCCCATGAGTTTTTGTCACTATCTTAAAGACATCGGCACTGCAAGACCAGGCATCATCCAAGAAATCATCTAGCAGCGTGGCCGCAAGTGCCTTACTGTTGACTGCCATCGCATCGTTCATCTTCATCACACCCGTCCCTTCACGGCAGCTGCGACCGGGATCGGTCACCCTCGACCGGGGGGATATGTCATGGGACTCTATTGGCAACGCTGCATAGAGTCCTTGCCCAAGGCGATGACGACAATGACGAAGTGGCTGACGCGTGCCTTGCGCGGTATCTCTGACTGCCGCCATGTACATAGTCGGAATATATCGCTGGTAATTCTCAATCATGGTTTCTGTCACTTCTGTTCTGCCAGCTCGTCAAAGTATACGTGCTTAGGTGCTATTTTTTACCAATGAACCTACCTAATCTGATCACATATCTGACATTCTAAAGCTTCGGTTCCTAAAAAGAAGATTCAAAGACGGTACAATAAGTGCAGAGCTCCTCTAATATAATGTATGTATACGGTCCAACCTTGAACATTCTGCATTTGTGGGGTACTCTTTCAATAAGAGAAGTTCCCTACTGCTACAAAATATCCCAAGAAAAGCGGTAAGATTTGTTTTTTCGAAATACCATTAGTGATTCTCCAACATCATTAGTGATACGTAACAAGCCGACGTTAGAAGGAACCAGGAAAATTAGAAATTAGTCAAATATCATTCTTACAAGATTTTATAACAGAAAAGTTGAAAATTGCTCTCCCAAAACTGGTGCGAGACCTTACTACCACAACTACAGGGCACAGTCTTAAGTGCGTTCCAACACGAATTTTCGCTCGTACTACTTCTTCTAAAAGCCGATTTTTCTCCTGCAGTTTCAGAGAGCAAATTCCTGCCGCCAGGTGTTTTTGAGTATGGTAATTTGGTAATTTGTTACCAGAAATACAGAGTCGTTTCTTGTTTGCTTAGGACTGCAGTATGACCATGAAATGCTGTGCCATGTTTCCATTATTGTGTAATGTGCGTTGTTTTATTCTGAGGTATTTGACGTACTTTCTGCCTCATGTGTGACAATGCTAGTTTCGTTTTGCCTAGTATTTTTGTTGTTTTGGTGCCCCTCCTGCCTGGGCCTAAGTGGTGGCGGGCAGTATTCCGATAAACAAAAAAAAACCCAGAAAAAAACCCTTTTGTGCAATTAGCTTAGCTTTTGGGAGGACGACATGGTCTTTTTGCATTATTTAAAGATCGCCTAAACGATGCGACCGGGAGGTTTAACGGCAAAATACCTACGTCAGCTGAAAAACGTCAACCGCTGGTCTACAGTTTATCTCTGGAGAGGTGCGAGGAGAATCGCGAGAACGAATAGAAGTGCTAGAAATGGCGTCTGGCGGACTTCTAAAGGCGCAGCTGGAACGTCGGACCGGCCCGAGCCTCATGTTCACAGAAGGCGAGAGACTAGGGTACCACGCGTTCTCAGGAGGTCTCCCAATGTGTTTTTCGTTAACTATTCATTTTAAGGAGAGAGACTTGGTATAAACGGTCCGAAATATTGTCCCTGAAGTATGATCAAAACGGCATAGCTGTCGGTTGCAAATGTCGCACGTTAATTATTGTATGGTAGAAGGCCTCTTAGTTATTTTTCACTATTGCGTGCTAGAGCATCCAAGTAAACAGTGTAGTTGCACTCAGCATGTGGTCCGCCTATGAACCTGATAATCCACCTAGACAAGACCAAATACTCCTAGAAACAGCAGCAGTGGCGCTTAAAATTGAGACAGGCAGGACAAGGAAATTTGGAGAGGCATATGCGGCACGCACTTCTTTTTAGTGTAAATTTATTCGGAGCGTCTGTTTTTAGCTTAACGGCAGCGATATTTTTACGAAATCTTCGTTAGTATTACCGCTTGGCAAATTAAAAGGGCTCGCATATGCGCCGAAGAATGAAAGAAGAACAAGAAGAAGAGTAACAACAAAGCGTGCGGCTGCTGTTCCCACCGAACCGAGCCAACTTCGCCCTGCTTCCGTTTCGCTGCGACAACGTTTTAGCGCACATTGCTACGACAGCGCAATCATGAGTCACGTGGCTCACCAATCACGCGGGTGCGTATACATACAAGTAGACGGCCCCCATTTTTCGGGCGTGTTTGTTCTGTACGGCTGTGGAAAATGCTGACCCGGTCTTTCTTGGCAGGGACCTGTCCCCGGACTTGCCCCAGACTGAATACACGTGAGTTCAAGCCAAGCCATTTTCTCGTATCCTAGCTCCTTGTTAGTGATAACGCCGCTTTTAAACACTTGCACTACTTGAACAGGAAAGGTTTGATCGATCTGTCTGTGTGTCTATCCCTCAATTGAGCTCTCCGGCCAAAATGTGAAAGAATACTGGAACGAGAGGTTACTATAGCAAAAAAACTGTTCCGAACCCCTAAATCTCGCAACATACTTTATCATCGTAAACATTTTTGAGCAAAAAGCGAGGATTAGGCGAATTTGAGGCTAAAAACAATGCACAACCGGTGCGCACAGTGTTCTTTTTATTGAAAATATATGCATACTTGATATTTGCCAAGGAAGCTGAAAATAGGCGTTGAAAAGAATATTTTGACCCTAAAAGGCAAAAAGACCTCGTGGGCGTTCCGGTGGTGTTGGGAGTTGAACAGTAACAAAAGATTACAGTAAGTGGCTCGAGCCGTGAACGCGGGAGAATTGAATTGACGACAGCATACTTCCTCCGTGTTGTGGGCGGGAGGAGTGAAAAGGCAGAAGAAGATTGCCGCTCGGTGCCATCCGGCTTCATCCGGTCACTGCGCCGAAAGTGCTGTCTTTCGACGGCAGTGGCGGCGCAGTGACCGGTTAGGGGTCAAATATTTAATTAATACATTTCGCGGGATTCCTAAAAGCATGGAATTTCTACCTATAACAGCGAACAGCAATTCCGTTCGCGTAACTGTTATATGGAGCTCCCAAACACGGCATTGTAATTAGTTTAATAAAGAAAATCAGAAGAACCCTTTGCCTGGTATTCTGAATTCCTCCTAGAACTCGGGCCTCCAGTCGAGGAAACACTTCAAACCGGTTCTCTCATGTGAAAGCATTGCGGTAACCTTCACTCGGCCGAGTCGAGGAAACATGGATGGAGTGGAGGACATCCTGAGAATACGGCCATTTAACTGAAACAAGCAAAACAGAATGAATTTCCTAGGAGTGGCTGTAACGAGTCTACCAGTGCCGCAATAAAGATTTACGGAGTAACTGGGATGCGGCGGAGGGCTGTGAATTGTAGATGAACGCGCCAACTGCACACGGGTAGTCTGCGATTGACTAAAGAGTTATAAGAAAGTCTTCCCCCCACGCATAAGCCATAAACGTTGGAATGCAAACCGAGGCCTTTGTAATCCTTACAAGTGCAAATGAAGTCGTCGATAGGCCCTGCGTACCTAGTCGCCTCCTTTTGTCTTCGTTTTCTGCGCATTTTTTTGTCGTAATGTACCAATTATCCCGAGTTTGTATCCTGCGTATATATAAACGTTCCCGCGAAATACCAGGAGCACCGTACTTTTGATCACCCACGGAACGTCATTTCGTATCCCAGACTGCTTTATTTACCCACCGTGTTACTATGTGAGACAGCAGCATCTACGAACTCTCTTTCCAAGAATAAGAATCAATCAATCAATCAATCAATCAATCAATCAATCAATCAATCAATCAATCAATCAATCAATCAATCAATCAAGCAACCTTTATTAAAGTGCCCAGGAACAGCCGAAGCCTTCGTGCTGGCGCACTGTGAGGAAAAAAAAACGCCGCCTTGAAATACATCAGCGGCTCACACAAAACCAGCAAGGAAAAAAGGTGGCTGAGTGAAGAACAAGAAACTTGAATACTACAGATAATACAGCAAATTATGGACATGCAAAACACATAAAACACATCAGTACAATGAACATGGCATTAGGATGAAGCATCAGTTACACAAAAATGTATAAAACAAAGTACAGGAAGTATTTGTAACTATTTACAGAAAGTGATAAGTTATAAAACATTTGTCACTGTGCCCTGCTCGGGCCACTTAAAAATATGCATGAAGAGTTGACTACAGAAGTGTGTCATAGTACATACAACGATTACGCTCGCAGCACCAACAACATATACGAACAAATGAGAACAAAAAGAACAAACACATGAGGAAAATAACTGAAGAACACTACTATTGTCGAAATGAAGTTACCGCGCCGCGGCTAACAGCCCGGCCAAAAACCCCCCAAGGGGACGGCAAAAAAAATATTAATAATACCAGCAATATCTTTCTTCTTAATGGTATAACAACATTTATTAGCGCGAAAGTTGGTTTATGCGGACATGAGGGCTAGGTAGAAAGCCCGAAGCGATCCTGGAGGGCTTCAATGGTTCTTACCGACCCGGTAAATAACAGTGTAAGCACAGGACTGTTCGACCTAACTCAGGCCGCTGTGCTTTGGCCAGTTTTTTTCTTCACGGCTTTCTCCGGCAAACGTGCTTGCCCGGTGTCCAAATGTGGGCCTTTTAAAAGGCCGTACACGGCGATACTCCCATGGCTATCCAACGGACAGTTTCCGTCTGCCAGTCGACTGTCTTGCGTTCATACGGCCAGACTCCAACCCTAGGGCTCCGGCCATTCGACAGCCGCTCGTGTGCGGCCCCAGTACGGCCACCGGAGGTTAGCCGAGATGCGGTCATTAGACCCCAGCCGGCCGAGAGCTGCTTGAGGTTCGGCCATGCTACGGGCATTGGAGTTCAGTCACAGTACGTTAAAAATACTGAGCCCGGTGGACGACCACTGCATGTAGCGCAACCAGATGACTCAGTATCACTGTACAGCAGCACAAACCAACCATTTTGGGTCCACTGAGCCCCGATCAAAGTTTGCTCGCACGACACCACCAGCCGTCCAGCCTTCAGCGCAGCCTTGCTTATCGATAAACCTCAGTTGACAGCGCAATTCATTTATTAAACACTGCTCACAACTTGTTGTTCCTATAATTGCTGTGCCTCTTTTACTGTCATATGCAGAAAATATTCATTTTTTGCTGTAGCTGAAACATTGTACTGTGCAGGTCCTGATATCATCTGTGCAGCGGCCCAGCCCAGCTTTTATAAACAGCGGGGAGGGGGGGGGGCGGGAGAGGGGGCGGAGGGCGCGCACTTAAGTGGGGTGAATTTTACAGAAACGAAAGTACCGCTTTTAACCATTCTCTTTTAGTACAATCTTCCTAAACACTTCCATGGTCTGACTAAACCAGCTATTTTACAGCAGTTGCTTGAACAGTTCAGTTGTATATAAAACCGGCACGCGTGCCTTCACGAAGCGTTTTGGCACTCCACAAAACACTCACGTACATTCCACATAATTTCCTTCATACGAAAAGTATGTCCAGTTTTTTACCATTTTTCTTAGAAAGAAATTTTATACTCGATCAACTTTTCTGGTGAGCTTTCACAGGGCCGATTCTAGGAGAGATCGAACAAGTACCTTCATTTTCAATCTATTTTTGAGGCTGTTTCTATGTGTTATGTGCAGAGAACTTAATAGTTCAAAAGAAATTAACTTTCCTCTAATGTCATACTTCGTTGAAAAATTGTAGACGTTGCGAATGACGCCCTGCTTCCGGGCACTGCAGTTCTATCCAGCTTTGTGTTCACGGAAGGAATGGCGTAAGACTCGAGTTTTGTAATTTGTTTCAAACCAATAAAATAACAATGGTAGTATGCATACAGCGAACCTCTCATACTGCAACTAATAAAACAGTCAATATTTCATTGTTAAAGTTATAATGCGTAAGGCTCTCAACCCCTTGGGAAGCGAACTTGCGGCTCGGCCCAATGTACACACACTTTTCTCCATATTTACAGTGTAACATGGCATTTCTCGCAGACCCTACTTTGCAGCCTTTACAGCCCTGCTTTGCAGCCTAACCGTCCCAGCCACCCCGTTTTCGCACTTTTAGCAGCGTTAGTTGCTGCTGGTTAGACCTTTTTTGTTACGGCAATTGGCATTCAGGGAAAAAAACTTTTGTACCGTGATATTCCCATTTGCTAAAAGATGCCCGCAAAGAGACACTTTTCACGGGGTCTGCGTTTACTCTTTTATTTGATACTTTCTTCGCCTTTGCATGACTCAGAGCAGGGGGAAACATAAAAGCAAGCATCAAATTTGAGACCAAATAACACAATAATTCTACAAAGCGCGGTGAAAATCGTCATTAGAAACAATGAATACAATTATAATTGGAAGATAATTTCACTCTCGTAGATCCAAGAAAACATAATTCGCACAAGGCGTCACGTTTAAACGAAAGTTAGTAGTCCAATTTGGGATATGTAGAATGGTGCTTGGATATCCTTCTCCTCATCGATTCCAGTTTTCAAATGATAGATATGAGAAAATTTCAACCTGAGGTTTCGTCTGCGATCTTTCACGTCTTACCATTTAAGCTTACTTTTGCTTTCCCTCATGCTAAGCTTACGATCACAATTACCTGCAATAAATCGCACTGCCCTAGTCTGTACGGTTTCGAGCGTATCGACCAAGCTCTTTGGTTTACGGATCCCGGAAAACACATCCGTACACCAACATTGAGCGCAAATGAGTGAAATGCGGTTGTTCTTTTTAAGTGAAATGGAGGTTCGCTGAAATTTTGTTTCAGAAAATCCAAAACACGTGCAGCGTTAACTTCTATGTTGTGAAGGTGTCTAGATCACCTCAAACCACTCGCTTACTAAATTACTAGTTATTTATATTCCCTGGCCGTTCTTAAATATGCGTGATATACACTATATATATTCAACTGGTATGCACGTTTCCTTGTAACGGTGGCGCGAACACACTTTTTAGCATAAAGCTACGTCTCTGAATCGGCACACCAGGATGCTATTCGATCCTTCAGGGTCAGGTATTCGCAATCACGTTCATTTATTTATTTATTTATTTATTTATTTATTTATTTATTTATTTACCCTCAAGGTCAATAGACATTACAGAGGGGAGTGGGTAGGGAGAAACAGTAAAAATAACAACACTACGAAAAGAACAAAAAGAGAACAATAGTTATACAGTCAGCACGTTTCTGGTCATACAATGTTAGCTATTGCGTTCTTGAAAAGGTTGAAGTCTCGAATGGTTGCTGTCGGGTTTGGAAGGCCATTCCATTCCTTCGATGTACGTGGCATGAAAGACTGCGAAAAGAAGTTAGTTCTGCAGGAAGGAATGCCGACTTTGTAGGCGTGATCCAAACGTTGTGAAATGTGATGTGGACGGATTATGAATTCATTATGTAAGAAGGCATGGTGGTAGAGCTTGTGAAAAAGACATAAGCGGGAAACTTTACGGTCATTCTCAATAGTCCTGTACACTACACAGTCATTCGCGAACATTGTGAACGAACATTTTAGGCCAATAGTAATATCATTTATATATACCAGAAAAAAAAACGGCCCACAACTGAGCCCTTGGGAATTCCTGAGGTCACGGGGACATATCCGGAACAACAACCATTGAGAACAACTGACTGCTGTCTTGGAGAGAGATACTGGGGTATCCATGCAATAACCGATTCTTCGAGTTTATAGCCCCGCAATTTACTAACATGAAGGTCATATGGAACAATGTCGAATGCCTTTTTTGATATTCAACAAAATGCAGTCAACGCCTTTACGCTTATCTACTGCTAGAGCTGAATTATGCGGGAACTCAACAAGTTGTGATGAGCAAGAAAAACTTTGACGAAATCCGTGTTGACCAGAATGCTGGAGATTATATCTAACTAAAGGCTGGCGCGACCTCCGTACGAACGGCAACGTACCTTTTCGGTCACGGCAAAGTTTGCGCTGCAGTCATGGGCGCGAAATAGATTATGGCTGCCCACAAGGACGTTTACGACGCGTTTGAGCTTTTAATCGAGGCAGGAACAGACATTACGCGGGAAGCCGTGCACAACATACGGTTAATACGGTGTTGATCAACATATCGTATGTTGGGTCGGGCCGGCCGCGTCATTTTTTGTTTATTCTATTTTTGAGTTTTCTGTAAGCAAGTATGTGTAGCCCGAAGCTGTTCATTCCTGGGTATTGCCAACTCTCTAAATATCCCATGGCGGCTTTATTCGCCTTAATAAGATTTATCAGGCGCCAGATTGCTCAGATCTCGCATGGTCTCTCATGGCTGCAGGGGGTACAATGTCTCGGGTTCGATTCCCGGCAGCCAAGGCTGCGTTGAATTTACGATGAAGGCGAAAAATTACTGCGTGTACCCGATGTTCGATCAACACTAAAGATCCCTGAGGAGATACGGTCTACAACGATGCACCGTATCTCTTAGCGCCTTGTGGTTTCGGCGGCGCACAAAACACCAGTTTGATTGACTACGCAGCAGTTAACTAAAGCATGTATACAGGAACTCCTGATAAAAAACGGAGAAACATGCACCTGTGGCTCATATGTGTTTTGACACCTTGCCTCGAGCTGTTAAAGTGGCTTTTCCGCATGGCGGTTTAAGCTTGTGCAAGAAAAGTCACCGGGGCTAAATGTGATAGTAAGAACGCTGCTGATGTAAAGCGGTCATTCATAGTGTTTAAGAAACGCTTAGGACACATTCTTTTGCCTGTGACCTTTGAAAGTTTCACACCCCTCCTCCCACTCGGCCTTCTTTTGGTAAATAAAAGGCGCTTTCAACATGCAGACACAGGAAAAGGAAGATGTATAGAACTTTTTTCTTCACGTACATTATGTCACCTGCTAGCAGTGCCATTGTCCACCACGTTTTACTTTGTGCATTGTAACCGTTTCTTACCAAGATCCAAAGACTCGCCTAGGAAATTTCACATCCCGAATGGTTAAAAAAAATTATCTCTGTAAATATGTGGAAGTACAATGGCCATCTCTTCATTGTTGACACTTCTAGTTATCGAGCTGCTGCGCCCAAGCGTCATGTACCATCTATAAACTATAAAATACAGGAAAGAGGCCATTTCTAAGCAGACGGAATTATATTGATTAGCATCTGCGTTGTTTTAATTGTATGTTTCCAACTGGGAGGGCAACTGCTATTATGTCTATGCACATAAGATGCCCATGATTTTGCTCCAGTATGTGCTCCAGTATGCTGATAAAAGAATTCTGTGCTATCTTCATTCATACAATGCAACTCGTCCGTGCTCATGGTGAGAATGCAGGGTGCACGTGTGGACACTGCATGGTAAACGTCAGGCGACGCTCGCCAGTTGTAATGAGCAGATGTCTACTCCAGAATGCTTAAATAAACTGAACCAATCGTGAAAAAACAGTCAACTCAAAACAACCTGAAAAAAATAGAAGCACCCTCCACCCTAAAGAAAAGGAAAACAAGAGAAACGAGTTCACTATTTCACATTATTTTCAGGTTATCCAAAAATAAGTCTCCATGCAGAAGGCCCAAGAAAGGCTGTTGTTCTTATACTTTCAAAGAAGACATCAACACTGCCATTGTTTTACAATATAAAGTAAATTTTTATTACACCATATCCTCAGCTTCAGTGGTGGTTGTCCTTTCTGGGTGACCTGTAAAACCAAGGTACAATATAATTAGCATACAGCTGTGTTCCTTCTATACATGATAGAATAAAGAGCAAAAAAATATAATAGCAAAACGCAGGACCTTCTTCATTTTGTGTTATTTTTGTTCTACTGGCCCAATTTCAATTCTTGAAACCAACTTTCGTGAAAAACCTATTGAGCATGATTCCATACCAACTCTTATTACATGAAATGGCTGCACAATACTTTTGCCTGAATGTAAATGTGGCTAAGAAATTTTCTTCATTATTATTTTGAAGCAGCAGGTTTTTTATTGCCAGTCACAGAAAATTGGGGCAGATGGTGCAGAATTGTATGCAACCACACAGTGTGAAGTGGTGTCCAAATTTTTTTGCAAATCACTTGTTAGCCCAACTGGAACACACCACATACAGAAGCTGTCGTAGTCTTTGACATAGCCTTATAAATTGCACGGAACCTTTTTCCTCCGCAGTTAGAACTGATATCCCTTTTTTTGCTGCCTGGTGCGTTACGTAAGAACTAAATTTTTTTAGGAAAAAGTAATTGCCACCCGAAAACCACTTCTGATTAAAAATAGCAATGTACAAGATTAGAATCATACTGCAGAATGGGAACGTATACAGTTGCCCCCCCCCCCCGCTTCCCCCCAGCTACCCAGCACTTGCACCCTCCCCCCCAGCCCTCTGCCTTTCCTTCGTGAAATTGGATTTTGCCGGCCCCTCAAGATAAAATCCTGCTGCCGCCCAGCATAAGGAACCAATAAAGTGTGCCGCTGGCCCGAATTGGTCTTCTCAATGCACAAATACGAGACTGATTCAAAGAGAAACGATAAGAAAAGAAGCACTGGGTGCCTTCATGGTCTGTTCACAACTTTCACTACAACTTGGAACGAGTGTTTTGGCTTGAGACAAAGTATATGCCTCCATGCCTACGCCTATTCGGCACTAGGAAGCGGATCCAAGCATCAGCACCTGACTCCCCCCATCTATCATTACTGATAGCTTCACAACTTGTTGATTAAAAAGCGCTTGTCCTTATGCGACATCCACACTTGTAACAATGCATGCAATCGTGGGGAAACGCGCTGAAGGCATACAATACGCGTTCGCACCGTCAGTTGCACGGGCCGGCTGCAACGCATGCCTTGCTCGCGCATCGGCTGGAAAGGCTGGTGACGGAAACACAAGCTCGGTGGTCGATGCGGGTCTCCTACTTCAACATCAGTAAAGCAAGCGTTACGGGACAATGTATATCCCAAGTGCAGCTGTGCTCACTCTCAAACACCGCAACTAAATTAAAATTCAGACTTCGTCATTGACAAGGCTATGTTGTTAACGCAAATTTAATCCAACACTGGCAGTCATAATCAGGCAGTCATAAAATCAGAAGAAACAGTGCAGCGCACGAAGTTGAGCCAGCAAATGTACAAGCTTATCCTCGTCTTTTTTTAATACGAACAAAATAATGCAACACTGCGTTTCGCAGTATTATTTTCAAAAGAAGAGCCGGAAACTTGCGCTTTTGCGCACCCTTGCCTGTCTGTGTTGGGGAGTGCTTGACATGGCGCCGGTTGAGCTCTTGCGTGGTGGCCGCTTGCGTCGACGCCCTTGTCGGCCACTTATTTCTGTGAACCACTACCATCCCGGGTCGGACATGCCTCGAGTTGGTGCGCCGATGAGGCTGGCGCGCGAGAAGTGGTAGCGCAATGAATGTCGAAGGTGGCACAATCCCTCGGGGTGGCACAACCCGTCGGGGTGGCACAATCCCCTTGCGGCAATAAATGGTATTCCGGTGGCCTAAAAGGTTAACTGGTATTGTATAGTGAGTCCTTGCACCTTGCCGGTTCACCTAGCACCACTTATTACTGTTTGACAAACAAAGTTCGTACATAGAAAGCGCAAAAACACCGAGCGGATGAAAAACTCGTCTGCATCGTTAGGTTCCCCAACCGCTTTTTAGTCGCAGAAGTTAAAACCGGACGTACACCGGCTTGTCTCCTTTCAAACACGAGTTGCAGAAGTGAATGGGTTCTCGGCGCCCAAACACATGCCGTTGTTCGACTAAACACCGCTTACCGAAGGAACAACAGACAACCTGAGACTTTATGCTGGTTGGTCTCCTGAACACCGATTGCTAAATATTATGCGGCCGTTCACTTGCCGTAATTCGGCGGAGGCCGCCAACCGAATAAAAAACGTACATTGTCGGGCCGTACCTCGGCGGTCTCCTTCATAACAACGGTTTCCCGAAGAAATCCCGCTGGAATCCCGAAGAAGAATAAACCGATTAAAATTTCTTGCCGATCTTTGGAACCGCAAACTTTGCATTGACCCATAAATATATCTGACCTGTCCTTCTTCCCGGCCCACCAGGCAATACCACACATTTAAATTTACCCCATTGTTCGCCCGCACAAACACTCATAAATATTCACTTTTCCCGCAAACAATATCCGACTGGAACGGTCTTCTTGCCTCTGTGTTCACTTCGCCTAATCTCTAGGCAACAATTGCTCAAATTTTTGACATGTAAATTTTTTTCTCGTTTGCCATTCTTTTGCTGGTGTTTTCTAAGTTAGAGATTGCATAATTACATTTGCCTAATATGCTAGGTTTTTATCTTTCTACTCCTGCTTGGGCCCAATTCTGGCCTGCAGTATTGTCTAAATAAAAAAAAACGAATATTCTGCCGCCGGACGCGCGGTTCACCATAGAAAGAGCTAATGCACGGTAGCCGCACTCCGGCCGGTCTCCTTCCGGACACCAATTGCCACAAGAATACAAATATTGCTCGTATTCTTGAAGCCGGTCGCTTTCTGTGCTTCGGTTGAGGACCGCTTTCCGAAGGAAAAACGGATGCCGTAAGGCCATACGTCGGCCGTTCTTGTTATGAACATCGGCCGCAGAAATTAAACTGAATATCTGCAAGCCGGGTCCCTGCCGTGACGTGTCTTAACAGGGGCGGCCGGAAAAATACCGAAGTGCTGCTGGCCGAATTTTGGCTGCTCAGCGTATGATCAGTGGCTGCCAGAACCTGGGTGCTGGCCGCACATGTCAGAAAGCGGCCATAGACGGGCCGCTCTTGGGACACACTTTCTATGCTGCCTGGGAGCTTCTAGTGTCCCACTTCACAAGAGATTAATCGTAACACCACGAGTTGTGCACTGACGTCATGGTGTTGGCTATACCCTCCGCCACAACGACCCATTCTGTGTCTGCAGCTGTTGTGAGCTTTTCTATTTGCCGTAGTCTCTTTGCCTTCTGCTTTCCGCATTGTTGTAGACATCAACTATAGCGAGAACAAAAACTCCATTTGATTTTAACACCAGCTATCCCATTACGGACACGAGACAGAAAATGGCCTTAAAACCATTACAGCATCAGTGGCAAAAAATAATATGCACGCTGACTACAGCACATGAACTCGGCTGTACTTAGGTATTCGTGTGGTCGCCACTTTACACTGGACCAAATTTGCAAGCTGCACATATGTATAAAAATCTGGACTGCCACGAAAGAACGCGGCTGATTTGGACGCTCACTTTTCAGCACAAAAAGGCAATTTGTTCTACAGCTTTTGCCATGTTTTCTTTTAGGCGAAATAAATGCAGTGAAAAGTGAGATATGGGAAAGCTATGGTTGTCCGCAAAGATGCTTCGTAATCTAAGCATTTTTTTCAAATGTCCTCATCATCATCATCATCAGCCTATCTAGAATCGAGTTAATATAACTGACTCTAGAGGAAAAGCTGCCTGGCCAGCCCGTGCATTGACACAATGCTAAACCTGAGCGCAGCCATGATGCCACCCTGACAGCGTTGCCCGCTGTCTTTTTGCCTACTAGAGTTGACGGCAGTAGTGGGTATTCATCTAGCTACCAACGCATTTGATCATGGCAGCCACCGTTGCTGTGAATGCGCCGTGACAACTTTGCTGCGTAGGAACGTTGTGTGAAGTTTTTCCTATGGTAGGTAGCAAAATTTTGTGCCATTCTACCGCGTTAGATGAAGTTTTGAATCATCCGCAACTTAGAAGGGTAGCGCGTTGATTAGCGGGTACTTCGTACGCACGGAGAGGTAGCTTTTGCGTATGCGTTCACGGGAGTTCGGTCGTCGCTTCGGAGTCGAGCACACGTGTTTTTTTTTTTTTGTTTTGTGCTGCTGTGCATCGGATGGACTTCATTTCGGCGGCCCGTTGCAAGCTCGGGTCGTTGGATGTCGCCCAGCTGCTGGTGTGGGCGGTCGAATGCCAGTTACCCCCCCAGTACCCGTCCGTCCGCCGCACTCCTATCCAGCGAAATCCAAAGCGATCGGGACCTCAGCAGACTTCGCTCTTCGTCGCACCAAGCTCTCCTCCGCGCTTCCCCGTTCCCTTCGAGGCTTCTCGTCTCCCGGACGCAGCATTACGCCAGCCAACAACAGTGTTCGTGTGGTGTGTTGTGTGCGACGGAATCGACCACAGTGGAACTACTGTTCTCTACTCTTTCCTCACCTTTCTAATCTTTACTTTTCCCTCTCCTATCATATTTCCGCTACTATTCCCGCTTCCGGACTGTGTTAAATGCTGGTGAGCTCCCATGAGAGCTTAATAATGTCTCGAGACCATTTTTTTCCTTCTTTCTATAAAAACAAATCACTTCACCCTGGTGGCTTTTTTCCCCTGATTGTTTTCCTGGTGGCTTCCCCCTTATTCGCGCATGCGCTGTTTCTGTATATGTCCTTTTGTGTGTGGTAAAAGAGTTCAGTTGATATGCAGCACTAGTCCTGTGTAGTCCTTGCTTTGTTGTCCCGTCTGTACAGCGCTATTTTAACATGTTTCACACGCCTCCTCCGTACTCCTGCTCTCCCCCCCCCCCCCCTGTATGCGTCAGCTGATTGTTTTCGCGATCTATTGAGGTGCCCATTACAACTACTTGCTTTAATAGCGAATGGATGTGCGAACTGGACAACGCTTCCAAGAAATGCGTGTAAATGGAAATCGCATTTGTTACTCCACTTTATGCTAAACAAACAGGCTTTCTGTGCCTGTGCCTGTCTACGAGGCCCTGTGTGTTAACTTTTGTCTCCAGTTGAAATGTTTTTAGGTAGTGGCCCCTGCATTAGCTTAGATTCAATAACCGTGACATACCCAAGCCTAATATTACTATGTTATGTGCATCATGAAACTCACTCAAGAGATTTTTTTCCCTTTTTCTAGGTAAGCTTGGAAGATTTGGCATTGGTTGCATGCTTGGGGACGTCACACAAGATACATTATTAATGTTACCAGGTTTCATTATGTCGCAAATAATCTATTTAATAGCAGCTTAAACAAAATCTCAACAAAAGCAAACCAGGGACTAGAAGATGTCATGTAGAACAGCGCATTTCCATTCCGGGTTTGTGGAACTATAGCTTTCTGTACTTCCAGACACAAAGAAAGGTGTGCAAGTTTTCATTAGTCGCTGCAGGGCTCTTTACATTTTAAAATTTCATTCCCCTTCTCCCAGAATAAAGAAAGAGGAAAATTCTGTGGGGAATTATATCCAGCAAAGCTATGGCAGGTTTAAAGCCAATAAACAGACAGGGCCTAAAAGCCAAAAACCCGTTTTGAAGAAAAAACAATTTCATGATAAAAACAACTTAAGAGCTGGAGAAGAGAAGAGTAACGAAATAAGCAAATACAAACAGAGGCAGCGTAAGCGAGCAAAAAATGAACAAAGCAAATGCAGTTCTACGAGTCAGTTAGTCACGCAAGCTTGCCGCTAAGGAGCAGACAGTTCAGGAGAAATTTTAAAAAATTAGAAATAATGTACGCTATTTATATCATGTGCACATAGAGACAGTCATATTTCAGTGGTTTCAGACAAGATGGAGCTGAAGTAGCCAAATCAATTCTTGCCTTGAAGCACACTGAAGTGAAAAGAGAGAAAAATAGTCACAGCTGCTGTAGGGGAGTTACCAGCATGCAGCATCTTTCGTTTGCCCATTTTGTTGTTTTTCCTGCTTGTTTTATGCCTTTTTTTCGCCCATGGTGTTGTCTTTGTACTGGTAATTTCCACGCCATGTTTTTTTATTTTCTTCCGGATTTTCTATGCTTTATTTTATACCAGTCCTTTCCTTTCAAGTTTCCTATTCCCATTTCCACATGTAGCACAGCCAGTTAGACAGTTCTTATTTCCTTGGTTAGCCTCCCTAGCTTTCTTCTACAGTTTCTTCCTTTCTTTACAGTCACACATTAGGTCATCTTAGCCTTGCTCTTACCATCACAAGCGTTGTGTGTGTGCGTGCACGCGTGTATGTGCGTGCGTGCGTGCGTGCGTGCGTCGTGCGCACGTACCGACAGAGACAGAGATAAAGACCACGAAAAACCCCCATACCCTGCAGCAAACTGCTTGTTGGCAACAAAACTGCTCGATTTCATATTGTGTCGGGCAAGTAGCACTCCTACAATGCCACTATTGAGCAGCTGGAAACGAGTACGCGCAATAATTGCCGCATCTGATTGCGATATGTTCCCATAATCGGCATTGAAGCTTTTGTGAAGTGCCACTTTTTGTAGTGCAGCCTGAGTATGACGTGAGCCCGCTCCTTCCTTCAGGATGGGAACTCGCTACGGCAGAAGCGAGCACACTCACTTTAGTGACGAGGAGTACTACGAAGAAGGGAGGCGCCCGTGCAACGTCTTCTGCATGGCCGGATCCGTCGGGGTGGTCTTCTTCGTGGCCGCCGGGATCGGCCTTGCCATCCTGATCATCCGAAACATCGGTAAGACCAAGCTTTCCGCCTTTCCCAATCTCTTACTGACTTTCAAAGAACGTAGATAAAGTTTTATTGTGTGGATGAAGTAAAGTCTGCACATACACCTGCCCATGAATGACCTCTACCTGAACAACTATAGTAATAGTCCATTTGAACGTCCGTCGCTGCTTAACTTGAAACCAAATTGAAGCCAGAAAACCACTAACAGATGGGAGAGGAGTGAAGGCAGACTTGCTGCTTCAAATAAAATATTGTCTGTTCAGAGGGTATGTAATGAGCTCCATTTCGCCAGCTTTGAAGAAGAGTTTATCACCCCTTTTCCGCTTCATATGCCCCTGTTCGCAGTAAATTTGTCCCGGGCATTTAGTCTCCAAGTACCTCTGGCGTACCAGAGTATGAAATGTGTGAAGTTGGCGGCTGGGGCTACCTCGGGTTTCTTAGGTATTTAATCTATGGCGACATCACTGCAACCATGCCGTATATGTATCCCCCGTAACAATTCCTGGGACAAGTTCGTATTCATTCAGAAAATTGTCATCTGTGCTAAAAATTTTCCCCTATGAAACGTTTTACAAATAGTCTATTGCCAAAATAACTGTCGATTTCAAAAATTTTTAATGGTTTGTCCGTTTGTTCTAGGTGGAACAGCAACTACTGCGGAGTCCACCACCACGGGTAAATCTCGCCTCTTTAATAAACCTGTGCGAGCGTGTAAGCAGCACTCCTTCCTGTGGAAAAGTAGTGTCTGTGTTAGAACTAGTTCAGAGTGAGCGAGGGCTGGGAGCATAATCGAAGCAAGATAAAAATATATTAAGCTATCCTTCAGGGCGCGTAGGTGTGTCCTTACGTGCATATAGGGCGAATGGTTGGTCATACTTAAAAAAGGCGCCTTAACCGCTACATTCCATTTTAGTCTCTTTCGTCACTTTCGTTTCATCTTTTTGTTTGAGATTTATTTGAACAAGCACACTGGTAAAACAAGCCCTAGGTTCCCTAGAATCATAATTGTGCGTGGCTGGGGTGCTACTGTTATACTTGCGTGTTCTACACTTCCCTCGTCAGGTGGCACTCACTATTCCAACTTTGGTTCCACTCCCGCCAACGTGCGGCTTATAAAGTGCGTGTAACTCACTCGTCCTACCCCGTGAATAACAAGGGTTCGAATCTCATACGCACAGAAATGTGTTTTTGTCACAGTGGCGGCCATTTTCCGTTCTGCATAACGAGTACAGCAGAAACGACAACGTCAATTTTACGCAGAATGCGGCCCTGATGTGTTCGGCCTAAAATTAGTAGTTGACGATGCTAAAGCATGCATGCTCTCTCGGGCTCGGCCTTCGGACGTGAACTATTCAGCCTTGTGATTACCCGACTTTGCTAGAAACCTTACTTCCCCGAACAGTCGCAAAACGCGAGGAGAATCGAAGTATTACGGAGGTTTTATTTGTGTAAATGACTTCGCGTCAAGGCCACCGGCATGTGTCATGTCTTCCGATTGATGAAGAAATCCGAGTGACTTAACGGCGCACACGCTGAAATTCTTTCTCTCCTTACAGACCAAAATGTTCGTGTGATGGATTTTGAGAGGGTGACAATAAAGAGCGCATGTAGAATCAGCAGGAGTTTGGTGAAACGTTTTACAGTAAAAATTATATAGTATCCCCATAACTCAATTAAGATCCCAGCAAACCACGTTATGTCATGCAGATATCCCGGAGACGTCAGCAATCGACATTGCAGATGTCCAGGAGACGTACCGTTGGGGTCAAAATTACATATGCTCAACGTTGCTACAACTGCAAAAACCCATACAAATCAAACGAAGGATAACGTACAATAGACGTCTCATGGTACTTTTTCGTGCTGTTTACGGGATGTTATTTCAGTGGTACGTCTTATGGATATTGTAGTGGTACGCATGCAAGACGTATATAGATGTCTGCTCTACATTGGTTTTCTGTCTTTGGCACAAGCATTAGTTTGTTATATTCATGACTTGTGTACGTTAGTATGATATTGTTGAGATGAACCTGTATGCCTGAAATTTAAATTCTTTATACATTATTTGGAAGTTTGTCCGCCCCTTTTTCAAGGTTGCCTACGTGTTGTGGGCATTTATACTTCAAATACATGTCTTACTAGCTATTCAGCACTGTTTGCTGTTACTTGTCACCTGGTTTCTAGAATAATGTTTTTTCCACTTTTGAAGCGCTGCATACTGCATGAAGTCTCATATGTGAAGTGCCAAGCTGACCACACTCTCGCAGAAGCACACGAAGCACAGCTCTAAACAAGAAATCTCGCATCGAAAACAAGAGGCAGTAAGTAACAGCAAACCAGTCCTGATCAGCGCAAGCGCCCTGGACACTAAGGCAACCACAGTAGAGTCATCGAATTGTACCATACAGCAGGGCTGTACAGGCCTTCTGCAAATAAACTATCACTAAAACAATTACAAAATAATAATAATTAAAATGACAGTCTCCCATCCTATCTGTAAGTACCTGCAGCTGGGTAGTAAGAACGCTTTCAAAGTACACATAAAACACAAAAGAGTTCAGGTAGAACAGTTTATATTGACTTCCAAATTATGTTATATGCTTTCGCAACAAAACCCCTTTAGTTTTCATTCCTATCTGCCCTGACCCACAGGGTGCACATTGTAGAATTACAAGAATAGTACAAATATTCCTGACTATAAATAAGTCACACACAGCATAAAGGTTGACAAAAAATAGGAAAAAAGCAAACATGTAAACCAAGGGTAGAAGCACAAGATAGTTATGAAACTTCAAGTATCGCACATTAAAATAATTGGGTAAAAAACAATGCAAGGAAAGTGTGAAAACAAAGAAATGATTGAATGGTGGTCACAAAAACAAAGCAAATTTACGAAACTAAATAGTTCACATCTAGTGAAAAGTTTGTGGAACAATAAAACAAAAGCACCTAGGAAACACAGAAGTGGTGTTGAGTGGTGGGACTACATGCCATACAAATTTAAGCTACTTTAAACAAACCAACATCTAGGGAAATGGGTATGATCTATAGAAAAGGTGTATATAAAGAAATGACTGCACGGCGGTTACAAGAGCAGTAGAAATTTACGTCATGAAATGATTCCGACTTAGTGAAATGGCAGGACAACAATAAAACAACAGAAAACTTTAGAAAAACTTATTGAATTTTGGTTAGGAAAAAAAAAGTTACATTACTTTAATATTTCACACTAAGTTATATGATTTGGGAACAGACGAAAAAACGGGGAACACGGAAATGATGGAATATTAGTTACAAGAAGACAGATTTACATGACTACGTGATTCACATTAAGTGTTACGCTCAAAGAACAATAACACAAATTCAAAACGCATAAAAGCACGGGAATGATTCAATGGTTGTTCAATGGTGCATGCCTCCATCATCAGTTATGGTAGGGATTCCTGAACAGTTTGCGTTCTTCGTTGTGGTGCCAGAAACTGCCAAAGTAGTTGCAGACCGGATTGGTTGGAAAGTAAGTAAAAATTTTATGGTCCGAATGCTGAAAGAAATTTAATACCGCTTCTAGCAATAAAAACTAAGAAGCCGCAGGTTGTCCACAAAGCTGATATTTGCGCAGGATGTGACTGGCCCTATACATTGTGTGGTGAAAGAATTTGATGTCTGTAACTACACGAAGATATCTAGTTACACACAATACAGGATGCCACTCACAGGTGGAAAAAAGCGTGTTCCATGTTTCCCAAACAAGGAGAAGTCCTGCGCCAAGTTGACCGTCAACAGTAGCTTGAGCAGGCGCCTTGTGCAGACTGTTGCAGTAGCACCTCCCTTGCAAGCCAGTTCATCAATCTAGGCATGGGTACAGGAAAATCTGTGTTGTTAATACAGCTTTTTAAGACTGGTATAATACAGAATGGCCGCCTACCATTGTCCCTGAAAAAGACAGTGTATGAAAGCTGCATCCTACCAGTACTCACCTACGGGGCAGAAACTTCCAGGCTAACTAAAAGGGTCTAACTTAAATTAAGGACAACTTAGCAGGCATTAGAACGCTAGAAGATAGGTGTAACTTTAAGGGACAGGACGAGAGCGGATAATTTAATGTCAGCATTGGCACTACTAAGGAAACCTTAACACTAACTATGACAGGAAATGTGAGGTAGCACTATATATAACAACTATATTTCGTGAATGGGGACTCTGAGGACATTTTAGCCCAGCTACAGGTCCCATCTGATTAAGCAAAATATTTTTCTTTGTCTATCCTAACCGCTTGGTGTATTGAAGTGACAATATATACACGGATGAAGCCATGTCCACAAAATGTGGCAAAAGGAAACATGCACAAACCCGGACAGCGTCACTGCCATGGACGTATACTTCCTGCAGCAGAATGGCCAAGTGGGCTAGTTGGTATATATGCATAACTAAACCTTCAAAAAGCACATCACTGAAAAACTCGTCATATTGTACTGTTCGCTTGTCCTGCTAGGCCTACATTTTTAGTTGAAGTATACGTTGTACAGCAGGAAGCATCAAAGTAGTGCAAGAAATTTTTACAGCACAATCACATTCACACATAGTCTAAGTTGCACCAGTCAGCAGCCTGCAACATGTAAGTTATTAGCAAACGACAGGCCAGACACCAGAATCATACTCTGCCTTAAACTTGTGAAATCACAAATGATGTGTTACTCTGATCACCAAGGTGTGTTACACACTGAATTTATTACGCTGAAAATTCCATAAGTGACAGAAATTTAACAGCCATTCTTGAATATTTTTACTAGGTTCTGAAAGGTTAATTTACGTTTGCGATGCTGCAGTAAGAGTACGAAGCACAATCAGCGCTGCTCATACTACTGTACCAGTTACGACATGTGTAGTTCTGACGTTACAAATAAATTCGGGTTGCATACACCTTGTTCATTCCAACATTTCACGACCAAAGTGACCGTTCGAAAAGATTGAACACTCAATCGAAACGCGAAAAAAGCATCCAGATTGCATTTTAGTCTAATGCTGTACTCTCGGAATTCACTCGATTTATTATTTTATTTTAATGCTCCACGCACGGCAATCATTCAATTTATTGTGCACATTGTTTAACCGAATATTATTATGACGAAAAAAACGGCATCTGCAGAAACTAAACAGAAAGCAATATCACGCTAAAAGTAAACGATGTGCGTGTGACGCATATAGGCTTATATTCGCACACGCACTTATATTTGCACTCTCCAGCTTCCCTTATTTCTTTTCATATCAACATATTCGCCTAGCAAAACCGGACAGAACACGAACACTTTACCAAACACAGGAATAGAAATTGCGGTAGAATTGAATCTCTTTACAAACGCAGCAGCCAGGTACAAACGTCTACCGACAAAACTGCGCAACGCACAAAGCGAGTCCCTCAAATCGTTAGGGCTAACCGCTTACGCGTACCGAAGTTCGAGAGCAACTCTGCTACGTTAAATACATATGACGAGAAAACAAGGTTCACTAGTACTAACTTACCTTCACTACTTGGCAGTATTTCTTCGTCCGGTAGATAAATCCATGGTAGTCAAATTACCGAAATAACGAAAGTTGAAGGCGTGCACACCCGTGCCGTCACCGGCCTAAGCACGCTTATCGATACAGAGTGCAGTTAATGCAACTGTCGGACCACGGTGTCGGACGATCGGACTCGCCGTGCAGCGACTTCCTGTCTCGTGTTCGTGCGAGGGAAACACTAGTTCGTGAAAGACATCCACCTTGATAAAAACGCGTTGCGAAATAGATGCCCAAATTATTGGTAAATACAAATATTAGTTGCCGATTATATACAAGAAAAGCTTGACGTTGGCATTTTTTAAGGACAACAGTAATTGTACCGACAATCTGAATTACGGCATTTAAGGCAATTTCAGGGTCTGCGGTGGAAATACAGCTGCCGTGGGGTTGTGGGCGCCGTAATTTTACGGTTTGTTGTGAGGCCGAAACCACTTGCAGCGTATTTTCCGCGCTTTCGCGCGTCGACATCGCCCCGCGTTGACGGCGTCGGCAAAATGTACGGCGACGTGAGCTGACGTGGGAGGAGGAGGAGAAGGAGAAAACTTTATTGAACAAGTAGATCGAGCTTCGACGTGGCAGGGGTCCTCAGTCCAGGACTCTGTTGGTGCGGCCTGCCGTCTTCACCCTTTCAGCGAGCCAAAGCTGCTTACTTAGGTCCGAGCTGGCAAGTTCACTCTCCCACTGCTCCTATGTAGCTCCGCCGATGTCTATGCTGCTCGCCAGATATCAGCGTCGACGCAGGGCCAGAGAAGCATCCGAAAGCAGGCGACATCGTCCGGATTCCATGTCCATCTTCTGGTTTGGGGTCATTCCGTTCGCAGAAAACAATGATTTTTTTAACGTGCGGTAATTTGGTGCGTTGAATTACAAGCTATTTCTGTTCGAAAGTGCGCATTCCTCCGTGGCTAGCTTGGCTTTCATCGGGGAGATCGCGTGTTTGGGAGAGCTTTTTGCGAGTTAAATACGGGAGCTCTGGCTACATCGCTTGTAGTGTTAGCATGATGGGCTTGTCTGCAAGATCGGTGCGAAACGAAAACAGTTTATCGACGCCAGAAATCTTGCGGTGCATTCAATTTCATTCGCGGCTACCGTAGCTTGCATAGGGGGAACGATGAAGCGCGATAGCTTTTCTTGGCTTAAATAAGGGAGCTTTGGTTAGATCACTTGCAGTATTAGCATAATTGACCTCGCCTCCAAGATCGGTGCGGAAGAAACAAGCGTTAGCACTGCCGAAATTTGTCAAATACGACCAAAATGAATCACCATAAAATATTCGTTGGCAGCCTCTTTTAGGGTATCAAATGCTTGGGTCCACGCATTGTTTTCCAGCGTCGTCGAGTGGATTGGAGCTTAGGTGCTGGTGCTGTGTTTTGAAAGTCTATGGCTTGAATCTTGGCAAAACCTCACGGATTTTTTTAGTTTTTTTTTTGCAATGAGGGCGTCATCGTCTTTTTTTTCAATGCAAAAAAGGGCAGAGTACCTTTCCGTTTAACCTACAAGTGACGTTTGACGGTAACCTCAGTATCAAGGCAGCCCCAAAATGTGTTTGCTCACACTTTAGAATTCATGAAGGTGCAGTCGGGTCGTAACATCAAGGTTAAATCAAGTAGCAAGTAAAGTTGTGCTAATTGCGTCGTCGTTCATTATCCTATCCTATTTTGTTAAGATTTGACGGCAATGACACCCCCCCCCCCAAAAAAAAAAAAAAACCTTACAAGGCTCGTTGGCAACGTCGCTTGTAAACGAATTCTGCACTAAGTACCTGCCTCTTTGCGTGAGGTTCGGTATTGGGCTACTGTTTTGAAGGTCAAAGGTTCAAAGCAATAGTGGTGGATTACAATACTTGCACAAAACCCCTCGGTACAAAACCCTTACAAAACACATACAAAACCCCTGGGTAACTTCAATACAGTACGCCTGCGGAGAGTTTGAAAATAAAGTATAGCAGATATAGCTAAAATAAATGTAACTGCGATAGACATGTTTGAAGTAAAAAACGGACATACCAGCAACATCTGAACGACGTCAGCAAAATATGTCTATATACCGTCCCCAAATGAAGCAGCAGCAACATCGAGAGTACGCTTTAGCAAAGTTAAAAGAACGTCCGACATTAAGGTACCAGCAAGGTTATCTCAACATCCAAAAATTTTTATTAATATATTGCACGTTGTACGGATGTCTAATAGAGGTACTGCTGGGACATAGACGTTCGGATCTTTTTGGGACGTCGCAGAGATGTTAGTGGTTTGCTGGGATAGTCTGGCGGACCGTGTCCCTCTTAGCCTCTAAATGTCGATAATCTATCGTAGCAAATAAAAAAACACAAGAAATTGAACCGCTGAAAATTATCGCCCCCCGAACGTGCCGATGACTGTGAACACAAGTCTTGTACAGTCAAAACGCCAAGGAAAGGTTTATTTTTTGAGATTCGTAAGATACTTGGCGCTTTAAATCCTTCAGATAAACATCTACATTTTTCACGACACTTGCGAATCTGTTTTTTTATTCGTTTCATTTCAATTCAATTCCACTTTATTTACCAAGAAGGGAATACATTTTGATTTGTAATACAACATCATCTGGGCCCATAGCAACCTTGCTAGTTGCGGGCCCATGCAATAAATACATCATATTGTAGCAACTCAGCCTTTAAAGTAATTCATTAAGGCTTCAATACTTCAATTCAGTACGGACAACAAAAAAAAAGCGGTCTTCAGAACCGTAACACACCGTACACATCAATGTACTTAAACATAGCACATATACAATCATACATGCGCATGCTTACAAGTGCACATACTCATACATAGACATATATATGCTCACGTGAAAGAGAAGCAACGGCAAATCTAGCCTCGCAACGGAATGTAGCCCATAATTTGTCCAGGACCAATCATTTAAAAAAAGAACATACATGTTTTACAGGTGGTAAACTTAGTTATATGGAGGTCAAGCTAGCGATCCGAAATTGTTACCTTTGATAGTGTTTTTCAACGCTCGAGAAAAATTGCGGCTTTCTTTAACGTCAACAGAAATAGCGTTCCATATCTTAGTACCAAGATACTGTATTGTACGTCTGCCATACACGTTGTGTACAAGCGCTATGCTAAAATTGATGATTGCGTGACTGCGTGTTACTCGACCTGATTTTATGAAAATATTTGATGGCAAATGGCTGTTTTCTGACAGAATATCATGAGTGACGCAGGCTATTTTGTAATCTCGGGCGACCAAAAAAGGCATTATTTCTAGCTTACTGAATAAAGGAGCTGCGTGGTCGGTACATTTTGAAACGGTTATAATGCGGAGTGCTCGTTTTTGTAATTTTATAACTGGGGAAAGATACGATAAATATGTGCTGCCCCAAGTTTCAATGCAGTATATTAAGTGACAGTGAAAGACAGCGAGCAAGGGGAAATGCTGTCGTGCCTGGTATAACGTGAAACAAGCAAAACTTATTTTTTTACACAGGTCACTGATATGCTGTTTATAATTCATGGCCTCGTCAAGGACTATGCCGAGATATTTATATGTATCTACTTTTTGAATCTGATCAGTTCCCAGTTTCAGGTTTATTGAATTATTGCTCTTTGCACCTAAAGATAAAAACATTTTGAATACTTTTGTTTTAGTTACATTTAGCGTCAGCCTGTTTTCATCAAACCATTTCGCGATATTTTTTATGTCACTATTTGCTTCTATTTCTAGCTGCGCAATCCTATTTCCTACGAATAAAATAACCGTGTCATCAGCGTACATCATGGCTTCCCCTTTTACTAAGCAATTCGGCCAATCGTTTACATAAAGAGAAAATAGTATAGGTCCCAAGACGGAACCCTGAGGCACTCCACCTGCTATGGCTAGAAAATATGAACAAGTACCATTTATGGAAACACATTGTTTGCGTTGGGACAAAATACTTTGAATCAAATTTAGAGAAGAATCCCGGAAACCATAACAATTAAGTTTTTTTGAGAAGTATATCATAATCTACAGTGTCAAAAGCTTTTCGCATATCTAAAAATATACCGACAGCCATTTTTCCTTCGTTTAGAGCGGTATTAATGATATTCGCAACGTTAATAACAGCTGTGGATGTTGATTTGTTTGGACAGAATCCATGCTGCTGGGGGCTATAACATTATATCTAACTAAAAATTTAAGAATGCGCGTTGCTATCAGCTTTTCAAATAATGTATTTGTTGCAGAAAGTACAGAAATGGGTCTATAGTTTTCAATTAGGTTGGCATCACCATTTTTATATACAGTCGTTATTTTTGCATTTTTAAGCATGTCGGGGTGCCTTATCATAGAGTGCCTTATTAAGTTTCAAAATTCGCGTGGTTATGCCATCATACCCCGATGCTTTGCCAGTAGGCATAGCGTTTATAGTAGACATTATCTCTCCTGAAGTAATTTCAAGAACACAAAAGAATTTACAATGCCAGAAGGCATTCTGAAGCTGCTCAGAGGGGGTAGCTGTAATGCAAGATTGCGGCTAACGTTGGTAAAGTACTCATTAAAGCTGGAAGACAGTTCTGCATTTGATCCACCAAACAAAGATAAATCCGGAAGTGGTGAAGAGCACGTGCTTCCCTTTATTACAGAATTTATTACCTGCCAAAGTTTTCTTGAATTTCTTTGGTTTGCTGCGATAAGGCTACAATAGTATGCCTTTTTACTGCGGCGCAGTAAAGCTGTTAACTTGTTTCTAGTAGATTTGTACTGCCAGCGATAATATTCATTTTCTTTATTTCGCTTGTGTTTTCGGTACCAATACTCTTTAGTACGAGAGAGGGTAAGGATGCTCTGTGTTATCCAAGGGTGGCTTGGTCGCTCGTTCTTACGCGGGTGAGCAGGAGTTATTATTGAGCTATCATCGAGCACGTCCCGAAATCGTTCGTACATTTTGTTCCATGTCTGTGCCATTGAAAATTTCATCCGTAAAGCGTGTAAACTATCTCGCAGTCGACCGCTATCAATCTGAGTGGCAAACTGAACAGCAGTTGGTACGGGCATGTCACAGCGAAATGACGTAAGGAAGAAAATAGGAAAATGATCTGTGCCTAGACGCCAGAAAAAGTATCGCCGGCATCGTAGTTGCACAGCATGTGGTCGATAAGAGTCGAGGAATGATCGGTAATGCGTGTTGCGTGCATGATGGTGTTTCTGAATCCGTAAGATCCATACATCGTTCTGTACACAAGGTTGGAATTTCCAAACAAATCAAGGTTAAAATCTCCGCACAGAACTGTTTTTTTTGTTATTATTAGCAGCCAAGTTATCTAGGATTATTTCTAATTTTTCCAAGAAAGAAGGAAGCCGAGAGTTTGGTGAACGATATAACACGCCAATTGTTAGCCCTATGCCTAGCTCAACGAACAGCATGTCATAATCAGCATTTTAGTAACGTTGATAATCAGAGGGTACTTGGTTAGTTAGGCGGGTACATGTGTTGAATTCCAAGTTTTCTTTTATATATATTATCACACCATCTCCCCTCGTTTGTGTTGGCCTGGAAAGAGACGCTACATTATATCCTGCACAATTTAGAACCTGGCCAGGTTGAAGCCATGTTTCTGTCAGCGCAATCACATCATAAGCAAATTTGTGTTCCCGTAGAAGCACCTATGCGCTATTCATATTTTTATTAACGTTGCGGATATCGCAATGCAGAATTGCTACGTTGTAGCTAGTACTGTATTTATCGTTTAAGTGTTCAAGTGAGGTCGTCATTTCTCGGTTTGACAGGCGCTACGCCTACACAATCTTTGCCAAGTCGTCCTCAGAGGCTATGTGAACGATAGGCGAGTTTTCAGTTTTTCGCGCAAGAATCCTTCCTTGCTGTACCCAAGAGAACTTCCACTGTTTTTCTTTGCGCAAACTTGTTGCCTTTCCAAACAGAACTTTTTTTCTGGGCACAAATGCTCATTTATGTACACAGCTTCAGTCTCCTGGAAGCTGAAGTCTGACGCAGTAACCCTGTTCTTCTTAGACGTTTGAAGAACTTTGTTACGCGATGAGCGAGACACGAACTTAATCAAAATGTTTGGCTTAGCTTTGTCCTTGGAAGGCACCCGATGCATCAGATCGATGTCCGACTTTTCCAAACTGATACCCAGCTTAGCTGTCAACGTCTGCACGTGTTCTTCTAATTTCTCGTTTGCAACAAACGGAATACCTCTAATTTCAAGGTTGTTTAGCCGGCTGTACTGTTTGAGTTCTATGACCACAGCTTTCGTGGCTGCTAGTTCCTCTTTAAGTTTCTTGTTTTCCTTCTTAAGAACCTCGTGGTCCTTCCGCAGCTCCTTCCTCTCCGAGCAGCCAGTGTCCAAGCTACGCTGTATGTCGTTAAAAGTGTCGCGCACACACTTAAAAGACTCCTTTACGGCTCCTATGTCAAGTTCTAGCCTGCCTAAAGTTTCCATCTTAGAACTCATATCCTGAAGTACTTTTGCCAGCTCTTTGACGGTAGAAGGCGGTTTATCGGCAATTGTCCCCCAAAGCAGCAGCGGACGACTCAGTGTACTTAGAGACCGAAATTAAAATCGACGTACCTGTAACAATCACACAGGACGCATTCAGTGCGTGTTCGGCAGTGACCGTGCCTGAGTCGCCCGCTGCTGTGGTGCACCGTCGTCCTCCGTCGCCCTTAAGTAGCTGCTGCCTCCGGTCGCTTTTCATTCTCCGGTCGCATTTCAATGGGTCGCTTGCTTTTCAGCGCCCTACGTGGCATAAATCGCGGGAGCGAAGAGTTATACTCATACTAGCAACTTTTATATTGTTCAAAAATGTTTAAAATTAATAAGTGTACTAGCTGCCGTTTGTTAGGCTCAGCTAGTTATACACACTGCAACAATTTTGGGGGGAAGTGTGAAGGGAATATTTTAGCCTACAGCCTAAGTGCGCCCTTCGGTGAAAAACTGTCATTGTTGTTGCCATTCCTCGGTCACAAAAAATGCCGCCCGCTATAACTGTAAAGAAAACCATATCACAGATCTAATGAAACTTGAAGCCCTGCCTTCACATCTGCATCCCGGTGCGCTACCGCTGCGATATCTCGCACTTCTTTTTCTTCATTACCTTCTTCGCACACAAGACACGTGACGTTGTAAGTGGTAAAAACAAGCTCCATTCCATGCAGACGCGTCTTACTGCAACGACTGCACCGTTACACGCTGCACTGCACCGAAGCGCTCAATTCGCCGCTTCGGGTATAGTGCATTGAACCGCGTTCCTCGATTGCTCATGGTGCAGCCGCGGTGCCGCCGCAATGAAGAGAACCGCGGCATCTGCTAGTGTAGTGCACGGGCCCGGGCCGGCCCAAAAGCTCGAGCCCGGCCCGGCCAGCGGGCCGGGCTCGGGTCGGGTAGCACGCATTTTCTCGTGCTTCAACCAAAATGTTGTCGGGGCGTGCCGGTCCGATCCGGCCCGGGAAGTTCCTGAGGCCTGGCTGTCCTGTGCCGCAAATTCTAAATTGTTGGCAAGAGAAAGTTTTCTTGTTGATATTTCAGGTAAAGTGAAAACAAAAAAGAAGTGCTAATTCACTACCGCGCCGTTAAAAGATATGATAAAATAACGATTGCACCTAAAATGCCTTCACATCAATAAAAGAAAAGTCTGGGTCCCATCAGTTTACTGGGAAAGAGCGGGCCAGAAAACGAGGGCACTCCAGCCACAGACTACAACATTATTGCATTTTCTCTCTCCTTTTCAACCTAAAACAAACAGAACAAACGTGACCTGGATTTCGCAGTGTGTGCAGAGTTTAAGAACCAATTTTCTAAGCAGAGCCTATGATTTTTTCGCGCAAGAATTTTTTAGAGCCATGACTAAAGCAAGAAAGAACAGAAGCACAGATAAAATCATGCTTCCAACGTAACTAGAGGAAACAAAAAATGAAATGGTGAAACCGGAAGCATCGTCTGATCAAGTTTCAGCAAGGAATGAAAGAACAAAAGGTGTAATATCTGTTGTAATAATTTGCAATAATAAAAAATCCACTTGGAATCATTTAAGGGGCCCTATTCTCGACTGCACCAATTCCCGGGAATTCTCTGAATTTGCCGGAAGTCTTTTCGGATGGCTTTCAATTTTGGTCCACGTTTCCGGTTTATAAAGCGGTTGTGTGTTGCCTTCCTCATTTTGACGTTTCATGACGTTTACGGGCACCAGTTCTAAAGTTTAGATTATTTCTCTTTGCGGCAAGCGCATAATTATTGGCCGGCAATAAAAAACTAGGACTAAATGCGCAGGACATGACAACGCAGGTCTGTCTTTGCTGTCAACAACAATACTGCTTGCAATACACGCCCTGTCTCTGATTGGCTGAGAAGGCGTGACGTGCGCTCACGTCACACACTGGCAACTTCAGCCTGCGTGAAAGTGACGTAATTGTTACGTAACAGCTTGAAAATGCTGGCTGCTTTTGCCGCGAAATAGGGCAAAAAATGTCCCCCACCTACGGCGCTGCCAAATGTCCGCGAATTTGCAGCAGGCGCAGTTTCGCATGACGCGCGGTTTAAAGCATGTTTTCTACCGAAAGAAATAATAGTTTCGACTGTTTCCAAGTCAGCGATCAGGGAGCATACAAATAACGTGCCGTAGTTTGCTTTTATGTTTGGCAATAAAATAAAAATTATTTGTTTGGCGTAACCGCAACATAAGAGGGCAGTACAAGTCTCTCCATGACAAAGAGAACCCAATGCATGGTATTTGTCTATGCTCCTCCCAGTAAGCTTCTGGGTCGCATGATCGAACTCAAGGGGAAAATAACAAAGAAAGTGACTATTTTGTTCATTACAGCGCTGATTGAAGTCGAGCTTGACGAATGAGTGAATCGGCGACATCGGTGCGCTCCGCGGTTATCAGGCGTAGCGCTTCGCTGCTCTTATGTGTCATACAAGCGATGGTCGCGGCCGTCTTTTTCTGTGATCACGCCATAAACTTGTAACATAGCAGCAGACGATAGCATGGCGGTGGTGGCGGCCGGGAAGGTGATAACGCAACAAAGCTTGCATTGAAGAAGATAGCTTTACTATGTTACTAAAAGCGATTGAAAGAAATAAACAGATACGATAAAAAAGATTGTGGGATTTTCTTTAACTCCACATCCCCCTTTCGATCGCTTTTGGATCAATGTTACTCGATCGTCTTGTGGTGTTGACGCCAATTTTGACCTGCAGAAATGTGTTTTCCTTCTTGCCAACCTCAGCTACCGTGTAAATTTTTATTATACATGTCAAGGGTTTTTTATCTTTTATGAGCATTATATGATACTGTCACGAAGCCAAGGACGACGCAGTTGTCTTGAAGGAGAAACAAGTTTATTGGAGCGAACTTGTGCTCCCCTAACAACTCAAAAGAATACAGAGGCGGCGAAGCAGCGGTCAACAAAGTGACTTGCGTCGGCGAGCGTCGCAGAATCGAATGCCGAGGCGTCTGCTCTGCAGGCTTTTTATCTTTCGGCGCGAGTGTTTCTGGAACCGTCGATTCACATCCAGAAAATTGTAGATCACAGACGATTATTCTGGGCTAGCGACGTTAGGGCGAAAACAGTTTGCTTATCTGAATGTGATAGCCCGTGCGGCATAAAAATAAAGAATGGAAGACGCGCTTTGCTTGGAACGCAGATAACACAGCCGGGCGTGGCCGGCAGTAAAAACAAACAATAAATAAGCAAGCCCATACATGGTTCGCGGCATTACCCCCCCTCTAAGAGTGCATCGACCCGATGCTAAAATAAAAGACAGTCCGAACAAACAACAACAACAACAAAAAAAGTCCGTCATCTTGCATAGTAAGGTTTCAAGCGAACCACGTGGACGACTTCGGGCCGCGTGCGTCGTCGTGATGTTCCGGAATCACCATCGGGGATCACCTCGTAGGTAAGTTGGCCGACACGTCGTAGAATTTGGTAGGGTCCGAAATATCGTCGCAGAAGCTTCTCACTGAGTCCGCGTCGTCGGATGGGAGTCCAAACCCAAACACGGTCCCCTGGGTGGTACTCGGCGTCTCGGCGTCGGAGGTTGTAGCGCCCGGCATCCACGAGCTGCTGGCGCGTTGTACGAACTCGAGCCAGCTGGCGGGCCTCCTCCGCACGCTGAAGGTATCCTTGGACGTCGGTGTTGAGGTCGTCGTCTTCTACGTGCGGAAGCATGGCGTCGAGCATCGTAGTTGGCCGTCTTCCGTAGACAAGCTTGAACGGCGTCAGCTGCGTCGTCTCCTGGATAGCCGTGTTGTACGCAAACGTGACATACGGGAGCACTTCGTCCCAAGTCTTATGTTCAACATCAACGTACATTGACAGCATATCTGCGATTGTCTTGTTCAGACGTTCTGTTAGTCCGTTCGTTTGGGGGTGGTACGCCGTCGTTCTTCTGTGATCCGTGTTGCTGTAGCGTAATATTCCTTGCATCAGCTCCGCAGTAAAGGCCGTTCCGCGGTCCGTGATTAGGACTTCCGGGGCTCCATGTCGCAGCACAACTTTGCTTATGAAGAACTTTGCGACTTCCTGTGCAGTGCCCCTCCGAAAAGCGGCGGTCTCTGCGTAGCGCGTTATGTAGTCTGTCGCCACGACAATCCACTTGTTCTGTGATTGTGACGTAGGGAACGGGCCTAGAAGGTCCATTCCAATCTGTTGAAAGGGCCTCGACGGGACGGCGATCGGTTGCAGAAAGCCGGCGGGTCATGTCGGCGGCGTTTTTCGTCGCTGGCAGTCACGGCAACTCCGAACGTAGTGGGTGACGTCGGTTGTAAGGCGGGGACAGAAGTACTTCGCCTTGATTTTTGCAATAGTGCGAGCTGTGCCGAGATGTCCGGAAGACGGGTCGTCATGGCACGCTTCCAAAATTTCGTCACGGAGCTCTGCAGGGATGACAAGTAGGTAATCCGTTCTCGTTCCGGGGCTGAAATTCTTCTTCACGAGGACTGAGTTTTTGAGGCTGAATGCTGGCAAGTTCCGCTTGAACGACCTAGGCACGGCGACATTTCGTCCTTCGAGGTAGTCGATCATGACGCGCAAGTCGGGGTCGGCACGCTGCTGGGCGGCTAGGTCGCTCTCCGTAACGACTCCGAAGAATGCGCCGTCTTCATCGCAGTCTAGTGGTGGCAGGTCGACGGGGGCGCGGGACAGGCAGTCGGCGTCGGAGTGTTTCCTGCCGGATTTGTAGAGGATTGTAACGTCGAACTCTTGCAGGCGCAAGCTCCACCGCCCAAGACGGTCAGAGGGGTCCTTCAAATTGGCGAGCCGACACAGCGCATGGTGGTCTGTGACAACCTTGAATGGTCTACCATATACCTATGGGCGAAATTTTGAAATGGCCCATATAATTGCGAGGCACTCTTTTTCAGAGGCTGAGTAATTTTTCTCCTCCTTCGACAGACCACGGCTTGCAAAGGCGATTACTTTTTCGCCAGCGCTTTGCTTTTGGACGAGAACGGCACCCAGGCCTATATCGCTGGCGTCAGTGTGCATTTCTGTTTCGGCGTTTTCGTCGAAATGAGCTAGCACGGGAGGGCTTTGCAGGCGTTTTTGCAGCTCGCAGAATGCCTTTTCTTGGTCGTTTTCCCAGCTAAAAGGCGTGCTATCTTTCGTCAACCGTGTGAGTGGCTCTGCAATGCGGGCGAAGTTTGCGACGAAGCGCCGGTAGTATGCGCACAGTCCGAGAAATCTTCGCACGCCCTTCTTGTCTTTCGGCCTTGGGAAGTTCGCAATGGCCGAAGTTTTTGCCGGGTCAGGTAGGACTCCCGCGGCGTTGACGACGTGGCCCAAGAACTTCAGCTCCTCATACGCGAAACGACACTTTTCAGGCTTCAGCGTTAACCCCGATGTACGAATGGCCTCGAGTACAGACTCCAACCTTGCAAGGTGTTCGTCGAAATTCCGGGCGAATACCACAACGTCGTCGAGGTATACGAGGCAAGTGTGCCACTTCAGGCCAGCTAGCACAGTGTCCATGACTCTCTGAAACGTTGCTGGCGCCGTGCACAGCCCAAAAGGCATCACCTTGAACTCGTATAGGCCGTCCGGGGTTATAAACGCAGTCTTCTCTCGGTCTCTCTCGTCCACTTCAATTTGCCAGTAGCCGGTCTTCAAATCCATCAATGAGAAGTACTTCGCATGGCAGAGGTGGTCAAGGGCGTCGTCGATTCGTGGCAGGGGATACACGTCCTTTTTGGTGATTTTGTTTAGTCGCCGGTAGTCAACGCAGAACCTTAATGTGCCGTCTTTTTTCTTTACGAGTACGACCGGTGCAGCCCAGGGGCTTTTCGATGGCTGTATAATGTCGTCATTGAGCATGTCGTCGACTTGAGTCCGGATGGCTTCCCGCTCGTGTGAAGGGACACGATACGGTGACTGTCGGGTAGGTCGGGCTCCATCTTCAGTTATAATACGGTACTTCGCTAGGGGTGTCTGACGTAATTTTGAACTCGACGAAAAACACTCGCTGTAGCGACGCAGCAAAGCCAATAATTTGTTCCGTTGTTCTTGCTGTAGCGCCGGATTCACGTCGAAGGGGTGCGGAAGCTTGAAGGTGTCATCGGGTGTGCGTTCAAAGTCGGCGACCGCGATCACGTCACTTGCTTCTTGCGTTTCTTCGAGGAATGCAATTGCAGCTCCCTTGTTTAAATGCTGGTACTCTTCGGTGAAATTAGTGACCAAAACGTGAGATTGGCGTTGCTTAAAGTGCGCAATGCCTCTTGCGACGGAGACACCGCGGTCGAGAAGCAACCTTCGATCACTCTCTACGATAGCGTCGATGTCAGAAGCAGCATCCTCGCAGTAGACGACGATCATCAAGCTTGCGCGGGGTGGCAGGGTGATGTGATCGTCGGCGATCCTGACAGCAGCACGGTGATCGGGGTTCGGCTGCGGCGTCGTGGAGTGATCGGAGGAAAAAGTTACCGACTTGGTCTGCAGATCAATTATTGCGCCGTTGTCCGTCAAAAAGTCCATTCCGAGAATTACGTCGCGGGAGCAGTTAGGCAAAATAACGAACTCAGCAGGGTACGTGGTGCCGCCTATGGTGACGCGTGATGTGCACGTTCCACTTGGCGTTACGAGATGGCCTCCTGCTGTGCGTATATGCGGACCGTCCCATGTTGTCGTAACTTTCTTCAGCTTCGACGCGAATGAGCCGCTCATTACCGAGTAGTCGGCTCCCGTGTCGATGAGGGCGACTACCTCAAAGCCGTCGATGGACAACTGGACGTCGGACGCCGCTTTCCTGGAGTTTTTGGTGCGTCGGGGCGTTGTATCTCGGCTTGTACGTGTTGACGGTCGGGCACCATGCGTCGTCATTCTCGTCATCTTCTCAGCGGCAGGCTCTGTCGTTTCGGGTACGCGTCGCGTCGTGTCGTCGTCGGGTTCGGGAGTCACGTCCGGGTTAGATCGAGTCGTTGGGCTGCAGGTACGGTGTTCGGTGCGGCCATGCGTGGTTGGAGGGTTTTCGTTTTTTCGCCGTTCTGCAACTTCCCCTCCAGAAGTTGCTGCTTTTAGTTTCCCCGCGTGGGCTGGGGGACCTTCCACGTGAGAAGTCAGCGGTGTTATGGCGGTTTGGCGACTGGTACCGGTAGGGCGACGGCGAACGGTTGAAGCGGGCAGGTCCTCGGTTCGTGTTGGACAGGTATTCGTCGATCTCAGTAGGGCGCTGGCCGGGTCGGGGGCGTGGTGCGTCGACGGAGAATCCTCGCAGACCAAGCCTCTTGTAAGGGCAGCGACGGTAGATGTGGTCGGCCTCTCCGCAGTGGTAGCACAGCGGGCGATTATCGGGCGTTCGCCACACGTCGGTCTTCCTTGGCGTCTGGTATTGGTCTACAGGGCGTCGGGCGGGCGGCATTGGACGGCGGTATGGCTGGGCCTCTTGACGACGGGTTGGAGCAGGGCGGGGTTGACGAAGAGCTGCGGAGTAGGTCATCGCTTGGGGCTGACGGGGTGCTTCTAAGGGCATAGAAGTTCCGAGCGCCTGTTGAACCTCTTCACGGATGACGTCAGTCAGAGAACCCACTTGAGGTTGCGGCGTTGTTGGAAAAAGCTTCTGAAGCTCCTCCTTCACCACTACTCGAATGGTCTCGCGCAATGTATCGGAGCTTCCAGTTATGGCACCGATGGTCTCCGAGAACAGCGCGTTGACAGGGCGGTCGTATTGCCTCGTTCGAATTTCTAGCGTCTTCTCCATCGCGGGCCGCCTCAGACGCGAATTCAGCCACCGTCTTCGGCGGGTTACGGACTAGACAAGCAAAAAGCTCTTGCTTCACTCCTCGCATTAGAAACCTGAGCTTCTTTTCTTCGGTCATTTCGGGGTCCGCACGGCGGGAAAGTCGCTTCATCTCCTCAACGAAGATCACGACACCTTCGTTGGGGTGCTGCGTTCGAGTTTCAAGCAAAAGCGCAGCTCGCTCTTTTCTCACAACGGTAGTGAAGGTCTTAAGGAACTCCCTTTTGAATTGAGTCCAGTCGGTCAAAGAACTCTCATGGTTCTCGAACCAAGTTCGAGCAGCATCTTCTAAGTAAAAGAAGACATGCCGGAAAGTTTCTTCGTCGTCCCACCTGTTGAAGATGCGGACGCGCTCCAGCTTCTCCAACCATTCTTCGGGGTCTTCAGCGGGGGCTCCCCGGAACGATGGCGGTTCCCGGGGCTGCTGCAGGATGATTGGCGACGTTGTTTCTTGCACCATGGTGTTGGTTGCAGCGTTCCTTTTCTTTGGCCCTTCTGGCATCAAACCGAACTCGGGTAGCAATCCTTACAGTCGGCGGCTTTCTCTGGTTGGGCTGGCTTGGCGGCTTCCAGATGTCGTAGAGAGCATAAAGGGTGAGTACCCAGCACCTCCACCAGATGTCACGAAGCCAAGGACGACGCAGTTGTCTTGAAGGAGAAACAAGTTTATTGGAGCGAACTTGTGCTCCCCTAACAACTCAAAAGAATACAGAGGCGGCGAAGCAGCGGTCAACAAAGTGACTTGCGTCGGCGAGCGTCGCAGAATCGAATGCCGAGGCGTCTGCTCTGCAGGCTTTTTATCTTTCTGCGCGAATGTTTCTGGAACCGTCGATTCACATCGAGAACATTGTAGATCACAGACGATTATTCTGGGCTAGCGACGTTAGGGCGAAAGAGTTTGCTTATCTGAATGTGATAGCCCGTGTGGCATAAAAATAAAGAATGGAAGACGCGCTTTGCTTGGAACGCAGATAACACAGCCGGGCGTGGCCCGGCAGTAAAAACAAACAATAAATAAGCAAGCCTATACATGGTTCGCGGCAATACCTTAGTTGAGATCTTTGAGTGAAGCGTCAATTACACTGCATGTCGTCAGAGGAGCCATACGTGCATCACGTCACTGATTGCTTACATTGTGCTTACGCAAAAAACATGCCGAATTTCCCGGGAATTTGTGCAGTCGACATTAGGGCCCAAGGTATCCTCGGGTGTGCCTTGATTTCGAAGACTGGCAAATGAAGTGGCAAATGAAGTTACACGATTACCGAAAATTACAGCTTTTAAGTGAGGATAAGTTGTACAAAGTTCGGTCCAAGTTTAAAGGAAATTTAAATCTAAAGTGGTCGCATTCGCTTTGTGCTTACGCTTTTTAGCGTAACAGCAAACTTCTTCGAGTTCATGTTAATATCCTGTCGGACTAGGGATGATATTTAACAACACCCTGGCGGGCTCGGGCCGGGCTCATATTTTAGAAGTTTGTCGGGCTCGGGCCGGCTCGGGTTCAGATTTTAAAAATTTGTCGGGCTCGGGCTCAATTTTTATAAATTTCTCGGGCCCGGGCGGGGCCTGGGCCGTGTCTCTATCTATCGGGCCGGGTCGGGCCAGGCGTAGAAATTGCGGCCCGTGCACTGCTCTATCACCTGCTACGGAGTTGGTGCAGCTGGCCGGTGCGTGCGCACGCCGTGCTTCGGTTGTTGCGAGTTGGGCAACCGGCTGACCGGCAGTTACGGTGACCACGTGCAAATGTTCGTAGAGCTCGAAGATACGCTGACCGAACTTCACGCTTTCGCTGGTGCGTTCGGTGGAACCGAGACGGCAGCCCACTTCACAACACGTCAGGCGACGACGATTGGCAGACGACCATGCCTGCACCTCGCTCGATTGTAAACACACGGAGGCGCAGCTGAAGCGGCAGGATGTGTTGCATGGCACGGCGGAACCGCGCCTGTGCACTGCAGTGACACTAAAGAAATCTCGCTGCACCCGCACCATGCACCGCTTGCCTAATAGAACGGAGCTACAGTTTTTGCTGTTGTTAGTCGTTCCTTCAGGGCGCATTGGGTTCCATATTAAAGACGATAGTCTTTCTTGGGCTACTTAAACTCAGAAATTTTGGTCTGTCTGTCTGTCCGTCTGTCTGTCTGTCCGTCTGTCTGTCTGTGACTCGATTCAGCCACCCGGCCAAAGCAAAACAATGCCTGCGCAATAGTCTTATATAGTCACAGCTAAATCTACCCGTCTATGTCCGGTGTAATGTTCATACTTATCAACATTGTTGAAGAAGAACAAGACATTACGCAAATATGAGACAAAAAATCAATACAGAAGTGATATTTGCAGTGTTCCTTTATAAAAAACTCAAACATGCTTGACTTTTGTGAAATTAAATACTTCATCAACTGCAGAAAAAGAATTCACTCCGCCGTCGCCTGCTGTCGCCCGCGCCACTACAGCTTCTGGCGCCATTTTAAGAAATCAACCGGCAGCAGTTACGCACGGTTCCACTAGATAGGTTCCACGTTCTGCTTGCCACGCACGTAGAGTAGGGAAACGCGGTTCTATAAATGTTGAAGTAGGGCGCCTCGATTAACGCGCGTCTTCGCCGTACGGCAGCGTTCGCATCGAGACGCCCGGTTTGGAGCAGTGGAACGCGGGAAATTTAAAATGAGCAAACCTTTGGCGTCTTTACCTTGGGAGGAGCGCGACGCAAGAGGAACAACATGAGTCGTTAGCGGGAAAGCGAAGGGAGGTATTTACTTCGCAAAAGCCGATAAAGACTGTCGTCTTTTGACGGCATTTGCAACGAGAGGAGCAGATACGCGGCCAATTTTTTTGTTGTGTATTTTGTTGTTGTGTGTAAGCTCGTGTTGTTTATTTTGTTAATTTTGTGATATGAAGGGACAAGTACCTTACAGCGGCGGCGGTGTGGATAAGGCGTTGCACTGCTGAACACAAGAACACGGGTCCGATCCTGACCACGATGGCAGCTTTCCACATGAGGCAAAAAGCAAAAAAAAACGCCGGCGTGTCGATATTTTAGAGCACTTTAAAAGTTCCCGTGGGACCAATGCTAGTGCGGAGCCTCCCAATGCGGTCCGAGTCATAGGTCATTTAGCTGCGTCGCGTTAACCACCCCAATTTTCAATTTTCGAAACAGCATAGCTCAGATTCACAATCGCTCACACACGATCAAGTTCAAGCGAAGGTATTTTGCAATTCATCTTTTGTCGGCGAAACCTTTGTAAAACTCTCAAAAAGAGAACCTTGCACATGCGGCGTTGCAGGGGTCTTTGGATTTCGTTCCGGACGTGTTTATGTGTAGGGAAAGGAGGAGCTTGCAATTGCAGTCTCAATAGCATAAACTGTAGGTTTTCGCCGAAAGGATAATTTTTACGACTTGCTTGTCTTTGCAGACCCCAATAGTACGCAGCAAACTTTGGGCAAGTATTGCATTTTCGTATTTTATTTGAAGGAATAGAACCAGACATCTCGGTTGTATCAAAGTGGTCGCGCGTTTCGGCTCCACTGCTGTCACGACCACGGAATCGTTCTGTGAACCAAACGAAGTTTCATCGTTCTTTGTTTGCAGGATTAAGATTGCCTAGTCAAAGTAAGGATAGTGAAGGAAGTTTTGGATACTGTAGAAAACGTTGAGAGAGAGAGAAAGAGAGAGATCGACAGAAAATAAATTGTAATTGACAGCATCTTCACCTCCTATGTTCCGCGTTAGATAGAAGTGGCTTCCTCCTCGCGAGATCCCATTGGCAGCCTTAGCCGCCTAGCTCTTGGGGTTAACCGTAGCTGTTCCTCAAGAGCAGGACTTGCCAGCAAGTTCTCACATAGCTCTGAAGGAGAATTAGGGTGATAGGCGTTCTTGATGGAGTCTGAACTCCACTATTATGTGATGGGGTTCCTGCCTCTTGCGAGGCGATGCGATGCGATGAGGTTTTAAGGGGGAGGGGGGTAAGCGGGGGAGAAAAGGGCCCAAAACTGTCTGGCGTGGGGTGCCGACACCTTATCAGTCCCGTGGCGGGATGGGAAGGGGACGTAAAGGAGGGGATAGCGGGAAGTGTTAGGAGAAAAAAAATAAAGGTAGGGGAGAAAAAAATTTAAAGGAACAATGCCACGCTGGCATTTTTCATTCATTCGAACTGAACAAAACGAATAGAAGAGAGAAGGTGATTAAGCCTGCGTCTAGCGAACCTGCGGCTTTCACGCTAACTTAAGGTGCGGTGGCGTCAGCTGCTTGTTATCGCTGTAGAATGTGACGGTTTCTTTGTAGGTCATGATGAGCTTATCCTTCTTTTCTACGCCTGTTACTTGGAAAATGACTTGAAAAGGCTGTTCTTCGTTGCCGTTTATCACACTACTATTACATTACCTCCACACAGTAGGCACACCCCAACACTAGTCTGGTGGCCTCCTTCTGCGGGTCGTTTGTCCCCGAGCAGCTGCAGCTCCTTTCGGAACACGCAGCACGAGTTGATCGCCGGCATGCTTGCAACCTGCTTGTTGTGTGATAACCCTGATTCTTCCGGGCAGACAGGATGCCGTGGCTACCGCTCCCAATCCTGCCTTTCTCGGGTCTTTTGCAGTTTGCCTACGCACTTGTCAACACCTGCTCTTTGGCTATTGCTACCGCCACAGTGCTGGCAATGCTCTCTTACTTGGAGGCAGCCATGCAGGCCCTATCCTCATGGATCTCCTGCAGTCTTATTAGTGGCATAGCCATGACTTCTGTTCCGACGGAAAGTGCATCGGATTCCTATTCTCAGGACCGAGCTTGGCTTTGATCTTCTCCTGCCTGTGACGTTCCAGTCGTCCTCTCTTTTCCGGTACGGTAGCAGCCCATCCTGTGTTAACCACGACCAGCCTGGGGTTCAGTTAGTATAAAGAGGCCTCAGTCTTGCAGTGAATATTTCAAAAGTTCGAGGCATAATTTCTGATGCGTGACATACATCACGTTGTTTTCTTTTTTCTCGGATCGACTGTATTGAGGGTGAGGCTGAAGTGACCGGCATCGCTGCAGCTCCATGAACCGCAGCCAGGGTCTGTCGGCCTAATACAGCTGGTTTTCTACGTTTGAAAAATGTCTACTACAGCCTCAATCAATGCTATAATTGTTGATCCCCTGTCTAGAAAGGAAACTGAAATTAAGAAATTTGTTCCCGTTTTGTCATCTTTACAAAAGAAAACACCTTGGTATATACGTTGTAACCACGAGTAACGACGTAAAGGCACTTGTTGCAGCCTGAGAATGACAATCGCACAAGCTCTCCCACAAACATGAAAAATGTTGAGGACAATAAGAACAACAAATCAAGGGCGCCTCACAAAGCACTTTCTCGCATTCACTCTGAGACTTCGCTTGCACTTTTCTGAGTGATTAGTCTGCTCATAAAGGGGCCAGGAAACAATACTATGAGACTTTAGCGGTGCCTCTCGATATTTTTTGATGGCCCTACTTGAATGGTTTCATAAAGTATATACACTCATACTCCAGTTGTCGCATCTTTTTTAAAACCGCAATGCTGACCTAGAGTTTCGCTGCTGGCCTCTAGCGGCGCGAAGTTGAAAATTGTAAATGTTTCTTACCTTTCTGTATTTGAAACACCTTTTCCGACACGGAATGAGTTTCATCTAGTTATTAATGTCTACTTCATTCAGAGAATTTAAATACTTCTCGTTTTTTATAGTCTCTCTTCCCCTTTGAGTTAGAGTACACATCACTGTGCAAATTTCAATTTTCATATCAAACTTCAGTAGCTCGCATCTGCGGTTCGGAGATGCGAGTCGCAGGTAGCGGCGCACTTACTGTATTTCCGTGTTTCTAAAACGACTCATCCACTTCGATTAGCAATAGCTCCCACCAAAATGCTTTGTTGTACGACCAATTTGTAGACAAACACATGTCCTCTGGCACACACCGCGTATGCGTCATCACCCTGCATTGCTGTTCGATTCGGCTCCAATAAAGCGGTTAGGCCAGGCGGGCCGCGGCTGCGTCCCTCTGGCGACGCCATTTGTACAAAGTGGGCAACCACGCCTTGAATGAACCTTAAAAACGGGCAATGGTGTATGGAAACAAAAACAAACTACATAGCGAAAATTTAATCAAAAATGCTTAATTTTAAATAAATCAGTTTTGGTAATGCGGCGAAAAACAGACACCAAAACTGTGTGCAGTCCAGGAGATAGCATAAAACGACTATTTCGCAGTAGAGTAGCGATGTTTACGGACAAGCAATTTTGGAGTATCTGATGCCGGAAAGGTAAGCAGCAGTGTCCAGGCGAACATTTTATACGCTTTGCAGTGAAAGACCTTGCTCACTCGCTAAAATATATTTGTCTGCAGTAAAATATCCTGTCAGAGGGCTATAAAGCAGTTTATATATCTGAACTCCCGGATGAATGAAATCGTTAAAATGAAGTGGTATACACTCGTATTCACTTGCCATACACTCGAATTACGTGTTGCTTGTTTGCTTGATCTTTTTTATTGTTTGTGAGTATTCATCGATGGTGCAGTTGGAAACTTTGGGACCCTCGTCTGTATGTTATTATTACTGCACTACTTTTTTTACAATTACTAATAAAATAAACTGAAACTGCACTGAAATATAACTGTACCGTCTCGCGGAATATATTAATATCCTCTGTTTAATTTATTGCTCGAGTACCTTTTCTGGCGACGGTACGCTCACGAAAGTAGGAAGCTGGCAATGCAATCAATCTTTTTTGTAACTTTTTCCCTGCAGTCGGAGCAATATTTCGCGAGGGAAGCGGTAAGTACGAGCTGAACGACATGCAGTCATGTTACGTTTAACTGTGCAACTATTGGAGTGGCCAAGGAACTTTTCCAGAAAAGGAAATCAAAGAATAAGTTTATAATCTGGGCATCAACTATTTGAATAGAGACTATGGACGATCATTAAATGAAACTCACCTAAAACACCTATATCCGCTTCTAAAAGCGGATGTGCCACTGAGTCCCTGTATGGTGAAAATATAGTTTCAACTTATGAATAAGACTGCGAGTAAAAGCGGGGAAATAAAATCCGTAAACGTTACTGCTCTTGAGACATAAAATTGACCAGTGTATTTTGTAAGTGCAAATATTGGTCGTTCAGAACACATGTGACCATTCGTTCAACAACTGGGACAGTTACATTATCGTGAGGTATGGCGTAAATAGGGCGATTAGGTTGTGAACAGATATTATGACTCCTATAGAGGTTGTTTGTTGAATAGATATGCTTTCGTGTTCCTTTATTAATATATTTTTGCATACCCGTATGCAAAAACAGTTCTGTCATAGTTTTAGGGGTACCAGGACATCAAGCGTTCTGCTGATAATGAAAAAAATAGTTTCAGACAGGACAATTTATATGCTGTTTGTCTGTAAATATTTGCTGTTTTTTGAAGGCAAACCAAGATCAACCATACATTTATGGCAAAAAATTGTCGATCATGTACAGTGAGATAGACATCGCTGAGTAATTATAATCATCGTCGGGTGTGAATTTCATGCAATTCAAGTTCATGCAAAGGAAGAGAGTTCATGCAATTCCGATTTGTTCCTGCTGAGTTGAGTAGCGCAGTCATCATCATCAAGGTGTTAGTGAGGAGGGCGATTGAGGTAAATATATGATCTTAAGGAAACTGGCATCTCTCGCAGTTATTAAACTTGCCATTTGATCAGAGCCGTGTTTTCTGCCACATTTTTGTGGTCGTGATTCATCTACTGCATGCTTTCACAGCACCAGCTTGTGCAGGTTTTCATCTTTGGCAGAGCGGAGAAAGGGGGAATGAAAAAAATTCTAAATATAACTCAAACCGCACCTACTCTCCCCAAAAAAGGTGGCTGGTATTGGGTAACTGTTTTTTATGAAGCAACTTTCGATTACGATGGGAAAACAACCTGGCCGGAAGGTTCTAGGAGCCTCCTCAAAGGTTTTAGCCAGGATGGCCTCTTTACAGGGTCCTGCAAAGTGGTTCTACATAACTAAAAATGAATGATACAGCAAAAATTACATTGCGTCGGCAAACAAAACAACGAAAACTTTTCTTTGAACCATCCCGCAAAATACTGTGTCGATGTTGGTTCACCCGGCTATGAAAGCCCATGACCAAGGAAGCGAAAAACAAGCGCTGGCCCTGCGTATACGTTAGTGATCAAACTGCTTGGGGACATTTATAACGGTCTTTTAGCTTTGGCTGATTGTATGTACATGCGGGGAGCTCAATGAAGGAGAGGGACAAAGTAAAGGGTTGCAAAGGTTCAGAATTTTTTATTTTTCAAGTTCAGTTACTGTCAGGAATACAGCGAAAATGTAGGCAGAAGAGTATTATGCTACTTTGGGGGCTGGAGGGATTTGACTACGATTGTTCGCTGAGTCTCGGCGGCGCTAACGATTTTTCCGTGTAGGTACGGGGTGTCGACGCCGGTTCGTAAAACGGCGATAATTTTGGGCGTATCGAATCGTTCGTATTGGTCGTTCATATTGATAGGTATTATTGTTCATGTTCAAATTGTTGCCGTCATCAACATACCAACCACGCCCATGGACATGTCGGATGACATGTACAACGGGGACCTACGAATGTACGCAATTTCAACAATAGACGGCCGCCTGGAAATATCTCCGCCGTCAACGTCTAAGTCCTCTTTCAAGTCCGGGACATGCGAGCACTTACGCCACCTGTTCTTTTCCAATACCGCAACGCCACCCACTCGCGAGTCCACGCGCTTGCCACAAACAATATCATTGCAACCATCAACTTGAAATAGTGCATCTCACCACGTTTCTGCGAGGCACTGCACAGGTGTGTCTTTTAAGACGGCATAGTGCATCGTAATTGACACCACGATGACCATTCACTATCCCGACGCGCGTAGAGCGCTGACAGCTGTAGACTGCTTCATGAATGATCCTTAAGTAAGAACGGTGACCCGATTTTAGATGTATAGCGGAGGGCGTTTTTGCTGACGGGCACAAAAATGCCACGGTACCGTGACAGCCTGTCTGTAACAGTGATAATTTTTTTTTCCTGACTAGTAATTCCTTGGAGTGTAACGCAACAGTGCCTAGAGTCTACAAGGCTCGGCAAGTGAAAGGTGTTCGTCTTTCAGCGGCTACCAAAAACATTTTTGAATGCGCCATTCGGTAGTAAAACTCAGGATATATTTTAAGCGTAAAAAGGTCCGTTGTGATGTGAAGGTTCAATATGCAAAATCCAGAAGCGAAATGTCTTGTTGAACTCTGAAGGTGTCATTTATGTACGACGCTTCCAGTTTTTCTAATAGCGTCTCTTAATGTAAAAAAAAATTTATTTGCAGCTATGACCTCTGAAAGATCGCTGAGTGCATTTGGTTCTAAAATTTCCGACGTGAAATGTCTGTACAGTTCGGCCAAATCTCTCTCCTGGTGATTCCCCGCATTATTTTCAGCATAAACGTGGGCTCCGTGTGCGCACATTGCGAAATCAAGTTTACCTGTGGGATCAGCACTTCCTCCCTACTCGAGGAACAAGACAGGCCTGATGCCACTGTACCTACGGATGATTAAAGACCTGCTTAACAATGATATGGGAAATCGTGTTATCAGGGCTGAGCTGGCATGAGCTGGATATGGCAGCTCGCACATTTCCGGGGAACGGGCGGTACTATTGCATATTTCAGGGGATGTAAGTCTTCCTGGCGGCAGCAGACGGCGGGCGCCATCGGGCGAAGCGCGAGCCTATGTGAATCATAGCCCGTTACTTAAATGCACATGTTCATATGATTCTCACTGTTCAATATTTACCTGACTGTATCAATATCAGCACCTGCGATAAAAAGTACATGTGTAAACCAGAAAAAAACGTGCAGCAACTAGGAACACGAATGATCTTACAAAAGGCAAACGTCCCTTTCCTAAAGAAAATCGCCAAAACACGCGAACCTTCAAGCTTAATACGGGATGAAAAACAACTGAGAAAGGGCTTCATCAACGCACCTTAAAAGTACATCTGTGCTTGTTGTTGCTTCTGTTTTTATACTTTGTTTTTTGACATTTTGTGTTGAAATTTAAGCTTGAAGTTATTTTAGCTGAAACATCCAATCCTCGTTTCATTTATATGACTGTTCTTTTTTCTAGTTTGCTCTTATTTATTTTTATTGTCACCTGCTGTCTATTTTTAAGTTTTTTACTACCACGACGCTCACCCATACAGGCCACACAGTTCTTCAAAATTTAGGCCGTCCTATACCAAAACCCCATGAAGCAATACATCCGACACGACATCATATACGGGCCACAATCACAGTCCCCCCAATCCCACGCATATTCATCCCAAGTGCAACAAAGGACGTAGCAACGCTCGTGTTCGCTCCCTATGTAAGAAGTACTCATCGGACAACGACACCCGCTACGCCGACATCACTCACTCGCCTTCTTATACAACCCAAGTGGTCACCGACACCAACGACACCATCTCCACTGCGGCCACTTACCACCACCTATCCCCGCCTGCAGCGGAAGCTACGCCAATAGCCCTAGCAGTGCATACAGCGACGTCCGACTACCTAACGATTATCACTGCCTGGGAGTAAGCGTTTTGAACATACCTCCTTAGAAGAATTCCTCTACCTGCCCTCAAGCTTCTACAAGCCCTAGTATCACCTTCTAACGTAACCACCATCTGAACCTTAGATCACGGCTCCCTCCCCGGGAACGATGCAGCCCACGCTGCTACCCGTGAAGTCCAGTACCGGGCACTCCCGACTAGGCCGGGCGACTTGGACACCATACAGGCTACACCTACTACCAGTCACCTACTCCGATATCTTAGCGCACTATCGCCACACCCGCAGAGAATAGCCTCCTCCACACCCTATACTCCCCAACAAAGAATCCTCCATCTGGCGACATCTCCAAACACATTCCACAACAGCACCATCCTGTCTCATACCTCAGCCCCTCGTACTCTTCCGGCCACACCAGCCCTCCCCACTCCCCGCACCTACTCCCGAGCAGTGAGAATGCGCGCTGACCAGGTCGAACCTGCAGGACCAGCAAAACCTGATCCAGCGGCCACCGAGCAGCAACAGCACGCGGCTACCGGGACTTAGGCGGCCGCCCACAACTCTAAATCTGTGACATAACGAAATGTTCCTCGTCCTTCTACTACCACAAACGCATGCCCGAATAGCCGCCCGCTCTTCGGCCGAACGAACCACCCGTGGTCTAACCATAAACATCCGAACGTAAATTAAGGTCAATAAAGGGACCCTGAAGTGAATTTCTCAAACTTCTGTTTTTGTTTGCATTGCATAGACTGGCTCATGTAAGCACACCTTTTATTGTTTATCCGGTCTGTAAAACACTATTTACTTTATAAAGCCTGAAAAAGAAAAAAAACTACCCCGCGAAATTTACGGCAGCAGCAACAGCTAACAGCAGTGATGCGTATTCGAGTTGCGATCTGATTGAACGATGCTCAGGATTGCAGTTCAAACTAGTTTCGGTTCCATTTCCGTCCAACAACATGCGTGGCACCTGCCGTTATCATAGCTTCGGCATTCTCAATATCATAGAAATCGGCATACAGCACTTCTGCAATGTTGCCGGCTGTATAATGCGTCAGACAAGCCTGCCAGCGTCGCGTATAATCGTGACGTTCACTAGACGAGGCATACGCTGTGCCTGTGACTGAACGGTCTCTGCGTAATTGGACACGCTCAACTGCGAGGCAGTTCGGATCCAACTTTCGAGATTGCCTGTCTCGCCCCTGTGTCGTAAGAGCCGTGTGTGCACCGTGCGGAGAGTCGGCTGATTCGGCACTGTGACCGCAAGCAATCGGTGCTTAGGTCAACACCACACCAACGAGAACTCCCCAGCGTGCCAGGTTCAGTCTGCACGCAGCCTGCCAACTCGCTCATTGAGCAATGAAGGCTGCAGCGCCAAATAGTGAGTTCAGTATAGAAGACGTTACCTAAGTTAAAAAAAACAACAACCAAAAAACAGGTCCTAGCAGGATTTCGAACTTGCTAACGGCGACACACTGAACTCAGTGCTTCAGACCGTTCGGCAATAGCCACATCAATCCCGGGGGAGTAAGTGTAAGGTATGCATAGTAAAGCCTATTTATTTTTTTAGCTGGGGTATTCCCAACAGCTGAGAGGACTATTTCTTGACTAACGCTTATGCAGTGAGCGTTCCCCAAATTTCACATTTCCACGAATATGTTATCTCTAGCGACTGCAGTTCTTAGGTAGGAAAAACGACCGCAAATGTGTTCGTGCACTCACAGCTGTGCTAGAAGTAAAAAATGGGACGGAACCCCGCCTGCTCGAGATGCATTTTGACGAAGGCAAGGACATCGGCCACAAGTTTGTTGGTTTTAAAAGGAATAAATGGTATACGGCTACCTTTCGGTAGCCTTGATCACAATGACCAAGGATAGCGTCTATGTAGGAGCCAAACGTTACTTCCTTTTCAAACGAACTAACTTGTGGTTGGCGTCCTTGCATTCCTTCATCAAAAACCGTTCTACTAGTTACCCAGCGCAAAGAGTGCTTCCCGTAGCTTGGTTTTACGCTTTACAATGGAAAGTTTCAGTCGATTTCAATTTCTTAGTACGTATATTAACTTCACTGACTCTTGGGTTTCTTCGAAGTGGAAACTTCTCACTTTTTGCCCGAGCCTGCCCGCAAACAGTGGTGCACATAAAACTTACTTGACTTCACTTTACTTGACTTCCGCCTTTATTAACCCTGGATGTCCGCCTAGCGTGCGTGCTAGTCAGCGAAGTGCCGCATGAGCGCCTGCCTGGTGCTACATTGACTCCATAGCACTTGCTAAGCTTCAAACAGTCTACAAACTAAGAGACTAAAGCCTGCACAAATCGTTTCGTGGCTTAGTTTTAATGGAGCGAAATAATTGCGAATACCGCCGGTGGCCGGCCGACCTACTGTGTGGGAGGGTCGGCGAACCGCGCCGTACCCCCGGGAAGTCGAGCCTGCGCGAGTGAGCATCGGGCAAAACGCCATAGGAAATCGAAAAAGAGGATGTAGAGATGAGGACAGCAGTTTGGAGTTGGTTGTTATACTGAATAAAGTTGCGGAAACGCACCGATAGTGGTCGAAACATACCATAGGGACTCCGGACACAAATTTGCGAAAGGAATCCCGGAATGTTTACAAACCACTTCAGGGTCCTTTTAAGTTGGGCTTAGTTAACTGTACTGCGTTTAGCATACTCACATCGCACGTCTAATTCAGTGATTTCAGTCTTCGCTCTAGTAAACGTGGATAACAACTCTGCATCACTACGCTGTACAGTACAGTAGAAGCTCGTTAATTCGAACCGTAAGGGGGCGCTGCCTCAGTACCAATTAATGAACATTTGAACAAAAAAAAGTGAAAAATAACGTCAGTACAGGGTGATAGGGAAGCAGAGCGACATGGGAATAATTTATTTGTTGAAAAACTCAGTAACTGTCACCTGACTTTTGCTCTATAAGGGGGCGGCGAGCACTTTTGCTCTAAGTCGCGGGTAGGGTTGTATGCCGCGAATTTGTGTTTTTTAAAACTAAAGAAGGGAGGGGCGGTGTTCCATCCGACCACGACATTCCAGCGTACGGTCGCACTAGTGCTGAGTCCTCGTATTCTTCGTCGGCACGGGCAGGGACGGGTTTCGCGTTTCGGAACTAAGCAATTGCGTCCCCATCTGCCATCGAAGACTGCACTCTCGTTCATATCGTTGTAGTCCGAGAAGACGTCCTTTAGAGCGTCCGCCATGGAAGTTCGAATTGGTTTCGCCCATTCTTACTTTCTCTTTTTTTTTTACTACATTCCGGAGGTAACACACCGTGGGGTGTTGGCAGCGGGTGCGTCAATGTTGATTGAATGATTGATTATAGGGTTTAACGCACCGAAACTACAGATGCTATGAGGCGCGCCTATGTGGAGAGCTACGAATTAAATTTAAGCACCTGGTGTTCTTTAAATTGCGCCGAAATCTCGAACACATGGCGCTTTTCCCTAGTCACCTTCATCAGAAAAGCGGCCGCCGCGGCCGGGAATGGATTGCGCGTCTTTGGGCTACGTTAATGTTGCTGCGCTTCAGGCACCAAACTGCTAGCGAGGGGGCACATAGTTCAAATTATCTTTGAGGGAGCCCACTCACACTTGAATAAGGGGCTTTTTATACATGGGATTCTGTGGCAGCTTCGCTGCATGAAATTGTTCATTTCAAATTGTCCATGAATTGTTATTACTTAAAAGGGTGATTTCAGGTAAGATCGGACAAGGGTTGGCTGGTCGACCTCTTCAATTTGCTAGAGTTTTTTATTGTGCCCTAATTATTCTAATGCCCAGATTCACCAGTATTATCCCATGCACCTCGGGCAAATTCAGGGGCGTCTGTCTACAAAAATATTTATGAGGAGCAATTCATAAAACTTATGCTCAATGTAGACGAGGTGAACGTTCTTCAGGAAATCCTTCCAAGACTATATATTTCTCGCTCTAAAATGTCAAATTAGGCTCAGAGCCCAATTTTTTTCGTAACTTTAGGCTCTGTAGGAAGTAAAAGTGCTCTGTAGGAACTATAAGTGCTTGAGTTTGGTCTTTCACATTTTACTAGCGGGTTTTACTGGCATTTCTAAATTGCCACACCAAATATTACATTTTTATGAAATACGGTTAACAAAAAACAGGCACACTAGTTTAGGAAAAAACTGAAAAACACAAATTTCATACAGAAATATAAAGAAACCACACCTCCAATTTTTCTGAAATTCTCTGCAGATGTCGGCATTTATATTGGCTTGCTTTATCTTCAAAGCACGATGCATCATTTTGTTCCTGGAGCGTGTACAGTGTCAGAGAGGAGCCGCACTCTCCACGATGTATTGTACTGATAGAGACTTCCTTGAGATTTGTATGCATTATATATGTATTGTATATATCATATATCTTTTGTACAAAAGGCCAATGATCCATCCAAGGATACAATACCTGAGAGTGGAACAGAAAAGTTGGCATTTTCGAGGCCACGTTGGCACGAATTTGGTGTCTATAGCTTGGGAGAACAACGACAAAACTCTTAGGTTCAGCAGCACAGCTAAAGAAAGCGCTCTTTCAGTTTGTGTGAAACTCTTCCAAGATGTTTACCGCTAAATTTCTTTTGTTAGAAGTAAAACACATTGCATCATACGGATACCGGAGTGTGCACCGAGGGGGAGTGAAGCGCTGTCACACATTCTACCCCGTCCATGCTCCAGCATTGAAAACAAAACACGTGCTTTGCGGCCCTGTAGTAGAGCCTTTCTCCAGTAGTTATCAATCACCTGAATGAAAGTGAGCGTTACTTTCCCACCGTTTCTTTCTCTTTCAGTATTCGATGACAGCAATCCGGGCTTTTTCAAGAATAACGAAGGTGAGGAAACTCTTTTTCCCAAACGCCGTTTAAGACTGTAAGTGTAAGGTTACGAGCTTATCATAACTGGTTCAGTAACATTCACGCATCCCCCGAGCACTGGACGGCAGTGGAGCGTTTCCCTAACAGCAAAACTTCCACCTTTGCTGATTAATGTTATATAGGGTTTCCAAGGTTCCGGTGTTCGACCTTTCCTCTCTTTAGTTGTTTTTTTTTCTGGAGAATTTCTCGAGAGAAGCTTGGATCACCAAGTGTTTGCGCGAGTTCTGCCGGTGAGGAATGCGCCCTTTGACAAATATAACAAAACTCTTTGCGGTGCTGAGCGGGAACTCACCCCACTGTTCTATTTCAGATAGCACGCACCGTGATGCCCTCAAGGCCTTAGACATGTCAAGTAAGAAACGTGGGCAAAACTGGTTGCGAGAAACGATTTAATGGTATTTTTTTCATTTGCCGTAACGCGCTTCTAAACGGCATAGGGCAGCAACCTTCGAGTGATTTCTTTACAACTACCACCGAACAGGTGATCATTTTAGCGGCTAAAGTATTTGGCACATAAAGTTAAAGCTTTAGAAAGGGTTTTCGAAAGTAGTAGATTTGTAATAGACAAAGCGGGGTTTCTGAAATATTGACATGGTGAGCTTCAATTAAAACTTACCTATTGAACGCATTGCCTAATAATAAACTCCAAGGTTTACTTTAACGTTACTTTATATTTACTTTGAGGTAATAAATACTTTTAAAACACTGTAAGGTGCATCCACACCTGCCACTAAATACTCACTGCTTATGGCTTTCATGGTGAAATTTTCTAAGCAAGCAAAGATGCAGCCCCAGAACACCGTAGTTCAGAACATGGTTCTTCGAAGTTTGAAGAAAGGAAAAACAGTTCCCTTTTACTCTATGGAGGAAGATGACCATCGAAGCTTGGCGCAGTCCCATGAGGACCCGAAAGAAAAGACGTTTTTTTTGTATTTTGCCATTGATGGAAGAAACTTTCTAGCCAATTATATAAATGAAACTTGGAGCGCTTCGTGTTTTGTTCTAGCCAACAAATACGGGGCTACCCGTCTCCCTCCCGCGTCGTAGGCATCGTGCTGTCTAGGTAACACACCAACCCGAACAGCTCCACCAGGCAGGATAGCAGTCAGGTCCCATCAGGCCGTGAGGCTTCCACGTGGCAATCTCCCACCAGCACAACGGGCGTCTCCTCGGTGAGGACATGCACGCACCCGGGCACGCATATACCGGAAATCGGTGATGTGCGCGTGCATAGATGCGAAAGACCGGCGAAAACGCCACCCCAAGTCGCTTCAATCTGAAAAATAACGTGGACGACAAAACAAAGGTTACAACAAAAAATCATAAATGAACGTACTAATGAAAAAGAATGTATGTTTATATATCCCTATACCAGCACACATATATAAATATACACGGACATATACACAAATATAATAATACAAAAAAATCCGCGCAAGTCCTGTCTGCAAAAGCGATAATGGAAGTGGGAAAAATTGCAGGCATCTACCACGAAAGAAGGAAGCTCACACTAACGAGTAAGACTTGAAGGTAGCGAAGCTGTACGCAACCCTCACGACCATCACGAATGTTTAAGTGCACACTTGCAGCCGATTTGCTTCTTCTTCGCTGCCGCAACGACCTTCACTCCAACATTGTTGCTACAAGTGTGAGCGTCCTTCATTTCTTTTTTTGGAAGTGATAATCATTACACATCACTTTGGTGGGGCGTACGCTATGACGTGTCTTTCTCGTTCCGAGCAACTGTTGCCATGATTACGGCGAACGCTGGAGTGTTCGTCGTTCGGAGCGAGTGTTGCCACAATTACGGCAAACGCTCGAATTTGTCTTGGCAACTCTTGGCCAATGTCCCTAAGTGGGTTACAAACAGCACAGGAACAGATTTAACAGTAGTCCAGATTAGTGTGCCATAGAAGATTTTTTTGTAATTTTTGACGGTTATTATTAGTTTTGTATTTGTCATTCCTGGATCAGTATTCCAGGTGTTTTCTGTCTTTTCATATTTATTGCCTGTTCGCGACAATAAACCTCAGTTGTTAGTCAGGGCCGTGTTTGTGTGATTCTCTTATTGTCCTGTTCCTGCGCTGTTGGTAACCCAGTTCTGTACCAACTGGCCGCCTACAATCCGTGTCCCTAAGTGGGTATGCTCAGCTTGACAAACGTACAGGATACGCTGGGTGGTCGTCGCGAGGCACCACAGATGAGCGCTTAGCATTTTCTGCCGACTGGTTACTGCCGACTGGTCCACTTAAATCCCGCTCTTGGCAATGTCTCTGTATTTTTACCTGCGGACACGAACATTTACAGTTTGCTAAACATCTTCGCCGTTAAAACTCTTTTGCAATTACAAATAACGTGCACCTTATTTTCTACAATATGACGTCGTTATCCGTACATATGTAATATGTAGAATTCCCGCGCCGCACCAGTACATCCCAGGTCTGGTGATTTTAACGGAAGTACCATGAAAACTAAGACTTAATAATCGGTTGAAGGAAATCACCGCCTGCAGATTCAGTATGAATGCGCATAAAAATAAACCCACGAGTGGGTGCCCAGCCCAGCAACGCATGAACGTTGCGGAGGTTAATTTAGCACCTTGACAATTCGCCACCAAAATAAGTGCATGAACCTGATGGAGTTTTGGTGGGAAGATTTTATGACATACGTACGAAACGATGTTTTGCCGCAACAACCATACACCAGAAAGCGCGATTGTTCTAGCTAATGTGTTAATCAACAATGACCAAGAAATCTGCACAGAAAGAAGCCTTTTACTTGCCACATGCGTTCTATTTCCTTTTTCCTTGCTTTTAATAACCCTAAGTCTGAGTACTTTAGGTTGGCTATCCTCGCACTGTTAGGCCCGAGCAATAAGAGGCATATTTACTGCCCCAGATGGGAGCGAACCTGCACTGGCACAGTCGGATGCGGTTGCCTTTAAAGAAGAGGAGCCCCATGGTACTACCGTGGAGAACGCCACGGCTATGGTGAATGGTGAGCATTTATACCTTGTTTTCCCAGAATATTCCCCCAGGGGTAGCAATAAATCAATGTAATGTTCCTTCTGCCCAACTGTTCTAATTTATTATCTTCGCGCGAAAAAGGGGCGAACTGCTCAACTGTCCCTTCGTGGCGCTTTGAACTGATCAATTTGCTTTCTTTATTCAACGAGTGTGGTATTCCACATTATGCGCGGCGTGCATGGCTAGGAACGTGGTACTAGCGGTGGTGGTGGCGGCCGAAGTACACCTTGGGGTAAAGGTGTAGTTGTATTACATTTAAAATAATTTATGCTTTGCAGATTCTGCAGCATCACCACCCTTCACCATCGGTAAGTACTTTTGTAATATGACGACGCGACTACGCGGATTTTCAATGAGCACGTCGACATAAACTTATTTGCTTATGGCACGCCGGTAGGATACTTCTGTAGGGACTCAGGGTTTTAGGATGAAACGAGTCGCTGCAACTCTGACTGGGAACTTTTGTTTACATCAGTTTGGAAAAATACAAACTGTTCAATATAACACTGCTTTGCCGCAGAAAGCTCATCAGCCTATCTGACTACATTGAAGGGGGAACGCATGTGCCATAGGTCTCAACAGCTCTTCCCTTCGCGGCCCCTGTTCACTGTTTTCGCCGTTCAACATTTGCAATGGTCTTTTTCTCCTAGTTTCTTTGCTCGGTACTCCTTCGGGTAACTCTGTGTTTGAGTGGTAGTCTGATTACATGCCCAGCCCAAGTCCATGTTTTTGTAATCGAAACTATGATACTTTCAGCCGAGTTTTTGCTAAATGACACTTAACTTCAGCATATTGGAAATCAAAGATATGTCAGTGGAGCTAGGTAAATGCCTTGTGGGGCTAGGTACTTCTGTAAATGCCTTGTATACAGTCGAGAGTGGGCTGGCGGGTGTGTAATATGTACTTTTTCACATTGTTCATGTAAAGAAAAAATATATTGACATTTTTCTGGACTACGGGCACTCAAAGTTCTGATGCATTAAGAAAAAAAATTTTCAAGCCTTTCTAGGGACGTGCCTCCTCCCTTTTTAAAGAATTACGTGGTCATTTCTTGCAGCTTTTGCTCTCTCCGTGCCATTCAGCATCTTTTATTCCATCTCTTTATAGCTTGTGGGACCTCGGAAGCAACATTTGCAGTCGCAGTACTGTCCCTTGGCTTAGCATACACGCTTAATCAAAACTATGCTTTTGGAATCTGCGTCAGTGGACTAGCAACTGGTAAAATCTTGTGAGCACAAAATCTGCAGTAATTCACCGAATTGCCTAATAATGCGTAGCATTGTAATGCCGTTTGTACCGAGTATGCGTTCTTTACAGCCAAATGTGACTTTGAGTAGCGAAAGACGTTGGTTTATTTTATTCCTTTCGTTTTCTTTTGTTTCGTTTCTTCAATTATGTAAATTTATACCATTAAAGCGATGAAATGCCTTTACTTCTCTAATTATGCTTTTTATTCGAAGATGCAAGGCGTACTGCCGAGTTGGTCAGCTTACACTAGTTTCATTCGCATGTCCAACGTTCCTTTGCGGGCTTTTTTTGTATAGCCTTCGGAAAGTTGGCGAGATGCATAAGATCATATTTTTAATTTTGCAGATCATTTTATGAAGTTCATTAGACGTAGAATGGAGCTAATTTGTGATGCTTCATATTGAATTGCGCTACGCATACAGAAAATAGGACGCTAACAGGGCCTCGTCCCAGTCCTGTTAGTGCCATATTTGTCTGTGTACGTAGCGCAATTTAATTATGAATATTTTTGAAAATTGTAGTTTTGTATTTTCATTATTTTTTCGTTTTTCAAAATTTTCTCCCAAATATGCAATTCTGTGGAAACGCCGCTCGTTGCACGGTCCTGGCTGTGGGGGTACTGGGCAAAGAACGCTACGCATTACAAATTGGCGCAGATTGCACTAGTCGTGCAAGGCTGGAGAAACAGCAGAGCTGGCCAGCCTCGTACCCTCCTTCGGAGAGCCCGCTGTTGCACCTAACATGTATTTCCGAACTCGTCGCTGAAAGTTCTCTATGACTGGCAGCGGCGCATAGTTTTGTCCGAACGTTTTCCCATCTCTCCCGAAGAGGACCGCGTTTTCACGCGCTAGAGCCTGCGGCAACCGGCTTCGCGAACTGGGCGTCTGTTGCGTGAACTCGGAGTCTGTGCTTCCCACTGCAGGCGCAAACGCACATGAACGGAAGACGAGAAGAGCAAGCGAGAAATAACTCCACGAATACCGGACAGAGTGTTCTCGAAGGTCGAGCTGGCCGACGCCGGCCGCCCCTCACGATGCGCATACTCACGTGCGCTCGGTATTTTCCTCCGTATTTTTTTTTTTTTGCGAGCCCAACGGGCCAAGCTCAAGCCTAAAAAGCTCTGGAGAAAACAAATTATGTTACTTTCGCTTTACCTGCTGGGCATTACAGCACTGTACTGCCAAAATGACACAATAGGTAAATACAGCGCTGTCCTTGTCAGGTCGTGTAAAATAAAAAAGAATATTATTTATGCCGAAATAAAACCACTGCTGCTGATTTTCCGGCCAGACAAGCATAGTTTTTCCGTTGCGCTATAAGATATACCAAGACGCTACTCTCATATACCATTCCATGTACGCAGGTTTTCAGAAACCAAGTAACTGGAGATTGAAGTGCTTACAGTGGCGGAACACATCTCAGGTGGACTGCCGCCCGCGGGAAAAAATGAAAGCTCGAGTAGCTGCAGACTCTCTTAAGCAATATATTTTGCAGTTCGAATTTGCGTTGCGGAAACGCGATGACATTGAAATAGCCGCAAAAAGTTCTTGATCATTACCGGTGCAAATGTACCCACCTGGCCAATTTTACCGCTGGGACACCCGCTTCCTTTGGTGCTTCCTGTCGCATATGGACGTAAAAACGCGGAATCGTGTTATTTTGTGTTGGACCGTACGTTTACACAAAATAACGTTTCGATTAGCTAAGAAATACCTCATCAGGATTTGAAAATTCTGTCGGGCCGTATGAGAACACATGCCCTGAAATAATATATCTTTTTTACATCTGGCCTGGTTTTATGGCTTGAAATTCTGGTTATTTTTGGTGCAATCGCAGCTAGAGAATCCAGAAATCTAAAGTTCGAACGGTGCGAATGTGAAATCCCAACGGCTCCAATCTGACAGCTCTACTGGGTTGTCTTACATTAAAGGGACACAGAAGCGCATTTGTCAAGCTTGCGGTTTTGCTTGCACTGCGTAGACTGGCTCAAATTAACACACTTTTCATCGTTCGTCCGGTCGACAAGTCGGTCGTTATTTCATAAAGCGCGAAAGAAGAATAACTATTGTGCGCGGTTTGCGGCGGCCGCACCAACTAAAGGCTGTGTCGACAGGAGGAGATGCACCTTGATTGGACTATGTCCAAGGTTAGCGTTCAAACAAGTTTCGGTTTTGGTTCTGTAAAACAACATGCTTGACATCCGACGGCATAGTTTGTTTGGGCATTCTCGATATCTCAGTAATCGTCGCACCGCGCTTCTGCATTGTTGTCGGCTCTAAAATGCCTAAGATAAGCCTTTCAGGATGGCTTGGCATCGTAGCAATCCATAGCTGAGGCATACGCAGTGGATGAACGCCATCCGACTCCCCGCAAATGCTCAAATGCCATGCGCTTTTCCCCCATATTTGGAGCTTGCCTCACTCATGCCTGCATCGTAAAAAGCGTGTTCGCACCAGGCCGAGGGTCCGTTGATTCCGGCTTGTGCCCACTGCCCGTACGCAGTCGGTTCTTACGGCAACAGCACGCCAACGAGAACTCGCTAGCGCGTCAGTGTCAGCCTGCGTGTGTTCTGTGAACTACAGCAAGGTGATGAATTAGGCTAGTTGGTTCTGCATGTTTGAAAACTGCGCTTGAGGTTACTAAGGACAAACTTGTGAGGAATACAAACGGACGACGTGGAGAGCACGAGCGCTAGTTAGTGGAGCAGTGAACATTACGGCCTAAAAATGGTGAACTCAGTATGGAAAACATCGGCCGAAAAAGAAAAAGTCAACTTACAAAAAAAGCAAAAAACAATGTACCCTCAGCGATTCGAACTTGTGACTTGCAAAATTATATCCTTAGCGCTCCAGACCACTCGGCCATGGGCCAGCTCTGCCAGCATTGCAAGTTTAAGGTATATAATGTATATCCAGTTTACACTTTTGTTTAGTTTTAGCATTGCAAGTACTTTAGGTGACTATTTGTTGCATAGCTCTCGTGCAGTAACCGTCCCACAAATTTCTACAATATCTCACGTCTAGCAATTGCATTTCTTAGATGGAAAAGCGTTTGCAGATTTGCGGTCGTTCTGCTTACCGCTGTGCTTGTTCTCCCAGCGCAAAAAAAGTGCTTCGTGATCCCTAGTTTTATGCTGTACGGTAAAAGTATCAGTTGATTTTTTTTTCTTAGTACCTATATTGACTTCACCGACTCTTCTCCCGCCTTCAAGTGGCCTTAGATTTTGCTACTAGCGTACCAGTCATCGAAGCGTCGCATGTGCACTTGTGGAGCGCTTGTGTGGAGCGACCCGGACTCGGAGCTTGATACCGTGTACAAACTAACAAAGCAAAGAAAGGCACATTCTTCCATTCACAAACGTGTTGTGGCTTAGTTTGAACTGCAGCGAGCGAACTGCGACGACCCGTCGGCGGCCGCTGGACTAAACGCTGGGCCGACTGACTGTCGGAAGGTCGGCGAGCCGTGCAGTAGCGCTGTAGCGCAGCCAATTGCCAAGTCATCCCCTCCTTACGTCACACGAAAAAGCGACAGAAAATGGGCGAGGGTGCAGAGAGGACGACAGCATTTTCAAATTGATTTTTCTACTAAATAAATTTGCGTAAACGCGCTCAGAATGGTCGAAACATGGCCTATGGAGTCCGGACTACAATTTGCGCTGTAATCCCGCATTGTTTACAAATCGCTTCAGTGTCCCTTTAAGCAGTGATTATTTGTCGCTCATAAACTAAGCGTTCAATTGGTTCATCTGCCTCGCTGTGTTTATGAATCCGTACATCTCGTTGATGAATCCGTACATCTTCCAGCTCTGCCAACCGGAGAATCTTGCAACGTGTGTGAAGCTGAAGGTAAGGATCAGCCTGTGCTAGCCGTACCCAGCGCAGCGCCTGTTGTTCGCATGCGAAGCCCTTACGCGAACTGTAATAAAACACCAAATGATATATAATTACATGTATTTTTGCTTGAGGGTAAAGTATGGTGCGGTGTGCTATCCGATGGTGTGAAACTCAGCAAAAAGCAATTTAGGTTAGGCTAGGTTAGGTTAGGTTAAGCAAGCAGTGCTATATTACAGACTATGAAAACTGAAACGGAGGATTGGACTGCGGCTTGTACGAACTGTCTTCCGAACATCTATCCAAATATTAGGCACCGAAAGTTTCAGGCCACTTTATGCGCCATTTCCGTCGCTGAAACACAATTCGCCACCGTGTGCACGTCCCTCCCCCAACGGGCGCCCGGTTTGAAAAATAATTTTGTGAGTTTTTCATCTGGAGTCTACGCTGCAGTTAATGCTCGTGAGAAAATTTACGTATTCTATTAGGCCGCGCGGAGGCATTGCCGCACAGGCCCTTGAAGACCGTCAATGTCCATAATATCTAGCAAAACGGGTCAATGCAACTGTCTGGTGTAACAACATACTACAGGGGGCAATACGTGTTGTTTTATTCTGAGTGGTATCTGCGTCATGGTTTCCTGCCCCTGGTATTCAGGGGAGTGCTTAGTATTTGTTTGGAAACAGATTTTAATCCGGCTTTCTCCGCACTTAGATGCTTCAAAGCCTGCATTCTGCATCTAGTGGACAGAACAATATATTTTAATCGTTAACATGTACCATTGTAGGCTGCGCTAGCTAAAACAAACACAGCTTTTTTTTATTTTGAGCCTGGGCTGAAGGTGATGTGGGTTGATTGGTAGAAAAATTTCAAGAGCAAATAAGCAATGTGGAGAGCCTCGTAGGAAAAATCTGAAAACCACTCGGCTGACCCCGTTCCTATGATAAATGTATGATGCGAACACCTACCTTATCGAGCGCTTGAAAATCTTTACCGGATCTGCAGGTTCATGGTCGTATTACGAGTAAAAAAGGGCAATTTAGGCTGTATTGGTAGTGGTTCTATCCGATAAGAAATGTTATACTATCGGTTAACTGGCCGGTTCTGCCAGGTTATTCATTGTTAGCTGAGTTGGCGTCAAGACAAATACAATTACCTAGAATCTCATTACTCCATGGCAGGCCAATAGCTTCTACAGAGTCAAAAGACTCTACACGATAAATAAAATTCGCATCTCTTAGATTAACCGGCTTAAGGACAGTATGAAAAATGCCCAGAGAGCTTAGGCACGAGTCGGAGTTTGGCGCTTCCTTTAACCATCTCTGATTTTCACCTTCAACTCAATGTGAGGGCATGCTTGCGGTTGACCGTCTAAACATTACTGTGGACATCAGTCAATGAAAACTGCTCCAAACGTTTATAATAATCGGACGAATAGAGGGCACCGTGTTCTGGCCCGTTGTTTTCACTCTGCAGAGCAGCGTCTGCGGCGGCTGCTGAGCACAACGAAGCCACCGTGCAACGATTTCTACGAGTTCGTGTGCGGTCGCCTCGAGCGGGAGCTCAAGTCTTCAGCCTCCTGGTCGCCCGTATCTCAGCACACCCTGGTAGCAGACAGCGTGGAACGCAAAATGCTACGCGTATTGGAGGGCAAGTATAAGACACGTATATCCCCTAAATCCTAATCAGTCTGTATAGAAAGCATTGGTACGTTATTTGTGTTACGCCTAGCCCGGCTACATGCAACGTTAGCGAGGCAGTGGATATAGCACGGCCTCACTGAGCCTTTATCGGGTACAGGTCGGTGAACACGTTGAATCACCCCCTCTAGTTCTTGGTTGCGCAGCGCCTCACGCAACATCTGTACGCAGACATCTTATGTACTTCAAATCAGTATGAAGAAAACCAGCAAGGTTGCGAGAAATCATACGCCTGTCGGCGTTCTTTTTGCGGCCATAGATGCTGCCGTTGCTGATGGGAAATGCATGTTATGTGGTTGTTTTGTATGCAGTTGCTGTTATACTACTACATGCCATCCCTGCTTTGCCAGCTAAATGTGCCTTGTGATGGAAACAAGTCCAGTCGTTTGGGCTAGGAAACGCTTTGACGGAAATGAGAAACCTGACCAATTGTTATTTCGGAACGGGGTTATTTCAGGACGATAGTTTCTCTTGGTCTACCTAAACCCGCATACTATGTATGTATGTATGTATGTATGTATGTATGTATGTATGTAGGTTATGTATTATGTATGTAGTGTATGTATGTATGTATGTATGTATGTATGTATGTATGTATGTAGTATGTATGTCTGTATGTATGGTATGTATGTATGTTTATGTATGTATGTATGTATGTGGTTAGTTCAGCTACTTGCTGCTCGGCCAGCACAATGGCCCCGTATCTGCTTGCGTCCCTACAAATGAACTGCTGTCACGGCTAATACGTGCCCACACTACTTACCGCAAAGGTGACCTTTGACGCATTTGAGGCAAAATACAAACACATTACCGACTCCACCAGCTTTCTTTTGATTATGAGTACATGTTGGATTGGTTTTTACCCCATAAAATGAAAACACGTCATAACATGTATGAGAGACAGGCCATCTAAAAGCAAGCGCGCAAACGAAATAAAATTGAACCAAGCGTGTTGCTGCGCTAGCTTCGTACATACTTAGAAAAAAGAAAACGTGGCGCAAACTAGACGTGGACGAAGGAGACAAGATACGACAGATACAGACGCCTGTATCTGTCTTATCATCTCCCCTTCGCCCACGTCTAGTTTGCGGCTCGTTTTCTTCGTTCTTCATGAAATATTTAAACTACAAAAAGAGGCGTGATAAATGCACAGACTGAAAGCAAATAGCCAAAGAAACATCCTGTGCGATCCCAATGGATGCGCCCGCCTGTGGTAACTAGGGAGGCTGCTTTTTATTACTAGTGAGGGTGTTCTTAGGAAACGTTGTTCGTTTTTTTTTGTTTCCTTTCGATATTCTGTTTTGCTTAGTTAACGAGATTGTTCTTCCAAAATGTACTTACGGTACGTCAGCACACCGAGATGTGTATCATTTGTAAATGTGTGTAAATACCACTCTCCAAAAATGCGAGTGTCTCACGGCGTGCTTGTTTTCACTACACACCTCATAGCAGTGGCTTTGTGTTTCCTTCATTATATGGGCACCACGCGGGAGAGGCGGATGTGCTCATTGTCAAATAAGTACAGATGTAGCCAGCTGAATAGGCACCTATTTTGGCTGACGTTTATTACAGAAGCGCCAAAAACTGGAGTTTCATCTTTGGTTTTTTTGTTTTACAGAAAAATTGGATTTATCCTGGGCTCACCACTTTGTCTGGAAAAGATGCGTCGAAGGTAAATGTCGCAACTAAGGTCGTGTTTTCTGATGGCCCCCTGACAATGGTGCCGCGTTTGAAGACGCTTCTAAACCTTGAGTTTCGCTCCAGAGACTCAAAACAGGGACTTGAAATCCTTCGTAAATGATCGGACGTGACTCTAGCGTGGCACAGGCCATGACCATGCAGCTTCACATTGGAGCAGGACGAAGTTTGTGGACCAGGACGAATTTTTCTTCAACGGCGAAGTTTCTGAGAAATTTGTATAGCTGTCATTTGTAGCCGTACGGTTGCATTGAGGTGGGTGTCAAACTCTCTTTCACAGAAACTTCCTCCACCTTGTGGATTTCCCCTAAATCTTCTCGTTTAACCTCAGATTGCCAGGTTTGGCTCTTCGTAGCCAGATTTGGCGAGTGTATTTTTTTGCCAATGTTTAGGATGATTTGGCTGCGTGGCTAATTTTACACCGCATGTCTGTAAAGGTGGTAATCGTTATAAATAGGTTCTAACTCTGCACTAATTGTGGCAAGCTGCTACTGCAGATTCTTATGGTCTGCTTGGTGAATGTGCCAATTTTTATTGGCTGCGGCTTCACCCTTAGTCCGTCTAGCCAAAAGCAGCTTGAGTTAAGAGCGGCCATCACCCGCCCAGACGTATTTTTGCATCTATCGGAAGCAGGGAATCTGCCAATCTCCTCTGGCTTTCCCTTGCCCTTCTCCACTCGATAGCCTTAACGAGGGGTTCCAGTTTGGGCGGTTTCCTCGGGCAATGCTGCCTTGCGAAAAGTAGACGTGATTTACACATTCATGCAGGGAGCTAAGGCCGAACGTTTGCAGGTCTTGAGAAATTTAGTGCTGCCTTGTGTCGGGCCTAGTGATGTTTAGACAGTTTTTAACTTGTTTTTACATCAATTTTGTATCAGAAGGTGTACTAGGAGATTTGTTGTCTGGTTGGGTCTACATTTAGGCTTATGTATGTGGAAGTCAGGCAGTTTCTTCCCTGTTATTGGCGGTGAGCGCGACAAGCATCAGACGTCAACTGAGCGCAAAAAACAGCAGGGGGTCTGATGCTTGTTCGCACCAGATTTTGCGCGTGCGTAACTTCTTGTCATAATAAAATACTTTGAATCGCATACACCAGCTGAAGGCGCTATTTAAAGTATAGTTTTTGATACCGCTCCGGAAGAAACATTGCCGGCGCCGCCCCAGTTTTTGCGAAGCCGACCGACAACAGCGAAAATGCAAGACCGAAACAAATACCAGGCCTTCGGGGGTTGTCGGATTTGGCAGAAGTCATTACGATTGCCGGTATTCATATGAAAGAAAAAAACAGTTTTTGCAACCTCCCCCAACGATCGAAAGTATTACATCTCATCACTTTACGTTGTAATAGCATGAAAGTATGCCGACGTGCACTATGGGCCGCAAAACCTTTAGGTTGAGTTACAGATAACCCACTGTGTGTTGGTTTTATACTAGGCATCTAACCAGTATAAAGGTTTATTGAGCAAAACGAGTAACGTCTACTGTAAAGATACAGTAACACTATGTTTGTTCAGACCTGGAGGGAAATTCGGTACATTTCTCACAGCCTTATCTCCGCAATACTGAGATATGCGTCATAGGAAAACTGCGCTCAAGAGGAGGAGGACGAGGAGAAGGGGGAGGAAAAAACTTAATTTAACAGTAAAATCGAACTGATTAGTGGGCCGGGTTCGCAGTCCAGGACAAGTAAGAGTAATTTTCTTCGATTCATAGAACGCCATCCCAAGTAGACTAGGATTTGCTTCTTACGCCTGGAAGGGGTGGCAAGCAATAAAGAGACTTTTGGAAATATTCATCGGTTTCCATTCTTGTAATATATGCACGTATACTATTTATTGCGTTGGTTAGCAGTATATCACAACTTAACACCGTAATCATGTCGTAATTTTTTTAGTTGACAGTTAGCTCATTATGATAACGATGGTTACGGTACAAATTCGGAGCACAAAAGCCGCCTTCGAGTACTCTGGACGACGTACGTTGTCTGGAGCGCGATCGCGGTGGCGTAGCACAAACTTTCTCATTCTATTTGCATGTAAATAAACAACGCACGGAGAGAATATGCATGTTCTTGCACGCAGCCATAACGAAAGCGAATTTGTGAAGGGAATGTATGCCTACTGCCTGAAGAAAATATCCACACGATCTTTGTAATCCTCCCCAGCATCCCAAAACCTACAAATAAACGTTTGTGACGGTGCGGAAAAATTATTGCGTCAGGTACAGTAAAAAAACATCAACCTGATACAGGTCAACAACGAAAGAAATAGACAGCCGCTTTATTTCCTGCAATGCAATGCGCCTGTAGGGGCTCTCTGCTTGGCGCGTAGCATTAGACTGTTGAGTCTTCATAAGAGCATCCCAAAAATACTGTATGGAAGCCTACGCATTTTTAATACTTATCCAGGAGCTCTGAGCGCTGAACCTCGCGTATAAGCTAGAAAGGACGACTTACACACGATTATCTGAGCGATGCTCTGAAGAAAGTTATTCTCTCTCTCATCGTGTGTTGCAAACTTGTGGGGGATACAGCTTGAAATTATTCATGTGTCAGAGGCTAGTAAAAATGCCTGAATTACTCGAAATAACCTTTTTGAGGCACTAAAGCATCAAAGCGGGCGATTTCTAGCACAGGCGCTGCTGCCCCGACGTCACAGCCCGGGGGCGCTGCTCAAACATCTCACTGCCAATAGTTATTTTTGCCAAACAAAAATCAGACCTTTTTATACAGGGAAGACTACCAGCTGAGCGAAGCTGGTGGCTTGTATTTGCTATGTTGAGGTTTAGCTTTATTGGGGCTTGCTATAAGGACAGTGGTCCAAATTCTACGTCACAGACTAAGAGCACACATGATGGTTGAGTGAAGAGAATGAAATTTACCATAACGCGACCACAGCTCAGGCTGTTGTGCGCGTCGCAGAGATGGCCACCGAGAAGCGTAGCATTGTAGAATGGCACGGAATATAGACGCGGTGCGTGGCCAGCAGTGTTCAGGCACGGGAAAGAGGCGGCGGTGGTGGAGACGAGTTAGGCTCTAACCATTGTACCTCCGGTTGATGGCCATGGTTCACTGCAGAGCCCATAATGGGGGCAAGCTAGCGTACCAAGACTAACATTCAGCCTGTTCTAGAAAGTGTGAATTGACTGGCAAATTCGCTGCTGCGGCACCGTTCGTGCGACAAAAGGGTGCCAGCTACAAAAATACAAAAGTAGGTCTTTTTGCCGCACAAGCGGCGCTCCAGCGGTGAATTCGCAGGTAAAATTGCACCCTGTAGAACCGGTTTTACACCGACCTCTTTAAGTGTACTTCACCTGTAAACCAAAATACATTGATGGGCAGACATGTTTTACGTACAACATCGGGCATAATAAAATATGGAAGCCAGAAGACCCTTTCTAGGAAATTTTTCACACGGTGAACGCACGCCGGCTAGTCAACTGAGGTGCGCGCATTACGGAGCCGTCCCCTACCGACAAGTAGCGTAGGTCGCCAGCAAGAATCATCGCAATTCCCACCAGACGGCGAGCCAAGTCCCGGAGCATTTCCCTCCACACAGACGCGAGAGCTCCGGGGATTTGAGAGGGCGACTCCGGCCAAGTATGAAGTCTTAGTGTAAGGCTTTAACCGCCGGCCCAATAAAAGTTTTTTCCAAGCCAATCCAATCCGGGGATTTGACGTACACAGCTTCGCTGTAAAATATCCGTACCCATGTGTGCATGGTTCTCGTTCTTCGTATGTCTTTTATGGTACTTTTGGTTGCATTTTATTGTATTTGGACCGCGTCACTTGACGCCCTCCGCCTACGCTGCATTTAAAGCAGTTACCACCTTACTCGACAACTTTTGTAAGTTATTGCCCCTGTGGTTAAATTGCGGGAAGAATAGCACTTAGAAAAGACGTGGTGAGCGCGCGCTTAGTTCTGGTGTGCAAAAGACGCCTCTCTTCAAGGCTTCCAGAGTATGCTCCGTTATCTCCTTTGCCCCATTTTCTCTACAAAACATTATTTAAAAGTTGTATGACTATTGCTCGACATCTATCTGCCGTTCTTGCATAGGGGCTCCACATGTTCACCAGAGTTCCCGAACTCCGCATAACGAGAATGGGCACACCTGAATTATTACCCCTTTTTTTCTTGTCAGCTGCCAGTCGTGCTGTCCTTGCAACCGCGTCGCACGCCGCATCAAAATCCCACTTTTCCTAAGGCGCACACACAGGTACTCGAAGGAGTCACCCTTTGACCGGATACAAGGCTCGCCCCTATCGGCCATGAATACGGGCTTCTTTGGTTGCTGCAGTTGATTGCATAGTTGTTTCATGCCCCGCGCAGACTGAGATTGTATCGAACCCCCGGCTTTCACAGCCCTAACACTTTTTTTGTAATTTCCCTTATATAACTTTTCTGTTTCATCACATCACATCACATCATCACTTTAATACCTTAAAGACCCCATGTAGGGGGTATTACATAAAGCGTGGGTTACAGATAAATGTACACAGGTCGTCAAATGGAAATGTGCGTGGTGACCTTCTGTTTAAATGTTGATGAACACATGATGGCCGGAACGTCACAGGGAAGGTCATTCCTGTCCACTGCTACACGGGGGAAAAAAGAGGCAGAAAAAGTAGTAGTGCGAGCATGTGGACGGGCAATTTGATACGGATGGGCAGTGCGGTGAGATATGCGCGTCAGTGGGACGATGTAGGGTGCTTGATTAAGGGGGCTGTAGAAAAACCTGTGTAGCAAACAAAGGGTGGTGATGCGGCGGCGCACTGAAAGATTTGAAAGACCAGTTTCGCGTTTAAGGGATGGTATGCTTATGTCATATGAATATGAGGAATGAACGAAACTAGTGGCGCGGTTTTGCACCGATTCTAATTCATTGATCAAGTATACCTGGTGCGGGCTCCATATGGGAGCCGCATATTCTAGTTTAGTTCGGATTAATGATTTATAGGCCAGACGTTTGACGTCCAGTGGGGCATGACGCAAATGGCGCTTCAAAAAACCCAAAGATCGGTTTTCTGATGATATGACGTTCGTGATATGCGTGCGCCATGAAAGATTACTGGTTAAGGTGACGCCTAGGTATTTATAGGATTGAACTTGTTCAAGAGTCGAGTTAGCTATCACGTAAGAAAAATACAAGGGATTACGCTGGCGTTGAAAAGAAACGAGCTTGAATTTAGTGGGATTAAGCTCCATTAACCACAGGTCGCACCATTGCTGTACACGGTTAGGGTAATTTTGAAGCACAGTTTGATCAGAAGGGTTAGTAATTTTGCGGTATAGAACACAATCGTCGGCAAACATGCGGATGTGAGAAGATGCATGCATGGGTAGATCGTTAATATATATTAGAAACAGAAGGGGTCCGAGGACAGACCCTTGGGGTACGCCCGATGTTACCGAGAGGGAGCTAGAATGGTTATTTTTTATATTCACAAACTAGGAACGGTTAGCAAGAAATTCTGAAATCCTTGCTAGAATTTTGGGGTGCAGATTCCACTTGGCACGTTTTAGTAAGAGGCGTTTGTGTGGTACTTTGTCAAAAGCTTTAGCGAAGTCTAGAAAGATTTCATCAGTCTGGAGGTTACGGTAAAGATTAGCATGCAAATCATGAGTAAATATCGCTAGTTGTGTTTCACAAGATAAAGATTTACGAAAGCCATGCTGGGAAGAATGAAAGAAATTGTTAGCGTCCAGGAAGTGCATCATGTGAGTGTATATGACGTGTTCCATGATTTTGCATGAGACGCTGGTTAGTGAAATGGGACGGTAATTTCGGGGTGACTATTTGTTACCTTATTTGCGGACCGGAATGACCTTTCCCACTTTCCAGTCGTCTGGTAACATTCCTGTTTCAAGTGACAATGAGAACAGCATCAAAAAATACACTTCAATAATTTGTTTAGTGTTTTTTGACAGTTTGGAGTTAATGTTGTCTACGCCAGCCGATTATGAAAGTTTAAGTCTGTCGATGAGGGACGAAATTCCAGCCACAGAAAATTCCACTGGAGCCATTATCGGTAATGTCGTAGTAGGTGGCGAGGGAAGTGGCGAATCTGCTTGTTTAGTGAACACAGAGCAGAACGCGATGTTAAACACGTCGGCACAATCAGCGTCGCTAACTTCCTCTCCATTATGGTCAGTAAGCGTTATTTCGCGTATCGGTTGCGGGTTTTATCACTTCCCAGAACTTTCTAGGGTTATTTGTTAGAATTTTAGGTAAGTCAATGCGATAAAACGTCTGTTTTGCAATTCGAATTGCAGCATAATATGCGTCTTCTGCAGCATAGTACTTGTCCCATGCGCACGCAGTACCATTAAGTTTCGCAGTACGAAAGAGACGTTTCTTTTTATTTTCTTGCCTGTTTAAACGTTTGAAAACCATGGTTTATTTTGATTGGCGGGAAAGTTCATCTTGGGGATATATTTATTAGCTAACTCGATTACTTTGTCCCTAAAGACTAACCAGTTAATGCTAAGAGATCGGAAATCGAAACTAGATTCGAACGCAGGCAGGAGGCAGGAAATCTAGCAGTTCACTATTAATTGCTTCATAATCACCCTTATTGTACATATGAATTGTTTTGCTGGAAACGTGGCGTGTTTTAGGGATGAAGTTTAGTGTACTATGAATAACTTTGTGATCACTGATTTCACGTAAGTACGAGATAGATTCTAAGCTTTCGGGGGGTTTGTTAGTATCAGATCTAAAATATTCCAAGATTCACTAGTCAAGCCCGTTCTACATGGAGCGAATTTCGCTTACGAATTCGCAGTTGCGTTGCCGCCCGTACAGCAAAACGATTTATTTTCCTATTTCCACTGCTGCGACATATTGCCAAATGCTAAGCGGCGTTCACAAGAGAAGTTCGACTCTTCCAAACATTTGTAAATTCGCCATAGCAATGGGAATAGATCGTTTTGGTGCACGAGCGGCGCCGCAGCTGCGAATTCGCAAGCGAAATTCGCCCCATGTAGAACGGGCTTTACACGTGTTGGTTCGGATACAGTTGCGTAAGGTTAAAGTTCAGACAAACATCGACAAATTCTCTTGCTTCGGTATTTCCTGTATTACCACTGTTTGGGGTCCGAACACTGCGTCCCTCTGTTCTGAGTTAGAAAGCGTACAAAATCGAGATTCGCGTTTCATACTTTCAAATTATCACCGCACATCCAGTGTTACATCTATGAAAGCAAGCCTATCTTTGCCTCTTCTTGAAAATCGCAGAAAAGTGTTTCGTTTATGCTTGTTCCATAAGATTTATCATTGCAATCCCATCCTCAGAAGCAGGCTATTGTCCAGTCCATCTTACACGTCGTCACGGATCGATCATCAGCACAAAGTTCACGTTCCATCGGGTCGCACAAACCTGTTTCAGGATTCCTTTGTCCCCAGCACTTGTGCAAGTTGGAATCGCCTTCCTCGGTCCGTAGCTGAAATCGGCAGTGTGATTGCTTTTCGCTCAGCCATAACCAACCTGTTTTCATAACAAGCTGTTATTTGTAATCTTTATTGTTGTTTTGCTGCTTTTGTCTGTATTATTGTGTATTTCCCACTCCCCACTGTAACGCCCTCGGGCCCTGAGGGTAACAGAAATAAATAAATAAATAAATAAATAATTAGATGAGTTTTGTTCAGCCAGTCAATATTCGGGAAAATAAAGTTTCCATAAAGGAGGATATGTGCGGTGGGGTGTTTATTAGTAAGCGTAGATAGCATTTCATTTAGTTCGCGGGCGAAATTTGGATCAGTGCGAGGGGGCCTGTAGCATACGCCAAGTATTACTGTTTCGGGTGGGGCACGGCACATTACCCATAATATTTCAAGTTGCGAGGTGATGTTGATAAGGGAGCAAGATAGCCTTTTGCTAGTCGCGATGGGTACGCCCCCACCACGTGCGTTCTTACGGTCGTGACGAAAAAGGTTAAAGTGCGGCAAGTCAGCCATAGCCTCTGTATCTGAAATGTCGTCAGTAAGCCACGTTTCGGTCAATATAAGTATACTACTGCCAGATGATTTTAGTAGATTAGACAGGGCCACGCGCTTAGGAAGAAAACTACGGATTATAGTATAAATTACAGAAAACGAAAGCTTAGCGTAAGTGCTTGCACGTGGCTGTTGGCGCACTTGCCGACGGCGTACTGATCCCTATGTTTTTTCCTTGACAATTCCTGCTTCATGGTCGAAAATGTATCGCTTAAATCCAATGTGCAAAGTTTGAAAACGCTGTGAAAATGGCACAGATTTGCTCCTAGCGAAAGCAACGAGCTCTTTTCGGGCTATTCGAACAGGGTTTGTGAAATCTTCGCCAATGCTAAATTTTGCACCTTTTAGTTTTGGGCCGTTCGAAAGGATGGATTCTTTAGTTTTGAAAGATGAGAGTTTCACTATTATAGGCCGTTTATGGTTATTGGTGTGCTGCCCTAGGCGGTGTGCACGCTCTATGTCTTTTGGTTTGATTGTTAGTTGAAGTCTTTCAAGGCAGGGCTGGATTATTATTTCTTCTGACTGAGCGTACGTTTCCTTCGGATTAGTGTCAGGGAGATTGGTAAATATTAGATTGTCACACCGGGAACGGTTCTAGAGGTCGTCAAGACGCTCATCTATGTCATACACACGGTGAGTTAGCTCATCGGTTTTAGTATACACGTATAGACGTATTGTGATGGAAGTAAACAAAACTTTTCGGCAGCATTATAAAACAAATATAGCAATACTTTTTAATAAAGTTAAGCTAAAATGTGCAATTAATCTGTGAACCTGTACAATCTTTGAACATTGTTCGAAATGTAGTCTGGCAATATCGTTCAAGTAATCCGGTGCAGTAGTTCAGCATTGCTCAACTGGGGACAGGGTATATATGTGCACTTGTTTATTAGCGGTTGTTTTTTCGATGCTGAGCAAAAAAACACGCTTGTGGGCCGAAACTTCGGAGCATGTCCAAGATTTCAAAGTGAATAAATATTACGAGCAGCACTTGTTTACGCCGGCTACCCAGCCTTTGTGCTCGTACGTTTAGGCCGTATTTGTTTTTTGCTCTAAATACGTGTATTCTCCGGAGCCTGTATTTTCCAGGTCCAACTTTCCCTCTTTTCGGTGATTCTGGGTCGCAGTTTTGCATCCTGTGATGCCCTGATTTTACGTTTAGGCTAATTTGTTCATGTCCTCCGCACGGTTCCCCTTCTTTATGTTCGTTCTGATAAGGCTTGAAGCTGACGCATGTCGTTGCCCTTTTCTACGTAAAGTGTTTGTGTCCTTCATTCTGCTCACTGTTCATTTAGTATGCTGTAACTTTCATTCCTTTATTAGCTTACACCTATAAATATTGCCTTTTCCCTTCATCTAAATAAAATATTAGAGCGTACGGTGATATCTGCCTTCTTTAAAAACGAATTAAGATGTCCGCTTCAATTAAGGAAGCGCCATCAGGGCTAGGAGCGAGAAGATTTTTTCAGTCATATTGTTTATGAGCAGCCCTTTAAGTGCGGTGTTCACGATGCAAGCTCCTATTCCCCGTTAATTGTGCCGGCACGAACAGACTGATTGATTGATTGTATGGTTTAACGCGCCGGCGCAGCGCAGGCGATAATGCGCGCCGTAGTGAATGGCTCCGGATTAAATTTCTCCACCTGGGGACCTTTAACGTGCACCGAAACCTCGTACACACGTGTGTTTTTGCTTTTCGACTCCATCTGAAAAGCGGCCGCCGCAGCACGGAATCAAACCCGCGACCTCGTGCTCAGCAACACAACGCCTTAGCCACTGAGCCACCGCGGCGGGTGCACGAACAGACTGGGCCTCAGTCTTGCACACGGAGTTCCAATCTTTGTTAATGAAATAGCCTCTTACGATAGTGTAATCTTGTACATTTACGTGTAATTTGTAAAGCCACACGGCATAGCACCCGCTAGTTTCCTTTATCGAAAGCATTTTAAAAATGAACTAAAGCAACGGAGTTAGTGAAAAGATAAATAAGTATCGGTTTCAAGCAAAAGCTAACTAGGTTTCGAACATTTTCAGTGCCCTCTGCGTTCAGTGTACGGCATAGCAATCAAGCACTGAACGCGAAATACTATAAAAACGAGCCCACAAAGTTGAGTAAACAGGCTTTATTCTCAGGCTTCACTATACACCGGATTGCAATGATTCGTCACCGCTACATTAAGCGGATCAAAGCTGCTAAAATAGTTGAGGTTGGTTAAGTTAACGGTAGGTTAAAGATACATGCAACCAAATAATATTTGTCCAAACATTTCCGGTACCCGTGGCACTTTCAGCTACAGTTTCGGTTGCGCACGCACCATTTCTCTAGACGTCGTGTTTGAGCAGAGAAAACTGAGCCCCCGTTCATGGCTTGCAGTTATCACGACGTGCACGAACCACTTTCTTCTGGTAAAATGCCTCCGTCAGGGCGCGGTACGATGCAATAATTTCTCCGCCATATGCAATGGGGACAACCTACGCTGTAGCTTACACGTGTTAGATCACCCTGCAGTGCTGTTCCCTATCAAAATATGCTGGCATTACCCTGGACAACATTGCGAAGAAGAGTGCCGCGGAGACTTTTTGTAGGCTCGTTCTAAGGAGAGCTCAGAGGATACGAAAACTTTAAGGAGGATGTCCTCTGGATAAGAGACGCATTTTTTATATCTTAGATCATGTTGTGCCTAATAAATATTTTTGGCAATGAAACTCTTTGGTAGGAGACTGATGTTTCACAACTACTGCAATTCTAGAAACTCGCCGGAAGAAATATATGAACACATTTTTCCAGCATTTCTTCACCCTATACTTTTGTTTGCATTCTACGAACAATGAAAGTTCTGCCCTATTAAACCGCGATAAGCCGTTGTCACCCACGCAGCAGTTCTCTGGCTAGTTAAACAAACCATTCGCCACCATAACGCAGGCCAGCCCGACGGCACGCAAGTGGTGTCCCAAATGCGTCACTGCTTCTCTCAACTGGGACTAGAGGCATGGCCGCTGCCCGAACAGCATCACGTCGAAGAGCGGACCGTGGCTGAAACCGCAATGTCACTGAGCCGTTATCTGGGCCTGGAGGCGCTCTTCCGGCTCACCATCGTGCCTGTGTTCCTGGAAGGACGAAAACGTCACATCTACAGGGTAAACGGCACTCTTATTTTGAGATACTTTTTAATATGGCGTGCCTGTAGACGTTTTCGCCCCAAGCCGAACGTTACGCCCCGCATACTCACTGCATACTTCCAAGAGACTCCACTCTCCGGAATTACAGTGAGGATACCCTGGAGCAACTGGAGTCTTCTCTTCCGGATCGGCGCCCGTACGAAGGGCTGTGCGTCTTGCAAGGGCGGGCCCGGGCTGCGTCTGAACCCGGTCGTGCTGACGCGGAGATACTTGCGCGCTGAGCCCAAAGCTTTGCTGCTTTGTTATGGCCCCTACAAACCGCATAGGTTCTAGATGCAAATAATTTTTTGAGTACCCTCAAGGCATTTGCATTGAAGAGGGGAGTGGGTAAATATAATACAACAAATGAGGCACCTGCAGTACAAACAGCAGAACAGAAGTAGTTATAACCTCTACAAAACAAAGTTATACTGGTAAATAAGGTTGCAATCTTCCTGTTGCGACTTGAAAACTGCGGCTGAGGTTTTCATGCGTGACAATTCTTGGCATTCATTGCAAATATGATCCAATTAAAACAAAAATATACATCGGACAAGAAATTTTCAGAAAGAAATGCATCGTTATACACAATGAAAACACCAAAAGGATAATACTAGACACTGCAGATAATATTAGACACTACAATACATATGTGTTCATTTGCTAAGAGTTACACAAATTAGCATCTTTCTGTCAATAATAGATGTTATACACATGACAATGCTGACCCGAAGTGAGACAACAAAGTGCCATAAACTATTCCATGGTTTAAGGTGTTCAGAATGCCCGTGAGACAGTTCATACGAGCCCATCTCCCCAGATATTTTTCTGGTCAAGCTGGTTAAATTCTTTCCATGGTTCTGTGCAAGGGAGGAGTCCGCGTGCAATGCATTTTTTATTTGAAACAGAAGTGTTCCGGTGGGTGTTTGGGCTGAAACCGCTGCGTCTTCAAGCTAGGGAACCCTTTTGGTTAGCCTGGAAAGCCACAGACAGTGTGAGCAGAACTATTAAATAAATGAGATGCATTCGGTTGACTGTAGTACTTGTTTGTACGTTTGGGGAAGTGCTTTTCCCGTGAAAATTATTGCTAGCCTCTAACTCTGCAGAAATGAATTGAGATGAGGTGAAAGAAATAAACGTTAGTCGTGTAGCAGAGCAAAAGGTTTCCTTCCTGGGTATTTGTTCCGGCTTTTTATTCTATTCAAAAGGCGTTATCGCTTTAGGGCGGCACCCTTTGTGGGCAAATGTATCCTGTATCCACTTCACAGAAAATAAAGCTTCCCGCCAGGTTGTAGCGCGTCAGAAGTCGTTTTTGTAGCCGTGTCGTCTTGATTTGGACACGCAAAGACGTCCAAGGCATATTAAATCCAATTTCTGTGTAATAAAATTTTGAGTTTTGCTGCTTATTCGTGCTAAAATTCGAACTGTTATTTTTCCCAATACAATGAAGTAAAACTGAAGATGAATCTTTTTTTGCAACAATGTGTTAAGGACACATGCTACGACAGATGATTAGGGCAATAGTCATGAACCCAAGAACACAGGTTGGTTGTAGTTTCTTCTGCTACGCGGAAACATATTACTACGCCCTTCAGGGTGTTTTGTGATTTACACGATTGCGCCTCGCTGGTAATTATTGCCAGGAGGGAGATTTCGCTTATGAGGTTATTCACGTCTTCTTAGAGTGGTCACAGTCATGAATATTCGTCTTGACGTATCTACGTATGGATGAGACTGAAGCGAGGCAGGCAGAGAAATATATTTCGCCATTACGGGCTACATGAATGCCCATGTGTAAAAAAAGCACCTAAGCACCTAAAGCACCTACATAAAAAGCACCTAGGTACTTGAAGCTGAGCCCAAGGACGCGGGTTCGATTCCCTGCGGGGCCCGGAATGTTTTTTCCTATGCAGGCGAAAACAAGAAACGCCTGTGTGTTCGAGATTTCGGTGCACGTTAAAGGTCCCCAGGTGGTTTAAATTAATTCTGAGCCCTCCACTACGGCGCGCCTAACCGTCTCTGCAGCGTCGGTGAATTAAACCCCATAACCAATCAATAAATCAATCAAACAATCAATCAAATCGACAAGCATCAATCAATCAATCAATCAATCAATCAAATCAGCAATCTTATCTATCTATCTATCTATCTATCTTCTATCTATCTAATCTATCTATCTATCTATCTATCTATCTATCTATCTATCTATCTATCTATCTATCTATCGATCTAGCTATCGTATCTAGTCTATCTATCTATCTATCTATCTATTCATTCTACTCTAATCTATCTATCTATCTAATCTAATCACTCAATCAATCAATCAAATCAATCATCAGTCTGGTGTACTTGGTGCGGGAAAACGAAGCCGAGCAGGTAATTTAATTTAGTACCTGTGAAGCGTTACTCTGCACGTTCAAAGCGATCAATGTAGCGCAAATTCAATTCTTAAAAACTGCATTCTCGTTCCCATGGTGCATCTTTTTATTTGTGACAGAAACACCTAAACGCTCGATTTTTAAGTGATGTTTCTAACTTAACCAATCTCTGTCAAGTCCATGCCCTTCCAGTAAATAACCACGGTACTTCTCTCAATATTTCCTTTATATTTCTGATAACGTGGTCAAGAATATTGTAAGGCACTGTGCTCTGTTAGTAGTTTATATTTAGCCATGGCTAGTAAAAGCACAGGAAATTAACCTCTCATTTCAGTTTCCATAGTTGCCCACGCATCACACAAGCTTGGAGAAAAAGTGCAGTTCACGGCCAAAGTCATACCTCAAACCTGCATTCCGTTCAGCGACAATAATTGTGCTGCTGAGAACGACTAGATGGTGCTCTTTTCTAACTCCTGCCAAAGCCGTGTTCTTGTGGGGTCGGGGGTACTGCAGGTGGAAGAGCCCACTCTGGTGGAGCCCCGGTGTGACCTGAGCAGCCCTCGGTCTGTCCCGGTAAACAGACTCCGGACTCTGGTCAATGAAGCGGTCCTGCTGATGGCACCGAACTCACCGCATGCCCTGGATGCTGAAAACAGCGCCTTTCGCATTGCCTGCTCGTTGACAAAGGCATGTCACCATGCAAGGGCCCGCAGTGGGGCGAGAAAACTAAACACCTGCATTTTGAAATCATCAGCTGCAAACGTTTTTCTGGGGGCAATAATGTACAAAACGCAACCTGGAATAACAAAGTGCACCTGAGGCAGTTCTCTAGAAGCCCAGCCTCTTTCCGTGAAAACATCAACGTCGTTTCACGCGGTGAATTCGAGATAAGCGCTGGAGTGGAACCATAGTCGTAATGGTGAGTTAAGTACATACGAATTAACACATACAATTAGGAAGATACAATTTGTTCCAGGTTGACATATGCAACGTATATTTGAAGATAAATTGTATACATGCAGCACCTAGCAAAGGTAGCCGAAAAGCTACAACTTTTTGCGCTCACGAATGGTGTTCTCTTTGAACCGAAACGTGTTGTCACCGAAAAAATATTTAATTTTTTTCTTTAGGCCGACAGCGTACCCAGTGTTTTATCAATCGCTGCATTACTCCTTGTCGCCTCAAGATGTAACCTTTAATTCTAGGCTTATGGAAGGAGTCTCGCCAAAGACCAGAAGTACTTAAATTTATAAGCGTGCATTTCTAAGACTTCCGGGTAAGGTTTCTGGCATCTGCCATTCTGTGAACGTAGCGATGATATTTCTTTATGCAACAGTATAAAGATGTAACAAATTAAAATTAGTGATTGTGTCCTTGGGTTACACTGCAATTATTACATATCCGAAATTCTTTATAGTTATTAAGATCGGCGTGCTAACACTTCAAAAGCATCTGCATAAATGCACCATTGCTTGCAGGTCACTCAGATAGTAGTATGAAACGACGCTGTAATATACCGATCCTAGATCGTCCACTTGCAGAACCGAGAACTACATGCCATTTCCTTTCACGTATCTGCGTTTGCAGGCACAATTTTTCATCCACGTTTGTTCGATTTACTAAGGCCGACGTAGAAACATGCGGCCGCATGATAGGGCAGCGAACAGTTCATACGATAGAATCCCTTCAAATGTGCGGTGCTTTTCTTTCGTTTCACTTTTTAGGGACACATTGCGCGTGGATCCCGCCACTGCAGTAGTTGTTGCCAACGCCTTCAAAGAGACCGTGGATGACAAACTACAACGTTAAAGCTCGACTTTTGGCTAGTTGGGTACTCACTGCTGGAAAAACAGCGCGGGAAACTGCGACGAAGTGGAGGACAACCACGAGCTTGTGGTTCTCTTCTACTTCGATCCAGTTTTGCGCGCTGTTTTTCCAGCGAACTGCAAATTTGTTCAAGACACCTTCTAGCCGGGAAAAAATTAGAAACATTAAAAAAATTGAAAATTCGCTCTACAGTAATGTAACACGGGGACTATTGATGAACTAAGGGCGAACACTGAAAAGAAATTGATGAGCGTGATAACCTCACCGTTGGCCTTCCAATTCGGAATCAGATGGGACTGCGGGCCCCACTACAATCGCCCAGCCGCATTTTTTTGTGGTGACTTAGGCGAGCGGCCTCCAATTGAACAAACAAGTCCGTGACATCATAATAAAATCGCTAAAAAATGGCTGGATCATTTTCATACTTCGTTTGTTTTTTATTATAACGATTATGTACGAAGATCGCGATAAAATTGATATCATTTTTATTGGGACAAATCAGTCCTTTTAAGAAACATAACTTATTCTGTCTTGATGGCGCCCTTATGATTTAGAAAATGGAGTCGAACATGTTGTCCTCGAATTGTTTTAAGCAAAGCTTATTACTCCATGCATAAACCCAGAAAACGCATGGTAGCGTTCCTCTGGCCTTCAAGCAGGCGTCTCGTGCGCTCAACGTCAAGCAAGCGCACGTGCTGTTTCCCGCGCCGGCGGAAGCGTCACCCACCCTTGGGCCACGTAGCCAACCAATTCGCGCAGGCGACGGCTTCTGCAGTAAAACCGTCTATTCGCTCTTTCGTACCAAGGAGTGGCTTGCGAAGAGGCGTGTAAACGGAAGCGCACTGCCATCGCAAAACGATACGAGAAAAGGCGCTGGCCGCTTCAAACTTTACTTTGCATTCGCCCCTGCATCGGTCGGTGTTCTGTCTCTCTTGTCGTGCAATTCTGTGCGCGTTCACTGCGCGCTCCACCCCGAAACCGACCTTCCGCACGACAATATCATCTTTTCCGCGTTCAACCAGAGCGAAGTCTATGGCTAGGACTGCATTCATGCATCTGTCCGAGACGCAAAACTTTTGTAGTGACTACAACCGTACACGATTGACAGAAAGAAAATTGCGAATACCTTTCGCTTAAACTCTGTGTCGCCTCTATGTCATGTGATAAAAAGCTCTGCGGTCATCCACGTTCACAGAGTGGAATGGATCCTATATTTTTATCGCATGTACACGCTATGCTCTGCGATGCATGCACCTTCATGTTCTCGGCAACATCGCACGCTTTGTAGACGCGCACAGGCAGAAAATGTATACCGCCTTCCATTTATTCCCACTCTGCTGACAGCTGCAGCTACGTACTAGGAACTCTACAAATTCAGCAAAAACACGTTCTTCCCGTTGTATGTTAATGCGGAGTGACCACCTTGTGCAGGTTCTTCCGAAATGCGACGACGGCCAGTGGTCCGAAGCAGTAGTTTTGGTGGGCACCGGTAGCCTACCTCTCGTGGTCCACACAGCTATCGTCGACGTGGCTGGCCAATCTGAGACCAACGTGGCCATCCGGTGCCGGGCTTTTCTCGAACACTTGGAAGCTCTTCTGAAGCCCGAAAACCGGTGAGTCCCACCACGAGAGCACTCTTACAGAAACAAGGCCTGTGTTCTCTCGGTGCTGCGCTGTTTTCGGTGTTTTCGCTGTTTAATGGTTTTAAAGCTAAAAAAGGGCAGTAGGCTTCACTAAACGAACCGCAGAAGCGTTTTCGTCCGTTTGGCGCTCTTTTCCCTAGTTGGCGTTGCGCTACTAACATCCAAACATCATAAATTTTGTCCCTGCGTAAGTGCGTCTCATTGAAAAAAAAAGACGAGCATGCATTTAAATGAGCATCGGGTATTGACACCACAGCGGACGGCTTTGACTGAAGCAGAAAATTTCAGTTTCCTAAAATTAAAATTCTTGGCACTTTCCAGCACATGATTGCAAACTGTCGGCCTATTCTTGCCCAAACGAAAGCATGTCATGCTGCGGCTGCTGTTGCGTGGAAGTGATGCATATGCTACGAAATATGCCCAACATTACGGACATCGAAATATTTTTGTGATAAATATCTGTAATCTTCAGGACTACTCAATTACTCCTGACGGTAAATGCTTTATTTCTTGCTAGGCGTCAAGCTTAGGTGGTATTGTAATCAGGTTCTAAATATCTCTAAGTGACCTGGGTGGCTGTGCCTGCGGGATCATTCTCGTGGTTTCAAGGCAGTTATTTTGTTGAATGCGTCTTCAAAATAATGCCAAAAATGTTCTGTATAAACAGCTGTAATCTATGCTTCAGTGAAGCGCCCAATACTTGATAATGGTTTAGCTTGGTCCCCTCAGCCATGTAGATGTGCGCAGCAGTTGTCGACACCGCATTTGTCTACTATTCTATTCAGCCAACATTTCCTGAATTTTTTTTCACGTTATCACAGTTCTATACCATTGTCGCAAAGCTGGTATTCCCACCCTCTCAATCAATTATGCTCACGTTTTTTCTAGTCAATTGAAAGAATTGAAATAGACAGTCGTAGTGGGCAGAGTCAGCAAGGCCGCAACGCAGCTAGCCAAGCGCAAATAGCCATCATCGCCTACACCCCAAGGTGCTGCTGTGGGTGATGAAGTGTTGCCCGCCTAATTAGCGGGTCATCACCGCCTAAGGCAGTGCATACGCATGTCCGAATGTTTTGTTTCATGCCATTCACTTACCACAAATGTTATGAAACAAAATACTCACCGACATGAGGCTAGCCTAGCACTATTTAGCGCTCTTGCAAATTTTTGAATCCTTTCAAACAATGGAATAATGACTGAGTTTTAGCGTAATAGTGTAAATAGGGGAAGATGAATTAATTATTTGCACTGGAAAGTTGTTTTCTTAGCAGGGACCAAATGTTGCTTGTATGGCCTTCGCTAGAGAACAAAAAAATTCTTGCACGTCCGAATAGCGCCAATAAAAGCAACGGAAATAAGCAAGGGGGGGACCTAAGCCAGCAGATAAGAACTGCACCAAGAAAAGCGCCAGAAGAAAGCCATTGTTACGTCTCAGAAAAACGAAAGACATGAACCATGATGGATAAGGCGTTGATTTATTGGACGGCCATGAGTGCGCACACACACGGATATGTGCCATCCGGTTCATCGCCTTCTTCGGAGTTCGGTAATCATAGCACAGTGTGCCAGTGCCGTCTTCCTTCTCGTGGCAAATATTGTACATCCCTCTAAAATCAAGAAAGCCTTTCTGGCCATAGGGTCGAACATGTTAACGCTCGTGAAGCTGCAGCTCAAGTTAGCGCAGGTCTCGAGCGCCCACGAAATTAGGGTACCCGCAACTGGTCTAAACTTGATTGCACATACCCTATAAAATTTGCACGAATAAAAAATCGTAATGCATAAATTTTCTATCATAAAGAACAACATAAAAATAGGTCACAAAAAAAAGTAAGACAGTGCAGGCGTCTGCTAAGAAATCACAAAATTATACGAACTCATCTCTGCTGTCACCATAATCGATGACGAGTGTCCACAAAATTGGTTCCTGTAACTATGTAGGAGCGGTGACCCCATTACGCCCGCAAGCTTTCTTATTCAGTGGCCACTGAAACCGCTTCTAGTAAGGATCGCACAGCATTCTCCTTCGACACCGAGTTCACATCCCGCGCTTTGAAGATAACGAAAGTACCTGTTAAATTAATAGTGTGTCACAACAATTTCATAAATCTGCCGATATTACGTTCCATAAAATTCAGTCACCGCCATTCCGATGCGAAGACTGAGGGAAGAGCGGAGCTGGTTGCCGTCGCTCTCAACTAGGAAAACAACTGCACGTACGTGAGAGCTTATGTCACAATTGAGCACAGTCAATCCCGGACGCGCTCCTTCCCACTCGAGCAACGTCGTCGTGACGCACACTCCCCACACCTGCTCATCGTCTCCTTGCCTCCTCGCCACGTCCTCTCAAACATCTTCGCCGAGCATTTTCCCCCTCTCCACTTTGCTGCGTTGAGTTTTGAGTGACGCCCGACACGGCTTCGCATCCTAACATCTGCGCCGCGACGCGCACTTTTCTCACCTGCTCATTGGCTCCTTGCCACCTCGTCACATCTCCTCTCTTCTTGGCCTAGCAGTTTTTTCCTCTCCACTTTGCTACCCTAAAGGCCCTCAAGGGCCTTTAGGATATTTAAATAAAAAAAAAACTCCGCTGTTTAAAAAATCACCACCCAACATTGACTAGATGGGGTTCATTATGCGCCTCTTAACCCGATTGTTATGAAGGCCCGGTGGAATCAAAAGCACATTCGCTTACGTTATGGAAGGTGCGTTCGTGGGAAATCAGTGTTCGATGGGGCTCTACTTTACTAGTACGAGTCTTACCCGCTACTTATAAAGCAAACGAGGAATCTGAGCTGAGTCGGAGATAAGTGTGCCGCGAAGGAGACGGAATTCTCGGAAGAGAGAGGGGTACACTGCTACACACGAGGAAAGGTGCGGGCCATTGTGTCTGAAGATAGAAAAGTGAGTAAAACAGTGTTCAATGGCGACTACGAAAAACACTTTCCTTACCTTGTAGACAGCACAGCCCGATAACTTTGCGCATTATTACCTGCGTTGAGTTGTTCCAATTATTCTTTTGGTAAGTGTTTTTTTTTTCATATGCTAGTAGGAGTTTTTCCGCGTGTCTATAAGATGTTTGTTATTTACTTGGAACAAATTATCAGGGGTCTCTATGATCTGAAGGTACACTTGGTCTGTGCAGTACATCATAGTGGTGTGCACGAGTTAATGTAGACCGCGAAAAGACGTTACTAACTTTTATGTGTCACCATGAACCACACTGCTGTTTGTATTTTTCCACCACCAAAAAGGCAGCGGCCGCAGTCGGGAACCAAACTAGTGCAGCTCTGCACAACGCCTTCACGTACGGGCAATGGGCGGGTATTTCGTTAATATTGTTACGTGGCGGCAGGACACAGATTAACAAACGATGGGATGGGGTGAACGACCTATTTACAGAATGGGCATAGCGTCCATGACACCGACCTTCGCGCAAGATGCGCGCCAGTGACGTCGTCGTCGTCGTAATCGTTGTTCGGTCAAGGGGCTGTGAGGCATTGCCAACCTTAGGTCCCGTAACATCATTACAGCAAAGCTTTCTATCTTTACCTGGCAACGGTTCTTTTGTGGCGTGCGGGACAAGGAATTCCCAACGCGGCCGGGGGTGGAAAGGGCGCCTGTCACTCACTGAGAACAGTGTAGATGGCGCGGCAATAGGCCGCTATTACCCAGCGTTCCCCGTGCTCACCCCGGAGGGCGCTTCGGCAGGACCCTTCTGTCAGCTTTGTCGTCAGCTTTACCACTGGTTTTGGCCCTGTTTTAACGCAGCTTCCCGTCCATTGCAAGCTTCCTTCGCGCGGCTTAACTTGTTCGACAGCACCTCCTGGGTAACGCGGACCCAATGAATTAAGTGGTCGTACGGCAAAGGTACGTTAAGGATTGGTTTTCAGGGCGGGAAAACAAAGCGTAGAGACGACATACAGACATCTAGCCGCTAGAGAAAGGCTATTTTTGGCGCACTGCTTGCTACGAATGGGACTCCGTTTCGTAACCTGGTGAATACCAATTCGGTTGTGTTGTACAGGTATATTACAAAAGGCGAAAGGAGCGACCGGTCCTGATAAAAAGCAGTTATAAAAGTTCCCTCAGCTTTCGCGCAATTCTCAGACTTACTAAACTAACTAGTTTAAATCGGTATAAATGGGAACCACTAAGCTCACATGCCGAATTGTTTCGGTGTCCGCGCTTGTGTCTCGCGGTGGAGTAGCCCCGACCTAGCATATCAGGATGGCTAGGTTTCGCTGTCTCACGCTTTGAAACACGCTCCTTTCCGTTTTCATTCTTCGGAAGCACGGCCGGGCTACAGCGGCGGCGTCCGCCGCTCGAGCCCGGCCGTAGCCGGCACTGTCGCGTTTGGAAGGGCACCCCCGCGAATCCCAGGTAACGGCTGGCAGAATCTCTGGTTCACTTTGCTAGGGTCACGTGCGTGAATTCAAATCACGTCGCATGTGGAATTGTTGTGAGGGTCGTTCACAGCAACCACCTTCAGAACGTGGATTGAAGCCAATGTTTCGGTTCCAACGAACAGCCGGCTTTTAATGAACATCCCATTTCGTATCCCGCTACGCGAAATATGTGCGCGCGAAATATTTTATAATCACTGAATAGAAGAATAAACTGCAACTGACTGACATCACTAATATAGTCCTCTATGACATGACGCATGTACTAAGGGTCTATTCGTACAGACTGCATAACAGAACCATAGTTACTTAGACCCAACAGCCCCAGAGTGGGTGTTTGTGGCGTGGTCGTAACGAGGGCCAGTGCTGTAGCTGAGTCAAAACACGACACAAAAATGGTAGTGTAAGTTAGGAGAAATGAAGCTGTCCAAAAAAGGAAGCAACACATTCTCGGTGCGCTCAAGTTTGGTTATGTGATTTGAAAGCGAAAGCCTGGTAATACTCCTTAAAGACTTCTTTGTTGCTGCTTCATGTCTGCCTCTGTTTCTTAGCTATCGTCTCCGTTTTTCGGAGTGAAGCACTCGTCAGGCTTCTTTAGTGCAGCACCGTGTTTGGACTCAATATTCGTGCTGTTTCATTTTTTCGCGAAATACTTCAACAAGCAGACTGCGACTCTTCGCGGCACAGCTTCTCCAGCACCGTGACTGGGGGGCACCAGTTTTAATCACGCACCATCACGTTCATTTGTACCATGGCACGCAGTAGTTTAACTTTTAGCGGGTGGTAGCATACTTGGCTCCTACTACGGACCTTGCGTTCAAAAAGCAAACTCAGGCGAATATTTATTACTCGGTGCGGTAAAGAACTGCGCTAGTTAGTTTCGCCTTGTTGTTGACTGTGCTTTAGGTTACAAAATGCATAAATTAAAGGGGACGAATGAAGGAAGTGGACAGCATGAGCGCAAAGTAACAACTGATTTCTAGCAGTGCAATATTTGTTCGGTGATCAAAACACGCAGAACGGGTTACAAGATACAAATGGAGAGAACAGTGAACAATAAACTTTTCACTCATACACAAAGCGAGAAACGTTATTTTAGAGCATTCAATCTGCAGGGTTATATGTGAAAGCCCATCCGATTTCACGGTGGTCTTGTATAATTTTTAAAATCTGCAGTTTTTTTGTTATAAAATAGATTGCACTCACAATTTTGTCGTGGTTTCCTGCTCATCGTTCACTTTTTGGCACATTCCGTTTAATTATATGGTTGCGGAAACCACAACATTATGATCATGTAGGGCGCCTGTCTTCATTAATTTGTGGTAGGCATGGTACCAGAAAGTGGTTGTACTAAGGCTCCTGCGTTCTGGCTGTTTTTTTTTTCATATTCAAATTTTTTTTCGGTAACTTGAACCAGCATTTTATCTGGGTAGCTGCTTTTTTCTGGACCTTTAGTCATGAGTTTAAAGCATTCCTCGCACCTGTGGGTACACGACCGTCGGATTGCTGGCGTCATGCGCGCATAATCCGAGGGCCTCCTTTACTAGCTTAGTGTGCGCCGTAGGGTAACGCAGGAGTCCCTTTTCTCCTATGGTTCGGTTGTATGTAGCAAGTGTGACTCAAAAAATAGAGCGCGACTTGGGCAACGACGGCAAAGAAGGACGACGGGACAAGCGCTCACTTGCAGCTAACATTGTTGTGGTATTGTTGTGGCAACTAAAATTCTTATGGTATGTCGGTGGACTGTTTTATGCGTTGTTGGAGTTTTATCTGGACGCAACATTTGTTTCTTTCGAAGGACGCACGTATATTCAGAAACAAGGTATTTGTATCGGGTCATGCGTTGCGCCATTCTTATGCAATATTTTTCTAGCTAGTGTCGACCGGGACTTGCTTTTATGTTTTGACAAGGACGTTGTTCCGCGTGTGTTTAGATATGTCGACGATTTTTAGTGGTTTTAAGAAAACAGTGTTTCACCTAACTGCATTGCAACCAACCGCAGAAGGGATTTTAGAGAATTTTAGCCGCCATGAGAAGGGTCTCGCATTTACACACGAGGTTCCCAGCGATGACACCCTGCAGTTTTTAGATATTAATTTTAAGTTTTCATCCGACCATGTTTGTTGGGTCTCTCGCCCGCGTGCCCGTAAACAGCTTCTGCCATTTTCATCATCTCATTCAAAGACTGTTAAAAGGGCCATAGCGTCTCTGGTTTTAGAATCTGCACTGAAGAAGTCCTGTGCACATGCTGTTCAAGAGAGCTTTGACTCTCAACTTAAGAAACTTCTGTCGGTCAGTTACCCGAGCTATGTCTTGGTGGGTGCTGCCCGAAGCCTTGCTGCGGAAAGCCACAGGCCAAGTAGGTGCGAAGCGGCCAGAACAACCTAAGGCGAAGCCTGTTCTGCCTTATATACATAGAGTTACGCACAACCTGAAGAAAGTGACAGAACGGTACCAAGTGCCGGTGGTGTTTTCTGCTCCACAAAAACTTGGCCGCCTGTGTGCGCAAATTTCCAGCAAGCCCAAACCGAAGAAGTGCGAAAAGAAGCATGCCAAGCGCTTTCTGCCCTGTGACGTCGGGGTAGTCTACGAGATACCGCTTTTATGCGGGGAGGCCTACATCGCCCAGACGGGCAGATGTGTGAATGACCGGGCACGCGAGCATAGTTCATCTCTTAACAATGATACGCGCGCGCATTTACCCACGCATTGCCAAGATTGCAGGCCTGTCAGCCCTTTGGAAAAATGTAGACCTTTCTTTGAGCAGATTAGAACTCTCGGCAGGAGTGATAATACAGTGGCGAGGGAGCTCTTGGAAGCGTTTTATATTAAGCAGAAAGGGGACAAGTGCGTCAACCAGACTTGTGTGTCTTTGCGTGCCAGCGAGTGAATTTTTGAAAACGTCATTTTGATCATGTTATCTGGTTGATGCGTTCCATGTAGTGTACCGAAGTGCGCGTGCGCATGCTCCTGATGATTCATGAATACTATGAGACGATGCCTCAATAAATGTTAGTTGCAAGTAAGCGCTTGGTCCCGTCGTCCTTTTGTACCGTCGTTGTCCAAGTCGCGATCTATTTTTTGAATCATAACGCACCAACTTGCCCAACAGATTTGCTAAGCAAGTATGGCTTTTTCTACGTTTACGCTCAGGTGTAAGTACTGTAGAGTGCTTTTGTTAGAGATTTCGCATGTAAATTCTACGTCTTCGTGCACGTCCCTAACCTTTATTATCTTCTCTACTTCAGCAGGGTCGCGCAGCTGAAACATACCAGGTAGTCGTCGACATACATAAAGCATTTCACCACGGGGCTCCCTTGAACTGTTGATCAATAATCCGATTTCCTACTTATCGGCGAAAACATATCTGACAGTGTAGGCGACAATTATGACGCAATACATATCCCAGCGACTTGTTTGAATACCGCGCTTTTGTAATCTACGTAGCCTCAGCCTAAATAGATTTCCAGAAGCTTCATGAGGTGATTTCACGCTGATTTTTAAATTTTACGGCTCCATATGCACTGTTACAAATACTAAAAACGAAGAGGTGGCTATTAGCAGCTGCCCTCAACCATCCCTCATTGCGCAGTTCCATCCACCATTAAAGAGGTCATTCATGCTCCCCGCCTTGGTTTCTTCAACAAAATGGTGGTGTGACCAGGATCAATAGATAATACAGTTGAAAAAGCTGGTTGCGCACCGCCCCACAACGACGACGTGAGTGACCACAACGATGTGACTAAACTGTCACCGCTGACCACGGACCGCCGGTGGACGGTGGACCTTGCAAGAACCTGCAGAGCCGTCTTGTTTGCAAGGTTTTACTGGTAAGAAAACAAGATCAATGCGCACGAAACAACCTAATGAAGGCCCACAAAAACCACAGGTTCACAAAGAGGCACAGAAGAGTTATAGACACCACAAAAGAAACTCTGGCTCACCCATAGAGACGCCGTATAGATGTCGCCTTTGCTGCAGCAAAGGTTTGAAAAGGAGTTTACTGGCCAAGGTAAAACGCAGAAGTATGACGACGCCGACGTTCAAACGAAAGCCACAAAAACGGCGAAACACAGAGGCCCTACTATGTGCATGCGCAACTACCTGAGCAACTGGCGGCTGATCGAAAATACGACAAAGGAAAGGGGTGCGATGAACATCCGGACAAAATGACCCAAACGGCACAGAATTTCTTCCAACACACGACAGCTGTCCGATGCGCATTCACCAATATACTTCCGCGAGAATGTCTGCGTCGTTATCGAGGACGACCGACGCTCCAGAAGAACCGCTTACGACGGTCTGATCCCACAGAGCGGCTGCGGCACCGACGCTGTATGGACTGCTCGGTATGGACCGAGCAGTATGGACTGCTTCCGGTGCAGCTACCACGTATCATGGAATGATTAATGAAGTTGAGCTTTTGCAGTTTGGTGCAACGAAGGAAACGACGCTAAACGACCGCAGAAAACTCTAGTTTCAGCATCTCCCTGGGCTATTCGCGCGCCGGGATGATGTTAAAATATTAGAAGAGGAAGAGGTAGCTATTAGACGCTGCCCTCAACTATCGCCATCATTGTGCAGTTTCATCCGCCATTAAAGAGGTTATTCAAGTCCCGCGGTCCCCGCCTCGGTTTCTTCAACATGCACCGACAAAGTCCTCAATCGTGCTGTCCACTTCGTTCGTTCATCCCCTGATTTTTGTTTACCTTCGCGCCCAATTTTCTGTACCTGACACCACCAACAATAGCAACGGAAGTTTTTCGCACACACGGGGTACTTAAGGCTTCCACTTTTAAAACACCTTCCAAAACGTGTGTTATGGCCTCTCTGTTTCACATCCTCTCAAATAAAAGCATTTATGCACGCTAAAAAATTGTGGTGCCTAAGAGAACTAACAACCCCTAGTAGTACTGCCATTTTTACCCCAGTGGCCCGTGGTCATCCCGTTGCTTGCAGTGCATCGGTTATGAACTACCTCGGATTCCTCGCCATCGTGCACCTGTCCGCTGCAATCCCCGGCCGCGAGAGCTTGGTCGAGGCCCGCTTGCAGGAGTTGACGGGACGCTCCCAGTACCGCTGGCCGAGACACACCGTCTGCCTGAGGCTCGCTGAGGACCTCGTGCCCGAGCTGTTTTTGCACGAGTACTACACGCGACACTTCAATGATACGACGATTGCAGACGTGAGTAATGTACATAAGACACGAATTTACCAGTGATCCTTAAATCTTGTTTTGTTTGCGGTGGGGGAAAAGAAAACCTTTGAGGTGTGTTGAAAGATTTCTTTCTTAAAAAAACCCTTCCTCGTGGATTTCTTTCGCAGCTGAAATTTGGCTGCAAAAATTCGGAATGCCTTGAAGGCATTTGAAATGAGAGACGACGCATTTAGTTTGCTATTTGAAACTGGAGCAACAACATGGCGATGATGTTTTTCAACCAGAATCAAGCTGACCAAATATGATGAACACGAAAGAAGTTTCACTAGGATTCGTATCCATTACCAACACTGGTGAACTAAAATAGCGCCTTGACGGAACAGTAGTCGACCAAACAGCACGCATCAGTAGGGCACCGACAAGGCAGCTGAGTTTACGTTGCACGGCGACCAATCAGCGAAACACCTATACACGACGTTCACTTCCAGAGTTCCTTGCTTAACAAAGGCCTCTGTAACCTGCTGTAACCTGCTTTAAACTGCTGGTCATATTACAAAAGGACATAGCTTCAGCCCATGAGTCGGCGCCAGCTTTCTCACTTTTAATGCAGAGAGTCGGGGATATTGCAGAAAAAAATAAGGAGTCAATAATAACTCTTCCCCTAGTTTTCGTCATTTCTTTCCTCGCTCAGCTAATATCACCAAACAGGTAGGCGCAGTCCCCCTGAGTTACCTTGCAGTTTCTTCTTGTGCCTGTGAAATTTCTATCGGGCTTATGAAATAAATGTTTCGTGAACTGCAGATAGGCGGGATAGTTTGTCTTGTGTACAATGTGTGTTTCGTAGCAACGCTGCATGTTTGGGTGCACCTTATTCTAGACAAAAGATATTCTTAGCAATTGTCGCGAGTATTGCACAACAAAAGCGGTTCAACAAGCATTACTCAATTTTTAGACTCACCTAATCTCACCTCAATTTAGGGAACTTCCGAAGTTAATACTTGAGCTCAGTCCGACTAAAAGGCTGTATAACCACTGGCTCCATTGTTTTGGGGTAAGGTCCCCTCTCCGCATGAATGTCAAAGCGAATAAAGTGGGTGTTTGCGTCATTATCTCGACAGTGATGAAAGGTAAATGGGCAGAACGGCTGAAAATAACGCGCTTTGTATGAAAGCGCAAATGTTCTTCGCCAGCGACTCAGGTAATTGGACGCGTGCCTGTACAGAGCTGCATAATAAGTGAATGTCACAGATTTAATTGTTGGGATAGTGTAATGTGTATATTTGTACAAGGAAAAAACAGATTCAAGGGTGATTAAACAAAGTAACAATAATAAAATAAAAAATGTCTATGTAATCCACCTCCCTTACCAAAAATACCATAAAATGTTTCAGACAAAAACAAGAACAGAAGATAACAATCGGACAAAAGGCCGTAGCTGTGTAACGCCTTACTTCGAGAAAAAGTATAAATGGCAAAGTTACAATATTTGCTCGTTATTATGAAGCAAGTCTAAATAATTTAGAGAAACAAAACAGACAAAACCGAAAGTCGCCAAATAATGTCCACTAAAGCGCACTGTAAATCAATAGTAAATCTGTATACAAAAATTTTGTAATGTATCGATTGCCTATTAAAATCCTTTTCTGATTCTGATTCTGATGCTGAATAGCGCATAAAACTACGAAATAGCCATATTTGCTACTCATAGCCTGATCCGGCTATAATATTTGTGAATAAAAGGGGCGAGAGAACTTCTAAGTGCTAAATGGCAAATCTCAAAATTTGCGTACGAATCAATTTGGAAGACCGTATCTGACCATGCTTAAACAACCACTATTTCATTTTCCGCATACAATAGTTAAATACGTTGTTTTAGGGCAAAGTCCAAACCCGCAACAAAACCCAGCTAATGCCATTACGAAACAAACTAGTGCTCAGATAGAAAATACCGTGCCAAAACCCCTAGGAATGATGAAAAATAGCGGAAAGAGCCGTGAAAGTTCTCGCTATACCTATTGGTTTTACGCAGCAGTTATAATGTCGTAGTACTACACAAATCACATCAATAACTGCAACAAACGCGTTGCACCGTTTCTTGTTGTTGTACTCGAACACCGATCAGAGAACATTTAGATTAGGAAATAAATTGCACGTAGGGATACCTCAAGAAAAATGTTTAATGAAAGACATCCAAAGCACTCAAACATTGATTTCTAAATCTCTATATCGTGCCTAAGCAACCAGGCGCTTCCAATGGATACGGTCTTCCAATGGATGCCATCTACTTCGACTGCAGCAAGGCCTTCGACCACGTAAACCATGATTTGCTCCTTCGCAAACTGTCTGCTTATGGCTTGGCTCCTGCTTTCTGCGAGTGGTTTGCAACCTACCTCAAACAGAGAACAAACTTTGTTCAGTACGCTGGTGCTAAGTCTCGCAGCTTCACTGTACCGTCCGGGGTTCCCCAGGGCTCTATTCTCGGTCCTTTATTGTTTAACTTATTTGTGAATGATGTGCAGTTAATTATAAAGCATTCATCTCTATTGCAGTTTGCAGACGACATGAAACTCTATCGCGCAGTGGGATCACAGGCGGACTGCGCCCAGCTTCAACGCGACGTACAAGCAATCTCCCTCTGGTGCAAAACTAACTACTTAGATTTGAATCCATTGAAGACCGTTACAATTACATACACTCGAAAAACCTCTCCTTTAACCTTCCCATACCACCTCGACTCTCTGACGATAAGAAGAGTAAGCGAAACACGTGATTTGGGCGTTCTGATGGATTCGAAACTACGATTCACACCGCATGTTAACTACCTCGCACGCTCATCTCTTCGGACTTTGGGCGCTATCTCTCGTGCAACAAGGGACTTCTCAGGAGGTTCGTGTTTCCTTGCTCTGTACAAAGCCCTTGTACTCCCAAAGCTGGAGTTTGCATCGGCAGTCTGGAACTGCATGAGTGCGTCGTCGTCTTTGCGCTTGGAAAGGGTTCAGAAAAGGTTCACGCGCATCTTCTCTCGCCGCTACACCCTACACGAGAAATACGCTTACAAGGATGTCATCAAGCGGCTGAAGCTCGAAGAACTGCAATCTAGACGCACAAACCGCGATTTAGTGTTTTGTTCAAGTGTATCCATTCCAGATTCGACAGCCCGAAATTAGTGAGCTCTGTTCGGCTAAGGGCACCAATTCGAGCTCTCCGCCCCCACCTTTGCTTTGATGTGACCACCTCAGAGATGCTGTCTCCAGTGTGCCGTGTGCAACGTGTGTTTAATGATGACTTTCGTGCATCTTTGGACGTCTTTTCCGGCAATGTTAACTCTTTTAAACGCGCCCTGAAAAATGCATGCATTTGAAGCCGCTGTTGCCCATTCAGTATGGTATAGAAGTTATCTCGTGTTCGTGTTTTCCGTTCCCTTCCCATTTTCTACACTTGCAACCGTTTGCCGTACACATACTCCCGTGTACCTATGTATGTGTGTCCGCACGTGTGTGTGCATGCATGCACGTGCGCATTTGCCTGCACTTGTTCACCTTCACATGCACCCGCGTGGGCATGCGTGTATGTATGTTTTGTTTGCACTCACGAGCGTATGTGCCGTGCATACATATAAATTTTGCTTTATATGTACTTATTTCCAGTATCCATGTTCCCCAGTAAGTTACGACGGTGGATTGTACTGAACTTGCGTGTATGCCAATGTACTTTGTAGTATACCTTGTCACAAGCCCTGTCTCAGCGCGTGCTAATGTACCTGACTGTAATCTAATTCCTTAAATGTATAATTGAGTGTGTGTGTGTGGTGTGTGTGTGTGTGTGTGTGTGTGTGTGTGTGTGTGCGTGTGGTGTGGTGTGTGTGTGTGTGCGTGCGCGCATGCGTGCGTGCTTACGTGTGTGTGAGTGCGTGTGCGTGCCTGCGAGCACGCGCGTGTGCGGTGGTACTATGTACTTTGTGACCCCTGCACTTCATAACCAGTCTCCATGTTTTACCGTTTGTTTATCGGTGTGTCGCCCTGTCCTTTTTGTGTGCACCACCCAAGAAGGCCTAGTGCTGTTGGTGGGCACCACCAATAAACAAATAAACAAAATATCACTTTGAATACTTCCTTCGAGCACCGTAAATAGGAAAAAAGAAATTATTCAATATACATTATTTTAATCATTTGGAAACGGGGTAGTTCAACTGTATCAAACCTGCTGCGGCACCCCACTTCTCCTGGCGGCTCCTCAAATCAGGTGCAAGCGATCGCATTTGCCGCTAGTTTCTGTTGAGTTGAAATGCCTGCACATGTTCTGTCTCTTTCGAAGGAGCGGTGCCCCGTAAGTGTTGGCTTGACCAGCTCTGCTGCGCGCAATGTTTAGGTTATTTAGAAAAAACAGCGCCAAGAACGATGCGACAGGGAGTAAAGACAAACACTGCGCTGATGAAGCTCACACTAACGCGTAGCACTTGAAGGTAGCGAAGCTGGGGCCCAATTCTACAGAAAAGGGGCGCCGTTTTGAAATATGCGGCACCGTCATGCAGATGTATGTGTTCTCGCACCGAGGCACCGCTAGAGTGCCTAGAATATACTATTCTAGGCACTATAGCACCGCTTTGAGGGGCAATGGACGGGTGCAAACCGTCCGTAACAAGGACGCGCTGTAACAAGGGCGCAAAGCGACAAGCGAAACTACGGGGTGCAGTGCGCGTCGCTTTGCGCTTGTTACAGTGCTCCTCCCAAAGGTTTTAACCCATTCGTTGCCACGAAACGCGGTCGGCCCGACAACGCATGCATTCGCATGGCGCTACCTCATCATTTCAAAATGACACCCCTTTTTTGGAGAATTGGGCCCCTGTACGCAGCCTTCACGACCATCGCGACGGTTTAAGTTTACGATTGCAGCCCATTTGCTTATTCTTCGCGGCCGCAACGCCCTTTGCAGCCTCATTGTTGCTATGAGTGTGAGCTTCCTTCATTTTTCTGCTAGTGATAGTCACCGGACATCACCTTGGGGGTGCGTACGCCATGACGGGTCTTTCTTGCTCCCAGGAAGTGTTGCCGAGATCATGGCGAATCCTGCAGTTTTTTTTTTTTGCCAATCTTAGCCGATCCCCCTTAGTGGGTATTTTTGGCTTGACAAAAATGCGCCGTGGACGCTGGCATGCGCACTTGAGCATGCGCACTCTACATTTTCTTGGTTTTTTTAGCTGCCGGGCCGTCGCCGCAGTCTTGGCCAATCTGCACAAGTATTGGCTTGACGAACGAACGTGCTCCGGGGACGCTGGATGGTCGCCGCGAGCGATGCGCTCTCATGCGCTCCGCATTATCGCGGTATTTTTAACCGGGGACACCACACGCTATTTGCTACACAGCTTCAATGTTAAAAGGGACACCGTTACGCCAGTGTGTGCATAACCGAGCCTAAAAAAGCTTTTAAGAGCAGGGACTGTAACTACTCGACCAATGGCCGCTCATTGGTACGCCTACATCCGTTTTCAAAAAGTCTATTTCTCGGACTGTAGAAAACATGGGATTTCAAGAATGCATGTTGCGCGGCTGTACACTGAAAGCAAATGAATAACTAAAAAAATTATCACGAGAAATAACAATTTATTCGCAACTTCGATGCAAATAGTACCACTAACAGCGACAAAAAACGACAGCACATGGAGTAAAGACAAACAGTGTGCTCCATGTTGTATCGTTTTTTGGCCCTGTTTTTTCTAAGTAGCATCATGCACCAACTAGCCCGTCTCACTTCACTTGTTCAGTACCACAAAGTGACTCACTTGCGCGCTGAGGCTATAGTTATTTCTCGTTAAAGCAACTAATTACGTGGTAGAAATAACGAAAGCCTTGAGACTATTAACTGAACAAATTAGGGTGCAGCGATCTAACAACATTACTAAAATAAAGTGTTGCCAACATTACAATCGTTCGCAAAGGAATAAGAATCGAATTTGGGCGTTCTAAAATTATGGCACAGCTTCTTCCTAAATTTATAGCGGGAATGGACAGGGAAAGCTTTTTTGCCGAAAACGGTATGTAATGGGGGAGAGGCATAACCGGCGATGTCCAACGGCGGCGACGAAATCACAATTTTAATGTAACGCCAGAAAAAAAAATGCAACAAAATGTGCTCAACATAAAACTCGGAACAAGGCTTTTGTAAGTTGAAGGTTGCATGTAAACGGCGTGAAGCGCTGAAGATTTATTTTATTTCCCAAAGGGCCCATGATTGGCTTTACATGAAGCGGGGGGGAGGGAGTGGAACAAACACAACACTCCATCACAATTGAACGAGGAGTGGCACACAGGGTACATAGATCATTTATCTCTGTCCCTCGTGTCTTTTCTGTTGAACAGAGCATGTATCAATGCAAGTAAGTTGATACTGCAACAGGGGTACGTATAAGGTTCTAACAAAAGCAACGCGTGCAACATAAAAATCGTCCGTGGGCATTCAAAGCATGCATACAAACTAAAACCAAACATTTCCAAGCTGTGTGCTCATAACAAGATTACGCTTTACAACGAAACTGCAAACGCAAATGCACATTTTACAACACTTCTTTCAAAAAAGCAGTTTCTAAGGCGCACTGGTCAATATTTTGGGTCTAAAAGGAGCATGATTCTGTTAGATGAACGATTCTTGCAGGGAGCCAGTTGCATTCCTGTACTGATAAAGCAAGGGGGAGCTCGGATACTCTTTGGTTCTAACAAAAATCGGTCGTACTTTGTGCGCATGACCGGCAGGAAATGTGATGAACCTCCATTATATCGAATTACAGGAAGGGTGTCTCAGAGTAGTTAAAGAAATGAAAAAACGACAAGCAGGAAATTTTTTTTGGGGTATCCAGATTAGGCAGATCAATAGAACGTTTCAGAGTAGATACGCTTATATCAGAAGAGTCGGAACGCAAGATAAATTTTGCATCATAATCATAATCATCTTGCATAAGTAATCAGAGGTTCGGGCGTCTCCAATGTGTGTACTGCCTTTTTTCTCCCTGTTGTGTTGTCATGGGCAGTTATGACGAGGCTCTATTACGGAGGTGACGTTACGTGTCGTGCTGTTTTTTTTTTCGTTTGTATTTTTATCGCCCCCCCCCCCCCCCGCCCCGCAATAAGTGACTTCAGTTGGCTCTATCAAATACTCATGTTTTGTGAACACGTAGCCGAGACTCATTGTTGACACCCGATTGAAAATGTGTGCAATTCATGGGCACCGTTCTCCTAATTACGCAGTCGTGGCCACTCGTGTGCCACACCTGATTTTCACAGCACTTGCATCTTTCGAGAGTTATAGCAGATCGGAGAACCGGTCCCGGTACGGTACCCGGTACACCTGCGCATGTGCGCAATCAGTTCTTCCGCCTCTACGCGTGCGCAGTAACGGCGGTCGCCTCCGGGTGCCGCACCGGTACCCGTTCTCCGATCTGCTATAACTCTCTATTGCCAATGAACATGTCCAGAGCGGCTTAGCTACATAGCAAACTCCCGAGTTTGTTTCTCCAACACGTTTATCGAGTTAAATAATTCTAAAGGGGGTCGGTTAACATGTAATAGCGGATGTTTAGGTGCATTTATTGCCACGGCTTTCAGTTTATTTCATGTTTTAATTTCGCAAACCCTCTGATTTCTACTCCCGTTGAGGTGAAAACACCGTTGCAGTTGCTACAGCTTGGCGTGCATCATCGGAGGAAATCGGTTGACGTCAGTGGCAAGGCTTATGGCAATTTCAGTGAAGCTGGGGACATGCTTTCTCGATACACGCATTATCCGCACCCGTGTACTCACAGTCCTTGTAAAGGTGCAGCACAATTCCATGAACATAGTCCACACAACAATCCCAATAATCGTAACATATAGTTCCGCATCAAGTTTTAAAAGCTCCCATTGCATTCAGCGGTTCGCGGATGGTTGGACATCCTTACCCGATAATTACCCTGATCACAAAAAACTGAAGAACATTTCAGATTCCCATTTTCTACTTTGTTACAAGAAGAACGCACTACTGTAACGTTTAGGACCCGCTGTTTGATGTTGTGGTCTTCCTTGGAAACACAACAAGAAACCAATTTCGCGGGTATCTCGTTTTCTTGAAGCAACATTAGGACCGCGTTTGTTCTTCCGTACCGGTAACACGTGCATGGGTACAGGGCGACGAGGGTATAAAGGTACGTCCTCACTTGCGGCGCCGCGCGTGCCAAAACGCGCGCCGCAAAGCACCCTTTCGCGGCAAGATTCCTCCGCCGCGCAAGGATGGCTCCAGACCCATTTTCGCGGCAAGGCGCTTTGCGAAAAACTAAACGAGCCAATCAGCGCTGAGCTGCGAGGTCAATGCTCTCCTCGGTGAGCTTGGCCGGCGCGGAGAGACGGCGAGTGATCAGACCCTTTTTCTAGAAGGTGGGCAAAAATGATACCGGGGTTTCGACTTAACGCCGTATGGTTTGCATAAAACACGCTTTAATAAAAACGACCGACGGCACCCAAAATAAACTGCTAAACCTTTACAAATTCATCATTAAAAAGACGGTTCGGCGTCTCTACGAAAGCCTTGTTTACTTGAGATTGTGAACAAGGCTTCCGTGGCGCATTCTACACGTTATTTGAGTGATTGTTTTCAACAGCGAAGCTGTTGAGCAAACCGATCGTGGATGGTGTCTACAGTTTTAAAATACCAAGAAAATGCCGAGCGCTGGTGCATGCGCGCCTCGAACGCACGGCTGAGGAAGAGGCCGCGCTTCAGTGGCTAGGCGTGCAAAGTATGCGCTAGAGAAGATAATTCGCGCTTGCAGAGTGGCGTACGAAAACCTTGGCGAAATCGACAGGCTCAGTACCGCCCAGCTCAAGATAACGTCATTGAAATTTCACGCCACCGACGTCCACCAGGACATCACAACGTTAATAAATTCAAATTTGTGACCGTCAATGATCACCTACAACAACTTCGCCGTTCAAATCTTGCGCTTGAGTGCAAGCTTCCCAGAATTTTTTAAAGTTTTATCAGTTTCTTTTGGTCGGTGTCTATCGCCTTTATTCCAACATAAAATAGAAATGGCAATGAGGCACTGCTTATCCCTCCTCGCAATTATACAAAACGCGGCATATTGTGTAGCCCCTTTCTTATGAAAAATTAGCATTAACATGGCATGAGGCAAGCCTTGCTTCAGGCATAATATTGTCAGACCATACTTGTCGCAGTGCACTGCTACTGACGTTGTCACCTCACTCGGCTCCTGAGTAGAGGACCCACTTTGTGAAGTGCTAACATGCGTTTGCGTATAGACAGTGTGGGGGTAAGTACGCCGTAGAGAACAGTCAAAAACAAGTTCGTAGTTTAAAAGGGGTATTCACGAATGCGACTCTTTTTGAGCAAAGATGAGCTAAGCAGAAAGCGAGGCGAGAGCCAGGCGTTTCCTCTCCCTGTGTCTCCAACCTCCTACCCTCCTCCTGAGGAAGGGATTACTTGGACGCCTTTTCCGTATTCACTCACCGCCCACACATGTCTAGCCGACATCCGGCACTGGCTGAGTCCACTTCAGACAGCGTAAACCCTTGGAATCTTTCATTGCTGACCTCCGTACCGATCTCAGGAGGCCCAAATTCGCTTTCGCCCGTTATTGAGGAACGTGATCATTGAGTTACGGGTAGTTGCAGCGTCATTACGTGAATAAGGCATGCCGTGCACCCGTACACGCCACTACCGATCCTGCATTATGAGAATTTCAGGAGCCGAGTCATATTATAGGAACTGTGTTTACCGCATAATAGGAGTAAACAAGCAAGGCATCATTACTTCGAACTGTTTTTTTTTTTCAGGATAAGAAAATAACAAGTCAGCAAACTGCAACTTTCATCCGTGATGAAAAAAAAATCAGACTTGTGCAACTAGAGCTCACGACTCCCAGCCCCTTGTTTCTGATTCTATGCAAAGCGGGACATGATACGGCGGTATCAATCTGTTAGTATTTTTGGTTACAGCGACGCGACAGCGCAATGTGGGCACCTTAAAATAGAAACTCTCAACGAATAATGTCTCCTTTCCCGCCCTTGTTTTAGGGGCAGACTGAGTAAACTAAGATCAACAATACAGTTAGTGGACGTTCAAAACGCCCAGGGTTTCTGTGCTGTGGATTTATGATATCACGTACTAATTCGCGAAATCGCATGGTTGTCCAAGGCGAAGGAAAGGGTTATGACTGCCTCTGTTTCGTACTTCTTGAAATGTGTGCTTCAAAAGCAGGAACCATACTTTAGCAATTTCTTGCTTCCGTGCAGAAAGACGCCGTAGTGCAGTGGTTTGTCCAACGCGCTCTTTCGGCGGCGGAGACCTCGCCGTGGGGATTCACGCCGGCCTACCTCAAAAAAGTGCAGCACCACGTGAGCAACCTCGATTTTGTAATTAATTGGGGCAAACGATTATATAGAGAAGCACGAAACTGGGAGAGGCGCACAAAAATAATTTACAGCCTTATGTGTTTTCGACTACTTAAACACAGGGTGATTAACCACATTAAACGGAATAGCTGAAGTGATATCAAAGACAGGAATATGACTCAGAGTAAGCAAGAAATCGGCTCGAAAACGTTGTTCCGTCTATGTGCTTACTGATCCGGAAGGCTGAAGGGAAGGCAGGTGCAATCACGAGTGTTTGAAAATCTTTCCACTTCGGCCTTTAAATGTAATAAATATTGTTTAGTTCCATTGTTTTTCGTGAAATCAATCAACGTTGGCACCATCAAAAAAGTCTGTTTCCCCGATTTCTAGTGCGGTTTGTTTCTACAAGGTGATTCCTTTACAAGAACAGAAAGGAATGCTAAAACAGCTCTGTTTTCCCTATTTTATTCCCCCCGCAGCGGTTACTATGCGACTCCGACGTTGGGTTCCTTAGCCCTCAGTTCGATCCCTGCCGTAACTATCGTTTCTTTAATGGAGATAACAAATAAAAACCCCATGTGGTCAGACGTCAACCCAATTTGAAGATCCCCAGGAGGTCGAAATTATTTTGTATTCCGTCACCGTTGTGGCCTCCGTAGTTCAAAGCATCCATAAAACTATCAACATTTTTCAACTGAAGGATGACATTCCTTCAGTTAATATGATAGTTGTTTTTCTTTAGCACCTATTTTCAACTTATTTCGATGCTGGAAACCGACAGACATTTGTATACTTGGTAGCTCGACTTAATAACTCTGCTTCCTAAGCAGCGCTTGAAAGAGAGAAAGTGATTTGGAACCCACTTGGAACCGCGATTTTGGAACCTTGTCGACCGCGGTGAGGAGTCGAGAGTCTCTGCCTGAGCGCGAAGCTGGCGATGGTGCCTTAAGCCCGTGCCCAGGTTCCTGCAATTGATGACCGTTTCCCCAAGCTTGAACAGTGCGATGGGAGGACGGAGATGCAGTCTGAGTGAATTATTCTGACACCACCTGTAAAACAAACTTTTTTAACGGTTTTTTTGTGGTTCTGTACCATCTTAAACTGTCTCTGTGGAACCATTGTTGTTGTCCGCATTCTTCTTGAAGATATTAAACAACAGCGTTTGGACGGCACAAAAGAAGTGGCACACTGGGCGCTGCTTCACAGATACGAGGTTATTTCGCCGTGTCGGAATATACACCCTACAGAAAGAAGCACAGAATAGCAAAGCTTGAGATAAAGATGACAAGATGCGAAACGCACTTATATCTACAGGGATGGTCATCGGTGGAGATATTCGTGCTTTTTGTATCATGTCAATAAATGGCATTCCTTTCGCTGGTTGATTATGTTGGCTTCAAAGATCTCTCTGGGGCACCGTTCTTTGCCCTTTCGAAGCACACGTGTCTGGTCTAATTTGAGCGTGCACTTCGCACAATGTAGAGCAAAATTGCTGCCTGTGTTTTCTTAATGTGTTTGCATGTTCGCGCAGCCAGTAATTGAAAGAACACCATTTTTGGCCCATGTAGGACATTCCACACGTCTCCAGATTGCCATAGAAAATGTCTGACTCGGATTCAACAAATGGCGGAATTTTTCTTGTTTCTTTGGGCGAGATTTCACGGCGGTTGACTATGCTGCACAGCCCGCTTAATTCCGTGGGAGCACTAAACACAACGGCGATTCTGGCTTGAGCTGCAAGTTTTTTTTTTTTTTTCAGTCGGTGAGAAACGCCATGACCATACGGGATGACTCCTAGCTTCCTCTTTTCCGTCCCTCTGCGTTCATTCACTCGCTTTCGGCAGCGCATTTTCTTCAATAATGTCTCACGCAACCACAAGAGCATCGGTGTGGGGAATCCTGTTCTTGTCATCAGCCTTTGTACCGGCGCGAAAAAGCTATGTCCCATTTTTTGCGGGCAAGACCGATAAAGAGCGTTCCTGGGCGTCGAAATTGCAATACCACTCTTCACGAGTTTGGAATGGTTTGATGTGCATGGTAAGAGACTGAGTGGCCGGAATATTTACGTTGGTGTTAGTCAGCGCCCACTCTGTCACTTCTTTTGTCCCGTCCAAGCCCTGATTTCTAATGTCAGTGTGTACCAACAATCCCGCACTAGACGCTGTTTCAGCTCTTAAATACTTTGAATTTATAAATAATCACTATAAATACCCGTTAGGGTTTGGAATTTACCCCCAATCCAAACTAGGCGACTGCGCTCATGACGTCGTATACATGCGTTGATATAGAAAATGTTTGTTTGTTTTAGACCCACGTGCTCAACTCCTAATGATTTCTTGACTACATCATTAGATTACCGAAAAAGGAGTGTCGAAGTTTCATATAAGAAAGTCAGTCAAGGAGCACGGTGAAAAAACTACGTCAAATTGTTTTACATACCCAGCTTTCTCGCTCAAAATTACAACCTCTCGGGAACCTAGAAAAACCACTTTAGGAAAATGATATTTGGCATAAAGCTAGAAGTCAACGTGAAGATTAAAACGCTAAAAGAACATTTCAGGTTTCTGAATATTTTTTGTGTAATTCGCTGTCAAATCTAACTCCCCATGCATTTCTATGGGATAGTTCCCATGGCTCAGGAACCCAGTCGCGCAACGTGCGCGACTTGAAACTGTGCACAAAGCAAGTATTCACCCCAAATATTAGCTGTGCGAAAGACTTTTCATTTCGCTAAAAAATTGCAGAGTAATCACTGTTGAAAGGACTGCCATGAGCGGGTAAGCTGCACATGAAAGTATAGACATTTCATTACCGAGGGATAATTTTGCGGTAACAAAGTTCTGTGTCCGTAGAAAGTGCGCCAACGTTTGTCGTAATTTTCCCATAGAATGAGTAAGGCGGTGCTTTTTCGCAGGTCAAGTCACTAACCCTGCGAAGCTACCTCCCTCCATGGGTCTTGGACTCAGAAAAGAGGAAAGAGCTCAATAATCTGGTGAGAGCTAGCGACACGATAACGTATTTTTTTAAGTGCTCTATCAAGAGCAATGAGTCCCCGATGACATTAATTGTTGCGGTAGCAATAGATAGGGCAAGTAGGCAAAATTTTTGCGCCTACCCGCGTCGTTCCGTAAGCAGCAAGCGACAGCGAGGCACAGGGAAATAGAGTGGAGAGAGAACGTAGAGAGGGATGACATTTAAACACTGGCGCCGTTGTCAGAGAGACGACATTCCACGCCCGCTACGGGAGTCGCCTCTACCTCAACGCTTCCCGTAACTTCCTCCACTGCTTGGACGCGTTATGAAATCGAGCCTGCAGCCAGGACATAATTTTTGAGACACATAGGTGACGAACCACTCTATCAGACACGCGTGAAGAGCATCTCTCGCCGTCTTTTGCAACGCCCAGAGTACCTTTTAGGCGTTCTTCAGACGACGCAGCAGCCCGTTGTCGTATTAAACAAGTCCTTCTAGGTCGGAAAAATCCCAGGCCTTGCGGAAGTTTCCCAGTAGACGGCGACGTTTTGAAATGCTAGAGGTTCATTCTTAGGCACGAAAAACAATTTCACGCACTCTGGATATGTTTGAACAGCATTCCCCTCAACCGACATGATTATTATATTATTAATATTATTATTATTATGATTATTATTATTGTTCATTTGCCAGCTGTTGATGTATTTCATTGCTGTCTTATACCTTTTCTGTGCGCCAGCACGAATTGATTGTGTAAAGTCGGTTGGATTGCACTATTTTATTTCTAATCTTCTTTGTCGTTTTTGTAGTTTTTTTTTTTGCTCACTGAGTGTTTATTAGCAAATTGTTGATGTACTACAGAGCTGCATTTTCCCCTCTGAGTGCTACAGCACGAAGGCCTCCGCTGTTCCTGGGCACTATAATAACATTGATTGATGATTGATTGATTGATGATTGATTGATGATTGATGATTGATGATGATTGATTGATTGATTGATTGATTGATTGATTGATTGATTGATTGATTGATTGATTGATTGATTGATTGATTGATTGATTATAGCAATTACGGCCAGCGTCTTTCTCCTCAAACCGGAGAGATGAAAAAAGCATCATAACTGTCGTAAACAATTTATCTGTACGTGTGTAAACCATGGTATCTATGACATTTGATTTAACTGCTCAGTCACCTATCACAGTGATGGTCCCGTGAGCAGCACTACCTTACTTTGTCTGACAATCCATTAAAGCGCTTCGGCAATCTATACAAGAACCCAGTTATGCGTTAATCATATGCGAAGCCCAGTGCTGTTGGTAAGTGCATACTACTTGTACTTCGGACTTTAGACCAATACAGCGCGTAATTCCTTGCAGCTGCGGCCAGGGCTTGCGTGGGAAACGCTTGTACGCTCTTGGAAGGCAGAATGTTGAGTTCATGATGCTTTCTCAAAGAAACCAGCGCAAATATAGTTTCTTACAATTCAATATTCCCTACCTTAAATCGGACCAACAGCGCATTCCCCTGCGCAGTTTTCGTAGCACAACGCAGTATGAAAACTCATTCGCTCATGTAGAGGTTAGCAGGTGGTGCATCTATCCCCACGTTTTGGACTTAGGGATAGAGAGAAGCATTTGCAGACTGTGTGTCAGTCTGGGTGATGCTCTAGGGAGGCAGGATTGTTGATTGGTGTGGGTGAAGTTGCGGGCTCAGCAAAGGTCTCGCTTGTGCTGTCCAACAAGATTGAGGACTCTTTAAAATTTCTTTTTATGTGGTTTATTGTTCATCTTTGCCACCGCATACCCACACCACCCCCCTATCGGGAAACAGAGCATTGAAAGTGACGCTGACGTTGTTAATTTCGCTGCCAACATCACTATCGCCGACTATCGCACGTGGCACGACAGGAGCCCAGCGAGCAGTCCGAAGGAGGGTAATGACCTCCGCCGCGAGTCCTCACGCCACGCTGTGACCTCTGACGTCCTCAACCAGAGGGCCAAGCTTGATGTACATAAGTTTGATATCGCTTAGCAACTCCTTAGGCTCAGTGTTGCGGCTACACGACGCTAAGGCTTCATCGCCTTACGTAAAAAGATTATGGGGATGATAGTGGCACACCACGTTCGGCATCTAGTCCATCGTAGGGACTGCCTAAATATTCTCGAAGTTGTTGATCTGCTGTCATAGCTTTCACATGGGAAAGGAATCGTTGTGAAAAAATTTAGAATATGATAAGGGAAGCAGAAGTTCAGGCGGTAATTTTTAAACACGTTTTATTTTTCGTTTTCTTACAGCTTCTTCAAGGAGTACAAGACACCGACTTCCTATCAACATACTTCCGCATCCAGAGCAACGCCTACTCGATGAGGCTGAACAGGACTTTCGTAGAAACGTTTGAACGGTGAAAATGCACGAATTCATAGCATTTACTGATTAGGTTACTGCAGTTTTGATCCAATTGCGCAGCGACAGAATACAAAGTGTATCAAACTTTGCCAGTACGCAATATGCACAAGGCGAATGGCCTGAAGCCCTGAAAATGAACGAACAGTAGTATAAATAGGACATTTTTTGCCATTAAGATAGGAGTGTCCGTTTCTTCATGAGTAAGGATTTTGGTTGATTTATTTTAGTAAAATATTCTAGCGTCTTAGTAGACGGAGGTGTAGACAGCTTCAGGGTGGCAATGTATTTATTTATTAGGCGTAGCGCTACACCGAAGAGTAGAGGCAGCACGGCGAGTCTCAGCAAAGATGGCTGAATCAGTCTGGCCCGCGAACAGTGGACCCACACCTTTTCGTCGTCGTCTTCGAATACGTAGCTGGCCAAGAAGAGGGAACGCAACACTCGCTGGGGATTGAACACTGCACGGCGATCACACACACCGCAAGCAGGGGATCACTGCTTGATAAATATCCACGTGACATTCCCCCCCTCCTCGAGAGAGCATCGTCCCGATGCGTGCAAATTTCTCGAAAAAAATGAAGGCGCGCGAGGCATTGTCCCTCAACTTGTCAGGTAGGGCTTCATACGCACGACATGAACCACGTCAGGGTGGCGGTTACGCCGGCGTTGAGAAACGATTCGTCCACAACCGCATAGGTTACGTCGCTAAGTTGGCGCAAAACTCTATAGGGACCAAAGCTTTTCAGCTTTCAGCTTTCAGCTTTTCAGCTTTCAAAAGCTTTCAAGCTTTTCAGAGAGTCCTCGATGTCGAACAGGAGCCCATACCTAGACTCGTTCGCCGGGTTTGAAAACGACAGTCCTGTGACGGAGGTTGTAACGGTGCGTGTCGTAGCGCTGTTGCTGCCTTGTTCGTAAGCGCGCCAGTTGAGGCGCCTGTTCCGCTCGTTGCGTAAACTCATTTAGCTGCATTTTGTCGTTGCTGGTGTAATGAGGCAGCATTGCGTCTAACATAGTGGTCACGGGCCGGCCATATAGAAAGAAGAACGGCGTCGTCCGGATCGTGTCTTGTTGAGCCGTATTGTAAGCGAATCTGACATATGGCAATACGGCGTCCCAGGTCTTGTGCTCGGCGTCGGTGTACATACTCAGCATTTACTCAACCCGTTCGTCTGCGGGTGGTACGCTGTTGAGGTCCGAAGTAAAGTACCGCTGAGTTGCATCACTGCGTCGACGAGCCCAGCAGTAAATGCTTTGCCTCTGTCCGTAATAACAATGGCCGGGGCACCGTGCCGGAGAACAATGTTGTCAAGAAAAAAACTTGGCAACCTCGAATGCAGGTCCTCTTTGGAGAGCTTTGTTTCTGCATACCGAGTGAGGTAGTCGGTGGCGACTACATTCCACTTGTTCCCCACGGACGACGTCGGAAATGGCCCCAACAGGTTAATCCCGACCTGTTCAAACGGCTTTGTGGGATTTGGACAGGGTGAAGGAGGCCCGCGGGCCGGAGTGGTGGCGCTTTCCGTCATTGACATTCACGGCAGGTGCGCACGTAATGCCGCACGGCTGCAGAAAGCTTTGGCTAGTAGTATGACTGCTGGATCCTAGTCAGGGTACGGGTGAAGCCGAGGAGACCCGCCGTCGGTTTATCGTGGCAAGCCTGCAGAACCTCGTTACGAAGTACTGCGGGAACAACAAGCAGGTAGCTTCGGCCACGCGGAGAAAAGTTTGCTTTATACAGGACTCCACCGCGGAGACTGAAGGATGACAGCCCTCTCGAAAACACTCGAGGCACAGTGGGTAAACGCCCCTCCAAGAAATCAATCAGCGGCCGTAGCTAGGAGTCTCCCCGTTGCTGCTCCGACACGGAGGATGTGTCCAGCACTCCAAGAAAAGCGTCGTAATCGGTATAGTCATTCGCCGACGCAGGTCAAGCTGGTGCTCGTTAGAGACAATCGGCGTCGGCATGCTCTTGGCCGGACTTGTAAACGACTTTGACGTCGAATTCTTGAAGCGGCAGACTCCACCGAGCTGATCGACCAGACGGGTCTTTTAGGCTCATCAACCAGCAGAATGAGTGATGGTCACTGACCACTGTAAATGGACGGCCATACAGGTAGGGTCAAAATTTAAGTACTGCCCAAACGACGGCGAGGCACTCCTTTTCGGTGGCCGAGTAGTTGGCTTCCGAAGAGGACAACGTTCGGCTGGCGTTCGACGCCGTCTTGCAATTGCAGAAGAACCGCTCCGAGTCCAACGTTACTGGCGTCGGTATGGAGCATGGTGCTGGCGTTTTCGTCAAAATGGGCCAAGACCGGAGGTGTTTGCAACCGTTGGCGCAGCTCGTCGAATGCCCTGTGTTGCTCGTCATTCCAAAGGAACGCGACATCATCCCGAGTAAGGTTGGTCAGCGGAGCTGCAATGGGGGTGAAGTTCTGTATAGATCTTCGGTAATAGGAGCATAGCCCCAAAAAGCGCCTCACGGCTTTCTAGTTGGTTGGCACGGGGAAGTGGGATACCGCTTCAGTCTTAGTAGGATCAGGTCGAACTCCGTCCCTGCTAACTACATGACCGAGGAACAGGAGTTCCTCGTACCCGAAATGACACTTTTCAGGCTTTAGCGTAAGTCCGGCGCATCGTATTGCCTCGACGACCGACGTGAGACGTTCGAGATGTTCTTCAAACGTCGTGGAAAACACGATCACGTCGTCCGATACACCAAGCAAGTTTGCCACTTTAGGCCCGACAGCACGGTGTCCATCAGTCTTCGAAAAGTGGCTGGAGCGGAATACAACCCGAACGGCAACACTTTAAATTGGTACAGTCCATCGGGCGTCACAAAAGCGGTTTTCTGGCGGTCCCGTTCATCGACCTCGATCTGCCAATACCCCCTTTTTAGGTCCATAGACGAAAAATAGCGGGCGTGTCGTTGTCTGTCGAGGGAGTCGTCAATGCGAGGCAACGGGTAGACATTTTTTGGTAACCGCGTTGAGTTTGCGGTAGTCCACACAAAACCGTAATGTCCCATCTTTCTTTTTCACTACAACGACGGGCGACGCCCAGGGACTATTCGATGGTTCGATGACGTCGTCTTGCAGCATTTGCTGTACTTGCCGCCGTATTGCATCGCGCTCCTTTGGGGCCACACCGTACGGATTCTGACGGATGGGCCTGGACGTATCTTCGGTAATTATTCTGTGCTTTGTCAGATGCGTCTGGCGGACACTTGACATGAAAGAAAAACAGTCCGCATATTGTTCCAGTAGGTCAAGGAGCGCTCGGCGTTTTTCGTATGACAGGTTGGTGCTGACGTCTATCGCTGTTGCAGTGGCACTACTTTGAAGCACAAAGTCGTCGACACCTTCGAAGAAGGCTACAGTAGTCCCTTTCAGGATGTGCTGGCGTTCATTGGCAGCACTGGTGTTCATTGGTGAGCAGGAGATTTCCGCGGCCACAGGACAGGTGCACGAGGTCTCTCGCGATGGCAAAGCCGTGGTCGAGGAAGAGCAATGTGTGCAGCTCGGCAACGCTATCGGCAGTGCAAGGATCGTCGCACTCTACTGCGACAAACGCGCAGGTACGTGGCGGCACACTTACGTCGTCAGCGGCGATTCGCAGCGGCCGACGTCGGTTCTCGGTAGGCTGTACTGGAGGCAGGTGCGTCGATAGACTCACCCTGCCCTCGCCTATGTCTATAACGGCGTCGTATTCACGGCAGAAATCTATGCTGAAGATTACGTCTTTGCAGCACCGAGGTAGAATGACGAAAGTGCCAACAAAGTCAGTGCCTCCTGGACGAATCCTAGCCGTGCATTTACCGACTGGTGTCATCAGGTGGCCTTCGGCGGACCGAAACTGAGGCCCGTCCCACGGAGTCTTTAAATTGCTGGCTCACGATAGAATAGTCTGCTCCGGTGTCCAGCAAACCGGTCACCTAATGCCCGTCGATAGTAACGCTGAGCTCTCAGCACTAGCACCTTCGTCGGCGTTAAGGGTCGTCGTCGTCGTGTGCTTACACAGCGGCAATACTCTATGGGCGCTTTGTTCTCGCCGCGTAGTCGCGGCAAAACCGTTGGTTCACGTCGGCGGCGGTGGAAGGACTTCCGAGCTTCCGCAATCAGCAACCTTGCCTCCCGAGATCGCTTCGTCTAGTTTCCCTGCCGGGGGCTGGAAAACCGGACGTCGTGGCCGTCTCGAGGGGCGCGACGGGTCAGCGGTAGGTGCGGTGCCGGAGAAGGTGAGCGGGATCGACGAGTAGGCGACGTGGTGTTGCGTGCGGAGAGGTAGTCGGCGATTTCGGTCGGCCGCTGGCCAAGACGGGGAGGAGGAGCAGCCGGAGAGAAGCCATAGAGTCCGATCTCGCGGTAGGGGCACCGTCTGTAGACGTGGCCAGGCTCCCCGCAGTGATGGCACAGGGGCTGCCACTCAACTGTGCGCCACAAATCCGTTTTGCGAACTCGAGTTGGTGGGAATATTTGCTGCGAAGTGGGCCATGACTGCTAAGACGGGAGTGGTTGACGGTGTGGGACAGTCGGCAGGTTTGGTGGGTGCTGGCGCATTGCTGCTGCTTAGCTTGCGGGGCTCTCTTGCACGGGCGGGTCGGGAGGCGAGAATGCTTAGCGCAGCTCCTCTCGCACAATCCTGGCCACGGATGGTGTCGGCTGTGGAGTCGCAGTTCCAAGCTAGCCTAGCTCTTCGCCCAAGACCGACTTGATCAGTTCCCACAAAGAACTTTCCTCGCTCGTCAGGCTAGTAGTGGTTCCGGGAGCGTTGGCGGACCTCCGAGAATACTGCCGACTTCGCACCTGCACAGCCCGCTCAATACATAGCCGTCGCCTCCCTGACGAACTCTTGCACAGTGCGTGGCGGGTTTCGGAGAAGGCCGGCAAAAAGCTGCTCTTTGACGCCGCGCATAAGGTAGCGAAGTTTCTTCGCGTCCGACATGGCAAGATCAGCGCGGCGAAAAAGGCGTGCCATGTCCTCGGCAAACATGGTGACACTCTCGTTGGGTTTCTGGATTCTGGACATGAGCAACTGCAGCGCGTGCTCACGACGGTCCGGGTCGGAAAAGGCTTCCTGAAGCTCCTAGTGGAAGTCGGTCCAGGACGTGAATGTAGCCTGATGGTTCTCGTACCAAATACGAGCGCCGTCTTCCAACGAGTAGTAGACGTGGCGCAGTTTGAGCGCATCGTCCCACTCATTAAAAGTGGCAACACGCTCGAAGTGATGAAGCCAGTCTTCCACGTCCTCGAAGACATCCCGTGGAATTTATTGGGGTCGCGAGGCTGGTGAATTACCACCTGAGGTGTGGCCATAACGGGAGCTTGCGGGGCCCGACGGGTTCAGACGTTGGAAAGGCCCGGTAATTCAGGAGAGAGACCGAGCTGGCGCCGACTGCTCCGATGGACCGGGGTGTCGATGAGACACGGCGTTTCTGGGCTGGCGCCGGACAAGGATCCAGCCATCAGAAAACCCGGCTCCTCCACCAGTGTAGCGTCTTTGTAGACGGAGGTGTAGACAGCTGCAGGGTGGCGATGTACCTATTTATTAGGCATAGCGCTACACCGAGGAGTAAAGGCAGCACGGCGAGTCTCAGCGAAGATGGCCGAATCAGTCTGGCCCGCCAGCGCAGTACCCACACCTTTTCGTCGTCGTCTTCGAATACCTGGCTCTGCAAGAAGAGGGAATGTAATACTAGCTTGGGGATTGAACACTGCACGGCGATCACACACACCACAAGCAGGGGACCGCTGCTTGATAAATATCCACTTGACAGTATATTTAAAATCTAGGAACAATTTCTTACTGCGTTGCGACTATCAGCACCGGTTTAACCAATTGAACTGCCGGATGTCCTAAATAATGCATCACCACGATTTTGGCGGTCGTGCAAATGATTTGTTTAGAGGTGCTCGGTATCACTCTCTGGCCTCCTTCGCATGGCTGCAGCGCAGCGAGCGGCCCCAGTTTCTGCCACGTCGACGTCATGTAAACGGCGCGCTGCACTCGGAAGTCTTACCACAGTCATTAGGCCAGCAAGGGGTGAATCGAGATTTGGCTGCGATAGAGTGTACTAGAAGCTGCGCCTTAATTCGATTAAAGCATGTATACGCGGAAACAGCGTAGTGGGGGAGTAATGTACTGAAGAATACACGTTTATCGGACAACGCACGCGATAAGCACAGTCCGCGGAACCCTTTCCACGCGTTGCTGGCTCATACCTATCAATTGCGGAATGAAGGGTTGAACTTTCAATGTTGAACTCTAGTTTCAAAAGTGCCACAACTAGAAATTTCAATTTGTTTTTCGCAGAGCGAATAGCCAGAGAAAGAGAATATTGCAATAAGGTAAATTTTTGGATGAACTTCCACCATTGAAGGGGCTTCTTCATCCATTCACCAAATACAATTTTCGCAACTGCAAACTGGCCGATTCAAGGGTACCCCACCACAAATTTTATCACAAATGCGCAAAAAACCCAGTGTCGCTAGGGCCGCCCTGAGCACCCAGAGAATTAGACTCATCTCATTCCGGATATCTCCGGTAGTTTGTTAGCTACATTGGTCGAAATATTCATAAGGCTTCCTGGCACATGGGCTCTAACTTTTGCTTGATAAATTCGCAATTCCGACGTGATGCACACCCATACTGGAAGCAAAAATAAATAATAATTATAGCGCATTAATGCCAAATTTAGTCATGGTAACGTACTTTAGCTGCGTTTGCACGTTTTTCTCTCTACCGTTACAGTTGGGATGCAAGTATTTTTCACACAATGCCCCGGTACCGCAGCGAAGACGAATCTCTATGTAAGTCCTCCTGATGACACTGCATTAGCTGGACTTAGCACATGGTTTAGTTTTTCTCAAAACGTGATCGATATGTCATTTGCGCAATTTGTTCATAATAGTGTTGTTCTAATTTTATTCGCAGACGTTCCTATGGGCATCTTCGCTTTTGACGATCCTTACAAGATACCTTTTCGCAACGAAACAAGGTGAGCATAAAATGCTTATTAAGAGAGTGGGTGACGCTTAAATGTGCAGCCACCAAAATCGCATTACCGGGAGCACACTTTAGATGATTCATTACAGCATAAATGTGTAGTATGATTACATATCGGGTCTGGCTCTCCACAGTAGCTTGTTTAAAATGTCGGGATCGTATGAAAATGTATAGAAGCGTTGTGCGCTCCTATGGGACACTCAATGATCCCCCACACTGTTCGGGAGACACCATGACTACCCGTAGCTGTTTAACTGCCCTCTTCCACAATGCTTGTTGCCGCTTAGAACTTGAAACCTGCATAACAAAAAAAGCGAAAAACAGAGTTGACGTTACAACACCGCTCAAATCAGACTTAGATAGACACCCTCCATCCGGTACTGACACTTGTGGATATCTCCGTAAAGAAACCGACGTCGCACGCTTCTGGAGATGTTTCCAACATTGAAGGTGTACGTATTAAAGTATGCCTATTTTTCTTTGAGCTGCAAGATGTACTAATCACACCTACACACACGCAAAAAAAATCAGCATAAATTCAGAGCATTGTCTTTTATTGCGTAGCATTCTTATGCCGCTTGTCTTGAGTGTGAGTTCTTTAAGGACATTTATTTTTTATATCCTGTCCGTCCAATTATCTCCATTTACTTGTAACGGTGGCACTTGAAACTTTCGCGAAATTTGTATTATTGTGGAAATTCCGGGAGTTACACGGTTCGCCAATGCCCGAATTTTTTTTTTTACTTTTTAGTTTTTCAAAAATTTTTTCGATCAATTATCTCCATTTACGCTATTGTAACGACTACATTTGGATGTTTCGTGAAACCTGCAAAGGCTGGACGTTTCATGGTTTGCCATTTTCCGTATGTTTTTATAATTGTTTTAATTTTTTAGTGTTTAAAAATTTCGTTCGACCAAATGTCTCCATTGACGCTAGCATAACAATTGCAGGGGGAACTTCCGCAAAATCTGCATTATTGTAGAAATGCATGGCGTTTTACAGTTTGCCCTTTTCCGTATTTTTTATATTTTTGTAATTTTTGTTTTTTTCTAAAATTTTTTTCACCAGTTATATCCATTTGCGCTATTATAACCATTACACTTCGAACTTTCGGGAAATCTACGTTATTGCGGAAATGCGCAGCACGTTATACGGTTCGCCATATTTCGTGATTTCTGTATACTTTACTTATTTCTAAAAATTTTGTTCGACATATTAGCTCCATTTACGCTATTATAACGGTTACAAGTAAAACTTCCTCGATATCTGCATTTCTGTGGAAATGCAGGGCGCTACACGGTCCTATCGGGGGGGGGGGGGGGTTACTCGGCAAAGAATGCTACGCATTAATACATGCGGGACCGTCGCAGCGTATCTTTCCCTTGTCACAGCGGGTGGGGTCGTGATGTGAAAGCAGCTCAATGTGGCAAGGCACTGCTAAAACAGTGATTAAGTGGGGAGCCACGCGTCGGATTTTCAAGCATTGCTTTGCCTTTAGCGATCGTTGGTTGTGCAAGTGTCATATACCCGTGCCGCACATACACGAAAAATGACATTAAATGTTCAAGGCCTTAAGATACCGATTGACATTGTTTGGGCACGCCATGCTACACGCGAAAACGCAAAGGCATTAAATGTGGGGGGCTTGATGGTATGCACTTATATTTTAGAAGTTTTTAACGTACAGAAACACATCTTAGAAGGGTTAAAAACGTTTCTTGTGAAAGAAAACGTTATGAAAAATAGCTTTTCCTAAAAAATGGTGCGAGCTGTTTCTAAAAGTGGCTTCAGCAGCTGCCGTCACCTGTCAGCGTGGCCAAATCTGAAAAACTCAAAACGATGAGTAACACGACGTTTTGCCTATACCCGCTGTTTTAGTGAACTTCGTTTTTTTTTTTCAGAACTTCGCCACCAAGAGTGCATAGAAAATCGTCTCATTTCGAAGTTCACTTACGTTTCCGCGTCAACACACTGGTGGAGAGTTTCATTGGTTTCATTTGGTGCTCATTGCGTTCGAGAGTAGGCATATTTAAGGCGTTCGTGACGGTGAATGAGTTCTACGGAACTCCTTAAACGAAAAATGACATTAGAGCAAATGGCATTACATTTTTGCGTGTAGCAGCGAATAAATGAAAAAAACAAGAAGGCATTAGGCACCTAATATTATTGTTCGGGTACGTGTGGTACAGGAAATAATGTGTTTCCTTCGTTTTTTTACAAAACAAAAACTGGCGTAGCTTGTACTAGTGATGCAAGGCCGGAGAAACAGCAAAGCTGGCGGCCCATCTGCCTTCGTCGGGGACCGCGCTCTTGCACCCCACATGCATTTACAAAATTACCTCTGAAAGTTCTCTATGACTGGCAGGTCCGGATCGCTTTGTCCGCAGTCTTTCACATCTCTCCCAAAAAGGATCGCGTAAAGCACCTTCTACATGGTGCGAATTTCGCCAGCGAATTCGCAGATGCGGCGCTGCTCGTGCGGCAAGGCAATTTATTTTTCCATTTTCATTGCTGCGACCAATTGCCAAATGCCCAGCGGCGTTCACAGGAGACGTTGGACTGTTTCAAACATTCGGAAATTTGTCACAGCAACAGGAATAGATCCTTTTGCCGCAAAATCAGTGCCGCATCTGCGAATTCGCAGGCGAAATCCAAACCGCGTAAAACGGGCTTTAGCACGCGTTAGAAGCCGCAGAAACCGGCTTCTCGAGCTCTGCGTCTGTAGCGCGTGAACTCGGCGTCTGTGGTCCTCATTTCTGGCACGGGCACACGTGAGCTGGCGAGGAGAAAACAGTGCGCGAGAGGTCACGCCACGAACGCTGGGCAGGGTGTTTCGGAAGGTCGAGCTCTGGGTACGCGCTCTGGGTATTTTAAAGACGATAGTATATCTTGGGCTACCTAAACCCATAAATTTTGGTCTGTCTGTATGTCTGTCTGTCTGGCCGTCTGTCTGTCTGTAACTCGATTCAGCCACCCGGCCAAAGTAAAATGCTTCCCACGCAATAGTCTTATATACTCACAGCCAAAGGTAAACGTCTAAACGCGGTTTATATGTTCATACTTGTCAACTTTGTTGAACAAGAACAAGATATTACGCAAATATAAGACAGGAAATTAGTACACAAGGGATATTTACAGTGTTCCATTATTAAAAAATTCCTGGATGCTCGGATTTTCGATAGCAAATGATATTGTACATCTACTGCAGAACAGCGCGTACCGCCTGCTGTTGCCCGCGCCACCTCCTGGCGGTATATGAGAAATCAAGCGGCAACAGCAAAGAAAGGTTCCACTAGCTAGGTTCCACGTTTTGCTTGGAACGCACTTGGAGCACGGCAACGCGGTTCTATAAACCTTGAAGTCGGCCACCTCGATTCACGCGCGTCTCCACCGTACTGCAGCGCTGACATCGCGGAACCCGGCCTGTAGCAGTAGAACGCGGTAAATTCAAATCGCATTGAGCAAACCTTTAGTGTGTTTACTTTGGGATGACCGCGACGGAACAGGAACATCATGAGAGGTGAGCGGGAAAGCGAAGGGGGGCATTTCCTTAGTGAATGTTTACAAAGACTATCGTCTTTTGACGACATTTGCAACGGAAGGAGCAGATACGCGGCCAATTGTTACCTATTTTTACGAGCTCCTCATGTAGGGAAAGCCCGAACGCAAGCCTGGACGGCGCGGCACTGCTGCTTACGAAGCGCGCGCTCACGTGCGCTCGGCCGGGCTGTGTATTCTGGTAACGTTCCACGGCGGAACTATGAAGTTTAAACAGGTGTGCTGTAAAAACAGAGGACATCTACGTTTGCGTACTTTAAGATAAGGGCGCAAGAGAGTGCAACTGAGGGGTGCTGCTGATCTTGAGTAGGACTGAGTCAGTTTTAGAGTTCCGTTGTTGATTTTGTGAGCGTCGAAACTGTGATAGAGCTTGGACGCATGGTGCTCTCCATCGTTTGGTATACGCAGAGCTCGCGGCGGTCAGAGGCCGCAGGAGATTGGAACCTATGCAGTGTGGGAAAGTGGGCTATTATGCGCTAGTTACTGTGCGTAATTTTTAGTAATGACATAATTTACTTCGTTGATGTTAATAATCCGGCCCTATTGGTTATAGAGTGACCACTCTTTGTGTTTAAGGCACGGAATGTTGGCGCTGACGTCAGATCAGTGGGGTGGGCATATGTTGTAGTGGCGCCAGTTCCGGGCAAGACAGACGCGGTCGGAAGCCTTGTGAGACACCGTGCGAGCACTGACGCCGGGGAAGGGAACTTCATTGCGCAGGCGCGGTGTTTGCTGAAATCGCGTACCGTTCGTTGTCTCCCCGGTAGTATTATTTTCGGTGAGCCTACGGGCATGCCTCCCATGATGGAGGAAAGAACAGCTTAGGAGAGGCCCTCAAATCACCTCTACTGAAGCTCGAAAGCAGTTTTTGGATGTCGCCCCTTTTTGCTTGTGTTTTGCTCACACACACTACGTTCTCCGCCATCGCTTTCTACACTGTCGTGTGCTTCGCCTCCTAGAGTGTGAAGGCGGGCTAGTTGGTTCATACTGATGGGAAAAAACAGGGCAAAAAAATCGAACGGAAGACGAGAAAGAGCCAGCGCCCGTGTTTCTCTTTCTCGTCTTCCGCTCACTTTCTTTGCGCTGTTTTCTGCCTTCGTCTCCTCTTCGTCTCATTCCGCCGACCATTGGCTAACGGCTGGGCCGCGCAGTGACGTAGGCCCTCAGTGGGACGGCCTTCAGCGCCGTTGCAAGGACACCCGATGAGCGTGACGCCCAATTCCACTTCACTTCCTCTCCACTTCTCCTTTCTCTCTTAACTCCAAGCCTCCTCCTTCCCATACTCCAGTAGTAACAGCGAACGATTGGCGCTTAAAGCGGACGCCGGCTATTGGCCGCCACCGTCGTATTTTCGGTTTAGGGTGCTGACACGGTCTGCCCATTTTCCCCCCCCCCCCCCCCCCCGGGACACTATTTGAGCACGGCTGATAAGCGCTGCAGCTGCGGTCGGCATGCGGCCATGTTAAATTACTCAAGCAGCCTAGTAACAATCTTCCGTTCAAATTCACGCAGGGCCTCGATCACTAGGGCTGATTTTTAAAGACGGCCGTCCTTCATGGGCTATTTAGACAAGAAAATTTTCATTTATCGCTATGTTTGTCTGTCTGTCTATTCCTCGATTCAGCCGCGCGGCCAAAGTCATGAACGAAACGATAGAAGAGGCAAAACAATTCCCAAACTACTGAATCTGGCACCACACTTTATACTGCCAACACTGCTTAGCAAAAAGAATACATTACGTATATTTGAGGCAAAATATTAATGCATAAGTGATACCAGCAATGTTCTTTTAGTTAAAAATAGACGCGGGCGAAAGTTATTTGAAAGCAAAAAGAACGCGTTAAAATATTTTAACGAAATTTACAAAAATGGCTTCGGCTGGAGTACTGGACTCTTGGCTCGCAACCGTAACGAACGGTCCCAACGCATGTCGCAACAGCAGCGCGAACGCGGATGATTGAATTGAATTTAGGTTGCTTTCGTTGTGTTTGTGACGGGAGGACTGAGACAGGAGCGGAACACCGTGAAATGTGAGGAGAAAGACAGGAGTAGAGGCAGTCACGTGGTAGGGGCGGCAGGAGACTGTCGTCTTTCTGCGACGTTCGCAGCGAAGCAAGCAGATACGCGGACAACTTTTTTGGCGTCGTTTTGAATTCTTCCGTCACTACCACGATTATAGTTGAACCAGATTCATACCGTGCATACATTTAGGATGCATCTTCCCTAATCTGTTCTATTTTGATGGCCAGCCCTATGAGTTGTGCAGTGATGATTATTAGGACAAAGCTGAATGCGAAGAAATGAGGCCACCTTTCTGTATACTTCATCCTTGAATACACTTGAGGAAGTGTTTACAAATCGATTGTGAATTTTGAAGCGGCCTACGAGACGGATTTATGTTAATGCACGAATTTTAAAAAATGCATGCGTGTTTTTTGCTTTCCGTTTTCTGCATATTGCGCACCATATTTGCATTCATTCGATTTCACATCCACCCAAGGTAAAACACTATTCTCAATATAAACGCCGATCACTATTTTTTGCCGCAATGTGTTTTTGAACTAACGAATATAAAAAAGTGTGTTCATGTAACCTTCAAAGCAAAGGCTGTTGGGATTATTTTTTACACAAGGCTGCAGAGAACGCGGCCATTCGGATTTTGCTTGCGGCAGTGATGTAATAGATCATTTTTCTTGTTTTCAGCCTAATTTATGCCGCCTTTATTGGCTGGAAGTTTCATTACGCACTGTCACCACTCTTCACAAGGCTTGGTAAGTGCAGTGTTACGGCTCTATAACAATACGATTGCCACTGCCCAATTCATCTGCAGTAAGGTTTTTTTTTTCGGACTAAGTTGCAGAAGTTGGTTACTTTGCTAGCCTCCTAGTGGGGCATTATATTGGTGAAAGGGGGGTCGTCATACATCGCCCGCTACGTTTTATACAATTGTGTATCATGGTCGCGTAGTCATTAGGGACATTCTTAATCTTTGTTGTGCTTAACTGGAAAAGCACAACAATGCGAAGGAGAAGATTTCCTTAGCTCGTGACCTCCCTCACAGTAGAATGGTTAGAAAATTTGTGTTTCATATTCTATAACAATAATCTAACTATCCCTGTAACTGGAAATAAATCGACCTTTTTCGCTATCTTTAGATCGATCACAAAACTTTTGTCTTTCGTTACTGTGCAAAATATTTCGTCTCACGAACGTATGCAAAAAAACGCATTGTGGCTTCTTTTTGGGTTTCATCTCGTCTTAAGTGGAGCTTAGCGCAAGGAAGACGGTGATGGTGACGATACAGGCGCCTGTCTCGTCTGCCACCGTCATCGTCTTCCTTGCGCTAAGCCTCCCACTAAGAATGTAACAACTATACCCAGCAACACGTTTTATTCATCTCGTCTGAATATGCCCACTGACGTGAGGGGCGCGGGTGCATAGTGCTGAATTTTTCTTTCATTATTTCCCTCGTTTTTATTGCTTACATAATGACACTATAACCACATTTGAGTGCCAGTTGCAACCGTTGTAGAGAGAAAACTATTAACAACCGGTGTAGTCAATATCGGTAACCTGGTCGTTGTTGTGTTTATATTCCCTTCCGTCCCGCATTTGCAATTATGTTCGCGATTGCAGCACTTCCATCTATGATGCCGTGGGCCCTCAGCCCATTATAAATGAATCAATAAAAATATATAAATAATAAGTTCCATAAAAAAAGGCGGTAAATTTGTTAAGGCCACGTGCAAGAGTAAACGTCGTCCCGCCACGTGTGGGTGTTCGGAATCGCAATTATTTGCGCCCCAAAGTGTAACGTCACTTTCGTACAGCGCAACTCTTTCTGGGGCCGTTGGCGAGGTAGTGCTATACAGCCACCCCGCTCTTTAGTCCACCGCTGCACGGCATGACGGCGTGCCCCGTCTAAGGGATTTTGCTAACGACATTTAGCATTAGTCGACCATGTCCACAACTGGAACTTATGATAGATAACAGGGGTCAGGGTTGAATGCTGATTTACTGGTGTTCTGCAGTGGTTCTGTACCCGGCAGCGAGGAATTCACAGTTATCGAGATGACAGTCCCCTGACAAGATTGGTAAATATGTCCAGCTTCTTTCAAAGAACACCCATTAGTGGGCTATTACTACTTTTAGCGCTGAGCAGTTACTGCAAAGAAGCAGAGGGTGCAACATCGTTCTCGTGGAAGAGCTTGTAATGTCATGCAAGGTAGAGCAAGTCAGTTCTTATCAGCGATCACATAATATTCTCAACCTTACCCCAGTCTCGTAGCAACATTGAATCAAATCGCACCATTACCCCACTGCCGTAGCATTTATTTTTGCGCAACATCTGAGTCCTCTGCCCATACTTTTCGCAGTGTCGGTTTGAGTATTTACCAGGCATTTTCTCCCCTTTGTCTTCAGCTCGGTCCGAAATGTCGACGGTGGCAAACACAACCACTGAGTTGATGACCGCCTTTAAGACTACAAAGGCTGCGTTCAACGCCAGTACGCATCAAAAGTGGACAAAATTGTTTCGCTGCCGGTGAGTGTTCACATCGTCCCCCATATGTAAGAATCTGTGATCGCCACTTTCGTGAGCAACAGACAGCGGCAATTTTTTGTTCGTGTAATAAACGCAGCTAATCAAGCCCTTCAATTTTGCATTTGATACGAAATATCTATAAAAGAATTGGGGTAGCTTCGCACTAGTGGCGCGACGACTAAGCAAACTGAAGCTGGCGGTCCCACCTAGCTTATTCTTGGTTTGGCTAAGTTTATGCGTGCTTGCGCTTGGAAAATGTGCTGCTGAGCGCAAGGACAACGCGTTTCGATTCCCGGCCGCTGCTGGCCTTGCCTTTAGATGGAAGCGAAGAGCAGGTACACATGGCCTGCTTAGAGAGAGAGAGATGATAGAGAGAGGACCGCGGCTGCGTCACGGATAGTGGTGGCGGGGGCATAGAGGGCCTCCGCGACCTGTTGGGCCCTGGAGACGACGGTGGTCTGGGTCTCCAGGGTCGAGCTGCGCAGGGCCGGCTCCCAGTGGGTGGGTGTGGGGAAAGGAGGAAAAGGGGAGTGTGGGAAGTCGCAGAGAGAGTCGCGGGGACTTCCGCCGGCTGAGCCCCTCTATATCTCCTCTTGCGCCAGTCGACCTTCCTTTATGCCGCTCGTTCACCGAGTAGTGCTAAGCCTCGCTGCGACACTAGCTCTCGAGACTGCTTGAAGCTGGGCCCGTCTAGGGATGAACCCTTGTGGGAGCTTAGGCCGGGAGGCTAGCGCGTGCCCCTCGTGCTGCTTACCCGCGCTGCTTTCGCGCTCCCTCTCCACGCCAGGAGGCACCGCGTGCGTCGTTTTCTTGCTTTTTATTCTGTCCCACCGGACAAAGCTCAAGTTGAACAGCTCCGCTATTAATAATAAAAACAGCGGCAGTAGTGAATTGATAATGCAATATTTCAAATGAACCTAGAAATAAGAAACTCTTCCTTGGAAGGAAGCCTTTAATGAAAATACTGAGGGCTCTCTGTACTACGGGCTGAACGTTATTTAACTTCGCTTCTTGCTTGCAGCTCAACTCAGAAGACACCTTCATCAATGACGACAAGGATATATTCGCCGCGGTTACCGTTCCACCTCCGGTAACTATTACACCTTGTTGCCATTCAAAATGCCCTTAGTAGACATTTAATTTGCGCGCTCCTATCCTGGTAATAATAATGAGAGAGAGAGAGAGAGAGAAACGTTTATTTGAGCTTGCTGAAGCGGGAGTACCCTAAAGAGCGACAAACTGAGCGACTTGGTTCCCTAGTCCTTAAGGAACCCTAGTCCTGGTTCCCTAGTCCGGGAATCCATGAGATGAGCACAACGCCTTCGCTCTGGATGCAGGAGTTCCTGAACGTCCAGATGGCCGCTGGTCACCAGGTTCTCCCAGAGCTCAGGGGGGGGGGGGGAAGAGGGGATCGGAGAGGAGGAAGTTTGGGATTGTGCTCACACTGTATTATAATATGAAGTAGAGTTCCGTGTTGTCAATAGAACTGTCATTCAGCAGAGTATTGACTCAAACACATGCGATGTAGGCGAACTGGGTGAGGAATAGTATCAGTTTGTAGTCTGCGGAGTCGCTGATTCCCTTTTCTTGGAGAGTGCAAGATGAGACGGAGGAAAGTGTGTTTTGTCGGACCGGTAATACTCGTTAGGTCTTGATATGTTACGAGCGAGATGGACGATGTGGTCTTTTTGGAAGCATGGAGAGAGAGGGCGCAGGATTGCTGATGAGCAAAGTTGTTTCCCGTCAGTGAGGAATGGCCACGAGTCCGGATGATGATGAGTTTCTGGAGGAGTTGACGTGGCAAGAGTAACTTTAACGAAGGTGCCACCCTCCCGGCTAAGTAGCTTCTGCAGACAGCTCGAGATTGTCTGATAATGATTGGGTGTTTCGTATGTAAGAGGGCTAAGGCGGTATCTAACTCATCAACAACCCACGTTAACAACGGCATCATTGATGTACAAGTGATGAGGGCGCCCTTTGTGATGATAGTGGCTTCTTGTGTTGACCATTAGAATAGGTACTGGCATCGGCAGAGGTGACATGGGTTCTTTTTCCATAAATATTCACATGCGCTTAGCTTCGGGCTGTCGGGAGCCAGGAGGGCGGTCAGGGTGCATATTTTTGCGTAAGCAGCGAACCTGGATGTGACTTCTTCAATGGACAGGGAGGGACATGGGGTAGCAGCTGAAATGGTGTCGCTAACGCGGCAGGATCACTCCTGCTGATTTGTGCTGAAAAAGCAATTAGGTGAGACATTTTAAACGCGTGTAGACAAATATATCTCCACGTGGTTCTTGTACATAAACACATATACAGTTTTCTGGAGGTATGTTTGGTAAAGTCTGACATTTCTTATGCTTGTCATGGGAGTGAAACAGTAACTTGAACCAATATATAAACGTGGTTTTTTTATACTGAATACTTTTTTCACACCACACGGGCCAAAAAATCACAAAGCACGGAGGGCACTTGTAGAGGATGAGCTGGACTTCCATGGGTGGTAGAGTTCCGAGTTGCGAATACAACTGGCACACAGCAGAGTATTGACTCAAAAACATACGATGTAGGCGCGCTGGGTGAGGAAAGGTATTAATTTGCAGTCTGCGGAGTAAGCGATTCTTCTTCCTTGGAGAGTGCAGGACGAGAAAGCGGACCAATCGTCGGTCGCGTAATAATGTTGTTATGCAGGTGTCCCATAATGGCGTACAAGAAATTTTTAATGACACTACCGAATGTGCAAAAACACCAACGGGTGATTGAGTTACTGCTTACAGCCTGAGTATATATACGATACGGAAGCTATAATAATTTCAATGGCGGACAGCATGACGTTGCATCAAAAAGTACCAGATAAAAAATGAAAACTCTGCCGATTTGCTAACCAGTCATGACCTCTATTGCCCATTTTTAAACTGGAATACTAATGCATTGTTTTAACATCTCTCTATACATTGTCGAAGCGTGTTAGTACTACTATAAGTTATAAATATTTCACCGATATGAGACATGCTAAAATGCCGCAGATGAAGATAAAGTTTACATGAGCCTTCCATTCCCTGCGCTTGAGAGTCACAAAGAAAATACTTTCTCTCCTGTAGACTCTAAAATGGGCCTTTAAAGACGATTTGAAAACCTCTAAAACGCTACCACAATCGACACTCAGCTTCAGCGGCACTCAGCGGAAAAGTGTTAGGATAATGCTACAAGACATGAGAAAAACGGACCCCCCCACCCCAGAAGCATGAGGGCGCTTTCATTGCAATCGTTGGGAAGAGCAAGATTGTGTTTTTAATGGCAATGACTTATGAAATTTCCGACCAAACAGGCTTCTCCTACTAATTGTAATTTCTTTTGTAAGATGTAATATGTTTTCTGCAAAGTGCCTGTAGCACCTATAAAAGTCGGAATAAACATTTGTGCGCCGGAGATTGCTTGTCACCATGGGGATCTTCTCAGTTTAAGTTTATCCGTATATCCAATAATACAAAGCAGATGAGAACATGTGACGGCGGTCAAAATCTCCCTGGAACGTGTGCCTCCTGAGGACCGCCGCTGTCAATTCGTGAAGGGTAAAAGGTCTGTAAGGTAGGTAAAAATCAGGCTGGGCTGTAGAAATAGCAGGGGGGACCTACTACTCGGGTTCGCTGAACGGAATAATCTACGCATCATGAACACCTTCTTCGGCAAACGGGAGAGCCGGAAGTGGACATGGATGAGCCCGAATGTAGAGAATAAAAATGAAATGTACTTCATGTTATCCGATACTCCTGGCGTCGTGCAGGATGTGGATGTGCTCGGAAGGGTAAGGTGTAGTGACCACCGTATGGTAAGATCTCTAATTAGGCTAGGTTTGAGGAAGTACCGTAATGAGCTAGTACGTAAGAAGCCGACCAATGAGCTAACAGTAAGGCGTAAAGTTCAAGAATTCCGGATAGCGCTGCAGAACCGATATTCAGCTCCAACCGAGGAAGGGGAGTTCACGACATAGGAAGCCAGTGACAATATCACACGCATTATCACGGAGTGTGCAGTAGAAGTAGGGGCACGATGGCTAGACAGGATACTGGTAAACTTTCCCAGGAGCCGAAAGATTTAATTAGGAAACGCCAAATCATGACGATTTCCACCGCAGCTAACAGAATAGAACTAACGGAGGTTTCAGAGTTAATCATTAAGCGTAAGACAGCTGACATGCGGAAGTATATTATGGAGAGGAGCGAATATGCTGTAAAGAACGCAGGCAGCCTGAAAGCAGTGAAGAGGCGTTTAGGCGTGGTAAAAAATCAGATGTATGCACTTAAAGTCAAGCAAGGCAATTTCATCACAAATAGGGATAAAATAGTCAGAGTAGCCGAGGAGTTCAATAGGGATCCTTGCAGTAGCCAGGACATCCAGGATACAGGCCGATCAGCTTACTCTCAGTCGTCTACAAGGTACTTACCAAGGTAATCGCTTAGAGAATTTCTACCACCTTACATTTCAGTCCCGCTAAAGAACAAGCAGGGTTTCGTAAAGGCTTTTCAACAATGGACCATATTCACACGATCAATCAGGTGATAGGGAAGTGCGCGGAGTATACTGAACCCCTATATATAGCCTTCATAGATAGTGATAAAGCATTTGAGCCGGTCGAAATCTCGGCAGTCATTCAGGCATTACAGAACCAGAGTGTAGACGAGCATTATGTAAAAATACTAGCAGATATTTACAATGGGTCCACAGCTACCATCATCCTCCATTAGGAGGGCAGTAAAATACCTATAAGGAAGGGCGTCAGACAAGGGAACACAATCTCTCCCATTTTATTCACAGCATGTTAACAAGAAGTATTCAGAACATTGGATTGGGAAAAGGGGGTAGTAAGAGCTAATGGAGAATACCTCAGTAATCTCAGATTTGCTGATGAGGTTGCCTTGCTAAGTAACTCGGGGGACGAATTGCAAAGCATGCTTACCGCACTGGACAAACAGAACCGTGGGCCTGAAAATTTGTGTACAGAAAACTAAAGTAATGATCAATAACCTCGGGACAGCACAGCGATTTGAGATAGGTGGCAAGGCAGTAATAGTGGTAAGCGAATATATCTACTTAGGCAAAGTTGTGACCCCGTATCCCAACCATGAGGCAGAGATAATTAAAAGGATAGAATGGGGTGGAGTGCATTCGGCAGGCATTCTCAGATAATGAATGGCAGCCTACCATTGTCTCTGATGAAAAAAGTGTATGACAGCTGCATCTTGCCGGTACTCACCTACGGCCCTACGGGGCAGAAACTTGGAGGCTCACTCAGAGGGTTAAACTTGAGGACGACTCAGCGAGTAATGGAACGGAAGATGATAGGTGTAACCTTAAGGGACAAGAAGAGAGCGGAGTGGGTCAGGGAGCAAGCGCGTGTTAAGGACATATTAGTAGAAATTAAGAAGAAGAAATGGACGTGGCAGGGCATGTGAATTCGAAGGCAACGATAACCCGATGGTCATTAAGGGTAACTGAGTGGATCCCTAGAGAAGGCTAGCCTGGCAGGGGGCGGCAGAAAATTAGGTGGCTAGATGAGATCAAGACGTTTGCGGGGATAAAGTGGTCACAGTTAGCACAGGACCGGGATAATTGACTATAAATGGGAGAGGCCTTTGCCCTGCAGTGGGGTAGATAGGCTGGTGATGATGATGGTGATGATGATGAAAAGGCTTGCTGTACGACAAGGCGCCTTCCATTATGTGCACCACTCAACTTCACAGCATTTATTGACGGAGTGCCCCATATACAGCGGTGTGATTTTTGTACCCCTCTACCACGCAGAAGCGCGTTTTCGCTACGAAAGTATTAGAATGGTTACGAATGGTGATGTCTTAATTTTTATTACAAAGTATAAAAATTGCATATTCGACTTATCCTCAACCGATTTACCAAAACGAATAACTTTGGCGCTTCGCCCACTGTTGTGTATTTTCTAAGGAACGATGGATTTGGCTCAAGCAAAGGTTACCTGAGTCAGTATGCAAGTTTTGACCTCCAATGGGCGATTGATATTAACGTAAACGAGTTTCAAGTTTGAATTGTTTCATGTATTCAGCACACAAGCTCACGGAAGAGGACAACTGAATAAATTCAGTACTTGCAGGCCCGAAATAGCACTTGTGTAGCGCGCAGAATTGGATATTTCAAATAAAATCTTGTTTTTTTTGTACTAATCAGAGCCATGTAACGCTTATACGCAACGATATCAGGTATGCGGAAAGAAAGTCATGTAGAGGACATTGTGATTTGATCCTGAGACCAAGTTGGAACCTTTCGAAACCACCCGCGATCCCATAACTAGCTGGGGTAACTTACCGGTTTATCGCAGAATCACTTTGGTTGGTCCTCCTAGTTTCCTTTTCCTCTAGTTTTGGATGGTCCGCGTCCTTCTGCTTCCGCGCTCACTCGTACTGCTAGCTATTAAAATTGTAGTAGAGGAGTTCCGCTTCTGAGGCATCTAGTGCGGCGTGCTTGCAGGTGTCCCTGCTTCCCGTTGAGTTTACGAAAGAAGCGCGGTATTAGTGGGCAGATGCCTATGACGTGTGCTTGCAAACTTCACGATTGCAAACAATCACGATGGCTCTTGCGGCAGCACACGTCCCCGCGTGCCCGAAGACGGCTCCGAGCGACAGTCTTGTGGTCCTTCCGTCTGGGCCGGTCGTCAGCACTGTAATGCGCAGTACATAAATGTAGGCAAGGCGATCACTAGTTTGTGGCTACTGGCTGTTCCGCACGTTGTAGAAAATTAACAATGACAATCATTCGTTCATTCAGGTTTAGCCCTATTTATGTCGGACATGGGACATGTCCACATGTCGCGATGGGGTATACATGAGGCTCCAGGTTTACGTGGTAGCCTACTATCTCCTGTGCTCAAGAATGCGACGAAGACTACAGATTACAGCTAGCGACTGATGATTTCAATGGGCACAACCTTCCTGCACCATTGCGCATCGCTTTCATGATAACTGCTCGAAGCGCATACGGGCGCAGAGCACCGAGACGACACCGGAAGCCCCTGAAGCATTAAATTAGGGCTCGTGTTCTTCGCGTTTATGCCGTTATTTTTTCCCTTTTCCGATCTTCTTTCCGTGGGGCCCCTACCAACTCACTCCGGAGGCAGTAGTAATAAAAAGGTTAACAGAAATTCTCCAATATATCGTCTTCACCACAGTTTCGTGTTTTTTTAGTGATTACGTCAGGTGCAATGAACAAAAAAGCTCTGCTGCAACTGAGTAGTAATGTGGGAGCCATCTCCTTCAAAGGGTGAATTTACGCTTTCTGGTTTTTCGTATGGAGACTGAAAAGCCATACGTACGGAGTGCATGCCCATAAATGTGACCGCTGCAGAAATGACCGGTTTTACATGGCGTTATGCAGATTTACCCTCCCAGGTGCAGTAAAACTTCTGTAGCTGTTTCAAGGACCTACAATATAGAAACTATTGTTACGGAGCCACAATGCCTATTTACAAAATCCCAACTCTTCTGAACTGTTCTTCATGTTGATATAGAGACATTTGCAGTCGCGCTTTAGGGCACGATTTTTTGAAATTGTAATAAAAACAAGAATCCGAAAGTTCTTAATGCTGTTTTCAAATAATTACAAAATACTGAAATACTCGTTCTACAGATACAGTCACTGTTTTAAAGGACTATATATGGCTTACTATATATGGCTTACCATATACTATAAAGGAAACAAACTTAGGAACCCAAATCGTCGTCGGTGGACAAGGCAGAGATACCTCACGGTAGCATAACAGCAGGCTACAGCGTGATTTCACAATACTCGCAGTACTTGAGCACTAACCAACAAATGTTGTTACTGACGTATTGCGTTTGTATCAAGTGTACAGAAGACAACGTGCTGCCTCAGCTAAATAAATTCAAGTATTCTACAATGAGGCACCGGCATGTACATCACCTGTAAATTTAGTTTAATTTACAATTACACATCGGTAAGCAATCAATATCTTATTTGTTTATTTGTATTTCTGAATGGCGTGTAGCTAATCAGTGTGCAGAATGCCCTTATCTGCGGTGGCTGCATGCTACGAGCACGCAGATAATATTTTGAAAAAAAAAACAATTTTGATGTTTGCTGCATTCCATCGACATGTTTTGCTGTAAAAAAGTTACGTTACGGCTCTGTAGAAATTATTTTTATTCAAGATCGTTTAACAAATAATAAATATTTCAAAGTACTCTATGGCTTTCTTATATTCAGGGCAGGCCCAGTTTTTTCACATGGCTTTTCGTTCTCAGTGTTGCGCATTTTATACAAGCTTGCGCCGGTAGATTACTCGCTGCTTCCGAAATGACGTCGTTTCAGTCTCTTGCCTTCTCAGGTATTTCAGTTGGTTAGGTCCATTGCTTTGGAGTCTTTGTAGACAGTACAGGGGAAACATATTTAAAAAAAGAACGCAACCGCTAACTTAAAAGTTGGTTCCTTTATACGTTTCTTCGACCAAAATTGGACGAATTGAATATGTGCGCTCGAAATTCGAGGTTACCTTTGCACATGATTTTCGATTACTGATGTTTTCTCAAATTACGGACAAAGCCACCAAATTAGTGGCCTCATGTTCATGAGCTGTCTCTCCTTATTCCCTTGTTTCTCATCGTATGTAAAGTTCCGGAAATTCCCCGTAAAACCTGTAGGCGTGCTGAGGGTCTCTTGTGTGTGTTCGTCTTCCTTGCAGACCGTGCCATCCGACACCCCGGTCATGTCGGGCATGCTGACAGCGGAGCAGCTATATTACGTTTACTACGGATTAGTAAGTGGCCTTACGACTGTACTTGTAATCTATAAATTACACGAAAGATGTACACCTCACGCTAGATGTATTAAAAGCGGAAAGCTTAAAATATATAACGAATATTTACCAGGAGAATCAAACTTTATAATGGTTCTTCTTTCGCTAAAAACCAGTGAGAGAGTAGTGATTCGGATTGCGAAATAGAGTTACACGAGGGCTGACCGGGGAATTTTTTGGTTTGCTAGGCTTTTCTCCGCAGAAAAGCAACATTTCTGTTATTTCCTCCAGCCTCAGCAGTTCGTACACTCATCTGAGTATTTTTAAAACAAAAGTAGCTACCGTTTCCTCTTTTCCTTTCTTTTTGAGAAAGGGAGAAGCTATGCTCACTGTCAACTTTTTTATTTATTCCATCCAAGGCAAGCACGGAGTGAGGTTTAAGAATATAAAAGTTTTTGGCGAACATCTGGGAAGTGTGGGTGCGAGGCGTCAGAAACGTCACAGATAAGGTAGGCTATAAAATGTACCCTGTTCTCGGAAGCGGCGTATTTATATGCAGAAAATGTGTATATGTGGGACGTGTACTTTGAGAAGATTGAGATTATGGGGTTTCACGCACCAAACTACACCTGGGCCATGACGCGCGCCGTAATGAAGGGCCCCAGAATGCTTTTGACCACCTGGGGATGTTTCACATGCGCCAAAATCTCAACACGCGGGCTTTTTTGCCTTTCGCTTTCATTAGAAAAGAAGCTACCTTGGCCGGAATTTTTAGCCGCGTTCTTGAGTTCAGCAGCCAACGCCTTAGCCAGTGAGCCACCGCGGCGGCTACATATTTACTACTGCACCAGACAAAAAAAGAAGACACGAAAGCTGGATCGCCAGCATTATTGGCGATTTCACGTGTTTTAGTAGCACCAGAAAACAGCCGTAATCAATATAATACAATATTTGGTGCACTCACGTTTTAAACTAGTGACTTGCAGGCAGATGCCCTATTTTTGGAATAGGAGGCCAGTATTAAACAAATTTGCCCTTAATGATAACATCTACGATTTCGTTGGTTGGTGAAAATGCGCGTCCGCAAATTCATCCCTCAATTTGATTAGCATCCCAGATCAGTTTGAAAATCTGAATGTCAGTCGCGTAAATCAATTATCAAGGCACGATGCTATACAACACATATTCAGCGGTATTGAGAGGATGCACTAAAAAGAATGTACACAGAAGACGAGACACCTCACAGAACGCTGTCTTCAAAGCGACAGTGCATTACAGCGTCAAGAAGAGAAGGCCACAGTTCATGCGTCTTAAGTTCGCAGAGTTTACGAGGTGTTGCACGTTCGCTGAGCTTTTGTACAAACGACAGCGCTATGTTTGTTGTTTCCGGTATTCGCTCTGCTTTTCTGAACGAGTCATAAACCAACAAGCCAAAGTGTACCTTACTAAGTATTGACCTGTGTGAAAGGTGTCACGAGAGAGAAAAAATTAAGCCATTTCGCTCTGTGAAGTTCATCGACCAACAAATCGAAGGTGATACAGAGTTTTTAACAAAAGTAGGAACTCTAGACGAAAGTTGTGCTGCGACTACTCATTCCTCAACGTCATTCAACTTCGGTAGTGAACGCGTCAGCACAAGGTAGAGAATCGGGCGACGGCACCTTCAGGCAGAGCACCTCCAGTCGTCCCGTGGGACGAGCAGATGTAATGACGTTACCAACAGACTCACAAACTACAAACATAGAGAGAGAGAGAGAGAGAGGAGAGAGGGAGAAGAATAAACTTTATTCAGTTTGGCAACTGTGATGCTTAGTCGTCGGCCGTGAGCCCTTGGGCTCTGGCAGCTCCTCAGCCAGCTGGAGGCCCAGAGTTGATCTTCCGGGCGGGAGCTGAGCAGCACGGTCTTCCACTACTCACTGATTGTGCAACCATTCGTGATCGGCTGCGGACTTGCCATAACATGTGCTCTAGTTCCGCTCGTTCCGACAATGTATGAGACTAGGGTGAGCAGCGCCGGGGGTAGCAATAGCTATACACAAGTGGGTTTGGATACGAGAGTGGGTCTGTAGGAGTAAAACGACCACCGAATGTCGCTTACTGAGAGATGGGTGCATGAGTTGGGTAGCGGGCCCGGGATAACGATAATGACAATAGCCTTATTTTTCCAGATAGCATAATAGGGTTTAGAGCTGGTCTCGCAACACAAGATGCATCCCTCATCCTCAAAGAAGAAGTATTCACGAGAAAGGTACAGGGAGAACACTTTATATAACACTAGACCTCAAAGGTGCGTTTGACAGTGTGTCGCACACAGCTATACAAGACTCCCTCAGTGAGACAGGATTCGGGAAACACATTTAAAATTACTTCGCAGCCTTCCTGACGAACCAAATCTCCATAGTCGGCGTAGGGAACTACGATAAAAATATTCACAATGCCGAACTCCGGAACTCCTCAAGGCTCGCCTATATCCCCTGTGTTATTTAATCTCGCAATATCAAAGATCGCGAAGAAAGTCAACAAGCTCCCAGCTATCAGCCACGTCACCTACGCAAACGATATCACAATATTGGCAGCAGAGGATACACCCTACCAAAAGCAACGTTACATCCAAAACGTAGTCAACTTGGTAGCCAAACTATCAGCACATAATGAACTGAAGTGTGCACCAGATAAATCGGAAATCAGTGGAGTCCACTCACAACGAAATAGTAACGACAAGATCTGTATAAACATCGGATTCTATGAAATACCAGCGCCAAGTCAGGTTCGTATTCCTTGAATGATCGTACAGACAAACTGACGAGCAGAACAAACAATTGATAAAATCAACAACTCCGCAAACCAACTCTTTCGCACAGTGAGGAGGATCACCAAAGTCTAGAAAGGCCTGCGCGACAGAGAAACCTTACGCATAAAGAAAGCACTCACCATGAGCAGAACCTCATAGTTTGCCATATATTCAATATGCAAGCAATAAGAAAAAATACACAGGTCGGTATAAAAAGCCCCTCTAGGTCTGCCCGTATCTACCACAAACGAAGAACTCTATAAACTGGGCATATTCAACACCTTCGAGGAGAGAAGGGACACCCTACTCTCATCACAAAAGGAACGACTTGTCCGCACCAAGACCGGACAGTTCATCTTGCGGAAAATCGGAAGCTCGCAGAAGAAGATCCTAAAAGCAATGATCGACTTCCTCCCAGAGCAACGCACCGAAATCAAAACGCTCCCACTTTCCAAGAACATGGACCATAAGGTCCACCACCACAAAAAACAGGCGAGAAATAATTATCTGAGGAGTATATTACAACACCATACCAACACCAGATACACAGATGCAAGCCCGGGTGTACAGTAGTTGTAGTACACTACCAAGGTGACTTTGAGGACTGGCTCACAATGAGGCTGAAACCGGAGCCATTCTCCTAGCAATCGGGCTAGTACAAAAGAATAACCCAGGAATGAACAGCGTTTCAGACTCCAAGCGGGCAATTATGAACATCACGGCTGGAAGAATGGTGAGGCAGTTAAAATACATTCTTCCCACGAAGATTACGAAAAGCCACAATGTAAACTGGTGTCCAGGCAACGAGCGGCTGAATGGTACCAGGCGGCAAACAGGGCTGCGAGAGACCTAACGTACCGCGCCCTACACGACCATTCATACCCCTCCCCACTTCCAGAATGATACGGCGAACAGCTCGCCATACTCAGACAGTGCAGGCTGACTTTTCCATCTCCTCACCTCACAAGGAGCTCAACAATCACGATTCGCAGACACTACTGCGAATGCAAACTAATACCTTCACTCAAAAGTCATCATTAGCACTAATGTTTCCAAATTGCAGAGAAGAATACTAAGCAGTAAAAAAAGTCGTCGCTTTTTCACGCAACCTGGAAATACCGAGCCATAAGACCCCAGACAACCAACACCAATATTTACAACAGTACATTTTTACCAAACAAAAACCCCACTGCCCTACTAGAGACACGGGATGCAGTACCGGCCTGCTTAACCTTAGAGGACCAGGTAGACTTGGTCTGAATACCAAGGCAGGATGCTGCTGAATCTGGAGCCCTGTATATGGAACCCCGCCAGAAGTCTCCCTCTAATCTTCCTAACCTCCCCCCCCTTCCATTTTCTAAAAGTTTTTCCACTGCAGTTAAACATGGATATAACGAAGGGTATGTGCAGGTTTTCGCTACAAGCAGGTTTCGAGTTCAGGCTCACGTGAATGAAGAAGAAGCGAGACCAAATTGATAAACTTCAGTGATGGTAAACTCGCCCTTCAAGAATTTATTTCACTTTGAAAAACTGCGCGACTTGCGCATGCTGCATTCCCACGAGCTTGGATACTACACGGCACTCCCAAGAAGCAAGGTCACTGAGCCCCGTATTCACAAACGTAGCTTAAGCGTTACTTCTGGCACTTTTAGATGCGGAGCATCTTATAGTATGGGCATGTCCCGCGTCGGCGTCTGCACTCACACTGCGCATGCGAAACTCTCCTCCTTCTCTGTCTCCCACAGCTGCGCGATACTCCCGCCCATGGAGGAAAGAAAAGGTTAGGAGAGGCCCTGACGTCACTTTGTGAAGCGAGTGCCGCCAGACTTGAGCCCACGGAGCCCAGCACTCTATCCCATCATCCTTTGCTGTCTCCGGTTTGATTTGACTAACATGGCGTCGCCCTGCCCTCCCGCTTCGAAGCGAAAACAGCTTCGTCGCTAATTCCTCGGTGCGATATCATGTTCTAAGCTGTTGAATTCGCCTTCAATTTGCCCATTCTAACCCTCACCCAAAGTTTCAATCGGAAAACGGCCTTCGTTTTTGAGATAGAAGGACGATTTTTCAGCTCTAAGCCTGGCAAAGTAGCGTGTGCCGTCGTCATAGCAACAGGCTCGCGGGATGGCGAACGCAGACGACGGGAGCATTGTTTGGGGTCGTACAGCACTGCGGTCTTTGCGCGCTACGTCTCATCAGCGATAAATTTCACTTCACTCACAACGAAGAAACACAAAGTGAGCAAAGAACGAACTGTGGCTCTGCCAACGCTGAGCGAAGGGGGTTTTCCCGGCAGGTCGCCGGCGGCGGCAGCGGCTCGCTCCGCCGATCTCGACGCGGCGTAAGAACCGCTGCGGCCGTCGGCGGAGTTTTCAAACTGGCCTAATCTAAAAAGTTTGTCGTAGCGACTGCGCTGGTTTGCAAGCGTAGCGAGGCAGCCACATACCAAGCGCCTTAAAGTTGTCCGTTCTATTGCCCAAATTTGGCCGCCGCAGTTGTAAACAAGTAAGCAACATTCCGTGGGCTCAAGAAAAAGACGTAACTTCCTCCACACTTTCACAATGCATTGGATGCTAGGGGCCTCTCCTGAGTATTCTTTCCTCATGCTCCCGCACTTCTCTCGTACAGCTGCGTGCACTTCGCTTCCTTCTCCCGCGTTCTCGTTCTGCTTTCGCGGCGCAGCTGGCGCTTGCGCTCTCTCCTCCTCTCGTCTCCTCTCCTTCAACCTTGAATGTAAATCGGGTAGCGCGCTGCGCGCGTTCAGTTCAGCGCTTGCTGCGTTGTCTCCACTTCACTCCGTTCTTCCGATGAAGTTGTGATGGAAGCAACAGTCCCGTCAGTTAGTGGGTTAGCGCAAGCAAGCGTCAGCACCTCCGCATCTACTGAGCGCTCCCTTCGGGAAGAGGGGGCTCATTTTTTTAGGGCCTTAACCCATTTCAAGGACCAAAAATGTTGCTACAGTGTGTGTCAGCAGCCGAAGAATGGGAATGTAGTACATAGCCCCAAGAATTGCAGGCATGTGCTAACGTTCAGCTGAAAAAAAGAAGACGCTGGGCACGCTGGGGCTTCGAGGGGTCGTTGAAAGGAGATGAAGGGGTTCGTACTAGGGCGACCACGGTGCTCGCTTCCCTGTAATTACGTGTGTTAAATAAAACTTCATTTTCACGTATTCGTCTCCGTAACAATATGCTTTAAGGGCGCCTTTACGTGAACTTGATGTCCTTTTCTGCATTAAAATTGTTGAAACGGTGTTAGCTGGGATACTGCACCAGGTGGTGACGTTATTCTTTCTCGCCGGAGGAGATTGCATTTAAAATTGCGAGCTTGTCTTAAGAAAGAAGCAGAACGTTTCTTTTTGTGGCAGCAAACCTCATCACCGACGAACCGATAGCGTGGAGACGCGATTCTAGGCACCGACAGGCAGGCCTAGCACCTAACCGACACCGCACTCACGCAGGAAACGCGCTTCCGGCAAAGTTCTCTGAATTAGTGCGTCTCTCCAGCCAATTTTTCAGGAAAAGTGCAAAAAACAATGACTGACGAGCGTAGCGAATCCGTTTCATAAAGGTTAACCGTCGCGACGCCTTCGGTGAATAGAAGTCCCGAACAAAAACGCCATTAAATCCAGGAATTCATTTCATAGAGGTTCGTTACATCCAGCTTTAGCTGTACTACTATTACATAGATGCGCGCCTACCCTCTGCCCTGGGAGACCGGAGGATAACTATGCACGCACGATCTCGGAACGACGGCAATGAGAGGGCGCTGAGCTTTTGCTGACGCACTAGAAATTCCCACGACATCCAGCCACCGACAGTTTCGATGTCTTTTGCTAGGGGGCAGTGCGATCGTCTTTTATTCACGTCCTACGGTGGGGTTACACAGGTCTGTGCGATTACGAATGCCACCTTCGAGTATGGAGGCAACGAGCACGTCGAGCTTCCGTGCACCCATGACTTTCATTGAACATTTCATATCTCGGGGACGTCAGCGCTCACGGTACACTACCACTTCATTTAAAGCGAGAGATATAAACGGCGCTTCCTCTTTCTGGTATAAGTTCTTCCCAGTCATTTTATAACTTTTTCGGCTAACTGTACATACTCTCATACCTTCCTTCACTTACTGTTTAGATAGCAGCAAGAAAGATAAGGGCAGGTGCTCTTGCAGCAGCTAATTTACAGTTTGTTCTGAATTTCTTCGCTCCCAGGGTCGTTGCGAATGGATGCGGAGCGAACATTTGCGCCACACTATCGACAGCCGCATCTTCAGCCCGCCGCGATACAGGTAACAGAGGCACCAACACGGCTGGAACATTAGCCTATCATGCATTCTTTGCTGCCAAATTCGCACAGTAGGCGTAAAATGTCGAGCCGAGTTCCTCTCTGCCGCTAAGCGGTTCTTGACGACTCCAACCCTGTGCCTTCTTTTATTACGCAGAATTTATTGCAAATTCTTTCGAAATGCAATTATACGTCAGACAATGCGTACGACACGCTTTTTGTGAAAACGCTTTCCTTGTTTTTGCAACAAACAATGCGACTCTGCCTAATCAGGCACCGTGAACAATACTGGGATGCGCCAGCGTACTTAACGGCCTGCTATGCTGGCAGTTATCGCAAAACAACCTATAGTCACGCCGCACCAAAATGAGAGCGTCTCAGACGCATTTTAAAAAGCATCAGTTAACCAAGCGGCGCTTCCATCTCCACTGCTCATACAAAATCACAGCAAAATTTTTATCGACAAAGGATACTACAGCGCCATGTGTATGAGTCAGTTTAGCTAGGCAACCTTGAAAATGTCACCGTGAAATGCAATTGTTTCAACGGCCGCAATTGAATTCAAAATTTTACATTTTGCATTGATAACATTTTGACAGTCACCCAGCCAAACTTTGCAACTGCCGCAAAATACCTAACAGAAATATAAGGGAGTTTTAGCATATCGTTACCGTGTTTACATTACCGTTTACCGTGTTTGCGGGAGTCGACTGCGCAGTGCGAGAGTTACCGCCAACGGTAACTTACGGGCACAGGCTTCACCGTCGCCAGCGGCTTCCAGTAACACGGTAAACGGTAACGCAAACACGGTAACGATATGCTAAAACTGTCTATAGATAATGTGACCGGTTGACGTCAGCAACAAATGGAGGACGCCAAAAAAATTGGTTCTTGGCCGGTATTCGGTGAGCCCTGACATGCTGCACGATCCGGCATTCGTCTACATTCCAGGCCTGAGTGGAACGGTGCTAATAAAGCTTTTTTTAGCATTGCAAGATATGCGGGTATGCGGAATGTGAGTTCAGTAAGACAACGTGATTACTCGAACCGTGTCCTTAAACTCTCCCGCTAGCCGAGAGCACACCACCGACTCCCATGTCACCCACTATTCGGCCGGAACTAAGTCTGCACACGAAACCACAAAAAAGTGTTTACAGGCTTGTAAGGACGCAAAATTGGTTGCCGATCTGCTTTCACTAGTGCAAATAATAAAAACAACCTGGACACCATATGGTAGTTTATATAAGGCCAAGGCCTTGGTAAAGAAAAGATATACGTCTTTACATTACCCCCGTGTACAGCCTTGCTCCTTTGATTTTCTTGTATAGCAAACCGAAGGAACTGTGTTTTTAGTTATCTGCCAGAACCTAAATGCACGCTACATGTGTAGGGTAAAGAGAAGGCATAAATCTTGCTTTTAGTAGTAGGACCCCGACTGGTCATGCGACATGCCTAACACGCAGCAGTATTTTGCCGTGTTTTAAGTCGCCGGCCTCCATGGTTTGGACTTTGAAATGCAGTCATGAGCAACGCGTTACCAGAAACACAGGAACGACGTGTCCATCATTTGCTCCATCGTGCTACCCTTCCCTTCGCAGACTAAATGTGCCCTTAAGGAATTCACGGCACTTCAGGCTTGCCTGGAAGTGCGCCCCACCCACCTGTCTACTGCCGGCCGACAGCACGAGCGACGGCTTCTGAGCGTTTCACCATGGGAGCAGACCGGGAAAGGTCGACGCTCTGATCACCGCTGGCTGGCTATCTATAGCTGGGCTTCGCAGTTCAATTCAATTAGTTTCAATTCAATTCAAACTAATCAATTAATATAGATAACGCATATGTTCACTTTTGTATCGGTTTTTCCAGCTTGGACTGCAGTGAATCTGATTTTTGGTAATAAACGGTAATCTTTTGTTCTCACGGTATCAAATTCGTTTTGCTGAAGGGGGTTTACATTTTCCGTGGCTGTGTAACGTTCTTCAGAATGGGCGTGTTTTTAAGCAAGTGATTCGGTTACTCCCTTGTCTTGCACTAAGAACGAGTGCTGTGGCATCCTCAAAGGCATCGCACGCCATGCACGCCAAAGCTGGGTGAGTGTTCCGCGATTAATAGTAAGACCTGAAGCATGTAGACCTCCTGGGCCGACCCTTGATTATTGTCCCAAAGAACAACATTATCAGGCTCCACAACCCTCCGCAGGCAGTCAATTTCATTCATGGATTTTACGTAGCAAGAATGAATGTTTTTTTTTGCCACTTTTCTGATGGAGGCGAAAAGCAAAAACACCCGTGTGTACGAGATTTCGGTGCATTTCAAGGATACCCAGGTGGTCAAAATTAACCCGGAGTTCTCCACTACAGCGCGCCTCATCGCCTGCGCTTCGTCGGTGCGTTAAACCCCACAGTCAATCAAAGAATCAATGTTTTAGAGTCTCACCTCCACACGAGTATTCTCTAATTCTTTTACATTGCGGCGCACGCGCCTGAATCACCACGTGATGTACTAAAATGCTTGCTTTGGGTGGCTTCTATTTTGTCATGCTACAATGAATACAATTATTTATGTCTCTCATGATATTGTTTCAGTTCAAGGCTGTCTAATTCACCACCTTGCAAAAAAGGACTACAAGATATTTTCCAGCTGTAGCAGTTGTGCGTGAATGCTGCTGGTTTCCGTTGAAGATTTCAGCAGAGTGGTTTCTTGGGCGAGTTGGTCATTCATCGTGTAAGTAAGCGCGAAATGAACAAGGACGAACGAATTGAACGCGACACAGCGCCGTGTCCCGTTCACTTCGTTCGTCCTTGTTCATTTCGCGCTTACTTACACGATGAACATTTCAGGTTTCGGATCCGAGACGACAGATGCGTAGTCGTTGATCAGCCTGATGTACATTTTGTAGACCAGCAATTTTATTTCATGTTTCGATCTTCTTAAATGTTAGGACATTACCCAAACTTCTTCTTGCAATTTGAGAACAAAACCAAATAGCTAGTTTGCTGGGAAATAGTTCTTCAAGGATGCCTCTCTCTACAGATATCACCATTGCGCGTTTTTTACTACAGCTGAACGCTTTAAAGAGGAAGATGCTGCAGTAAAGACTAGGCTAACGTCGGGGTGACCGCAAGGACCGACGTCCTAGTTTGATGACATGGCTGTAGAACACCTCCACTACCAAAACATACGATGTAGGCGCGCTGGGTGAGGAAAGGTATTAATTTGCAGTCTGCGGAGTAGCGATTCTTCTTCCTTGGAGAGTGCAGGATGAGAAAGCGGACCAATCGTCGTCGCGTAATAATGTTGTTATGCAGGTGTCCCATAATGGCGTACAAGAAATTTTTAATGACACTTCCGAATGTGCAAAAAACAAAACGGGTGATTGAGTTACTACTTACAGCCTGGTATATATACGATACGGAAGCTAAAAGAGTTTCAATGGCGGACAGCATGACGTCGTATTTGGTAAACCGTCATGACCTCATTGCCTATTTTTAAACGGGAATACTAATGCATTGTTTTAACTCTCTCTATACATTGTCGAAGCGTGTTAGTACTACTATAAGTTATAAATATTTCACCGATATGAGACATGCTAAAATGCCGCAGATGAAGATAAAGTTTACATGAGCCTTCCATTCCCTGCGCTTGAGAGTCACAAAGAAAATACTTTCTCTCCTGTAGACTCTAAAATGGGCCTTTAAAGACGATTTGAAAACCTCTAAAACGCTACCACAATCGACACTCAGCTTCAGCGGCACTCAGCGGAAAAGTGTTAGGATAATGCTACAAGACATGAGAAAAACGGACCCCCCCACCCCAGAAGCATGAGGGCGCTTTCATTGCAATCGTTGGGAAGAGCAAGATTGTGTTTTTAATGGCAATGACTTATGAAATTTCCGACCAAACAGGCTTCTCCTACTAATTGTAATTTCTTTTGTAAGATGTAATATGTTTTCTGCAAAGTGCCTGTAGCACCTATAAAAGTCGGAATAAACATTTGTGCGCCGGAGATTGCTTGTCACCATGGGGATCTTCTCAGTTTAAGTTTATCCGTATATCCAATAATACAAAGCAGATGAGAACATGTGACGGCGGTCAAAATCTCCCTGGAACGTGTGCCTCCTGAGGACCGCCGCTGTCAATTCGTGAAGGGTAAAAGGTCTGTAAGGTAGGTAAAAATCAGGCTGGGCTGTAGAAATAGCAGGGGGGACCTACTACTCGGGTTCGCTGAACGGAATAATCTACGCATCATGAACACCTTCTTCGGCAAACGGGAGAGCCGGAAGTGGACATGGATGAGCCCGAATGTAGAGAATAAAAATGAAATGTACTTCATGTTATCCGATACTCCTGGCGTCGTGCAGGATGTGGATGTGCTCGGAAGGGTAAGGTGTAGTGACCACCGTATGGTAAGATCTCGAATTAGGCTAGATTTGAGGAGGGACCGTAACAAGCTAGTACGTAAGAAGCCGACCAATGAGCTAACAGTAAGGCGTAAAGTTCAAGAATTCCGGATAGCGCTGCAGAACCGATATTCAGCTCTAACCGAGGAAGCAGAGTTACGACACAGGAAGCCAGTGACAACCTTACACGCATTATCACGGAGTGTGCAGTAGAAGTAGGGGCACGATGGCTAGACAGGATACTGGTAAACTTTCCCAGGAGCCGAAAGATTTAATTAGGAAACGCCAAATCATGACGATTTCCACCGCAGCTAACAGAATAGAACTAACGGAGGTTTCAGAGTTAATCATTAAGCGTAAGACAGCTGACATGCGGAAGTATATTATGGAGAGGAGCGAATATGCTGTAAAGAACGCAGGCAGCCTGAAAGCAGTGAAGAGGCGTTTAGGCGTGGTAAAAAATCAGATGTATGCACTTAAAGTCAAGCAAGGCAATTTCATCACAAATAGGGATAAAATAGTCAGAGTAGCCGAGGAGTTCAATAGGGATCCTTGCAGTAGCCAGGACATCCAGGATACAGGCCGATCAGCTTACTCTCAGTCGTCTACAAGGTACTTACCAAGGTAATCGCTTAGAGAATTTCTACCACCTTATATTTCAGTCCCCCTAAAGAACAAGCAGGGTTTCGTAAAGGCTTTTCAACAATGGACCATATTCACACGATCAATCAGGTGATAGGGAAGTGCGCGGAGTATACTGAACCCCTATATACAGCCTTCATAGATAGTGATAAAGCATTTGAGCCGGTCGAAATCTCGGCAGTCATTCAGGCATTACAGAACCAGAGTGTAGACGAGCATTATGTAAAAATACTAGCAGATATTTACAATGGGTCCACAGCTACCATCATCCTCCATTAGGAGGGCAGTAAAATACCTATAAGGAAGGGCGTCAGACAAGGGAACACAATCTCTCCCATTTTATTCACAGCATGTTAACAAGAAGTATTCAGAACATTGGATTGGGAAAAGGGGGTAGTAAGAGCTAATGGAGAATACCTCAGTAATCTCAGATTTGCTGATGAGGTTGCCTTGCTAAGTAACTCGGGGGACGAATTGCAAAGCATGCTTACCGCACTGGACAAACAGAGTAGAACCGTGGGCCTGAAAATTTGTGTACAGAAAACTAAAGTAATGATCAATAACCTCGGGACAGCACAGCGATTTGAGATAGGTGGCAAGGCAGTAATAGTGGTAAGCGAATATATCTACTTAGGCAAAGTTGTGACCCCGTATCCCAACCATGAGGCAGAGATAATTAAAAGGATAGAATGGGGTGGAGTGCATTCGGCAGGCATTCTCAGATAATGAATGGCAGCCTACCATTGTCTCTGATGAAAAAAGTGTATGACAGCTGCATCTTGCCGGTACTCACCTACGGCCCTACGGGGCAGAAACTTGGAGGCTCACTCAGAGGGTTAAACTTAAATTGAGGACGACTCAGCGAGTAATGGAACGGAAGATGATAGGTGTAACCTTAAGGGACAAGAAGAGAGCGGAGTGGGTCAGGGAGCAAGCGCGTGTTAAGGACATATTAGTAGAAATTAAGAAGAAGAAATGGACGTGGGCAGGGCATGTAATTCGAAGGCACGATAACCGATGGTCATTAAGGGTAACTGAGTGGATCCCTAGAGACAGCAAGCGTGGCAGGGGGCGGCCGAAAATTAGGTGGGCAGATGAGATCAAGAAGTTTGCGGGGATAAATTGGTCGCAGTTAGAACAGGACCGGGATAATTGGAGATTAATGGGAGATGCCTTTGCCCTGCAGTGGGTATAGATAGGCTGGTGATGATGATGGTGATGATGATGAAAAGGTCTGCTGTACGACAAGCTGCCTTCGTTATTGCAGCCACTCAAACTTCACAGCATTTATTGACGGAGTGCCCCATATACAGCGGTGTGATTTTGTACCCTCTACCACGCCAGAAAGCGCGTTTTGCTACGAAAGTATTAGAATGGTTACGAATGGTGATTATTTAGTTTTATTACAAGGTATAAAAAGGTGCATATTCGACTTATCCTCAACCGATTTACCAAAACGAATAACTTTGGCGCTTGCCCACTGTTGTGTATTTTCTAAGGAACGATGGATTTAGGCTCAAGCAAAGGTACTGAGTCAGTATGCAAGTTTTGACCTCAATGGGCGATTGATATTAACGTAAACGAGTTTCAGTTTGAATTGTTTCATGTATTCAGCACACAAGCTCACGGAAAGAGGACACTGAATAAATTCAGTACTTGCAGGCCCGAAAGCACTTGTGTAGCGCGCAGAAGTGGATATTTCAAATAAAATCTTGTTTTTTTTTTGTACTAATCAGAGCCATGTAACGCTTATACGCAACGATATCAGGTATGCGGAAAAGAAAGTCATGTAGAGGACAATGTGATTTGATCCTGAGACCAAGTTTGGAACCTTTCGAAACCACCCGCCGATCCCATAACTAGCTGGGGTAACTTACCGGTTTTCGCAGAATCACTTTTGGGTGGTCCTCCTAGTTTCCTTTTCCTCTAGTTTGGATGGTCCGCGTCACTTCTGCTTCCTCGCTCACTCGTACTGCTAGCTATTAAAAATTTAGTAGAGGAGTTTCCGCTTCTGAGGCATCTAGTGCGGCGTGCTTGCAGGTGTCCTGCTTCCGTTGAGTTTACGAAAGAAGCTGCGGTATTAGTGGGGCAGATGCCTATGACGGTGTGCTTGCAAACTTCACGATGCAAACAATCACGATGGCTCTTGCGGCAGCACACTGTCCCCGCGTGCCCGAAGACGGCTCCGAGCGACAGTCTTGGTGGTCTTCCTCTGGCTTCGTCAGCACTGTAATGCGCAGAATAAACGTAGGGAGGCGATCATAGTTTTGGCTACTGGCGTTCCGAACGTTGTAGAAAATTACAATGACAATCATTCGTTCATTCAGTAGCCCATTTATGTCGACAGGACATGTCCACATGTCGCGATGGGTATACAATGAGGCTCCAGTTTACGTTGTAGCCTATCTCCTGGGCTCAAGAATGCGACGAAGACTCAGATTACAGTAGCGATGATGGTTTCATGGGCACAACCTTACTGCACCATTGCGCATCGCTTTCATGATAACTGCTCGAAGCGCATACGGGCGCAGAGCACCGAGACGACACCGGAAGCCCCTGAAGCATTAAATTAGGGCTCGTGTTCTTCGCGTTTATGCCGTTATTTTTTCCCTTTTCCGATCTTCTTTCCGTGGGGCCCCTACCAACTCACTCCGGAGGCAGTAGTAATAAAAAGGTTAACAGAAATTCTCCAATATATCGTCTTCACCACAGTTTCGTGTTTTTTTAGTGATTACGTCAGGTGCAATGAACAAAAAAGCTCTGCTGCAACTGAGTAGTAATGTGGGAGCCATCTCCTTCAAAGGGTGAATTTACGCTTTCTGGTTTTTCGTATGGAGACTGAAAAGCCATACGTACGGAGTGCATGCCCATAAATGTGACCGCTGCAGAAATGACCGGTTTTACATGGCGTTATGCAGATTTACCCTCCCAGGTGCAGTAAAACTTCTGTAGCTGTTTCAAGGACCTACAATATAGAAACTATTGTTACGGAAGCACAATGTCTATTTACGAAATCGCAACTCTTCTGAATTGTTCTTCATGTTGATATAGAGACATTTGCAGTCGCGCTTTAGGGCAGGATTTTTTGAAATTTGTAAAAAAACAAGAATACAAAGTTCTTTAATGCTCTTTTCAAAGAATTACAAAATACCGAAAATATCTGTTCTTCAGATACAGTCACTGTTTAACGGTACTATATATGGCTTTATTTAAAAGGAAACAAATTAGGAACCAAATAGTTGTCGGTGGACAAGGCAGAGATACCTTACAGTAGCAATAACAGCAGGCTACAGCGTGGTTTTCACATTACTCACAGTACTTGAACACTAACCAACAAATGTTGTTTACTGACGTATTGGGTTGTATCAAGTTTACAGAAGACAACGTGCTGCCTCAGCTAAATAAAGTCAAGTAATTCTACAATGAGGCCACCGGCATGTTCATCACATCTGTAAATTTAGTCTAATTACAATTACACATCGGTAATCAATCACTATCTTATTTGTTTATTTGTATTTCTGAATGGCGTGTAGCTAATCAGTGTGCAGAATGCCCTTATCTGCGGTGGCTGCATGCTACGAGCACGCAGATAATATTTTGAAAAAAAAAACAATTTTGATGTTTGCTGCATTCCATCGACATGTTTTGCTGTAAAAAAGTTACGTTACGGCTCTGTAGAAATTATTTTTATTCAAGATCGTTTAACAAATAATAAATATTTCAAAGTACTCTATGGCTTTCTTATATTCAGGGCAGGCCCAGTTTTTTCACATGGCTTTTCGTTCTCAGTGTTGCGCATTTTATACAAGCTTGCGCCGGTAGATTACTCGCTGCTTCCGAAATGACGTCGTTTCAGTCTCTTGCCTTCTCAGGTATTTCAGTTGGTTAGGTCCATTGCTTTGGAGTCTTTGTAGACAGTACAGGGGAAACATATTTAAAAAAAGAACGCAACCGCTAACTTAAAAGTTGGTTCCTTTATACGTTTCTTCGACCAAAATTGGACGAATTGAATATGTGCGCTCGAAATTCGAGGTTACCTTTGCACATGATTTTCGATTACTGATGTTTTCTCAAATTACGGACAAAGCCACCAAATTAGTGGCCTCATGTTCATGAGCTGTCTCTCCTTATTCCCTTGTTTCTCATCGTATGTAAAGTTCCGGAAATTCCCCGTAAAACCTGTAGGCGTGCTGAGGGTCTCTTGTGTGTGTTCGTCTTCCTTGCAGACCGTGCCATCCGACACCCCGGTCATGTCGGGCATGCTGACAGCGGAGCAGCTATATTACGTTTACTACGGATTAGTAAGTGGCCTTACGACTGTACTTGTAATCTATAAATTACACGAAAGATGTACACCTCACGCTAGATGTATTAAAAGCGGAAAGCTTAAAATATATAACGAATATTTACCAGGAGAATCAAACTTTATAATGGTTCTTCTTTCGCTAAAAACCAGTGAGAGAGTAGTGATTCGGATTGCGAAATAGAGTTACACGAGGGCTGACCGGGGAATTTTTTGGTTTGCTAGGCTTTTCTCCGCAGAAAAGCAACATTTCTGTTATTTCCTCCAGCCTCAGCAGTTCGTACACTCATCTGAGTATTTTTAAAACAAAAGTAGCTACCGTTTCCTCTTTTCCTTTCTTTTTGAGAAAGGGAGAAGCTATGCTCACTGTCAACTTTTTTATTTATTCCATCCAAGGCAAGCACGGAGTGAGGTTTAAGAATATAAAAGTTTTTGGCGAACATCTGGGAAGTGTGGGTGCGAGGCGTCAGAAACGTCACAGATAAGGTAGGCTATAAAATGTACCCTGTTCTCGGAAGCGGCGTATTTATATGCAGAAAATGTGTATATGTGGGACGTGTACTTTGAGAAGATTGAGATTATGGGGTTTCACGCACCAAACTACACCTGGGCCATGACGCGCGCCGTAATGAAGGGCCCCAGAATGCTTTTGACCACCTGGGGATGTTTCACATGCGCCAAAATCTCAACACGCGGGCTTTTTTGCCTTTCGCTTTCATTAGAAAAGAAGCTACCTTGGCCGGAATTTTTAGCCGCGTTCTTGAGTTCAGCAGCCAACGCCTTAGCCAGTGAGCCACCGCGGCGGCTACATATTTACTACTGCACCAGACAAAAAAAGAAGACACGAAAGCTGGATCGCCAGCATTATTGGCGATTTCACGTGTTTTAGTAGCACCAGAAAACAGCCGTAATCAATATAATACAATATTTGGTGCACTCACGTTTTAAACTAGTGACTTGCAGGCAGATGCCCTATTTTTGGAATAGGAGGCCAGTATTAAACAAATTTGCCCTTAATGATAACATCTACGATTTCGTTGGTTGGTGAAAATGCGCGTCCGCAAATTCATCCCTCAATTTGATTAGCATCCCAGATCAGTTTGAAAATCTGAATGTCAGTCGCGTAAATCAATTATCAAGGCACGATGCTATACAACACATATTCAGCGGTATTGAGAGGATGCACTAAAAAGAATGTACACAGAAGACGAGACACCTCACAGAACGCTGTCTTCAAAGCGACAGTGCATTACAGCGTCAAGAAGAGAAGGCCACAGTTCATGCGTCTTAAGTTCGCAGAGTTTACGAGGTGTTGCACGTTCGCTGAGCTTTTGTACAAACGACAGCGCTATGTTTGTTGTTTCCGGTATTCGCTCTGCTTTTCTGAACGAGTCATAAACCAACAAGCCAAAGTGTACCTTACTAAGTATTGACCTGTGTGAAAGGTGTCACGAGAGAGAAAAAATTAAGCCATTTCGCTCTGTGAAGTTCATCGACCAACAAATCGAAGGTGATACAGAGTTTTTAACAAAAGTAGGAACTCTAGACGAAAGTTGTGCTGCGACTACTCATTCCTCAACGTCATTCAACTTCGGTAGTGAACGCGTCAGCACAAGGTAGAGAATCGGGCGACGGCACCTTCAGGCAGAGCACCTCCAGTCGTCCCGTGGGACGAGCAGATGTAATGACGTTACCAACAGACTCACAAACTACAAACATAGAGAGAGAGAGAGAGAGAGAGAGAGAGGGAGAGAGAATAAACTTTATTCAGTTTGGCAACTGTGATGCTTAGTCGTCGGCCGTGAGCCCTTGGGCTCTGGCAGCTCCTCAGCCAGCTGGAGGCCCAGAGTTGATCTTCCGGGCGGGAGCTGAGCAGCACGGTCTTCCACTACTCACTGATTGTGCAACCATTCGTGATCGGCTGCGGACTTGCCATAACATGTGCTCTAGTTCCGCTCGTTCCGACAATGTATGAGACTAGGGTGAGCAGCGCCGGGGTAGCAATAGCTATACACAAGTGGGTTTGGATACGAGAGTGGGTCGGTAGGAGTAAAACGACCACCGAATGTCGCTTACTGAGAGATGGGTGCATGAGTTGGGTAGCGGGCCCGGGATAACGATAATGACAATAGCCTTATTTTTCCAGATAGCATAATAGGGTTTAGAGCTGGTCTCGCAACACAAGATGCATCCCTCATCCTCAAAGAAGAAGTATTCACGAGAAAGGTACAGGGAGAACACTTTATATAACACTAGACCTCAAAGGTGCGTTTGACAGTGTGTCGCACACAGCTATACAAGACTCCCTCAGTGAGACAGGATTCGGGAAACACATTTAAAATTACTTCGCAGCCTTCCTGACGAACCAAATCTCCATAGTCGGCGTAGGGAACTACGATAAAAATATTCACAATGCCGAACTCCGGAACTCCTCAAGGCTCGCCTATATCCCCTGTGTTATTTAATCTCGCAATATCAAAGATCGCGAAGAAAGTCAACAAGCTCCCAGCTATCAGCCACGTCACCTACGCAAACGATATCACAATATTGGCAGCAGAGGATACACCCTACCAAAAGCAACGTTACATCCAAAACGTAGTCAACTTGGTAGCCAAACTATCAGCACATAATGAACTGAAGTGTGCACCAGATAAATCGGAAATCAGTGGAGTCCACTCACAACGAAATAGTAACGACAAGATCTGTATAAACATCGGATTCTATGAAATACCAGCGCCAAGTCAGGTTCGTATTCCTTGAATGATCGTACAGACAAACTGACGAGCAGAACAAACAATTGATAAAATCAACAAATCCGCAAACCAACTCTTTCGCACAGTGAGGAGGATCACCAAAGTCTAGAAAGGCCTGCGCGACAGAGAAACCTTACGCATAAAGAAAGCACTCACCATGAGCAGAACCTCATAGTTTGCCATATATTCAATATGCAAGCAATAAGAAAAAATACACAGGTCGGTATAAAAAGCCCCTCTAGGTCTGCCCGTATCTACCACAAACGAAGAACTCTATAAACTGGGCATATTCAACACCTTCGAGGAGAGAACGGACACCCTACTCTCATCACAAAAGGAACGACTTGTCCGCACCAAGACCGGACAGTTCATCTTGCGGAAAATCGGAAGCTCGCAGAAGAAGATCCTAAAAGCAATGATCGACTTCCTCCCAGAGCAACGCACCGAAATCAAAACGCTCCCACTTTCCAAGAACATGGACCATAAGGTCCACCACCACAAAAAACAGGCGAGAAATAATTATCTGAGGAGTATATTACAACACCATACCAACACCAGATACACAGATGCAAGCCCGGGTGTACAGTAGTTGTAGTACACTACCAAGGTGACTTTGAGGACTGGCTCACAATGAGGCTGAAACCGGAGCCATTCTCCTAGCAATCGGGCTAGTACAAAAGAATAACCCAGGAATGAACAGCGTTTCAGACTCCAAGCGGGCAATTATGAACATCACGGCTGGAAGAATGGTGAGGCAGTTAAAATACATTCTTCCCACGAAGATTACGAAAAGCCACAATGTAAACTGGTGTCCAGGCAACGAGCGGCTGAATGGTACCAGGCGGCAAACAGGGCTGCGAGAGACCTAACGTACCGCGCCCTACACGACCATTCATACCCCTCCCCACTTCCAGAATGATACGGCGAACAGCTCGCCATACTCAGACAGTGCAGGCTGACTTTTCCATCTCCTCACCTCACAAGGAGCTCAACAATCACGATTCGCAGACACTACTGCGAATGCAAACTAATACCTTCACTCAAAAGTCATCATTAGCACTAATGTTTCCAAATTGCAGAGAAGAATACTAAGCAGTAAAAAAAGTCGTCGCTTTTTCACGCAACCTGGAAATACCGAGCCATAAGACCCCAGACAACCAACACCAATATTTACAACAGTACATTTTTACCAAACAAAAACCCCACTGCCCTACTAGAGACACGGGATGCAGTACCGGCCTGCTTAACCTTAGAGGACCAGGTAGACTTGGTCTGAATACCAAGGCAGGATGCTGCTGAATCTGGAGCCCTGTATATGGAACCCCGCCAGAAGTCTCCCTCTAATCTTCCTAACCTCCCCCCCCTTCCATTTTCTAAAAGTTTTTCCACTGCAGTTAAACATGGATATAACGAAGGGTATGTGCAGGTTTTCGCTACAAGCAGGTTTCGAGTTCAGGCTCACGTGAATGAAGAAGAAGCGAGACCAAATTGATAAACTTCAGTGATGGTAAACTCGCCCTTCAAGAATTTATTTCACTTTGAAAAACTGCGCGACTTGCGCATGCTGCATTCCCACGAGCTTGGATACTACACGGCACTCCCAAGAAGCAAGGTCACTGAGCCCCGTATTCACAAACGTAGCTTAAGCGTTACTTCTGGCACTTTTAGATGCGGAGCATCTTATAGTATGGGCATGTCCCGCGTCGGCGTCTGCACTCACACTGCGCATGCGAAACTCTCCTCCTTCTCTGTCTCCCACAGCTGCGCGATACTCCCGCCCATGGAGGAAAGAAAAGGTTAGGAGAGGCCCTGACGTCACTTTGTGAAGCGAGTGCCGCCAGACTTGAGCCCACGGAGCCCAGCACTCTATCCCATCATCCTTTGCTGTCTCCGGTTTGATTTGACTAACATGGCGTCGCCCTGCCCTCCCGCTTCGAAGCGAAAACAGCTTCGTCGCTAATTCCTCGGTGCGATATCATGTTCTAAGCTGTTGATTTCGCCTTCAATTTGCCCATTCTAACCCTCACCCAAAGTTTCAATCGGAAAACGGCCTTCGTTTTTGAGATAGAAGGACGATTTTTCAGCTCTTAAGCCTGGCAAAGTAGCGTGTGCCGTCGTCATAGCAACAGGCTCGCGGGATGGCGAACGCAGACGACGGGAGCATTGTTTGGGGTCGTACAGCACTGCGGTCTTTGCGCGCTACGTCTCATCAGCGATAAATTTCACTTCACTCACAACGAAGAAACACAAAGTGAGCAAAGAACGAACTGTGGCTCTGCCAACGCTGAGCGAAGGGGGTTTTCCCGGCAGGTCGCCGGCGGCGGCAGCGGCTCGCTCCGCCGATCTCGACGCGGCGTAAGAACCGCTGCGGCCGTCGGCGGAGTTTTCAAACTGGCCTAATCTAAAAAGTTTGTCGTAGCGACTGCGCTGGTTTGCAAGCGTAGCGAGGCAGCCACATACCAAGCGCCTTAAAGTTGTCCGTTCTATTGCCCAAATTTGGCCGCCGCAGTTGTAAACAAGTAAGCAACATTCCGTGGGCTCAAGAAAAAGACGTAACTTCCTCCACACTTTCACAATGCATTGGATGCTAGGGGCCTCTCCTGAGTATTCTTTCCTCATGCTCCCGCACTTCTCTCGTACAGCTGCGTGCACTTCGCTTCCTTCTCCCGCGTTCTCGTTCTGCTTTCGCGGCGCAGCTGGCGCTTGCGCTCTCTCCTCCTCTCGTCTCCTCTCCTTCAACCTTGAATGTAAATCGGGTAGCGCGCTGCGCGCGTTCAGTTCAGCGCTTGCTGCGTTGTCTCCACTTCACTCCGTTCTTCCGATGAAGTTGTGATGGAAGCAACAGTCCCGTCAGTTAGTGGGTTGGCGCAAGCAAGCGTCAGCACCTCCGCATCTACTGAGCGCTCCCTTCGGGAAGATGGGGCTCATTTTTTTAGGGCCTTAACCCATTTCAAGGACCAAAAATGTTGCTACAGTGTGTGTCAGCAGCCGAAGAATGGGAATGTAGTACATAGCCCCAAGAATTGCAGGCATGTGCTAACGCCCAGCTGAAAAAAAGAAGACGCTGGGCACGCTGGGGCTTCGAGGGGTCGTTGAAAGGAGATGAAGGGGTTCGTACTAGGGCGAACACGGTGCTCGCTTCCCTGTAATTACGTGTGTTAAATAAAACTTCATTTTCACGTATTCGTCTCCGTAACAATATGCTTTAAGGGCGCCTTTACGTGAACTTGATGTCCTTTTCTGCATTAAAATTGTTGAAACGGTGTTAGCTGGGATACTGCACCAGGTGGTGACGTTATTCTTTCTCGCCGGAGGAGATTGCATTTAAAATTGCGAGCTTGTCTTAAGAAAGAAGCAGAACGTTTCTTTTTGTGGCAGCAAACCTCATCACCGACGAACCGATAGCGTGGAGACGCGATTCTAGGCACCGACAGGCAGGCCTAGCACCTAACCGACACCGCACTCACGCAGGAAACGCGCGGTAGTTTGCGCTTCCGGCAAAGTTCTCTGAATTAGTGCGTCTCTCCAGCCAATTTTTCAGGAAAAGTGCAAAAAACAATGACTGACGAGCGTAGCGAATCCGTTTCATAAAGGTTAACCGTCGCGACGCCTTCGGTGAATAGAAGTCCCGAACAAAAACGCCATTAAATCCAGGAATTCATTTCATAGAGGTTCGTTACATCCAGCTTTAGCTGTACTACTATTACATAGATGCGCGCCTACCCTCTGCCCTGGGAGACCGGAGGATAACTATGCACGCACGATCTTGGAACGACGGCAATGAGAGGGCGCTGAGCTTTTGCTGACGCACTAGAAATTCCCACGACATCCAGCCACCGACAGTTTCGATGTCTTTTGCTAGGGGGCAGTGCGATCGTCTTTTATTCACGTCCTACGGTGGGGTTACACAGGTCTGTGCGATTACGAATGCCACCTTCGAGTATGGAGGCAACGAGCACGTCGAGCTTCCGTGCACCCATGACTTTCATTGAACATTTCATATCTCGGGGACGTCAGCGCTCACGGTACACTACCACTTCATTTAAAGCGAGAGATATAAACGGCGCTTCCTCTTTCTGGTATAAGTTCTTCCCAGTCATTTTATAACTTTTTCGGCTAACTGTACATACTCTCATACCTTCCTTCACTTACTGTTTAGATAGCAGCAAGAAAGATAAGGGCAGGTGCTCTTGCAGCAGCTAATTTACAGTTTGTTCTGAATTTCTTCGCTCCCAGGGTCGTTGCGAATGGATGCGGAGCGAACATTTGCGCCACACTATCGACAGCCGCATCTTCAGCCCGCCGCGATACAGGTAACAGAGGCACCAACACGGCTGGAACATTAGCCTATCATGCATTCTTTGCTGCCAAATTCGCACAGTAGGCGTAAAATGTCGAGCCGAGTTCCTCTCTGCCGCTAAGCGGTTCTTGACGACTCCAACCCTGTGCCTTCTTTTATTACGCAGAATTTATTGCAAATTCTTTCGAAATGCAATTATACGTCAGACAATGCGTACGACACGCTTTTTGTGAAAACGCTTTCCTTGTTTTTGCAACAAACAATGCGACTCTGCCTAATCAGGCACCGTGAACAATACTGGGATGCGCCAGCGTACTTAACGGCCTGCTATGCTGGCAGTTATCGCAAAACAACCAATAGTCACGCCGCACCAAAATGAGAGTGTCTCAGACGCATTTTAAAAAGCATCAGTTAACCAAGCGGCGCTTCCATCTCCACTGCTCATACAAAATCACAGCAAAATTTTTATCGACAAAGGATACTACAGCGCCATGTGTATGAGTCAGTTTAGCTAGGCAACCTTGAAAATGTCACCGTGAAATGCAATTGTTTCAACGGCCGCAATTGAATTCAAAATTTTACATTTTGCATTGATAACATTTTGACAGTCACCCAGCCAAACTTTGCAACTGCCGCAAAATACCTAACAGAAATATAAGGGAGTTTTAGCATATCGTTACCGTGTTTACATTACCGTTTACCGTGTTTGCGGGAGTCGACTGCGCAGTGCGAGAGTTACCGCGAACGGTAACTTACGGGCACAGGCTTCACCGTCGCCAGCGGCTTCCAGTAACACGGTAAACGGTAACGCAAACACGGTAACGATATGCTAAAACTGTCTATAGATAATGTGACCGGTTGACGTCAGCAACAAATGGAGGACGCCAAAAAAATTGGTTCTTGGCCGGTATTCGGTGAGCCCTGACATGCTGCACGATCCGGCATTCGTCTACATTCCAGGCCTGAGTGGAACGGTGCTAATAAAGCTTTTTTTAGCATTGCAAGATATGCGGGTATGCGGAATGTGAGTTCAGTAAGACAACGTGATTACTCGAACCGTGTCCTTAAACTCTCCCGCTAGCCGAGAGCACACCACCGACTCCCATGTCACCCACTATTCGGCCGGAACTAAGTCTGCACACGAAACCACAAAAAAGTGTTTACAGGCTTGTAAGGACGCAAAATTGGTTGCCGATCTGCTTTCACTAGTGCAAATAATAAAAACAACCTGGACACCATATGGTAGTTTATATAAGGCCAAGGCCTTGGTAAAGAAAAGATATACGTCTTTACATTACCCCCGTGTACAGCCTTGCTCCTTTGATTTTCTTGTATAGCAAACCGAAGGAACTGTGTTTTTAGTTATCTGCCAGAACCTAAATGCACGCTACATGTGTAGGGTAAAGAGAAGGCATAAATCTTGCTTTTAGTAGTAGGACCCCGACTGGTCATGCGACATGCCTAACACGCAGCAGTATTTTGCCGTGTTTTAAGTCGCCGGCCTCCATGGTTTGGACTTTGAAATGCAGTCATGAGCAACGCGTTACCAGAAACACAGGAACGACGTGTCCATCATTTGCTCCATCGTGCTACCCTTCCCTTCGCAGACTAAATGTGCCCTTAAGGAATTCACGGCACTTCAGGCTTGCCTGGAAGTGCGCCCCACCCACCTGTCTACTGCCGGCCGACAGCACGAGCGACGGCTTCTGAGCGTTTCACCATGGGAGCAGACCGGGAAAGGTCGACGCTCTGATCACCGCTGGCTGGCTATCTATAGCTGGGCTTCGCAGTTCAATTCAATTAGTTTCAATTCAATTCAAACTAATCAATTAATATAGATAACGCATATGTTCACTTTTGTATCGGTTTTTCCAGCTTGGACTGCAGTGAATCTGATTTTTGGTAATAAACGGTAATCTTTTGTTCTCACGGTATCAAATTCGTTTTGCTGAAGGGGGTTTACATTTTCCGTGGCTGTGTAACGTTCTTCAGAATGGGCGTGTTTTTAAGCAAGTGATTCGGTTACTCCCTTGTCTTGCACTAAGAACGAGTGCTGTGGCATCCTCAAAGGCATCGCACGCCATGCACGCCAAAGCTGGGTGAGTGTTCCGCGATTAATAGTAAGACCTGAAGCATGTAGACCTCCTGGGCCGACCCTTGATTATTGTCCCAAAGAACAACATTATCAGGCTCCACAACCCTCCGCAGGCAGTCAATTTCATTCATGGATTTTACGTAGCAAGAATGAATGTTTTTTTTTGCCACTTTTCTGATGGAGGCGAAAAGCAAAAACACCCGTGTGTACGAGATTTCGGTGCATTTCAAGGATACCCAGGTGGTCAAAATTAACCCGGAGTTCTCCACTACGCGCGCCTCATCGCCTGCGCTTCGTCGGTGCGTTAAACCCCACAGTCAATCAAAGAATCAATGTTTTAGAGTCTCACCTCCACACGAGTATTCTCTAATTCTTTTACATTGCGGCGCACGCGCCTGAATCACCACGTGATGTACTAAAATGCTTGCTTTGGGTGGCTTCTATTTTGTCATGCTACAATGAATACAATTATTTATGTCTCTCATGATATTGTTTCAGTTCAAGGCTGTCTAATTCACCACCTTGCAAAAAAGGACTACAAGATATTTTCCAGCTGTAGCAGTTGTGCTATGAAACTTATCTGCACCGCTAGTGAAAGCACCCATGAAATATCTGTCGGAGTGCTAAGCCTAAACATCCCTGGCGGAGCCAGCCGGCTCACTTGAGCGCTTCGTAACTGCCGTCATGAGGCGCACGCCTTCCCATTGGCGCAAGTCGTCAGGCTCCTCCCACTGCCACGCGCGTCGCGCGTGATTTTCTGACCGCGGGCGCTGAATCGCCAACGCGGGCATGAAAATATCGCGCGCACAATGCAGACGTGCACGAATCGTGCGCAAAAACGCTCCTGTAGTGAGCTTGGGCACCGTGAGTGAGGAGATGAAAGTCCAGAAAGGACCGCTGCGCGACATGGACGTTTTAAAAAAAGTAGAAAAGTGTCACGTATTTCTTCACGTGAAAGTAAAAGAAGAAATAAACAAAAACTTCTTTTAGTGCTTAGTTTTTTGGTCTGTGTTGTTCATACTAATTTCGGATGACACCAATATTTTTTGCGGTCCCACGAGATTTGTATCATTCAGATTTTACTGTAAACAGATGAGAATTTACAAAGTGCAGGGGGGAGAAAATAGTATGCAAGGGCAGGAAACGGTGAGAGAGTTCGGGTTGCGCACCAGCGAGTGAGTACGGCAATTTCACGACTCCTGACGTCGAGCTTCACGAGTACGGCACGCATATGATGACGCCCGTCTTAGATTTCACATAGAGTTCTAGAGGCATAGAATTCACATACGTGGAAATTGAAGGTGAAATGCGCGCATGTGGCCTCGCAGGGAATTAACATAATCTCGAGGTAGGGGGGAGGGATTTCACAATGCCAACGAGCGCCTGCCCGTTTTGCTGTGTGAACGTCAACTGAAGTTTCTGCGCACAACTAGGTGCGAAGCTTGTTGACAGGCATTGTCGATGGCGTTTTCAAAGCTGATGCATACATTTTACTTGTATTTTGCTTTTCTTGTATGTGTGCCACTGCAGGTCGATGGGGATCTCATTTTATGACCGCCTTTAGGCATAGCAGTGGGCAAACAAATGACGGAGCGGTTCTTTTGCCCAGACTTGAACCCTTGTTGGAAATCCGTTGGAAATCCAAGGGCGATCACCGCGCCAACTGAGGTCACCGGTCTCCTCCGTTCCATGGCAGATGGGCATGATGGCTGCGCCCAGCAACGTGTCCCCACCGCAGGTGAGCGGGCTGCCACAAAAACGCTTTGTGTGGACACTGTCGCTGACGCATTTGCCAATTAACTTGTAGTAGGACAGCGGTGCTGCAGTTAGTTCAAGCGATAGAGTGTGAATTAGAACGCTTCACCACATCGCAACTCCAATAAGCGCAGCCATTTGCAACGCCATGAATCGGATTGGGTCGGTTAAATGTTATGCAGTACTCACTGTACTTTAAAAAAAAACGGTTGCGACGAGTGAAAGAAATCAACGCCGCCTGTATAAACATTGCCTAACGCGTGAGCGAAAAATGGCCAAACAGCCACTCTCCTGTTGCTCTCTCCTACCCTTCCCCGATCCGTAGCCTTCCAGCGTGCTTTCGTGTCCGCCAGCCAGCGCCGATTCTCGGAAACTATGCAAAATAGTGAAAGTTTGTTTAGCGTTCCCGAGGCGGCGCTCCTACGCCTTCTTGTTTTTCACCATGCCTGTCTGTCTTGGTCTGTCACTGATAAAACTTCCTTTGTCACGAAGCAAAATCCCTTGCGCTGCCGCAGGCTGATGCCAGCTTTGCGCGCTTATCTACTCGGATCACAGGCCCTGAAATTTTCCGAGTGGGGCATCCCACCTCTATCCCCTCCGCATTTAGGTATTGTTTTGACCCCGCTGTTCGCACTCCGCATCGGTACGCACTTCTAAAATTGTGGACTGTACTGTAGAAGCGCCCGCACAGCGTGACCGGATCCCAGCTGCTTATCCTTTGGTTTCCTATAATTTTCTGAAGTTTACATGCACGTGATATTATTGGAAAGTAATCGTAGAAGTGAGCGCCTGAACAAAAAACGTGCACGCAAGTTTTTCTTCTCTAAATACTCCAGAAAGGAAAATATCAGTAAAATAATGGCTGCCCCATCCGAAAATATCGTTTTTCTGTTAGCTATATGTCTACCCGACATCATGTATGTTCTTACACTATTTCAGTCTGCCTCCGTCTTTATCTTTGGAAAAATGCAGCAAGTATGAAGCGAGCGACACGTTGAATGAGATCCCCAGTGCGCCACAGAACTAGCGCCCCGTCGCGGCTAAGATGTAAGCGAAACGGCCCTTGAAGCCCAACAGGCAAGCTGACAGACACACGTCGTAGAAGTGGGTGCAGCGTTCGCGACTCGCGAGCAGTGACGTAAGGCGAGATGTCCGCCAGCACGCGCCACATAGCGGATCAGTGCCTGAACTAAGCGTCCCTACCCTTCCCATTGAAAAGCGCGCGACGCGTCAGGCAATGTTAATACAGGCGGCGTTGAAGAAATACACTGTGTAACATGCAGCGCAGAAAATTATTAAAGAAAATTTTTGAGTTCGCGAGGTAGCATTTCAAGAGTAATGTGATAAATCATCCAAACGGAACTGAACATGGGAAGTGGCGTGTGAGCACAGCCACCACCCTTCAGTTCCCATCGCTGTTAGGGCATTCAACTGCCGTTTGCGTTAACGGCCGTTGCAAGTTCCCATGTAGCAGGGGTACAAAAGTGATGGCTGATTTGCCGTTGATTATTGCAGCAGTGGCGGTGCACCAGCGTCACAAGCAATTTTACATTCGGATTTTATTTGGCTACCTTGTCATTAACGGAGGCGTTTTGGTTGCTTGCGACAAACGTGTCGTGAAGGGGCAACATTCAGCTTGGTGCTGCATGTTGGTTGCCAGAAATGGCTGCCCGCTGCCTTTGTAAACAATAGCGCTGCTGTCAGTGGCTTGTCGTTTTAGACCCTTACGGTGGCAGCACTGACGCTGCTAAATAGTGATGCATGTGCAACACGGGGAGGAGCGTGATATTCAATTATGCAGCCAAAGCCGTGATGCTACTGATGTCATTGGTCAGCGCTCCCATGATAGCCTTCCAATAGCGCTCAATTTTACATAGCATGTTCGTTGTGACGAGCAATTTTTAGTTTGTTCATAGTAAATCTTCTACTGTGCAAAAATGAGAGCTTGTTTGTTTAATTCTTGTTGTGCAGGCCACTGCACAAAGTTCAATGCAGACATTCTTCAGGAGACTGATGAAAATGGGGACAAAAGATCCCATGCTTTGGGTTGTTTTAATTTTTTGTTATCGTTGAAGGGTGTGCTTTTAGCAATTATCTATCATGAATGCCATACGTGTCTTAAAATTACTTCTATCAACACCTGCTCCGAAAGCTGGTTTTGCTGCTCTAAAATGCATTTTTGCCTGCTCCAAAAGCTGCTCCGAAGCGTTCTAAGCCGGTAGCATCACTGTGTTTCACCAAATACTGAAGAGCAAACTGCACTGTGCACGGCCTACAAAATATCGGCTTAGACCGGCTGGTATCGAGAAGCTCGCCTTCACACCTTGCAACCTGCCCAGCCCCTCCGAAAACAGCTTGTTGTATTTCCCCACAATCTCGTTCTCGCTGCTCACCTGGTGCACGCAGAACAGTTGCTCCAACGGCATGCTGAATGCTTTCGCCCAGTTTCTTCCCAACAGAGGACGCTCTCCACCTTGTACCACGTAGAGGGGTAACTCCGCCGCCTTGCCTGCGAATTTCGCCTGAACCATGGCCGTGCCAACTATTGGAGACAGGTGACCAAAAAATCCCCGCAGTCGCACCGTTGACGGGTTCACTCCCACCTTCGGAAAACGCTGGCGGAACTCCGCTTCGTCCATGACCGAGAAAACGGCCCCCATGTCCAACTCCATCTTTACACGTAGCCCGGCTATTGGGACATCCGCGGGCCTTGTTGGTGCTAACAACCTGTGCAGCAAAGCGTACGTGGGCTTTCCACACCCACTCAGAAAAACCGCTCTCCGTTTTTCCTCCGGCACATCATTAGCGATGAAGTACTGCTCCAGCCTTTCCACATACTCCTCCCAGTCTTGGCCCGCCTCACTGGTGAATGGCTCCCAACATCGTCATCCCGACAGTCGGTGCTCGTTGCCTTTGGCCGCTGTCGCCGCACTCATGAACGGTGGGTGCCTGCCGCTTTGTTGATCCTCGTCGCCACTTGTTGCTGTCCGACAGGATGACAGAAACAGAATTCGGGTTCAATAAACACTTGGTTACAGAACCAAAACAAAACCGGCCAGCCAGCCCGGCTGCCACTCCCCGAATGCCATCAGCAATGTCCACCTCCCCCCTCTGTGCCGCCCGCACCAGCGCCACCTGTCGTGGAACATCACACTTAAATAAATCAGAGACCTATTTTCATGTGCAACAGGCACGAAGCATTTTCTTAGAGTTGATGCATACTGCTGAATTTCTGATGGCAGCCATGACATGCTGGGCCACAGCTACACACACTTCCGTAACCTGCAGTGTGTGACTATACTCATGCGTGGCATGCCAGGCCGAGCGAAAAGGTGCAAGGTGGGCCCTGCACACATGCAAAGAATTTCATCACTCAAGCCGAACCACTTAAAGGAGCCATGAAGAGAAAATGCAAGTTGGTTTTATTCGAAAGATTTCGTGTTTTATAGTGCCCCCAGCGCTTGTCCGGATACAAACGGTGCTTTATTCACTGAGAAATTAAACAATTTAGGTTAAAATTTTGATTTTCCCGCTCAATCGTGTGTTTTCGTGGTCCCAAATGACATCACAGGAACCAACCGCTCTGCAGCCTAGAGTTGCTTCATTCACGCATCTGCCGTACAGGGTAGACGCTGGCGCCGCCATTTTCGGTTGCTCGCTCGCCGCCGAAGCAAGTCATTGTGTCAAAACCGCGCTAAAATTATCGCCGCAACGCGGTTTACTGATGAAGTTTGGATCATATTGTCCTGTTTCGCGTTGCTAGGGTCTCGTGGGAACGAAAAGAATAACGCGTTGAGCCCGTTGGCCCAATTGCGGCGGCACGGGACCGTTCAAAGGTTGTCTCCACCCTGTACAACGGTGTTGGTTTGTTCCCGCGTTTCTTTACGTTCCGTAACCTAGATGGCGCCACCATACCGTGGCAAGCGTTTGGTTTGGTTTTGCCCGCATTTAAACCTGGCTTGTTTTTGTTCTGGGAGAAAATATTCGTTCCCTGAAACAGTGCTCGCTCGACAAATGGGGTCACGTAAGACACCGTTGCTTGCGTCAATCGGCCAGTGTCGTCTGAGACAACCCCAAGCCCCGTAGTGCTGTGCAGCTAACCAAGCATGCTGTGCGCAGTACGAACAGCAGAACGCATCAGTACTTCTATGTTTACATGTGCTTTCGTAACTTCCACTGTTTGTCCCATCATTCTTATTGCTTTGTAAAGAATGTGCCCTAAATTTAAGCGCAAATCGCTCGTTTGTCTAGTTTGTAAGCTCTACCTAATTTGCGTCTGCTTCGGCCAGCCTCCGCCAATCGCAGAGCTTAGCTCATGTGACATCATAGGTTCTGTTGCGGGAAATGAGCTGGTGGGTCGCATGACCATTCCCGTTTTTCCTAATTATGTAGCTTATTTGAGCGAAGTTTTACGTTAAAAGTGGTGTCAGTATGATTCTAACGAGACAATCTTTTGAATGAACCAACTTGTGTTTTCTCTTCATGGCTCCTTTAAAGTCGCACTTGGCCTGGCATGTGACACTACATCAATGGCACGGTGAAGTTGGAAAATTGATCGTGAAAAGTGGCGCAGGAAAGTCGTTGACCAAGAAATGAAATGCACAGGACGATGCGCTGTCAACGTCTTTTCCGCGCCTGTTTTCACGATGAGTCAACACCAACTCGCCGAGCTTTCCATCCTGTTGAAGTTGGAAGGTAGGCAGGTTAAGCCATCATGAGAATGGTAATGAAACGGTGCACAGAGTAAAGGACAAGTAAAGGACAAGCCCATAGAACCAGTAGCACACAGCAAGGAGGGCCAGAGGACAGCAGGAAAAAATTACTTGGACACCAAACTGAAGGGGCCGCAAAAACTGTCCTTGAGGATGCCATACCTGTTGTGTGCATTGCAACTCTCGACCTGCCATCCAAAAAGAACATGTGGGAAGAAGGTGTAATTTATGGCATATGCGTTTCTGATAATACCATGTTTACTGAATTCAAAGCTGATGCTTTTTTGAAAGACAAGATATAAAAGTCATGGGGCGGCTTAGATTCGAGGACTTGCATCCAAATGTGCAAAGTTCTCATTAAAACCGAAAAGTGGCATGCAGTTGTCATGTAGTAAACAGTGTTGCATACCTGCCAGGTTTCCCGAATTATCCGGGAGACTCCCGAATTTCGATGGTTTTGTACGATTGTACGGCCGAAACGAAAATCTCCTGAATACGCGCCCGTGTCAGGCCAAACCTTTCTCCTAGTCTGGCCACATTGCGCCGGAGCTACACGGCAGTCTAAACCATGACCGGCTATACTCACTAATATAGCCGGTCGTGGTCTAAACAATCCCACAGCAGTTGAAATCGTTGTCAGTAAGGAGGTTAAAAGCGTAGTCGGTCATGCGCGGAAGTCAAACTGCTTAGTACCGCATAAACTCTGAATGAGAGAGGCAGTTCAGCATAGCAAAGAAAAATTGCACCCAGTTCCGAGCACCCATCGTACCGAAAAGCGGCCGTAACACCTTCCGTTCTGCGCAAATTCTTTTTCACCATCATCAGTAACACAACCCTCAGTGGCGTTCTTTCGGTGAGGTGCCGCAGGTGCGAACGTTTGTTTGTTTGTTTTGTTTGTTTGTTTGTTTGCTCGAAGCAGCTCCGTATTTTATTTGCCCATAGAACGTCAACGGCGGGAGCAAGTTTGGGCTGCTTGGAGCTGATCAGAACTTCTCTGAGCAGGCAAAAAAAGAGGGAGACCTATTGTTACGCTCGGCAGTATTACCAAGACTTCCTGAAAAAGGCGGCGTCGGCCCTGTCGAGGATTTAGCATCTGATCAGTGGCGTATACCTTATTAGTTGTTTGGACGAAGCAGTTCAGTTCCTGCGCTGCTGTAACTAATTTGAAAATGTGTGTAAATTATTCCACTGTCCTGCTACTAATCCTTCGATCCCTTCAACCCCTCCTCCTCCTCCTCCTTCCCCCCCTCCCCCGGACAGATCTCCCTAATGCCATCCTAGTGAACCTGGCAGGTATGGTGTTGTATTCACTAGTTTGTGGGTGTAGCCAAGCAAAGGGCAAAGAGGCCACCGTTTTCATAATGATCACTGAGTTTTCTGTATCAGGTTCGCAGTACAAGTTCAGCTGCTTGCATCCACTATGTCAGTAGCTGTGTCACTGTACTTGCCTCTACATCCTAACGCTTTATTTTATTAATTGTTTTTGAAGTTTTGGAAGACACCGCCTTTCTACACTGCTTTTAGCCACGTACATCTGTGAGTTCTTTTAAAATAATGGTTTTAATCTTCACAGCAGCTCGAATAACATCGTTTAATTTTCACTTAACTATTCTACCCTATGTTTGCCGCATTATAACCAAAAGGTTGCTGTGCCAAAAAACCACTTCTTCTGTACTGCCATCTTTTAGCGGAGATTTGTGCTGGCGGCCGGGAACTCGTCGAACTCCTTGGCAAGGCTGCAAGTTGGCATTCATGAAAAAATGTTTGTGTCGGATCGGTCTCAGCAATAACTGTTGTTCAAAAAGAGCAGCATTGCAAATGCACTTTACACGTTGGAATATTGTGCGCATCTGTGAGGGTGACCGTTACAGATAGGGCAGTAACAATGAATGTAGCGATGACGGCGATGTTGAGTGAACCCAAGCAGGTTTGTGGCTAATAAATGCCATTTTAGGTAAACTGCTTAGCTGGGCAAGTTGGTCGAGATTCATTGCACCAATGCAGCATAATAAACAGAACAAGAGGGAAGAGAAGACAGGATGAGCTCTGAAATACTCGGCACTCGTCCCATGTTTTCCTTATTTTGTTTATTGCTCTGCACGTACACAAATGTAATTTTAGTTTTGTGGCTGTTGTCATCTTTGCCCGTTTCGGCCAGCTGCACTCAAATTTTACCTCGATCAAATTTATTTTGTATGGGTACTACATGCCACCAAATCAGCTGGGACACAAGTGGTAACCCCGTGAATTGCGCTCGTTAATCAGTCAGAAGCATTTAAAAAAGCTCTGCCACAGACCACGCGGCACCTGCCGGCATATCGCGTAAACAGCCATGACGCGCCTGTGACGTTCCAGCCAACGGGGGCTTCTTCCTCTGGCCAGCCACGCAGCCGGAGAACCGGTCGAGCTCTGCTACACACGCTTCACCCATTTGCTGCCCCGTGCATGCGTAGAGCTTGCGCGCAGACTTCCTCCCGAGCTGGTGACTGTCCAGCCGCTTGCTGGACGGCTGCAACGTCACTGCAATGGCCGTGCTCTCCTCGGGATTCGTTTCAAAATCGCCAATTTGTGCTGGCCGCTTGCGGCGTCCACGCGCGTATTTCAGCTGTTGTATTTTGCATGTTTCTTCCTTTTTAAGCAGGCTATACAAAAATAGGGTTTTCAAGAGGCCGAAATTTTGAGTGCAGTTGGCCTTTAATTAATGAATTTTTGTTGTTTTCTGGCCTTCTGAATTTCAAGTTCAGCTTAGCTTTGGCGCCTTCCTAGGTGTGAGTGAATACGGCTGGGGTTGCACGTGGTTCCCCTAACTCAGGGGGGCTCTTGCTACTTCCAAATGCAATACGGCTCTTTCCAGTAGGCAGCCGTTGCAATACAACATTGTCACCATGGAGCCCCAAAAAACTGTATTATACCTATGCTACATGAGCGTTAAAAATAGCATTTGAGTCGAATGACCTTTGAAATTTCAAATGCCATTCGAACTGGAAGGCGTTCCACCGATCTACACGACAATTCTCAAAGGCAGTTGAAAGCTTCCGCGTTTGCCCGCCATGTTTTGGTGTCACCACTGCTGCCCTGTTTCGTTCGTTCTTGGCAAAATTTTAATTGCAGAGTTAAATGGGAGAAGACAATTATTAGTGATAAAATTGATAGCACTCTGCATGCATGCACAAGACAGACAGTTTTTTTTTTGTTTTTACGCACCGCCGGTGTTGAGAGTACTGTAATCGTCAAGTGAGTGACAGAAAATGAAAAGAATTGAAAAGTTATGACGATCGTGCACTTTAAACACCTAGTTTTACTGGTAAATGATTGTTTTTGCTATTACCACATGCAGAAACTGTGCCCGAGGGTACGACTGTTCGCGTTTCAAAGGCCTTTGAGATTCTCAAGGGCGAGTTGTCGTGCTCCTTCGACTCAAATGCCATTTCAACCAAATGCCTTTTAAAAACGTCATGTAGCAGCTCAAGGTGTCATTTGAGTCAAATGACATTCAACTCGAAGGTGTTTGAATCACTCGTGTAGCACGGGTATAATTTAGACAAAAATTGTGGGCTTTTTTTTTATTAGCATCATTTATAACAACTCGTAGCCTTACAGTGAGACCAGATTTAAGCGAGGGAAAACAGAACTTTTGTTGACATTGCGTATGGGGGCTGATGAAAATGGCATTCCAAGGTGCGCTGTGTGCTGTCTATTCTCTGGCGTGAATATATGCTAAGTGAGTCTGACGGGCATTTAACGCTGGAAACTTAACAAAATGGCAGAATTGAAATGAGGGTGATCTCGCAAACCTATATAGGAAGCAGTTCTGCTGCCCTGGTGTTGCTTTTGTGTGTTGTGCCCCAAACACTGTTCCTTCTCCCCCCAGCTTGGAGGGCACTAACAAGCACTCCAGCACTTGCTTCTCTGGGGATGGAGCAAGGAGTGTGCCCCTTCCTGAGGACCAGCAGTCTCTGTGGGCAGTGGACACATCTTCCCTTCCCTTCCGTGGTCAGAGGGCCTCATCTGCACCTGGCCTGGGCCTGCTCTCCTCTCCACTGATGTCCAACTTGCCTGCTTCACTCACTGGCATCATCCAGACTCTGCACAAGTTGTGCTACAAGGTATGGGTTTGCGAGGGCTGCCATAGAACTGTGCGCTACTGAGGGAAACGGTCAGGCATTGAGGGCATCCTGAGGGTTTTTTGACGAGGCTTGATTGTGTTTTTTTTTGTGATGAGGGCCGTGTGTCTAATAGAGGTGTCGGAATATCACATCTCTGACTCAGCTGTGCATAATCAAAATGATTGCAAATCGAATCAGTTTCTCATGCAAACACATTTGCTTTGAAGTGTGTGGAGCTTTGAAGCTTAACTACGAAAAAGAAAAAAGTTGATTTGTGCAGTCATACATACCCTTGTACACTAGCAAGAGTGGAAGCTTGGGCGAGTTGGTAATACATTGCATTGGCGGGAAGCGCAAACTGACACGTGGACAAGCGAAGAAAACAAAAACATAGGTGAGACAAAGCGCTGCGTTTCGTCTATCTTTTTGTTTTCTTCTCTTGTCCCTGTGTCAGTTTGCGCTTCCCGCCAATGCCTTGCACACATGCATTCATGTACCTGTGCTCAATGTTGCACAAAATTGTAAATGAGAAACTACACTGTAAGGCAAATAAGGCATTTCCATGAAGAAATGTGAGATGCCTGCTATAAATACAGTAGAATCTCGAAGATACGAATCTCGCGGAACCGCGAAAAATATTCGTATCATCCGAAATTTGTATGAACCAACATAGACCAAAAAATTGAGCGCTGAAAAAAGTTTTCGTTTATTGCTTTTCTTTCTTTCGTGTAAACAAATACATGATTTTTTCTGCTTTTTTTAAACCCCCACCTCACAAAGCAGTCCTTTCTGGAGCGCGTAACGCTTCGCCTAGCTTCGCGCTTGTCTCCTCACTCCCGGTGTCCAAGCTCGCTACACGCCGCAACAGTCAAGCGTGAACCGCATGGTGCATTTTTGAACGCGATTCGCACGCCTTGGCTTTGCGCGCGCTGTATTTTCAAGGCCGCATTGACAATTTCGCGCCCGCGGTATCTCCTACCTCGGTCAGAAAAAGACGCTGACGACTTGCGAAACGCTCGAGAGAGCCCGCTGGCTCCGCCCGAGAGGTTTAGGCTTAGCACTCATGGCAGATATTTTATGGGCGCTTTCACTAGCGGCGCCAATGGTGTTTTATAGTACCTTTTTCGCCAACGTTATCAGCTCCTTTACTGCACAAGAAACTTCGTGTCTGCCTTGAGCAGCATTTTAAAGAGCGGCAGAAGCAGTCGCTCAAGCGGCCGTGCCACTTCGCGGCCGAAGCCGCCGCCATGTTGCCGCCGTTGGCCGCGGCTAGCGCGCAGCGTGCGAGAGGTTTCGCGGCGCGCATGGGGCGTTGCGGGGCAGTTTTCGCGAGCAGAAAACAACAGCCCGGCCGTTTCTGGAGAAATAAGAGTGACAAATGGAGGAGAGAGAGCCGTCACTTGCTTGTTCGGCAGTCGGGCGCCTCGCCGGCTCGTTCGTATCATCCGCCGGGCCGCGCAGGTCCGTTCGTAACAGCCGAAATTTTTCCCATTGCAAACATGCCATTTTGCCGGGACTTCTCAGAAATTCGTAATCCCGAAATTCGTGTCACCCAGAATCGTATCATCGAGATTCTACTGTATTTGATTATACGTGGTCAGAATTACAAGGTGGGGGGAGTTCGGAGAGCCAATCAAGGGAAAAAGTATATTCCTACTAATGTAAGCCTATAGAAAGGAAGGAAGTCAGGCAATTAAATTTCTTACCTTTCAGCAAAGCAGACACACGATATTCATGAACTATCTGTGCGTAAAGATATTTGGAGCGGGACAATAGAAAAACTAAAAAAAAACTCATCCTATCCGAATCCAAAAACTGTATTCAAATCTTCCTTTTCACTTGCACACTCAAAGAGGTCAGCATCTTTGATGCCGTCAAGACCATTAGAAATGCAGCACTTGCGGAACCATGCCACAACCATGGCTTCGGGCATCACTTCCCAAGATCGGCCACCCACTGGGCGAGCATAGACAAGGATGCCCGCTTTAACCGTCCCGATGGCATCAGGACCACAGTGTCAGACCCCTATCATTCATTGTACAGCCATCTGACATGTACCTTTAAGGGCATGTTAAGAAAACATCAAGTGCTTGTAGATGGCTTGTCATGCCCCCTGGGATGACAAGCAGCTTGGTCCGTTTATCCACCAGCTTCTTGCTCACGCCTTCCCTGAGGTTGCCTGCAACAGGCATCGGGGACCAGCGTTCACCTCCAGGCGAACAGTGCCCCTGGTCTTCGGCACCACACCGACTTAAATAGTCGAGAAAAGCTCTTCCGTCATCCACCCCTTCTGGCAACGAATGTGGACGTTCTGCGGGACACCTCGTTCTTGGGCACAGTCTCCCGGTTCAAGATAGTAAAGGGGGGCAACTTTTGCCCATCAGCACTGCAGGCTAGCATTACTGTTATCGTAGCCTTCTCATTGCCTGTAGTACAGAGGCTCACTTGCTGCAAATAATCTTACGGCGTTCTTCACACCTTTAAATCATGCCTTTTTGAGCTAGCGTATACGACTTTAAGTATTTTATTATGATAAAAAATTATGCACATGCAAAATTTGGTGCGGGCAAGCATCAAAAGCCAACGAAATGCAAAGAAACGGCAGGGAGAGCAAGATCGAGTGAAGCAAATGACAAATGTGAGAATCCCTAAGCCAACGTCACGCACCGCCCATGGTCGCGCTCACTGCCAATAACCAACTTTCAGAAATAATTTTTCTGTTTGCAGGTTGTTTTTCTGTCGTTTATGTTCCATTCTCGTGGCAATGAAATTCCTGCAAAAGTGAATTTCTTGGTTTTTGCGGGCGGATTTATGATTGGTGGGTTCGACTCTATTATATTTTTGTTTTATGGCAAGAAGCACGGCTCAATATTTTGGAGCACAGTGACAGTATGTTGGGCCAAGCAGTTTTCCAGGAGAGGCATATTGCAGTGGAACTCTGTTCATATGTTTTGCACCGGACTGCGGAGAGACAACAGCCATGAAAACGTAGCCGTGAGGAATACTACAAAAAAAAATGAAAACATGCTAGTTTTGAGTTAAAAAACTTTATTTGTACACTGTTGCCTTTCAAACCCTCAGAAAATTGAGGATGGAGGTTTACCATTTTTTTTGCTCGCTGGGGAGCGCCATGCGTCGTTGCATCATCTGGAAGGCCGCATTACTTTCAGCGTTGCCTTGAATTGCAACGTACCTGCACAGTAGGTCCAAAGCCGCGACCACTTCTCCAAAGCTTGGATCTGGAATTTGCCCTGAACCTGTCTTGTGGTTCGTGCTCATCATCATGATTGCTGTTATGGGCGTTGCCACTAGCGATTGAGTTCGCAACGACTTTGGAAATGCTCTTGCACTCTGACGTCACGACGGCGGCGTCCACAGCAATGTCATCATCATATAAGGCTCTTAGGGCACCCAGGGCATTCATCGCTTCACTGAGTTCTTTGTCACAAGTGGTGGCTGCCTACCCTCCAGCTTGCACTCTGGCCATTTCCATCATACCCCCGTCCATGCGGAAGCCACACTTAGCAAAGCAGTGCTGTGTGGCTGGTGTGCTCGCTTCATCCCACTGCTGCAGCGACGTAGTGCATAGCGTCAAGCACCGAGATGCTTGCAGGCTGCTGTCCGTGATCAGTGTGTGCGAGACAGCACTTCACGATACTCTTCCAGCAACAGTGTTTCAAGTTCTTTATGCCAGCGTCCAACTCTTGCAAATGGCCAGACGTCTTTGGTGGGTAAAAACAATGGCAGCGCTTTCAGCTGGGCAGCACAGTTGTCCAGAAAAACAACGCTGCACTGGGAGTCCATCTTGCCAAAATATCGAAGCAATGCTTCAAAAAACAAGCATATCATCCATGCACAGCTGTTACTCTTGTAGTGGCATGGCAACAGGCGAACGTTCTTGACGCATCATGGTTTGCGGAACTTGCCAATCACCCATGGCTTCATCTTGTCCGAACCGTCCATATTGCAACAAAGAAGCACGGTCAACCTGTCTCTGCTACATCTGCCTCCATGGCACGCTTCACCGTTCATGCTTAGTGTCTTCAATTTCATCACCCGAAAGAAGAGGACTGTTTCGTCGGCATTTTATGTACTTCGAGGCCCATATCCGTCAACTACAGAGGAAAGTGTGGCCTTCCAATTTCAGGGGTGTAACAGCTGCGCCATTGAGCACCAAACATGTTTACCTGCACCATCCTGCGCCAAACTTGCCTATCAGCGACGTCCTGCGCCGTGAGATACGACCGCCATGATGCCCTGTGCCTGAAAACTTCGATGAAAAATCGTGTTTTCGGATTCAACGCAGTTATTGTTTTGGCTTCATCTAGGCTATGGAAGTTGCATGGAAGTTGGCTTTTTTTAGCGGTAAGGCCGCAGGCACTGCGTGCCTTCTTCGCTTTCACTTTGGATTTATTTGTGTCACATTTGCATGGTTTTGTTTGCTGGCGGCGGCCGCTGCGCCACAATTAATCTAAAGTGAACAAGTGTGAGTAAAATATTTTTGTGTCACATTGCAAACAAAAAGAAAACAGAATAATAATCATTGAAACGTTATACTTTACTGGAGGTGAACTTCAACTTACTCGACCGTTTTTTCCAGCTGCAGGGTCTTGCTTTCCTGTCACTTGTTGATTTGGTTTGCCTTTGTTGTGAAGTAATTACTCATTTTCCCCTGTGAACTTGGGGGTTTGCCTTGCTTACAGTAAAAAAATTGACCCTTGAAAGCACAAATTTTCTGGCAGCTGTCCTGCCAGAAATTGTCTGTAAAGTTATGTTTTCTGTCTTTTATGTTTCTGTTATTTCATAGGCGTTTTCTGTTTTAAGCTGCAGAAAATTTTTGCCAACTCCCTGTTTTCAGTTACAGTTTTCTACTTTTTTACAAAATTGTTCCGTAGTCTTTCACGCTATTTGTTTTCCTGTACAGATAATTTTACTTAACTTTCTGTTTTCTGTTCTTGGCTTTCTGCTTTTTTACAAAATGGTTCTGTTATTTACGGTTGTTTCCTTCCACAGGAAACCTGTTTTATTGTTGTGCATTCGTTTTTTCTTGGCAAACTTACTGTTTATTGTTGCCGGCAAAATTATTTTGTTCATTTAACGAGTATGAGAAGCACCAGTACCTGTCCAAATAAGTCAAAGCAAAAGTATTCAGCATCCTGACACAATTTCAGTTACGGTCCTTTATAAAATATAATTTCGTCTCCTTTTTCACATCTTGGAAGTACTGCAGTCGACTTCGCAACTTTATGCTTCGTTGATGTGAATAATGATACCTTGAAGAAAAAAACATCCCTTTGAATGCCTGACATTCCTTGAAAATGGCAACACAACTACTGGTCTACAGTACGTGAGCATAACACAGGGTCCGCACAGGTCCTTGAAAACCTTGAATACCCTTGAAATTCCAGAAGTCTGGTTTCAAGGCCTTGAAAACCTTGAATTTTTCAAGTACTTGAAAAGTCTGAATTTCTTGAATTCTAGATTAATTTAGTAATTGTCATCCAGAAAACCGACTTTGTTGCTGAACTTTTTGTTCTTGTTTAATCATTCTGAACCGCAGTCAGAAACACCGTTTTTATACCTCTGTAGCCGATTCTGTTAGGGCAGCTGGCAAAACACTGAAGACAAGAGCCGTTTCACATCCCATCGCTATCGCATCGCTTACCTCGCCATTCACTCGATGTGAGTCATTACGGCCCGCGTCCGTGCGCTAGTATTCGTCTAATCGTTGATTTCAGCGCTTTTTGAACGTGGCTTCTTCGGTTCAGTGAAAAGTGAGTGTTGATATGTAGACAATGCCCGGGAAAAGCAAGTTTTCAGACTAAGTGGCTCCACCATGACGACTACAAGCAGTGGATTGCACCGGACACACAAGTTCCGCATCGGGCTAAGTGCAAGCTTTGCTGCAAACCTTGATGTGACTGCCATGGGTGAATCGGCTTTGAAAAGCCACATGATGAAAGTGCCAAGCATATTGCTGCAGTGAATATAACGCAAGGCGCGTGTTGGACAGCCATCTCACTGCTGTCGCGAGAGAGACAGGCAGTCCGCTACCACGGCTCCGTTGCCGTCACCAAGCCTAAACGACGCTGTGCAAAACGCACGAGCTTTTTACTGCCGCTGAAATTATTTGGACTCTGAAAGTCGTCACATCCCACATGTCGTACCGGTGTCATCGCAAGCAGGGGGTTATTTCAGCGCATGTTTCCCGGACAGTGAAGTGGCAAAGGCGTTTTCGTGTGGTGAAAAGAAATGCGCCTATGTGACATGTCATGGTCTAGGCCTTTCTTCTTTCTCTCATCTTTTTTGCAGCGAGAGATAGAAACAGTGTGAAGTTTTTGTGGTACTTTTCGATAAGTCGGCAAATGACTGTCTCCAAAGCAAGCAAATGGATGTGCACGTGAGGTTTGGGACTCCGCTCAGAAAGTGACGACGAGGTATTATACCTCCGTTTTTCTGGGGCATTCTACAGCTGATGACATCCAGGAGAAGTTGCTGAGTGCCCTTGAGCCATTGCCCCTTGCAAAAGTTCTTCAGATATCTATGGATGGTCATCCAAATGTTAATCTGAAGTTCTTTAGGCACATCCAAGTGCACTTGCAACAAATTACCCGGTTCAATGTGTGGACTTAGGCACTTGGGGCTTCACACAGTGCACAACGCTTACAGGGCAGGAGTTTCAGCAACTAAATGGGGGACTTGATTGCCTGTTGTCTAGTCTGAATGCACTTTTTGAAGATCCCCAGCACGAGAGAGGACTTTTCTGCAGTCACCGGCCAGCACACTTTCCTCTCAGTTTGTCGCCACCGGTGGTTAGAGAATGTCCCTGTAATTGAGCGAGCGTTGTTGGTGTGGTCTGAACATCAACAGTACATTGAGGCTGCTAGAAAAAAAGCTGTTCAACCTGCCTAAATGTGCCTCGTTTAACAACTTGTTGGAGTTCAGCTGTGATGCTTTGCTCCCAGCAAAGTTGAATTTTGCATTGTGTGTGGCAAATGCACTGAAGCCTTTTTTGGTAGAGTACCAGACAGACCAAAGCAATGCCTTTTTCCTCGCAAGGGATTTAGAGACTGTTTCTAAGGAAGCTGTTCACAAAGTTTCTGAAATGTTCAGTCCTGTCTGCAAAGGAATCGTGGGCCTGCTGAAGGTCGACCTTGAGAATGCTGAGAACCATATTCCACTAGAAAAGGTGGATATAGGCTACAAGGCAGAGCAAATCATCAAGAATTCTCATGCAAGCGCAAAGGATGTGTTTCAGTTCCGGATGGAAGTAAACAGTTCGTGATCTATGCCACAAAGAATGTTCTAGAGAGAAGCCCCCTGAAGTTTGCATTTTGTTAGGGGCCTTTCTCACTGGACCCAAGACAGATGTGTACAAAGCCAGACGAATGCCTTCCTCTTTTCAGAAAAGTGTTTGGTACCCTCATCACTGTGGGTAGAATGGGCTGACCACGTTCGAGACACAGTGTTGGCTGAGTACAACGGAGCTCCTGCATGAGCAAAAACAAAAACATAAACTTAGACAATTGAAAGGGCACTGATAGGCTGGATTAATTCTATCCTGACCTCTTGAAGTTCAATTCAACCTACTCGGAGTTGTGGGCATTGTGAAACTTCTGCTTGTCCTCAGTCACGGCCAAGCAACAGTTGAACGTGGATTCAGTGTGAACCAGCAGGTGTGCGTAAGAACTTGAAGGAGCTTTCATACGTGTCGCAACGGGTTGTGTGTGATGCGGTTGAGAAGGCAGGTGGTGTCCTACATTCCAATCATTCCATCTAAGGAACTGAGGATTGCTGGTGTCGGGGCAGCTAGGCAGAGGTACGGAGCATACCTGGAAGCCCAGAAAAAGCAGACCTGATGATGCTTAAAGCAAGCAGAGGAAAAAGCACACTGCATAGAGGGAGAGCAAGAGCTTGACGCAATGAAAAGCAAGAAACAAAAGCTGGAAGCCACAATTGTGACTCGTGGCTTCTGCAGATGCCTATGCGGAAAAGCAGAGGCAGAAAATGATGTGACACACATTGTCAAGTCAAATAGCTCAGGAAGACGGCAAATGACAAGAACAGCTGAAGCTTCACTCGATCAAGGTCCAAATTCAGCAAAAGCGACTGGAGCTCCCCTGAAGAGGGTGGCTAGGAGGAGCTGCTTAATTTTTTTTTTGCTTTGTGCAGTTAATGCTATTTGGGGCAATAGAACAATTTTCTATTGTGTGTGCCATGAACAAATCTGCATTGTGATATATGATAAGCCTATTCTTATTTTTTCTGTTCAGTGCAAGCAAATTTGCATTGTGAGATTTTTTCTTTGGCAATAAATATGTCGGGCCCTTGAAAAGCCTTGTCTGCAGATCTTTGATGTAAAAAAAATCAAAATAACCTCGCGCAGAGAGGGCTTGGAAAAAATCCTCCACAGGGGCTTGAGAAAGTCCTTGAAAACCCTTGAATTTTTCTCTTCGAAACTGTACGAACCCTGTAACAGTGAACAGTGACCACTCAGGACACCCAGAGAGCAGAGTGAAAGCATCAAAGAGATTATTTATTTTGCTGCAAAACTTAAGGCTATCAACGCGGTGTCAACAAAAATATCATATAAGATGATCTATGAAAATGGAAAAAAATATCACATTTCGTAATACATACTGTGGCAAATTGCAAAAAAGGAGATTTTGAGTGACAAGTGCTGTCAGTGCTATAACATTTTTTCCAACTGTCAGAAATGCACAAAAACACGCCACTGAAGTAACACAAAGCTATTTACAAATACAAGTACAGTGGAATCTCGATGATACGAATCTCGCGGGACCGCGAAAAATATTCGTATCATCCGGAATTCGTATGAACCAACACAGACCAAAAAATTGAGCACAAAAAAAAAGTTCATTTATTTCTTGCTTACTTTTGCGTGAAGAAATCTGTGATGGTTTTCTGCCTTTTTTTACTTCTATGTCGCCGAGCAGTCCTTTCTGGAGCGCGTAAAACTTGGCGCTCGTCTCCTCACTCACGGCGCCAAAGCTCACTGCACGCCGCAACACGTCAAGGGCATGCAGTGTTTCGCTCATCGATGGTGGTGCTTCACTTCCACCGCAGTCCTCGCTGTCACTGTCCGACTGCTGCTCCAGCTCCTCCTGCATCTCGTCGACGATGTCTTCGATCGTCCGGGTACCGCAAGTGGCGAGGTCATCGTCGACGGTGATGAAATCGTGCGACGGAGCATTCTACGCCGAGCTCCTCCCACTCTTCAATAGCCGGTGGCTCTTCTGGCTCTGGAGACACTGTCATTGCGGGCTGAAAAAGCCACACTTGCGGAAACAGTTTGCGAGTGCGTACTCGTGCCGCCATAACTCGGTCCCACGACATGGCAAGGAAGTGCACATCGTCCAGCAGACTGATCTGAAGGTCTTCGTCCTGCGATTAATTTTGCCAGCAAACGTCGCACCAGCATGCCTTTGAAGTGATGCTTTATGTTTTTTATGATTCCAGCATCAAGTGGTTGCAGGCGGCTGGTGGTGTTAGGCCGGTAAAAATACCACTTTCACATGAGGCAGAACTAACTCTTTCGGGTGAGCAGAGCACTGGTCAATGAACAGCAAAACCTTTCTATTTTTACTCGCCATTGCGATCCAACTGCGTGAGAAATTCCCTGAAGAATTCGCCGGTCATCCACGCCTTTTTGTTCGCCTTGTACACGCAAGGCAAACTACCCGCATTTTTAAAGCATCTCGGCTTTTGCGACCGCCCGATGACTGTTAGCTTCAACTTCTCCGACCCGTCGGCGTTACAGCAGAAGAGCACAGTTACTCTCTGCTTGCTGTTTTGTCCACCTTGACAAGCTTCGCCTCGGAAGCACAAGCTTTTTTGGGTTGCAAATTAAAAAAAGTCCCGCCTCATCTGCGTTAAACACGTCTCGTGCTTCGTACTCCGATAGAAGCGCCGGCAGAGTGTCGGTCATCCAGTCGCTCACCACCGAGTCGTCCACCTTCTTCCCTTTGCCACACACGGTTTTGTACACAAGGCCGTGCCGCTGCTTGAAACGGTGAACCCACCCGCCGGAGGCCTGAAAGTTCTCAATTCCAAGCGAAAGGGACGACGTCATCGGCTTTCTCCCGGAGCACTTTCCCGTCGGTGCTTACTCCAGCCGCAGTTATTTCCTTGAACCACGTCAGGAGAATGTCTTCGAGCTTGACATACTGGGCTGTTTTGGCCTGCTTGACGTTCACGCCGAAGAGCTGCACGTTTTTCAAAATGACGTCCCGTTGCCCAACAATGGTGGCACAACGTCGACAGCGGCAGGCCGAGCTCTTTTGCAAAGTCGCTGCGCTTCCTTTTATGCTCCCTGTCGACTCTATTCAAAATCTCCAGCTTCTCCTTGAATGAAAGGGCTTTCCTTTGCGCGACATAGCTGACAGCCTGGCTGATTTCGTTGAGAGAAGTCCGCTGGCAGAGAAACCCTCGAACACGTCTCCGCAACACAATCTCCACCGTGAGCACACGCGGCAACGACGAGGAGCAGGTCCCGCATTCCGGAGGCGCGGCCTCGGCCACACCCACGCAAGACCAATGAGACGCAAGCAACTGAGTGACGTCAGGTGATGTAGAGCCGCCCGAGGCCATCAAGGCGTTCTCTCCCCAGCGGCTTGGCCGCGCCGGCCGTGCCGCGGTAGACTCGGCGCGCCACCGAGCCGGCCAAGCGCGCTCGCACTACAACAGCCCGCTCGTTCCTGGAGAAAGAGCGACAAAGAGGAGAGAAAGAGAGGCAGAAGGGGCAGCTCGTACCACCCCGTATGGCGCCGTCACTTGCTCCCCGAGCCGGCCGAGCCTCGCTCGGAAGTCAGCTCCTCGCCGGGTCATTCGTATCATCCGCCGAGCTACGCAGGTCCGTTCGTATCATCCGAAATTTTGCCCATTGGAATCAATGCAATTTTGCCGGGACTTTTCAGAAATTCGTATCATCCCGAAATTCGTATCACCCAGAATCGTATCATCGAGATTCCACTGTATCTGGGTATCAAAGCACTATGACATTGCGTATTACATTGATAAAAAGCAGACGTTCAGTGACAGTGGTGCTGTTACAGAGGACTATCACATTTTTTTCCAACTTTCAGAAAGGCCCAAAACCACACCACAGGTAACCCGAACTACTTACACAACATAGTCTTGTAGTAAGCACACTGATGAGGGATGAAACTTTGGCAAACATGATTGACGTTAATCTAAGGACATCTTTCCTGCCATGACATTAAGTGACAGGATGTTCATATCTTGTAGTACTACAGCACAGTGACTGAGGCTATGCCATAATCGGTGAGAGCTCCAATGGGACTAGGAACACTTTTTTTCTGCTTCCAGAAAAAAAAAAGAACACAAAAAACAATAAGATCAGACCTTTTTCCTGCTTTCTGGGAGCTAAAAAAAGCAGCGTAACGCAAGTAACACAGCAATAAAAAATGACAGAGGAAGCGTTGTGAGACTAGGAACATATCTTTTTCTCCTTACTGAAATCACAAAAAAAGCAGAGAACATTTAAATTAAGTTCATGTGATAGCAGAGTAACCAAGTTGGAAAACAATTGGGAAAAAGCACTGCTGTTTGAGAACTCTTCATTGCTCCTCAGGGAACTCAAGTAACACATTTAGATATCAAAGTCTTTTAACGCAGTTATCAGAGATGCGACCTTTGGTAAGAGGAAAGGCTGTTTTTGTTTTGTCTTCTCCTTTGTGCCCCTGTCTGAATTGGTGGCTGCAAGTGCCCTGCAACAAGACGAGCATATGTTCCGCGTATAAAATACATGTGCACCAACAACACAACGTTTGCAGGGTATTATGTATTGCTATCATGCTGTAACAATTAGCAGCTGTGACTTGTTTGAAATCAAGTCAGCAAGCCCGAAATGAGCCCTTGAAGGTCCATTGCAAATTCCTGAAACCAAATCAAACCATATCTAAAATGGCATGCTTCAGCACTAGCACAGGGTACTTATGGTAGACGAGCTTATACTCAACTAGGGGCACATGGTCGAGCACGGTCTTGTGCTCCATGCATGTGCTTGGGCCATCATCACTCAAAATGGTATAACACTGCATTGGTGGCTCTCAGGATGTGTGCATAGTCTTCATGAGAAAATAATGCTCTACACCCTTGAAAAGAACACACAATTTTTCCAAAAACAAGCATCTCATTTTTGCAGCACAGAACAATAAGCATTCTTTTCTGGTAGAGCAAACTACGAATAGTTGCCTGGCATGCCGTGGCAATGTTATCATTTTCCGAAAGGACATTGAAAACAGAACTGCAGATATCTGAACTTAACAACTCGCTCACAAAAGTAGATGGGTTTTCCAAACCATCACTCCTGATTTGTTTTTTGTGTTTTTTGATTGTGTGTTTTTGTATGTGCGAGTTTGGTTCTGTTTTTGTAAGCCTGAAAAAGCTGATGATGCTGAGGCAGTTTGAGTGTCAAGTTCTTAGTTTTGGCAATTCGTTGTACACTTTGGTCCACAAAAATGGTCCACATTTTTATTAGTGGCCCGAACTGCAAAATCAGAAAAAGGTAACCTAAGAGATAGTGGTGCGTCGGCTTCATGGCAGTGTCTTGAAAAAGAGCAGCCCCACACATCCCGTAGTCTTCAATGAGGTCTTGAAGCCTCATAATCATTGCTGGTTTTATGGCTGAGGCGGTCCCCAGCTGAGCAATTTCAGAAAGCAATAAAATTTGCTGCAACATTCTGAACTAATCCAAACAAGAAAACTGGAAAAAAGTGAATTGTTATGAACAGCATGGCCTTCAAGTGTTTTCTTAGGAAGGTTGACTTCAGAAGGCCGATCGCTCAAGTCCTGTTTGAATGGAACGCTGCATATGCGGTTCTTCAGATGGTCAACAGATGTTCACTTGGAAACGGTCAAATTATGTCGAATGTACAGGGAAAGGTCAAAAGAAACTACCTCTTCAAACAAATCATGCACAAGGCAAGGAGGGAGGCCAGTGGCACAAACATTTAAAAGGGAATTGAAGCTAATTGAAGTGAGCTAGAGAGGGAGAAGGCAAACCTTGTAGACGCACTTGAATAAATGCTTAGATTCACTCTGTTCAATTTGCTCGGAGTTGTTTTGGTTAACTTGTTTCATGTAACTGGTTTTCAACTAGTGTTAGGAATTGTTCCATGGCGTTTGTGAAGGAGGTTTGCGGACTGCTGTTTGTTGTCTACCTCAATCAAAAGTTCTCCCGTTTTCAGTTTCTTAGCCTTGTACGACTTTCCGACAAGGCTTTCAAGATACTTGGAGATTAGAAACACGGACTGGGAAGTGATTGGTTTTGTCTTGTCAAGAGATTCCATAATCAGAAAGCGCGAGAAATTATCGGGCTTTGGGAGCGAGATTGGTTGCAACGCAGGAAAAGGTACTTCGGTGGGGCCCCCTTTCGGGGGCCGATCACGTTTGGGGGGGGTTTGGAAAATGCCATATGATACATTGGAAAGCAGGAGACGGGGGTACTTTCTTCTTTGACCTTACCCTGGTAGCCAAAGAGGTCCCGGAGCTCCCTGCCTGGTCAACAGACAGGGAGCCCATCCGCCGGAGCTTGACCGGGGCTCCGACGGCCACCGTTCGTGGTTTCAAACCCTCCACCTATAAACACATTGCCACGGTTGGATCCAGCGTATGTTTGGGGGTCGGGGTCCGCGGTATCGCCAGTACCGTCACCAAGATTGCTCAAGGTGCCCCGTGCGGGGACTAGAAAACATTAGGAAACTTCAAAAAAATGAAATCAATGGCTTCTTGAAGATGCTCAACGAAATCCTGCCCCCTATCAGGAGGTGGGAAAACAGGCACCAATTATGCAATGAATATGATCGAAATATGATGAAACCCAGACAATTTCAGGGAGGGAATCTAAAGGAAGTAGGGATGGCTGATAGAATTCTTTCATGGCAATAATTACGCCGCCACCTCCAAAACCCATTCTATCTTCACGAAACAGAAGAACGATTATGGAAACGAAAGTTCGCTGTTTGTTACGTCCTCGGTCAACCAAGATTCCGTACCTACGACTATGTCAGCTGAGCACGTGTGCACGAGGGCGTTTATTGCATGAAGTTTTTTATAAACGCTGCGAAAATAAATAAAAGCAGTGAAACTGATTTGGACAAGTTAGGCGTGTGGTGACGTGTTTTATAGGTTATTGAGGATTTTTTTGTTTTTTTGTTGACAACATGACAACGCAATCATTTGCCGAGTCGTAACAGAATGCGGAATCATGCATCTGAAGCTCGTTAAAACGCACCGTATATTTTTCATCGCCTTTGCGTTGAGCCTTAGCGTAGTCGCCTAACTTCTTTCTGGCAAGTTGAACTTTTGGCGAGAAATCTTCCTCAAGCCAGACCTTGGGCTTCTGGAGGTCTTTCAACTTCGGGGCGCTAGACAGAGCTTCTAACTTTGATTTGAAGTTCAGAAACGTTTACTATGATAGGGCGATCAAAGTCGGTTCGGGGTTTTCCTAATCTATGAGCACGTTCGATGTCACCAGCCTCAATTTGCAGATGTTTTGAGAAGAATTTTTTTACTATTCTTCCGGACTCTACATACCCTTCGTGATCTTCTTCTGAAGACCTTTGATTATAAGGTTATTTCACCTCATTCGATTGTTCATATCATCCACGACGTCAGCAAGACCTTCGTTCGTCTTGCAAACATTTTCCTTTACTTCCTGAACAGTGTCGATGACAGTTTCAACGTTTCCTGTCAGGTCTGATACTTTGTGCACGGTCTTTTCTGGGTTGTGAGGCGGGACTCGATGCTTGTGATCTTCTGTTTTAAATTTTAGTTAAATGGACGTGGTTTCACCATGAACATGGTGGCAGATCATTCGCCAATCTCCTCGTTGCATTCTGAACTCATGATAAACCAGCTCTCAAAAGCAAACAAAAAAAAATTGATGAAAAAACACCCACAAAACAACCCGAACAGTAACACCAAAAGTGAAATCCATTGGGCAAATGAATTTGGCTCATTTTTATCCATGCCACAGCAGGGTCTGGCTCATTTTCCATACGAAGTAAGATCTGCGTACACGTTTGCAGGGCATTGTCTCAACTATTTTCTTGCCACATTTTTGGGAAAGTTGCCAGAGTTTTCTTGGAACTGCAGTTTTATCTGACTTAGTTTTGGTTTGTGGATTAGGGTCATTTCGAAAAAAGTCACCTCATTTGGTGGTCAACAAGGGATTTAAAAATTGAGAAACTCTATGCCGCGACCGAGAGAAGACGCAGTGAAACATCCCCCTCGCGAGGGGCACGATCAAATGCAGAGCATTTCCGGGGGGGCACGACGTTAAGTAGTTTGCGTTACGTTAATGTTGTTGCACTTGTGGCAACTGCTGAGGAGAGAGCGCTCATCAGCAGTAATTTGAATGAGTCAACGATATAAGGCGCGTTCGTAGCGTCCCATTCTGTGTCGGCTTTGTGGCGCAGTGGGTAGAGCACCATGTACAACATTGCGTTCCGCTCGCAGGGTCGAGGGATCGAAACCGGGCACCGGATAGTATTTTTTTATATAGTAGGGACAACGACGGTGCGGACTACGGACGTCAACGCGGGTTACATCGTGAGTTACTGAATGCTCTGCATTTAAAAACGACTGAGGGGCGAGATCTGTTTGTTCCGTTTACACGCAAGCCAGTACCGCTGTACACTGGCTTCGTGCTCTGCTGCCGGCCTGCCACTTGCAATTCGCTGCACCCCCTTTACCCTGTTCGTCTGCATTTGGTGCTTGGGTACTCTCGGACAGCAGCAACTTATGGTGATGATGATGGTGACGTGGTTGTGCCCTTGTAGCCGGTCTCCGCCGCGTCAGATCGCGCGGCGTAGCCGAGAACAAAACATGGCAGATTAAAGAAGGAAGAAACTGTTCCTAACACAAATGAATCGACGAGCCAACACTGATCGCTTGTTTCGCCAGGGTGGCGGTTTGAGCGGATCGGGTTGCACATGCTTTGGTGGGGAAGAAAACTTTTTATCTTTATACATTCAACAAATCCCCCCATTCTAGCACGCCGTGGTGTCGGCGGATACTGTAGATCATGCCTGGTGTTTGTGGCTCAACCGTTTCCTTCCCTGAGCCAAACTCACAGCACGTTTTTCACTGCTTTTCGTGGAAATGCTGCCTTTGCATTTGTCGGTAAGAAGTTTGCTTGCCGCAGAGAAACCTGTGTAGGGTTTCTCTACGGAATGCCTTCCAACGTCCGGCTCGCGCACGTGTGCAGCGTCCGCCGAACAAGCCAAGGCGACACAAAGGCTTGGAGCCGGATGGCGACGAGCGGAGTGGCGCAGGGGATGTTTGACACCATCGCCCGGCGCCTCTAACTACTGTTACGCCCGCTTAGGGTAAGTTAGCTCCACAGTCGGCGCTTCCGTATGGAAAAAAGGATCGCTCACAAAGGAAGCGCAAGAATGTTATCAAGCTTGACGACGGTAGTATGACGAAGTGGCGCGCATCGCAGTTGTATGGTGGCAAGAGGCACCGACGGCATTCCTTCGGATAACTAAAGCCAGTGACCGCGGCATCGTTGATTGACAGCCATTGTGGTTAATGGCTGCTATGCACAACGGCGGGTTTACGGACCCCGAGCTGCATTCCAATGAACAGACCTCGAGAACACGGGCTTAAGCGGGGAAGGGCACAGAGTCAAGGTGGCCAATGGTCAACATGAAAGAGATGGGTGTGCAGCGGGTGATTGGTGAAAGTGAACATCGAGCACCCCAACAAACCATAAAACATCTCATGGATGTCCATTGAATGTACTTCTTGTGATATTGAATGTCCCGAGGATGTTCGGGAATATCTACGTTTTATCCACTGGATGTTCACGTGATATCCCTATTGCCTCAGAATAAACACTTACAATACTTTCATGTATGATATCCACAGGACATTACCAAATGTTATGTGGATATCTTGAGTACATTTAAAAGATATTTTGACGATATCATACGTTATTTATTTCATGCAATGCTGAGACATTCTTACGATGTCTAGTAGAGTAGCTTATATTTCATAGGAGATTACGCCTGTAAAACAACTGAATGCTTCGTATGGTTTCTTTCTACAGTCGGCATGCATAAATATCCAGACACTTCTTTTGAGAAAAAATGTGTTTATTGAGGTAACGTGTGCTTTGAGGCTAATCCGTTGTCCTCGCATCGTTCTGGCGTTTTCCTGACATCGGGATGTCATCATGCTCACATCTGGTCTTTTATAATGGCTTGAGTTGTGGACATCTATGAAAATAAAACAACATTGATTGAGCAGGTTAAAATTTTCAATACTAAAACAAAATCGTTTCACTAAGGTGAACACGCTGGTACGGCTTAAGCTGGAGGAGAGGGGATTGAATCACAGCCTGTTTTTTTTTCTCATTCTCTGCTTTTTTCTTTATCTTTTTGGTAAGTGTAAATACCCCTTTGAAGTCAATGGATGCACGTTGATTTTGGTGTGGCTTACTGTGTTCAGATCGACAAGTGTGAAGCTGAGCCCTGATTATTGGCCGAAGCATGTATGTAAACTTGGCCCGTCAATTGTCTGAAACTATTGCAAGATTTAGGGTGATAGATGCCATACGTTGGACAAACACACTGAGATGAGGTCACGAAATTCGATACCGGGCTATATATAAGATAACTTCATCTGTTTGCAGTTCATCCTGTATAGCTACCACATTTCAGTGACGTTCAGTGACAGTGGTGCTGTTACACAGGACTATCGCATTTTTTTCCAACTTTCAGAAAGGCCCAAAACCACACCACAGGTAACCCGAACTACTTACACAACATAGTCTTGTAGTAAGCACACTGATGAGGGATGAAACTTTGGCAAACATGATTGACGTTAATCTAAGGACATCTTTCCTGCCATGACATTAAGTGACAGGATGTTCATATCTTGTAGTACTACAGTACAGTGACTGAGGCTATGCCATAATCGGTGAGAGCTCCAATTGGACTGGGAACATTTTTTTTTCTACTTCCAGAAAAAAGAACACAAATTAAACTAAGATCAGACCCTTTTACTGCTTTCTGGAAGCTAAAAGAAGCAGCATAACGCAAGTAACACAGCAATAAAAATGTCAGAGGAAGCGTTGTGAGCCTAGGAACATAATAACTTTTTCTCCTTACTGAAATCACAAAAAAGCAGAGAACATTTAAATTAAGTTCATGTGATAGCAGAGTAACCAAGTTGGAAAACAATTGGGGAAAAGCACTGCTGTTTGAGAACTCTTCATTGCTCCTCAGGGAACTCAAGTAACACATTTAGATATCAAAGTCTTTTAACGCAGTTATCAGAGATGCGACCTTTGTTAAGAGGAAAGGCTGTTTTTGCTTTGTCTTCTCCTCCTTTGTGCCCCTATCTGAATTGATGGCTGCAAGTTCCCTGCAACAAGACGAGCATATGTTCCGCATATAAATACATGTGCACCAACAACACAACGTTTGCAGGGTATTATGTATTGCTATCATGCTGTAACAATTAGCAGCTGTGACTTGTTTGAAATCAAGTCAGCAAGCCCGAAATGAGCCCTTGAAGGTCCATTGCAAATTCCTGAAACCAAATCAAACCATATCTAAAATGGCATGCTTCAGCACTAGCACAGGGTACTTATGGTAGACGAGCTTATACTCAACTAGGGGCACATGGTCGAGCACGGTCTTGTGCTCCATGCATGTGCTTGGGCCATCATCACTCAAAATGGTATAACACTGCATTGGTGGCTCTCAGGATGTGTGCATAGTCTTCATGAGAAAATAACGCTCTACACCCTTGAAAAGAACACACAGTTTTTCCAAAAACAAGCATCTCATTTTTGCAGCACAGAACAATAAGCATTCTTTTCTGGTAGAGCAAACTACGAATAGTTGCCTGGCATGCCGTGGCAATGTTATCATTTTCCGAAAGGACATTGAAAACAGCACTGCAGATATCTGAACTTAACAACTCGCTCACAAAAGTAGATGGGTTTTCCAAACCATCACTCCTGATTTTGTTTTTTTGTGTTTTTTGATTGTGTTTCTTGTATGTGCGAGTTTGGTTCTGTTTTTGTAAGCCTGAAAAAGCTGATGACGCTGAGGCAGTTTGAGTGTCAAGTTCTTAGTTTTGGCAATTCGTTGTACCCTGTGGTCCACAAAAATGGTCCACATTTTTATTAGGGGCCCGAACTGCAAAATCAAAAAAAGGTAACGTAAGAGATAGTGGTGCGTCGGCTTCATGGCAGTGTCTTGAAAAAGAGCAGCCCTACACGTCACGTAGTCTTCGGTGAGGTGCTGAAGCCTCATAATCATTGCTGGTTTTATGGCTGAGGCGGTCCCCAGCTGAGCAATTTCAGAAAGCAATAAAATTTGCTGCAACATTCTGAACTAATCCAAACAAGAAAACTGGAAAAAAGTGAATTGTTATGAACAGCATGGCCTTCAAGTGTTTTCTTAGGAAGGTTGACTTCACAAGGCCGATCGCTCAAGTCCTGTTTGAATGGAACGCTGCATATGCAGTTCTTCAGATGGTCAACAGATGTTCACTTGGAAACGGTCACATTATGTCGAATGTACAGGGAAAGGTCAAAAGAAGCTACCTCTTCAAACAAATCGTGCACAAGGCAAGGAGGGAGGCCAGTGGCACAAACATTTAAAAGGGAATTGAAGCTAATTGAAGTGAGCTAGAGAGGGAGAAGGCAAACCTTGTAGACGCACCCCGCACGGGGCACCTTGAGTAATCTTGGTGACGGTACTGGCGATACCGCGGACCCCGAGCCCCCAAACATAAGCTGGATCCAACCGTGGCGATGTGTTTATAGGTGGAGGGTTAGAAACCACGAACGGTGGCTGTTGGAGCCCAGGTCAAGCTCCGGCGGATGGGCTCCCTGTCTGTTCACCAGGCAGGGAGCTCCGGGACCTCTTTGACTACCAAGGTAAGGTCAAAGAAGAAAGTACCCCGTCTCCCTGCTTTCCAATGTATCATATGGCATTTTCCCAAAACCCCCCCCCCAAACGTGATCGGCCCCCGAGAAGGGGCCGCACCGAAGCTTCATTCCCACCCTTGCCAACAATTGCATCCCAAAAGCCAGATAACTATCCGCGCTTCTTGATTGTTGAATCTCTTGACAAGTCAAATCCTATCTCCTCCCAGTCAGTGTTCCTTATCACCAAATTCCTTGAAGGCATCCTTGGCAAGTCTTTCCAAGCCAAGAAACTGAGAACCGGCGAAGTTCTGGTCGAGGTGAACACTCACCAGCAAGCCACAAGCCTCCTTACCCAGAATCGCATGGCAGATCTGGACATCAGAGTAACACCCCACCGTAGCCTCAATAGCTCTCAGGGTGTGATTTCTGAGCCAGATCTGGTAAATGAGACGGAAGCCGATCTGCTCGAAGGTCTGAAAGGCGAGGGCATGATGGCAGTGAGGCGCATCACCATGCGGCGAGATGATAAGCAAATCATGACAAAGCATATAATCTTGACATTTGACCGTTCCACACTCCCTGAATCCATCAAAGCGGGTTTCATTCATTGTTCTGTCCGGCCTTACACCCCGAACCCGCGGCGCTGTTTCAAGTGCCAACGGTTCGGACATGGCACCACCTCCTGTCGTGGCAAAACAACGTGTGCAAAATGTTCATCGCAAGATCATGATACAGATAACTGCCAGGCTCAACAATTAATGTGCAGCAACTGTCATGGACCTCATGCTGCGTACTCCCGCACGTGTGAAAGGTTCCAGATGGAAAAGAAAATAATCAACCTCAAAATCACTGAAAACATCACCTTCCCAGAGGCGCGGAAGAGGTTCGCCCTCTTTCCCTCTGGGGAGGTACGCCGACGCAGCTCGCCGGGGGGCGGAGCGGCGTCTGGTTTCCACAGGGACCAAGTTCAACGAGTCTGACCTGGTCCCTCCCCGCCCCCCTCTGGGTTGCCTCTGGCAGCCCAACCTGCCACCACGCCGCTTGCTGAGGCAGCAGCGGTTGTGGTGGCAACCTCTTCCGTCGGGACCGGTGCCGCTCCCGTCCCTGCCTCCCCGTCCTCCAGTGCGTTGCAGAGTGCCATGGACACCACGGGCCCCGCACCGGCTTCCACCGCCACCGCACCGCCCGTGCCACTTCTGGTGCCCCCGACACCTGCGGTGGTGGCGGGTCATACGAAGGGCCCCCGAAGGGGGGCCAAGTCCGGGAGCCCGGTTCGACGGGCACACCCAGGACATCGGACGATGAGATGGATGTCGTGCCATTCTTGCCTGCGGTGCACCGCAGGAACGCGTCCCGACGCCAAAGCCTCCCGACAAGCCAAAAAAGGCGAGAGTCACAGCCCCGAAAGACGACACATAAACAAACACACACACTCCAGTAGCTCTCACACTAAATAATGGGAAGAGAAAACATAATTCAATGGAACTGTAGAGGCCTTCTTAAAAATCTTGACGATGTATACGAAATACTGCATGCTAATCAGCCAAGTGTAATGTGTGTTCAGGAAACACATTTGAATTCCAAGCACACAAATTTCTTCAATAGTTACATGGTCTTCAGAAAGGACAGGGATGGCTGCACACACTCTTCTGGCGGTGTGGCCATAATTGCCCGGAAATCCTTAGCCTGGCACCCTGTCACTCTGAACACTGTTCTTGAGGCTGTAGCAATTCGAACAATAATATTTAATAGTTTGATAACGGTATGCTCCATATATATTCCTCCTGATCTTGCACTTTCGAGCTCTGACTTTGAGGCGGTGGTTGACCAGCTGCCCGAACCATACATCTTAACAGGCGACCTTAATGCTCACAATTCTCTATGGGGCTCTTCTCGTACGGATGCCCGGGGTCGCCTGATAGAGAGGTTTCTTACATCCTCTGGAGCATGCATTTTCAACAAAAACAGCCTACATACCATAACATAGGACACAACAAAATGTCTAACAAAAATGTTATATCACACATATACACATGAAAAACCACCTAAAATTCATAGTACCATGAAACATGTTCAGGCAAGTCTTTCAGGAACAGTTCAGCGGGCAAACGTCGGAGGGTGTCACATACCCCTCCCCCGGATAATTGCGTCCGCTAGCAAAAACCAAAGAAGGGCGCGAGGCAATAGTTATTTGTATTCTAGCAGGGTGGCCGGCCCGTGAGTTTTCACGTGTGCCGAGAAGGCTGGGGTGAATGAAATCAATGGAGATGCTCGACTATGTTTTGAACTATATAGGTTTACTGCACAAACAAAAAGACTACAGGGCAATGCCCGACACAAGAAGAGAAAAACAAACCTTCACACTGCCATCGGCCTCGTGCGCGCAGGCACTAATCGGCCGTACACTAAGGGCACGCGCACGCTGGGAGGCTAGCACACAGCGCTAACTACGTAGTAACACAACAAAAGAAACCCAAATACACAGGGTGGCCACTATGACGACCCTCGATCCACTGTGGCCTATGCCTTAACCTCCGACCTCGAACTTATAACTCAGACAGCCGCATGCGACACGCGAAACACTCTAGAGGCAAACACATTATTAAACCTCGACAACGCAACTACCAAAAAATACTAACAAGTACACAACCCGCATAACACTCTAGAGGCAACCACTTGTTTAATCCTCGACACAGCACTTACTATAAAAGAAATGTAGCGGCTCTGCAAACTGTACACGGCGAGCAAGATGCCCTCCAACATCATTACCCTCAAAACACACTACTACAAGCAAGACCCAAACCCAAAGAAAAACTCTCAACCCGTTAAGCTACAAGCGACGCCGGAAGAAACAAACCCGGAGGAGGCAGCTGTCTCAATCCGAGGCAACAAACAAATTACGAACGCGAGGCGCGGCAAAAGAAAGTCTCTACGAGGAAGGAGAACCCACAAAGTTCAACAGCGGAAAGTCACGGCCGGGTAGAGCTGGCCTCGCCGGGCAGCCGCTTACGTGTTTCGGGGCTCCGGGGTGCAGAAGCTGGTCGGCCATGGGACTCGCGGCGACGGGCGAACTCGAGCGCTGAGCCGAGGCGGGGACCGTTCTGTCGCGAGCCTACCGATGTACTTTCGCTAAAGCGCGTCACCCCCGGACCCTTCCCCGCGTAGCACGTTCACGAATCTCCAGCCGACTGCCCCAAGCGACCGCTTGCGTCCGCTTAAATAACCTCCGCCGGCCATCCCGTAGACCCACTCTGAAGTCTTCCCCATTGTTCCTCTGTTCCCCCATCTCGGGGACCTCGGCAACTCGCCACGATTATACGCGCGCATCCGAGCTAGCGATCGTGACGTCGCCCTCCGCACCTGCACGCTGGAATGCGGCAGCTCGCATTGTCCTCGGAGCTGGCAGGGCGAAACAAAGAACGTGAGCACAAAGGCGAAGGGGGGACCACGGATTCCTCAGCCAGGCACAAAATGGCCGACTCCGTCCGGGAGGCCGTCATGTCGGCCGCCTGAATATAGAAAATGGAGGGCCTGGCCTGCAGTTTGTGACACTTCCTCCCTCCTAAAGAATATTCTCCCAGAATATTCTAACCTACACAAACAATAGGCCACCACACATACACACTGCTCTAGACAGGCAATAAGGAAAAGCAACAAAAAAAGTTCGTAACGAGTCAGTGTCTCTCTTGGTCGCACAGCTCCGATGAATCGTTGAAACGCGCACTTACGGATCTAAGCATGCGCTCACCTGCAGAGCACTTTCAGTCGACTGCACTGCGCAAGTTCACGCGCCACCACATCGCGCACACAACTGTTTGAGTTTTTCACGCACTCCCACCCTAGTCCTACACAGGAAGAATCAACGCACCAATCCCCGTAAGGAAAACGAAAATAAAACCTTTCATTCCTACACCAACACTGCATCCACGTGCGGAGGTGCGCGCTGCACGACACACTCTGCAAAAAGACTGTACAAAATGAGCACATATGAAAAAACAAAGTATCCCCGAAGCAATCCGACCGCGATATGTGTTTTTTTTTTTTTCACTCGCTTCGGCAGGTTACTCCCTCAGTCCATACGGCTCAGGTAGTCGGCTCCCACGTTCTCGCTTCCCTTGATGTACTCTACCCTGAAGCTGTACTGTCGGAGTTTAATGCTCCAGTGAAGGACCCGGCTGTTGGCGTACCTGGCCTCCTGGATAAACCTCAGGGGTTAATGATCGGTTTGAATGAGGAATCTCCGGCCATACAGGAACGATTGGAATTTTTCTATTCCCCAAACCAGAGCCAACGCCTCCTTTTCGATAGTGGAATAGGCTGTCTTCCGGGGGAGCAACTTCCGACTGGCGCACGCCACGGGATGCAGCTTTCCGTCGTGCTCCTGCATAACCACGGCCCCCAATCCCCGATCAGAGGCATCCGCCCGGAGCACAAACTCCCTCTTGAAGTTTGGGAGTTTGAGAATTGGAGCGTTTGCCAGGCGCTCCTTAAGAGCAGTGAAAGCCGTCTCCTGCTCGGGGTCCCACTTAACCACTGTAGGCTCCCCGCACGGGGCACCTTGAGTATTCATGGTGACGGTGAGCAGCGACACCGCGGACCCCGAGCTCCCAACATAAGCCGTGTCCAACCGTGGCGAGGTGTTTAAAGGAGCCATGAAGAGAAAACACAAGTTTGGTTCATTCGAAAGATTGCCTCGTTAGAACCATAACGACACCACTTATAACGCAAACTTCGCTCAAATAAGCTACATAATTAGGAAAAAAGGAAATGACCATGCGACCCACCAGCTCATTTTCCGCAACAGAACCTGTGATGTCACTATGGAATGCTCTGCAATTGGCGGAGGCCGGCAAAAGCAAACGCATGTTAGGCAGGGCTTACAGTTTGCATAGCGAGCTAAATGCCCGTGAAACATACTGCACATTCTTTTTATGACAAAGAACGGTGGAGTAAACGGTTGAAGTTCCGAACGAACACGCAAGCGTGTGCGCCAATGCGTACGAAACTACTGCCTGGCCGAGCTCGACATTTCGCCGTCGCGCAGACGAATTTTCGGGTTCTCATGTCTTGACTTGGCGATTGGCTCCGCAGTTCTCTTTCCTCTCCTCGAGTGGGGTGTGGGCACTGACCCATTCTGTAGTGACCACTTCCCCACCTCACTCACATACATAGGTAAATCCCCATGCAGCCCCGCACGGGGCACCTTGAGCAATCTTGGTGACGGTACTGGCGATACCGCGGACCCCGAGCCCCCAAACATAAGCTGGATCCAACCGTGGCGATGTGTTTATAGGTGGAGGGTTAGAAACCACGAACGGTGGCCGTCGGAGCCCAGGTCAAGCTCCGGCGGATGGGCTCCCTGTCTGTTTACCAGGCAGGGAGCTCCGGGACCTCTTTGGCTACCAGGGTAAGGTCAAAGAAGAAAGTACCCCAGTCTCGCTACTTTTATACTATGCTATATGGCATTTTCAAAACCCCCCCCCCCAAACGTGATCGGCCCCCTAAAAGGGGCCGCACCGAAGTATCGTTTCCCCCATTGCCATCTTTAACATTTCCTGAACCAGATCATTACTCTCGATTTCTTGTCATGGAATCCCTCAATCCAACCCACCCTCTTGCATCTCAGTCAGTCTTCTTGATCGCCAAGTATCTTGAAGCCATAATAGGAAAATCGTATAAGTGCAAAAAACAAAGATCTGGTGAACTTCTAATTGAAATAAATGACAAGCAGCAGTCTGCAAAGCTTCTTGCTCAGACTAGACTGGCTGATCTAGACATCAGGGTCACACCCCATCGGAGCCTCAACAGCTCCCAGGGTGTGATATCCGAGACAGATCTTTTGAACGAAACGGATGCGGATCTCCTTGCCGGCTTGAAGGATCAGGGCGTCACTGCCGTGAGACGCATCACTATCCGCAGAGACGACAAGGAGATTCCCACCAAGCACATTATCTTGACTTTCGACCGCGCAGTTCTTCCACAACACATCAATGCAGGTTTTATCCGTTGCTCCATCCGTCCGTACATCCCGAATCCGCGGCGCTGTTTTAAGTGCCAGCGGTTCGGGCACGGTACAACCTCTTGCCGTGGCCGAACGACGTGTGCGAAATGCGCGGCGCACGATCATCCGACTGACAACTGTCCATCCGAAACCCTCACTTGTGTGAACTGCGGCGGTCCGCATGCAGCGTACTCCCGCAAGTGCGAAAAATTTCAAATGGAAAAAAGATAATTAACATCAAGGTCACGGAGAACATCACCTTCCCAGAGGCGCGAAAGAGGTTCGCCTCTTTCCCTCTGGGGAGGTACGCCGACGCGGCTCGCCGGGGGGCGGAGAGGCGTCTGGTTTCCACAGGGACCCAGTTCAGCGAGTCTGACCTGGTCCCTCCCCCACCCCCCTGGGTTGCCTCGGGCAGCCCAACCTGCCACCACGCCGCCTGCTGAGGCAGCAGTGGTTGTGGTGGCCACGTCTTCCGTCGGGACCGGTGCCGCTCCCGCCTCTGTCTCCCCGCCCTCCAGTGCGTTGGAGGGTACAGAGGTGATGGACACCACGGGCCCCGCATCGGCTCCCACCGCCACCGCACCGCCCGTGCCACTTTTGGCGTTCCCGACGCCCGCGGTGGTGGCGGCTCAAGCGAAGGGCTCCCGAAGGGGGGCCAAGTCTGGGGGGCCCGGTCCGTCGGGCACCCCTCGGACATCTGACGACGAGATGGACGTCGGGCCGTTCCTGCCTGCAACGCAGCGCAAGGAGCGGCCACCGACTTCCAAGCCTACAGAAAGGCCCAAAAAGCCCAATCCAAGAGTAACAGCCCCGAAAGACGACACATGAACACACACGAACACACACATTCCAGTCATTCTTAAATTGAAATAATGGGAACAGAAAATATTATCCAATGGAACTGCAGAGGCCTCCTTAAAAATCTTGACGATGTGTATGAGATTCTGCATGCCAGTCAGCCAAGTATTATGTGTCTCCAGGAAACCCACCTCAACTCTAAACAAACAAATTTCTTAAATAGGTACATGGTATTCAGAAAGGACAGGGTTGGCTGCACCCACTCTTCAGGAGGTGTGGCCATTATCGCCCGGAAATCATTAGCATGCCACCCTGTCACTTTAAACACTGTCCTCGAGGCTGTAGCGATCCGTACCATAATATTTAATAGGTTGATAACGGTATGCTCTATTTACATCTCTCCTGATTTTGCACTTCTGAGCTCTGATTTCGAGGCACTGGTTGACCAGCTGCCGGAACCATACATACTAACAGGCGACCTGAATGCGCACAACTCTCTTTGGGGCTCCACCAGAACGGATGCCCGAGGTCGCCTGATAGAGAAGTTCCTTACATCCTCCGGAGCATGCCTTTTCAACAAAAAACAGCCTACATACCATAACTTAGGACACAATACATACTCGCATCTTGACTTGGCTATTGGTTCCGCAGTTCTCTTTCCATGTCTTGAGTGGGGTGTGGGCACAGACCCATATGGTAGTGACCATTTCCCCACTTCATTAACGTATATAGGTATAGGCCCGAGCAGTCCATCTTCCCATAAAAGGTTTAATGAATCACAAGCAAACTGGAGCACATTCACACAAACATCTCAACTACACCACACATCCATAAAACACCTACACGTGGAGGAAGCCGCCCAACTCGTCACGGCGCACATCCTCGACGCCGCCGAAAAGTCCATTCCCCAGGCCTCCAGTGGGTCCCGCTGCCCAAGGAGGCCCTGGTGGAACGAGGACTGCAGGCGGGCGCGAGAGGCCCAGAACAAGGCGTGGGGTGTCCTTCGCCGGTACCCCACGTCGGACAACCTCATTTCTTTTAAACGGGCAAAGGCTTTTGGGAAGCGAGTGCGTCGTGAGGCGAAAAGGGAGAGTTGGCGCACCTTCCTCACTTCCATCAATTCATACACTGATACACACAAAGTCTGGACACGAATACGAAAACTAAAAGGACAACAGACACACAGCCTGCGCCTGGTTAGTACAACAGGGGACACACTTGAAGACCAGGCTAACACACTTGCACAACACTTCGAACACGTGTCCAGTTCAGTACACTACACAAACACTTTCATGAAAAACAAAACATCTGTAGAAAAGAAGTCCCTGCGTGATAACAACAAGTCGCACACTTCTTACAATTCTTGTTTTTCAATTCATGAGCTGAAGGTTGCTCTGAGCACATGTAAGACGTCAGCTCCAGGTGCAGACAAAATCACATACACCATGATACAACACCTACACCCAGACACTCTTGAAACACTCTTACACCTATACAATAAAATATGGCTTTCGGGGCACATTCCTCGCTCTTGGAGGGAGGCCATAGTAGTGGCTGTCCTAAAGGAAGGGAAGGACCCTTCCTCTCCTGCCAGTTATCGCCCCATTGCCCTGACAAGCTGCCTGTGTAAGCTCTCGAGAAGATGATAAACAGGAGACTTGTGTACTTCTTAGAGTACAATGGTCTTCTCGAGAGCTGCCAGGCGGGCTTCAGGGCGGGGCGATCTACCAACGATCAACTCGTTGCGTTAGAGTCTTATATCAAAGATGCTTTCCTCCACAAGCAGTACTGCATGACGGTCTTCTTTGATCTTGAAAAGGCGTACGATACTGCTTGGCGGTACGGCATCCTTAGCGACTTGAAGTCCTTTGGCATGTCGGGTAACATGATGAACACGCTTGCCAGTTACCTGTCTGAAAGAACATTTCGCGTGCGAGTTGGAACGGCACTTTCTAGGGTTCATGTGCAGGAAAACGGCGTGCCGCAAGGTGGAGTTTTAAGTTGCACCCTTTTTATTGTAAAAATGAATTCCTTCAGGAAGGCATTGCCACCGTCGATTTCCTGCTCCGTTTATGTAGACGACGTACAATTATCCTTTAAGTCTTGTAACCTGTCTGTCTGCGAGCGCCAAATCCAGCTTGGTGTTAACAAGCTAGCTGGTTGGGCAGACAGCAACGGTTTTAAATTTAATCCAGGGAAGTGCACTTGTGTCTTGTTTTCCAAGAGGCGTGGCATCCGGCCGGATCCAGACATTCATCTCAATGGTGTCTCGATTCCTGTCAAGAAAGAACACAAGTTTTTAGGTATAATCTTTGACGAAAAGCTCACATTTATCCCACACATAAAACAACTAAAACATAAATGCTTAAAAACATGACTATCCTGAAGGTTCTGTCGCACATTTCTTTTGGTGCTGACAAACAACTTCTTTTACGTGTTTTTACCAGCTTGATAGGCTCACGACTGGACTATGGTAGCATTGTCTATGGGTCAGCCACTAAAACATCCCTCAGAATGCTGGACCCTGTGCTTCATCTAGGGCTCCGCTTGTCGTGTGGTGCCTTTCCGACTAGTCCAGTCGAAAGTCTGTATGTAGAGTGCAACAAATGGAGCCTAGAACGTCAGCGAGCCTACACAGACCTGCTTTATGCTTTTAAAATCTCATCAATGCCTCACCATCCTTTTACATCAGTTTTTTATGATACGTCTATGACTGCACTACTCCTAAACCGACCATCGTTCTCTGCGCCCTTCTCTTACAGAGTTAGAGAGGCAGCGTCAGAGCTTTCTGTCTCCTTTTTAGACACCATACAAAGTTCTCAAACAGATTTTATAGCACCATGGCATCTCCGCCCTGTATCATGCGACACATCCTTCACACATGTAGATAAAAACCGAGCTCCCACATGTGCAATTCTGCAGCACTTCTTGTATCTGCAGCAGAAATATCAATTTTCTGAATTTTATACGGACGCCTCTAAAACTGCCACCTCTGTGTCCTGCGCGGCGCATGGGCCCGGCCTTAATGTCACTAAAACTCTTAACAGTAATACGAGTATCTTTACGGCAGAGGCTTATGGTGTACTTCTTGTTGTTAATCATATCCTTCAAAGTCACATCCCACAATCCATTATATATACAGACTCCCTCAGTGTCGTGCGGGCGTTGTCGTCAACAAAGTCTTCAAAAAATCACGTTGTAAATCTAATAGTCAAGGGTATTATGTCTGTGTATGTCCACAAATTTGAACTAGTCCTTTGCTGGGTCCCTGGCCACTGTGGTATAGCCGGGAACGAAGCAGCGGATCGAATGGCCGCTGCTGCTACACTCTCGAATACAGTAGACATAACCACATTACCCTA